>CM036766.1:7839279-8529279 GCA_020796225.1 Arion vulgaris
AAGTGATCCACATGAATCTGTAAAAAATGTATGGTACATCTAATTTTCCCCAAGATTCAAGAAGAATAACCCAATTTAAAAAAAACACAATTCAAGTGGCAAAATCTATTTCTAAAAGAATCATTACTATTTGAATTGGAGACACTTGTTGCTGTTCAATTAAGATTTACTCCAGACGTCCTTTACTTGGGGATCTAAACTACAAGTACCTCTGAAGTCAAAGTAACTCTCACCTGAATGGCGAAGGACACTAGTGATGAGGAAAGCAAGACTTCACACAAAAAACTATCAGAGGTACCATATTAAACGCTATGAGTATGCCTGAATTCATAGCAGGCTAGCAAGGTAAAAAACACTCCAGTTGAACCATCATTAATTTAATTCAAGAAATGTGTGTAATTTGTCTACGATACTCGCAAGCTGAACAATTATTATTTTAATTGTAGGAGCTGTTGCAGTTTGTTTAATATATACTTCAGCTGAACCATCATTAATTTAAGTGTAGGAATTTTTTTAATTTCTCCAAGACACTCTAGAGCTGAACCATTATATTAATTTTTGGAGCTATTGCAATTTGAATAAGATATACTCTAGCTGAACCATCATTGTTTTAACTGTATGAGTTTTTGCAATTTGTCTATGATATACTCCAGCTGAACCATCATTGTTTTAACTGTATGAATTTTTGCAATTTGTCTATGATATACTCTAGCTGAACCATCATTGTTTTAACTGTATGAGTTTTTGCAATTTGTCTATGATATACTCTAGCTGAACCATCATTGTTTTAACTGTGATGAGTTTTGCAATTTGTCTATGATATACTCTAGCTGAACCATCATTGTTTTAACTGTATGAATTTTTACACTTTAAGACTGTTTTGGTAATTTGTCTAAGATATACCCCAGCTACTCACTACATTTTAATTGTAGAAATGTTTCTTAAAGAATACTACATTTCCAAAGATCAACAGTCAAGCATAGATCATCCAGTAGAACACAGTCAACACATCAGATTCCATGCAAGTATGATGGAAAATAATCAGTAAACAAATATACAAGGTGATTATCATGCAGATTACAAACTGCATGAAGTAACATCAAAATAGCACATACAGATGACCTCAGACTTCATATGTTCAAACAATAAAAACACTTTTCATTAAATCGCTGACATATATTCTAAGTTGATGTTTCAAACAGTTGTCTTTATCAAGTACTTCATACAGAATGTACAAATAAATTTGTTAATCAAATTCAACACAAAATCAAATCAAATTGCATCCATTATAACAAGGGATTTAGAAGCTGGAATTAGCAAAGGAATACCAATTAAAATAGCTACATAAAAACATAGATCAATCAGTTTTATATCCTCTATTAACTCTAGTGACACAGTTAAGTCATGTTTTTACAAGCCATTTGTTTTAAAATAAAATGCTTGGATGTGGGTCTGTAAGAGTGTACCACTAAACCATGTAGTGTGCTTTGTAACTAGGAGTTAAGTTTCATCATATTTATTTATTGAGATTTTGTTTAGTTTCTTAGATTCATCTGAATTGTGTATTTCTTCTGGTTAAAACCTCATTTATCTATTGCTTTACTTTGTAAAACTACAAAATTTCATGGTTTTTTTTTACAATATCAATTAGTGATTTGTGAGCATCTGGTCGAATTGATTTAGAGCGTGGTTCCAATTTGGGAAACCCAAGTTCAATCCCGATGCGCCAAAGGTTTTTCTGCCGGGGCATAAAGAAAAATTCAGAACCTGAACAGTTTCGCTGTGACTGCACTAGCCATGCGACCATTAAATTCCACAGGATCGTGTCCTCCCTATCCTACACCGCACTAAAAAGTGGTATTATGGGCAGTATCAAGTTTATTCTTTTGTTTTATTTTTTTTTCAATTGGTAATCAGATTTAATGCAGTTTTACTGCAGTCTCATATATTTTGTGAATAATCTGATTTACTGCAGTCTGTTTAACACTGTATATAAAGGATATTCTTAAGTTACAAAAGTTTACATTGAACAGGCAAACAGAAAGTCTAGCAGGATGCAATCATAGTTCACTATTTTATCAGTAGTTAAAAACAATACCAGTTTCAGAGTATTTAAAATTGTAATTTTTGTTTATCCAGCTTAACTGATTGGCTACAGAATTGAAAAACGGGTTGTGGCTGAATTAAATTTAGATGCTATTTCCCCATTGCAGGTGTATGTACAAATTCAGCTGCAGTTTTCTTAATTATTAACATATTTTTATGAGTAATATACCATTTTGTAGGTAAATGAATCTTCTTTAAGATGGATCTAAAACAAATACACAGTGGTGTTCCCAGCGGCATATGGGAGCCAATCAGTTAAAAACTCACATTGCGATGGTGTTGGTGTTACTGATAATATGCGACTCATATTGTGCTTGGCCAAAATGTTTTATTTAAGTGATGTCTTCAAAAATCATAACTTTATGTAAGCCTGTGCCATTTCTTTCTATCAGGTGTCTGGTCAAAGTATTGCTTACAATCAACATACTTCACATTCAATAGCAATAACCAAGTGAAACATAATAACTTCTGAGGCTAGAAATGAATGCTCTGATTTGAAGAAAAGCCTCACAACAAAGATAATCATCAAACCATCAAAGTGACATAACAAAGAGGCCATAAGTGAACAATAATATATCATGGTCTTAAATCTGCACAAATTCAACACAGCAGTTTGAAAAATGTTACCTGTGGATGCATAGTCTCCTGGATTTACTGGACGTCCTAGTACAATATAGGATTAGTTTTTTTTTAATTAGATAAGGGAAGTTGGATATAAAGCAATAAATATACCACTTTGCAACTGAAACATTATGGACAAGGCTCAAAGATTTGAGAATGTAACTCAAAATGGATCATGAACATTGTGACTGACAATTGAATAATATCAAAGAGATTAATTAACATTAAATGGAAGAAAACAGCTCAAAATACTATACGTTAGATAAAAATAGGAATTAAAATTTCAGTACTTTGTATAACTATCTTACTTTGATTTTACAAGTTTTGACTTTTATACATTAGATATGAAATTAGATACGTCCCATCTTCCCATCAATTTTTGTACCAGCGCTGTATTGACAAGACAAATCAATTAGGATATATTGTCCCATAGCTGTTTTGTTTTTTAGGAAGCAGTACAGGGATATTAACATGGCTTTGCTAAGATCGAGATGTTCTGGTATGAACCACGGGTATGACTGGGTGACATGATATTCCTTTTCAAACCATTTATGGTGCAAGTGTCAGAACCAGTATTTTGGGTTCTTGCACAGTTTATGTACTGGTTGTCGATCTTGTACTTTGGCCAGGAGACTCATGCAAATCTAGCAGTTATGGATCATCTGTTGTGTGAGCCAATCTTATACCCCTCACAGCTGTACATACACTACTACATGATTTAATAGGTAGCTCTCTTTTGATCTGTACCTGCTTTGCCTGACAACATTGCAACAATGTGTGTCCAGGCCACTCTGTGGAGCATAATGCATTCACACTAACCCTTGCCCTGCTTTGGCACCAAATTTCATTGCACCTATGGCCCCCAAAATAAAACTAGGGATATGAGTTTTTAAGAGACATGAAAGACTGTCAGTCAGAGCATGGCACATTATGAAGAATTTACTGCAATAATACATTCACAGAAATATTTGCATTGTTCACAAAATGTTAGTTATCTTATGTTTACATACAACCCTATGAATAGAGGTATCTCTCTGTTTTTTTATGCATGCAGCCTGACACTGAACTTGAGTGTCAGACAAAACCAACTTTGAGAAAAAATTTAATGCAATGCACAAATGCAGAAAAAACATGTCCTACTTATCAACTAGCTGCACTTCAAACATTTGAGCATGTAATCTTATTCAAAATATAGTTAGCAAACAGTCATGTTTATAAAAGACAAAAATTAAACTGCAACATGTAGAAGGATAAATCAGTATTAATTTCAACATTCTCTGGGAACAAATATTCAGCAAAAAGTAATTGTGTGATAGCAAGGGAGAAGATAGACCTGTCCTACCTGTAATATCTGCACCAAAGTCTACCTCTGCAATGTCTGTGCTCTGAAGCTCATCAAATATAGAATTGTCATTGTGTCTAGGAAAATAAGGTTTAAATAGAATGTTATAAATTATGAACTTTTCAAGTACAGTGTTAAACTAATATATAAGGTGAGAGAGACTGTCGTAAAAGTGGGTACTAAAACGTGAATTAATGACAATATATAAAAATAAGTCTCAGTTCGATTGTCAGTTGGAGTGAGATTTTTCCGACGGCAACCGACTCAGCCTAAATTGGGTACCAGAGAAATACTGGTTAAGTAAAGGCGATGAGCTTTTTGTTGACAATACACATTATGTGCCATCTATAAAATCAAAATGTGCCTAACATCGTATTCTGAAACACATACAAGGGTTTTTTCTGTTCACAATGAATTCAGGATTTGTCAATGAGCTTCTGACTGATTTTTGCATGAAGGTTTGCTTTCCATATCAGTGTCCCTCGCAATTCAGGCGAGGCACATTTCTTCAGTAGTCAATAAACTGATTTGGAAAAGTAACATCATCTGTTGAGTGGTCAGTAAATTCTATTGGTACAGCCAATATCTTGAGTAGTCAATATGTCTCTTCAGCAGAGCACATCATCTCCTGAGTTTTCAGTAAGTTCTATATGGCAGTCACAGCATATTTTGAGCTGTCAACAGGTTCTTTCAGAAGTCATATTTAGTCAAGCATTTGAGTGGTCAATAATGCCTTCGGCAGAGGCACATCATCTCCTGAGTGGTCAGTAAGTTCTATATGGCAGTCACAGCATATTTTGAGCTGTCAAAAGGTTCTTTCGAGCATATTTAGTTCTTCTTCTTCTTTCTAATCCTGTATGCCTACAGTCAGGTCAGAAGAGATTTCTAAAACGGGCCCTAGTATGCGCTTCGTAGATAGTCTCTTTTCACCTCTGTTTTCGAGGTCCATCTGCGATGGCCAGCCTTTGCTTTGTACCCATTGTATCGAGCAGCATTGTCTCTTTGGGTGCTGTCTGATGGTAATCTGCTTACATGGACGAACCATTTAATTTGTTGTTTCTTGATGAAGTCTAGTACTGATGTTGTACCCACTTTTTCCTGATGTCTTCATTTCTCAACCGGTCTCTTCTTGTTACACCCAGCATTCTGCGTAGACACTTCATCTCTGTTGTGACTAGTTTTCTTCTATCGTTGTTGTCAGCGTCCAGGTTTGGCACTGGTAAGACATTTAGTTAAGACATTCTATTGAGTAGTCATATAAGAAAATAATAAATTTGTTTATATGTTGAAAGGTCAACAATGTCTAACTTACACAGATTTACGTTTGCATAAACTTCCTGGTGAGCTAAGTGTATCATGAGGATCTTCTAACTCTGGTGTTGTGGCTATAATGTGAGCCAAAGTTTGGTTCAGTCCTGAATAGAACAGAATCATTAATAAATCAAACAACCGTACAATGTAACAACAGAATCAAAATGTAACAAGTTTATCAATGAATTTTACCAGTTCAGATAAATTATTCAACATCAAACTGCATTACTATGTAAGAAAAGATGTAAGAAAAGCTTTTTACAGATTCCAACACGGGTGTTTAACTAAATACTTCCAAGAAATAAACTTTGATGGAAAGACATCCAACTAATCAGTAATCTTTGCTGGTAACAAGTAGCAACAGTAATAATTATAACTATGGTTCACCATATCATCATCATCAGGTGCCGTGCCAGCTGGCGTAAACGATCATGGATCTCCACAAATCTCTGTCTTTGGTGTTTGCTATCAACTCAGATGTTGACGCTTTACCGTGCCATGAAGTCTGGCTATCCAAAATTTTCTTCCTCTTTTCTCTTGCCTACCCTCGATTTTACTGGTTGTCACAATGTGTTCTAAACCTCATACTGATATATAAAAAAAGGAGTATGACAAGGTTATGTGCGTGCTGTCTTTTAAAAATATACAATGAATAAATCTTATCCTGATGCTGTGAGGCAATACAAGAACAGAGAAAATAAGAAGAACCAACAAAGATTCAAATAAATTGAATGGATGTCAGACCTACACATCAATGGAGAAATAATAAACAATCTCAGATATTCAAATGACACAGTATTGGTGGCTGAAAGTGAACAGTAACTATAAGAATTGATGAAAGAAGTAAACAACAGAAATGGTGAACAAAGGTTGAATATTAATATTTGAGAAAACAAAAAATTATGAAAAACAAGTGAGCTGTCAAAATTAAACATTAGAATAAATAGAGAGAAACTGGAACAATCCAAGTGTTTCTTATATCTTGGACATGAAATAACAAAGGATAGAAGATATTAATCCAATATCAGGAATAAAAATGGCCGAAACTGCATTCAAGAATATTAGAACAACAAGATTATGAACAAAGTGGCAAAAAGACATCATTTCAGCCTTTGAGATGAGGATTTATAGAAAAATTGGGTTTCATAGTTTACCAATTTTCCATATTTCACAGATACCGATCAAATAAATGAAGAAGTCCTGATAAATTTAAGAATGGAGAGGAAATTTTTGAAGATCAAAACAGAAACAATTCAAATACATAAAGAGTCATGATACTCTGCTGAACACCATACTGAGGGAAATGTTGAGCTGAAGCAGGATATGAACAAATAAAGGTTTAGCAGATTTCATCACCATGACAAAGAACGGAAGTGTTGAGGACCCAATGCAGATAGCCTTCATAGTGGAAATCACACCTAATTAATTAAGAAAACATGTGTGTTGTGAAATATCAAAGCATGATATGGTAGTTTTTCTAAATATTTTAGCATAGCAAAGATTTAGTCTGTTTTAATATGTTATTATATGGCCTTTTTCGTCTTTACAGGCGGTCAATTGGCAAGTGTTTTACTGTGACAACTTCTCAGTTTTCGCTTTTCTCTCTTGTCGTTCAGCTCGTATATAAGTCTCTTCTCAAAAGACTCTGCGCCCTTTCGTAATTTGGCTTTCCACACAACTCTGTCATCAGCTAGTCCCTCCCATGTGCTGGGATCTATAGAAAAGTTTTTCATTGAGGCTTTGCAGACATCTTTATATCTGAGCAGTGGTCTGCCCTGGTGCCTCTTCCTCCGAAAGTTCACAGAACAACATTTGTTTTGGTATGCGGCAAGTTTCCATTCTTCTCACATGTCCCAACCATCTTAGTCGTCTACTGCTGATCATCCCCATGATGGATATCTTGTCGTACCACCCGATGTTCATAATCTTGCGGAGACATCGAAGGTGAAAGATGTTAAGTCTCCTCTCGTGTCTTGAGTAGGCTGTCCATGTTTCTGAGCCATATAGTAAAGAACTAGTTACACAGGCTCGATATATTTGGATCTTCGTCTGTAATGTCAGTTTTGTGTTGTCCCACGCTCGCTTTGATAGTATGCCGAATGTAGTAGCCGCACTCCCTACACGAGCGTTGATTTCTTCATCAAGAGAAAGGCTGGCAATGACCGTGGACCCAAGATAGCAGAATTTGTGAACTGCTGTTAGATGGTTGCCATTTAAAGTGATATTTGATGTCTTACCTCCTGACATAATACAACTGTTTTGGAGACACTTATTGTCAGAGAAAATAGGTCGCATGTCTTTGACAAATTGTTGATTAGGCATTGCAGTGTAGTCTCACTGTGGGCGACTAAGGCAGCATCGTTTTAATATGTAAAACTACCATATTATTGTGTTTGTATCTTTGGCCTCTACATCAAGAAATGACACATCTCAATTGGTTGTCAGTGAAGGAGAAATTTTGAACTAAACAAATATATTTATTAATAATTTGAAAGTTAACTACAAAGAAAATATCTTATAAAGCAGTGTTAAATGTCAAAACTACTTGGTTAGAAGCAATGAAAAATTAAAGAGAACAAAGAAATAAGTACAAAGACAAGAATACAAATTAACAACTTTAAGAAACAAATACTTTGAAGCTTGAAAGTAAACGTGAGTAAATGAACCATAGCTAATATGACCAATAAAATACTAAAATATGTTAATTTAAAGCAAGATATAGGAAACTACACTTTCTTTATAAGCTAATAAACATATATTCAAATTAAAGAGTGAAAAGTATTAATGAGAAAATTCAAAAATAAAGTGAAATAATGAGGATCCATAATAAATAATAGTTTAAAAGGAATGGTGATGTAGACAAATTATTCACATTAATACACGCAACACAACTGATAATATGTGAAGCGCCATTAATTCTTATTTCACAAAAATAGAAGAGAAGTATTGTTCATCTGGTTATTGGTTACTGAACTGACAATCTACTCCGGGTAGACTAGAAATAAGCTCAGTCTCCCCCAACAGATGTTGGAGAGTATGCATACTGATTGTTCCTGTGGCTCGCTGGTTAAACATATTTCTTTCTCTGCCCCTCAAGCACCCAGTTCTTTCTACTTGTATGTGTAATTCCAAACTCCTTAAATCGCTGGATTGATTCAACATCAATTTTAATGTCCTCATCCAACAGGTCACCAAGAGACTGAAGAACTTCCCCCTTATGGTCATTCTTAACATCAAAGAACCATTTTGATACTTAACATTATAACAACATCTAGAAAAATGTCCATGCAGAATTAAAACTTACCAGATAAAAAACAAGAGCCCCCAGTGGTCAAGTGGAAACAAGCAGCAAACGAGTAGATGTGGAAAATAAATTTATATTTGTAAAAATACCTTCATGTCTGGTATGAAATGACATAATTTATGACACAATACACTACCTACAACATGATAAATATTTATTGAGATAAAAATTAGTTAAGGCCCTCAGAGATGTGATTCATCACCAGTCTAGAGGTCAGGTTTGTATGTCAGTTATTTATTATTGGTCAATGTGTTCTTCCATAACCAAAAAATAATGATCTGCGGTTGAGAGATTTAGCTTTCTTTGGTTGGTTGAACTTTTATGTCAATAAGATAGTTATCATTATCATCATGAATCTTCACAACTGCCCAAACTGTGTATTGACTTTCAGTTCCGATATTGACATTTCTCCATGCCATGAAGTTAAGACTTTAAGATGCTCTCTGTTGTCCTGTGTCTTGCCCTCAAATGATTTTTTTAAACTCACACATGCACTCCCAAACCTCTTCTCGTGGCATGTCCGAGAAATGATTATGTCTTTTTAATGTTTAGGATGAGCTTCCTCTGTGCATTGACCTCTTCTAGCACATTAACATTGGCCTTTTTAGTCATTCATAGGATTCTCAACATTCTTCTATAAACCTATATCTCTATTGCCGTTATAGGTTTTCTGTTTTGCTTTTACTGTACATGACTTGCTTTCATACATCAGGACTGACTGACATTGAAGAGCTCCTCACTTTTACTACCATAGACAATGGCTTGTTACATAAATTGCCTTTCATTTTCTGAAATACTACTATGTCCTGCTGGTTCAAGATAATAATTTTTTTTAAAGGAGGAGTAAGGAACCCAACTTTCATACCAGTATGGTATTATTGGTGAACATGGTGGTAAGCCTATGCTTTATCTTTGTCTAATGACACACATTGGGTTTAACATCCCAAAATGTGCCTATACTTCACAGTGAAAGATGGTAGAAGCTACACAAATTATTTCACAACAGCATACGTCTCGAAGAAATAAATGAAAATATTTAATTTAATGTTCAACTTAAAAACAAGACAGTACCTCTGAAGTCTGAGAAGGTACGCCTATGTGGTGGGGGACACGGATAATAAGAAAAGCAGGCTTTCACGTAAATATCAGTCAGAAGCGCCATACCAGGCGCACTGACTACGACCGAATTCATAGCGGATGAACAAAGAAAAAGAAGAAAACAAGACAGTAGAATATATATATATATTATAGATATCAAGTGGCTACAGAAACTGATAGCAATAATAGTTTCAGAAATCGACTATGAACATGTCCTATGAAAACAGCCCAACAATATAACTAAACATACTCTTAGTTGCAACCCAAAAAAGGAAGAAAGGAGGTGGATGCAAAAGTACAGTGTAAGTGGAGACAAGAGCAGTGAGAGTCTCAAGAAGACAAGTCAAAGTATAAATTGGTAGAGCGTGACAACTGCTGCATTTAAAGGTCTGAGACTGACACCATTGCACCAGGTTTTTCCATATGGCTTGGACCCTTTCCACAAAAATAGCATACTACCTGCCGAGAGTGCTGCACAAAGCACGAGCTCTGGCAACAATTCTAGGTATCTCAAGAAAAAATGCACTCATGAAAAGACTGACACTGCCCAAATTTGAACCCACGACATTTGGAATGCAACACAAACTGTTTAACCCCTTTGCCAGAGAGACACACAAATTGCAAATGTTACAGGGGAACGAGAAGGATTAAAGAAGTAAAATATCAAAAGAAAAGTCATAATTAGTTTGACTTGAATTTGTCATAAATGTAAGTATCCTAACCTGCAGCAAATAGAGAATAAGAAATCGAAGAAGCAAATATTCTTTCTTTCTCTGCTCACATTAAGTATTTATTTGTAAACAACATGAATTTAGTAGTAACTTCTGACCGCTAAAGAGTTTCACTAAATTTATTAGATATATTTGAAATAATTTGAAATCAATCAATCGATCGAAATATAAATTGAATAAATATATAGAGACAGATTAACATCATGGCTCTCATAAATGCAGACGTAATCTAACAAAATGAAAATATGATTAATTAATATGTTAATCGTAATACACCAATGGTTCCCAAACTTCACATGGTCATTCACCTCACTATAACCTCAGCCAACTTCTCAACTTTGTCATATGTTAGATAATTTTTTTAAATTTTGTTCTTTTAGTTGAAATGTTAGAGAAAACAAATAATTTACAATTCGATATTAATGTATTATTTTATAATTCATTTTAAACTGTTTCATGGTGTATTATCATAAACCTGTAAATTAAAAATGTATCTATTGTTACGCAAATATCCATCCACATTATCATTACTGTAATTGTTTGGCATCAAGTATTGACCCTAAAAACCTCTCCATGTTTAACAATTTGGGAACCACTGTTATACATCAAGAAAGGTAGCACAGTAATTTACAGTACAAGGTAGTTATAACACTTATCGAAACAAACACCAAACTAAAAGGGAAGTGCAGGTGTAAACTGGGGTTGTACTATAACTTAAGAAACATTGTACATGATCTGTTTTACACAACAAATGAATCACGTTTGAAGATGCCAAGTTTAAGAAGGTAATGTTTACGAAAATGGTGAAAGGAAGGTTCAAACTAGGTTAGTCTAATGGTTGAAACACAGTGACATTGTACACACATATTACACATCAAGTATACAACTATGACAAGATGAAGAATGTCCATGAACTGATGACAAGAAACACTAAAACTAGACTAATGATTCAAACACTACAACAATGTATGCAGAAATGACATTTTGTAGTGTACAGTCTTAGAGCTTTTGCAAACCACTGCACTGATTATCATTTATTTGTTAAGATTTCCTTTATGGTTATATTTCTACTAATCTAATTTCCCTTTAGAGTAGAAGACTGTCTCCATTCCCTTCCACTGCCTGGTAGTAAAGTAAATAAATCCACTTTCATACCATGAGGTATGTTGGAGAATACAGTTTCAGACCAGTATTTTTCTGCGACCATCGGCACTCGTTAGGCGATGTGGTCAACATCACGCCAGCCTTCGTTACTTTCTAGTATTTCTCTGGTACCGAATGAGGCTGGGTCGACCTGAGTCGTTATCGGAAACAATATAAATTGAAAGTAAGATTAGGAGAAATCTAGTTTTAAAGCAAAAATATATCTTTTTTTGCCCTCTATGATTCAGGTGTAGCCATGGCACCTAATATGGCATCGCATCTAAGACTGATTTTTGAGTGAAGGTTTGCTTTTTCTTTATCACTCAGGTGGGCCTTACTCTGACTTCAGAGGTACTTGTAATTTAGATCCCCAAGTAAAGGAGAAGCAAATGTGAATTTTAAAGACTTGATAACCAGAGAAGTGACCTGCAAAACTGGTGGTGGTGGTGGAGTTATGATAAGACTTGTACATTCATTAACAGTAAAAAATTGGAATATAATAAAAACCAATAATGTCAAAGTAATACATTTAAGGACAGTTACTATTAATTGAGTAACAGAGACAGATGTACACAATTTAAACACAAATGAATTTGGTTCCAATCTATTTAAGTTTTAATCTACATTTATAAACTAAACTTTGTTCTGAAAATGAAACCAGACTGTCATTTCAAACTTAGTTACACATTTATATTCTACCTCGGAGTGTAGAAGTCATCGAGAATGAATGTCACATGATCATATCAGCCATTGATGCAAAAAGTATATCATATGATCCTATCAACTATCTCTATTCTGGCACGGTTTCTGTCCAAACCTCTGCCCTAAGAGATTGTTCAATGTTGTACTTTCTTCGCAATCTAGGTCATTTAGGTTTTCTTCTTCTTCTAACGTTTTCAGACATTGACTTGTATACTTCTAAAGTAGTTAGAGGAAATCTAATCTTAGACTCTTGGTTTACCATGTTTATTACGCACTCAGTCCTCTTCCATTCTGCAGGGATAATCGAACCATCATAATTGGAGCTGTCCCCCTTGTGGTCTGTTGAGATTGAACTTTGAAACCTTGACGCATTGTCTGGTTGCCCACCTTATCGCTTCTTGTTACTTGAACATCCTTCCTCAAATATTACATCTTCAAAATTTTAAGCCAGTCTTTGTTAACTGTTGTCACAGTCCATAACTCGCACCCATTTCAAGAATGACAGGCAGGTAGAGAGAGATTTCATTCTGTGTCTATAACTAAACAGTCTGAGAACCACTGTTTAAGGAAATGTACTTTTAAACGAGAACTTGATGTCAAAACCTAGTTAATGTTCTTTTTTTTTTATTTCTTATTTGCCTACCTATATTGACCAACACTCTCTGCTACTGCAGTATACCAGTAAATACATGGGAAGAATGACTGATTCATTCTGTTTTGCTTTAAACTTGAACATAAAATTGCTGCGTTGAAGTGATTTAAAAGTTTTGATCTTGACATACCTGAAATACTGTATTCCTCAAAACTCAAACTGTTGTCAAAAGTACATTCCTCTTCTGCTGCATCTTCCTTTTCCTTCATCAAAATCACAGTGGCCGCCTTTTCTATTATTGGAACTTCAGGTTTGGACACAGCTGTTTCAATCATTTGACTAGAATTACTACTGCCTACTATAGATTCCCTTGGAACTTGAGCCTCTCTGATCTTATGCTTGGGAGGTTTGGATTCTGACTCTGACAGACGTAAAGGGGTAGGTTGTTCTGGGTTCATGACAATCACAGCAGCAATCAGGTGGTGGATCACAGCAAATGTGAATAATGTAATAGCAGGTGGATGAGCATGAATGAAAGCAGCAGTGAGACGTAGCAAAACATGAAAATAAACAAAAGTAAATAAGTATGCTAATGAAAACAGTAAACAAAAAAGACACTAGTATTTGAGTAAGAAATTTGTATGGGAAAAAAACAAATTAATCACCCTGAAAATAAAACTGCACATGTGAGTAATGTAATGAAATGAATAAAAGACCACAGTAGATTGTATAAATGCCCATTACTATTACAAGCAAATAATAAGAGAACTAGATATACCAAGTAATCAACTAATAATACAAGCAGGGATTTGAAACGTGACATGCAAAAGACAAACACAGAACCAGAGACATGATTGTGTTCTGTTGCTAACTTTCCTAACCAAGGTAATGATAGAAACTGTATTGATCACACATTATTTTTTATGTTACTTACAAATATTTGCACTTAGATGCAGACTTTTAATGAATAGTTCAACTTTGCAGGACAGGTTCTGACAATTTTGACTAGTGACAATTCAAGTTTGCAAACATGTTTATTCTGTAAATATGTATATGTTTAAACTATACAAGCGAGAGCCGCAGTAGCGTAGTTGTTAGTGAACTCGCTTCTTAGACTAGTGGTCGGGTTACAATTTCACAGTTGGCGTGCAATTTTTTCAGACCGTATGGCTCTCAAGTCGACCCAACCTCAATTGGGTACCAGGAAAAGCACTGGGAAGTAAAGGCGACCTATATGATGTTGACCCCATCTCCCATCGCGTGCTAACAATCAATAATAAGCACTGGCCTAACACCATATTACCCTATATACCATGTGGTATAAAAGGATTTCTTTACTTAAACTTTACAAGAAGTATGACTGTTTAACATCTGCTTACCTGGTGTATTAAAAATACTAATCATTCACATGATCTTAAAGGATAGCAATCGCCAAAATATATTCCACCCAAGTTCAATATGGTGGGAAAAGGAAATCTCTCTTGCGCGCAATGACCGCTTAGACTGATGTACCAGATTTCCACATAAATTCCAAAATTCTGAATTTTTGTCTTATTCATGTGGAAATCTGATTTATGCAGCCGTAGCACATAGGTGTGCTTCATCACATCTTTAGCGTCATTTGGAGCTCTGGTGCTTATCCTTCGGCGATATGTCAGGTTTTAGCCAGCATTTACTTGGTTCATCCCCGTCAGCCACGGGCTGTCCCCAGCAGACCTGCAAGGCAGCAGGTTGCTATTTTCTTTTAGGGTAGCTACCCTTTGACAACCTTCCCTCTCGGGTTGTTGAGCGTCCTCTGCCCAGGTTACCTGTCTATTTTTGGACTTGTTTTGTCTACCGTCCAGTTTTGTGTACAGTTTGCTCCGCTAGCCTTTGATTGTCCCCAATCAAACTACAAGGCAGTAGTAGTTCTCTGCGAAAGGAAATGTGGTTACTCTTCTCTGAATGGAGACCCCATCTTCGAGGCTCGCCACCATTTTGTTCACCTCACATTTCTTTTGGGTGCCCCTTCCTGCTTGTGCCCTTGTCCACCAACTAGGCTCACACCTTTTCTCTTAGTCACTTGTGCTCACATTGTTCTACTGGGCAACACCGTACCCATTTCTATCTCACTGTGCACAGTTTATCACCATTCGGTAGGAACGTTTCCACTGGATTCAAGCCTCTGCTGGGCTTTCCAGTTTTTCTGCACATTTGGGTGGCCCGCTCACCCCTACGTTTGCCCTGCCTTTTCATCGCTCCATCATCAGCACTGTGCATGTCTGCCCCAACGGTGGGCTCATCTGTGTATCGATCATATGTGTGTTCGCTCCACTTTGGTGCCTGCTTACCGTGTTTATCAGGTTTCTCACCGTACTCACATTTAATATGCCTCGAGACTGTCAGGACACGCAACTCAATTCAGGCCCCCACCTCAGGGCTCTGAGTTTCGACCCATGTGGGCCCACGTCTCTGCTCTGGGATACACCTCTCATCCCAATATGTTCATTTTTTCAGCTTTTCCCATCGACCAGGAGAGATGTGCATTAAAAGTCACTCTGGGATTCTGCTCGGCTGTGTTGCGAGCGGATCTCATCCAGCCTAACTGCGTCTGCATCACTACTTATACCAGAGTAGTTCTCCCTCGATCCCTACCCGCTTAGCCAGACAGGAACTGTTGTCTGTTTCCCAGGTCACCATGTGGAGGTGGGGTAGGATCCTGGTTAGTGCCAGCTCACTAATCCTGGTGCGATGTTGTCCCTATGCGCCTTTGACCCCGGAAAATAAAATAAACACAGCAGGGCCAGGAAACAGATTTATTTTTAAGAACTTGAAGTAAATTTGGTTTTAATTGTAAAGAAGAAGTTTCACACATGTGCATGTAACAAGGATGAAGGAGTTAACAATGATGATCCAGTTATAGTATTACCTACACACATGCATAAGGGCTCACTGATGTGCATGCTTGCACACAAGGACACACACACAGAAGTTCAAAAATACCTACAAATGACTTCTAATTACTGAGTGAATCACCTCATAACTCAGTATAACAGTTTTACTTATATTGTTTGTATGTTTCCTAACAAAGTTTTTACTTCAAGTATCAAGAGTTGTATGATAAGTCTAACAGTGATCAAAAACCTAAAACCTATGACACACAATCTTAATATCAGTTATTGTTGTAGATGATTGCAAATTTGTCCAAAATTGTAACCATTTAATGATAATAAATCAGATTATCTACTTTTATTTTAGTTTCTTAATTTTTTAAATTCCACTGATGTAGTTCATAAAACTAAAGACAAAACATTTAGCATGTTTTTGTATTTCTTTGTTAAATTTCTGAAAAATATGCGGCTAACTAACACATTAAAAACTTACTTATTTGTTTATTTCAGAACCCTAAGAAGTAAGATTTTTTTTTACTGTTTCGTCTATTTAGAGCAGGGGATTTGTAACCAAGCCGTTTCTGCATACCCAGAAGAATACAGCAGCTCTCACCATGCAGCACTATGTCATGAAGGCCCCAACTCAGATGGGGGCTATGGGCAGTCACTGTAGTAACCATCCCCCCTTCATTTCTAGCACAGCAGACACTCTAGAATAACCACCTGTTGATCACTCTTTGCAGTTTGTATATGGTTTTAGTCAAAAGTCTCATCTGCAATTGCTCTACAACCACTTGACCACTTCCTGTGTCCTGCATGGGATCTGCATGTGAGGGCTACTAGGTAACCACCTGTTCATACTGACAACAAATTACTTTAGTTCTAGAGTGACCACCTTTCAACCTCTCTTGGCTTGTATATACTCTAACTCAAAGAGCAACTGTACACTGTGTCAGATGGGAGACCTTTCGGACAAGAAATAAGTTTGATTTTGAGGCTCATTTAATTTGAGCCTTCACTCTGGACAGTCTTCACTCTTTTGTTTTCCTGTGAGGCATGTTGAAACATTTGACAAGGAGCAGATATATTTGTCTCAGTAAAACTGTCAGTACCAATCAGAAAGCTGTACAACATAGCTCAATTTGGATAGTTTGCTGGTAATCTGGAATGATAAATCCGTTCAAAACTGTCAGTACTGCATTGCATTGATCAAAAGGAAGCAGCTGTTGAGGACGCTGTAGCTGTATTAGGACTCATTATCTAGACATTGGTCAGGAGGAAAAAGTGTAGACAAAGTCACTCTGAGAGGTTGTTCATCTGATCTGCAAGCGAATCTCATATGTGCAGCTACACTTGTATATCAGTGTAGGATTAATTACTTTAACTGTTCAAGTACAACACAATGTTATTTCTATACTCATCATCATCAAATAGCTTGTTCTGAGCAGAACTTTGCCACCCCAACAGTCCTCTGGAATTTCTCTATCAAATAGGCCAGATGTCCCGACTCTGCAGCTGTCATGTTCAAACCATTAGTTACATCCTGAATCCATCTTCTCTGTGGTTTTTCTTTTCTTCTCTTTGCCGGAATGCTTCCTTCCATGATGGTCTTTTCCAGACCGTCGTGTCTTTTCAAATGTCCAAAGTGACTAAATTTTATCTTTCTTATTTGTAGCATCAGCCAGTTTTCTTTGATCTTGAGTTCTTTCTGGATAGATCTATTTATTCTTTTCTCTGTCCATGCTTTAAGAAGGACTCTTCTGTTAACACTTATATTCAAAAGCACATATATGTTTTCCACTGCCTTATTAAATGTCCATGCTTCACACTCATACATTGCCACTGGGAAAATGCATGCTCTTAGTATTCTGATCTTTGTTTCCCTATCAGTTCCGTTCCATGCTGTTTATAGTTCATATCGCAAATCGATGTTTGTTCTTCTTTTCTTCTTCTTCTTCAAATGCTCCACATCGACCACTTGTCAACCAATCTGTGTGATCTGTATATGATCTGAGCCTAAGAGCGATTGTACGTTGTCCAGTTATGTGCCCACAAGTAGCCATGCACATCCAATTTCTGCGCTGCTTTTTTATTTCCTAGGGTAGCATCCTAGGGCCTACAACATCGCCCTTCGACATGCATTGTAGGTTGCAGTGGTACTATTTTTGCTTCTTAAGCTCCGGCACCACATGGGCAGTTCTTCTTTTAATTTCCTTAATCCCATTTCCATCTGTTGTTTTAACTTCCTTAATCCCATTTCCATCTGTTTTAATTTCCTTAATCCCATTTCCATCTTGTTGTTTTAACTTCCTTAATCCCATTTCCATCTGTTGTTTTAATTTCTGTAATTCCATTTCTATGCTGGTAAATAAAAATCTTTTCTGAATAAAATTCCTTTCAATGATTGAATATAATTTTCTCACAATTTTTTAATGTTAATTCTAAACATGTTCATTATAAATTTGTATTTTTGTCGACAATATTAATCAAACAACACAAAAGTTTCTAGCAGACAAACTAACATTGTTTAAACATATACTGACTACAATCTCTATATACTTGTTAGATACAAACTGGCAGAAAGATATAATATGACTATGCCAGATACTGAAGCTGAGAAAAATTATGTGAACATTGGTTAGTAATATTTTATATCAATTAGAATTCTGATTTGATATCTAATTGATTGATAGGACCATTTATCATTGCACTTAGATGAATAACCATGTGTAAATCTTAATCTCTTTCTGACACAGGAAGATCACTGCGGCACTGCACAAACTTTATAGCAACTGTGAGGGTCCCCGGTGTAATTTTGAGAAGTGAAAAGTTGTCAGCATTTTAAAATTACTTTTGCTAAGATAGGGGCTTTTCACTCGACTTGTATTGATTTTTAATTGCCAAGGTTTTTTATACTCAATTAGAACAAAGAATCTATGTTATTATATAATTACTGAAATATGAAATATGTACAAAATGTTTCAGTGCAGAACCATTTATCAGAATAAATAACTCACTTGTGGTTGTTGCCTTCTCTGTCACATTTATACTGTCTGAAAATTGTTCTTTGTCACTACTAATGTCTGCTTTCTTGGGTGTTTGTGCATCCAGTTCACTCTTCAGGCTCATACTGTTGCTGCTCTGTGGTGTACCAGTATCATAGCTCATAGGGCTACTTTCATGCCTTTGAAACTCTAACGCACTGCCATATGCTACACTAACCGGCCGTAAACCAGGTAAACTGAATGCTCCTTTACTGAAAGAAGAAAAATGGTTATAAAAGACAATGGAAGTGCTACACAACTACTACACTATTAAAATACTAGTTGTATATGACAATGTCTTAACATGGTATGAAACTACCCATCTGTGAAATACGGAACTGTTGTAGAGTACTTAAATGGTACAAGTATATAATTAATGTGAAGACTTGAATTTATGTGAAATTCATAATGTGAGGTCTTGAATTTGTATGAAATTCATAATGTGAAGTCTGGAGTTGCTGATAAATATTGCCAATTTTTCTGTATGATATTGCACACAAAACATACGTACGTGATTCTAGGACTCATGCCAGTAAGTTCAGACAACTTGTCTGTACCCATTAGAATTTTGGTACGCTCCATATAGTCCATGTGTGTTCTGAACAGCTATACAAAGTAAATAAAACAATCAGAATACAAACATATTTGAAACATTTTATTCAAATTTTTCTAGTAACATTTAGTGTTCATTATTTAGTACGAATTGGCAAAGCAACATCAGCTTTTAAAAGTCTAAATAAAATATGGAACTGCAAGTTATATAGTATTAAAACTAAATTACGAATTTTCTATTCAAATGTATCAATCCTAACATATGCCAAGCAAAAGTTGGAAAATGACTAAATATATAGAAAGCAAGTTGAATGCATTTGAAAATAGATGTCTGCGAAAAATAATGAATATAAAATGGAACAAATTCAGGAGAAGTGATGAAATCAGAGACATGTCTGGTCAACCACTAGTGACAACTGTTATAAGAAAGAGAAGATGGAGATATGTTGGACACACCTTGAGGAGAAATGATCAACGAATATCAAAGCAGGCATTGAAGTGGGATGCAAAGGGTTCTTCTTCTTCTTCTAACCAGGGCTGCGAGTTTTCACTCTTGGGCAGCCAATGCCAGTTTGTAGAATCTGCATGTGTTCTGTAATTGTGGGAGACTAGTGTAAAGGGTATTATGAACAGATGGGTGTGGTGGGAGGAGTTCTTGTCTAGCTTTATGTAGTATGCAAAGGGTTCAAGAAAGAGAGGTCGACCTAAGGAGACCCTGAAACGAACTTTGCTGAGAGAGGCAGGAAATATCGGTCTCAGTTCCATGGAGGAGATTGAGCGAGTTGCCCAGGATAGAGCAGTATGGAGAAATTACTTGCAGGCCCTATGTAACGTATAACAGTACGAGAGGAATTATTATTATTATTATTTAGTATGTGCAGTTTGAGCATATTTGGATGTTCTTCATGCAGTTTTTTTTCCTGGTCCTCTGCTGCTTTACCTCTTTTTTTTATCTGTGATAGTTCTAGTCAAGGCAATATCTATTTATACAGACTGCTTGCTTGTTTATTATGTAGGAGAGTAAAGCCTCTTTAAGATGAGGCACACTCTTTCAACCTAAGGATGAGTCTTTTTTGTTATATCGAGCATGTAGACAAACAAACATGAAAAATGTCAGAATTAACTGGATTCAAGTTTTAAATTGGTTGTTTATTGAGATTATGTTCTATTTATCTGAAGAGAGAAAGGGATATAACCATTGGTCAAAGAGTACAAAAATTCTATGTACTACAACAGAAAGCAGAAGGCATCCGAGACACAAAAACGTTTCCGTAGCAAAAAATCCACCATGCATTTTATTGCAATTGTTATTAATTATTTTTGTGACCAGACAGCGGCTTTCTAGCCTACTCTTATTGATTTTCAACTGCAGAGGTTTCTTTTTTATGCTTGGTTGTCCATCTCTAATAGAACTAGTTACTCGATCTCACCTATATTGCGATCATGAATCACTTTTAATAAGTCTGATCACTTGACACTGGAAACAAACCAAGTACTTTGTAATCGAGAGACTAGCACTGTACCTCAACTCTACAGATATCCCATGTGAGAGTATGTGTACAGTTAAGATTATCAGCTTAGCTCTTGGGGTCAAGATGACACCGCAGCTTTTCTACCACTACAAGGTGGAGACAACACATGATGAAAAGAAAGAGAAGAAAGATCATTTGAGTTTTAAATTTAGCAAATAAAAGTGAGAATAAAAATAAGTAAGAGAAATCTGATGCTTACCTCTGTATACCGGTCATGAAGCTTATTGTATTCAACCTTAGATTCTTGTTCTTTGTCTTCTAATCGACTCACTAAATGAGGGACAAATGTTTAAAGTTTACTAAAAGAGCATCTCAAGAATTATATGGAACACTGAAATTTTTTTTCAAGAACAATTTAAAAAACATGACAAACTGTAAATTGTTTCAAGAAATAAAGGTCAGGAAATAACAAAGCAAAAACGAAAAAAATAATCATTGATCACTTAATGATCATAATCATCAAATAGCTTGTCCTGAGCAGAACTTCACCATCCTAACAGTCCTTTGGAATTTCTCTCACAGGCCAGATGTCCTGCCTCTGCAGCTATCAAGCTCTAATCATCAGTTACATCCTGAATTCCTCTTCTCCGTGGTCTACCTCATCGCCTCTTAATGATACTGACAATAAATACACATCTTCCTAAAAATTGATACATTTAATGAAAATGTCTTAAGGTTTCCTCTCTCACGCTCCCCATCTTAAGGTATGACATACAAATATTAGACAAGAGATAAATTATTGTAACAAAAATGAAATGTAATCCCATAGCATAAGAGCCGTAATAGCATAGTGGCTAGTGCACCTGCTTCATGGGCAATGGGTCCCTGGATCAAATTCCAGTGGGAATATGATTATTTCCCAACCATAACAACTCTCGCATCGACCCAGCCTCACCTGGGTACCAGAGGCCCACTGGGAAGTAAAGGTAACTGGGATGATGAAAAAAAAGACGGGTCTAATACCGTATTCCTCAATATACCTCATGGTATGAAAACAAATTCTTTACTTAGCTTTTTTGTTAAAGAGAGGCCAACAAGTGGTGTTAGTAATAAATGCAGAAGAAGAAGTAAATCAAATTGTATCCGGTCCTCCCTGGCTTTGCAAGAATCAACAGGGCCGCCAGTAGCTAAGGGTGGACCCCTTCGAGGCAGGGGGTCGGTCCACCACCACCTGGCTGTTTCCCATGGTGGTGGCACCACAGTTATATAAATATTTGCGCATGGCCATTTGAGTTGTTCGTATGTGTCGATTCCTCCCGCCAATAATGGCTGACACATTCCGTTTCTGAGGACATCTTTTTTTGAGGTTGTTCTCTAGACAGTTGCAGTCCCCTGCTGACGAGATCTGTCTTCCCGGGTTTGTCTTTTCAAGAGGTCAAAACCCTCTACAGAGAAAATCTGCAGTGGACTGGAAGACAAACACTGGATATGATTATGGAAAAGACTCCTCAAAGACCTAAGCAGAACAGACCAGGTCATTATATTTCGACTACGCACCGGACACTGCAGACTCAACAAACACTTATACAGACTAGGAATAAGTCAAACAGCTCTCTGCCAGTGTCAGCAGGCAGAACAGACACCAGAGCATATCCTGCAAGACTGTCCTCTTCTGTGTGAGCTGAGAAGCAACATGTGGCCACACCCAGTCGACCTGAAAACTAAGCTTTGGGAAACCTGACAGACCTGAAGCTGTCTGCCCAGTTTGTGGTCCACAGTAAATTAAGCGCATGACCAGAGATCGCTGAAGAAGAAGAAGAAATTGTATCCATATTCTAAGATAGTGTGATTATGCTACTAAAAAACAAATTGATATTACCATGGTCAGCAGAATTTTTACATTTGATTTCTGACATTCGAAGAATAGATTCAAGGGTTTCCACTTTGTCTTCTAATTCTTTCCTTACTCCTTCAATGTTGTCTTCCATTTCTAGGAATTTCTAAAAGAAAAAAGCAATTATTTTCAAATGACCTTAATAACAAGAACATTACTTAATGAACACAGATCTAGACTTGAACACATCAGCCACATCTTTTCTTTGTGGCTCTCTGATGTGCATATAATAAAGTAAAGGAACCCTTTCATACCTCGTGGATATAGGTCAATACAGTGTTAGGCCTGTATTTTTCATTGACCGTCGGCACACGATGGGTGATGTGGTCAGCATCACGCCGGCCGCCTTTACTTTCCCAGAGCATGTCTGGTACCCAGTTGAGGCTGGGTCGACCTGAGAGCCGTCGCGGTCGGGAAAAATTCCACGCACATTGCGGAGCTGAACCCAGACCACCAGCCTTGCGAGCGAGTTCACTAACAACTACGCTACAGCGGCTCTCGATGTGCATATGGCTTCACTGAAATTTCTTCAATTACAACATCCCGGATAATAAGCTCCAATTCTGTCCAAACCCTTATTCTCATTTCTATTATCCATGTATTTTGAGATTCTATTACTTTTATAAATATTGTATAACAAGGACTGCCTTGCCATACCAGCAGATGACCTCAAAGTGAATCATACCCACTTTTAATTGTATTTTCACACAATTGAATTGTTTTATAAACCACATTTGATTATTTGTTATCTTCCTATACATTACTGCTTAAGAGTTAACTGTATCACCACTCATCTTGTTCCTCTTGTAGCCTTGTGGTATCTATGTGAAGTATAGGGCCATCTAGTGCGCTTCATATATAGAGGTGCTCAAGGACTGGACTCTGCTACTCAATCAGTTCATCACTTGCATGGCTGCATAGTTGGAAGTATAATGGAATTGACTGTATGTTGGGGGTCTCTATGGCAAAGTGGTTAATACGTTCGCCTGTGGTTTTGAAAATTTTGGATTAGAAACCTGACTCACATGTGCAATTTTTTCATTAGATCCTTCAGATTGTTACTAGAACTATGGAGTTTGTGCTTTGTGCAACACTCTCGGTAGATAGTGTGTCATTTCTGCTGACAGGGACGAAGCCAAATGGGGAAACCTGATGCAATGAAGCCAATCCTTCGCCTTTAGACCCTTATTTTAGAATGTATGAACACATATATATATTGCGTTGTTTTTCTATTCTGAGGTATTAGGAATGTTTACTATTTTCTACCATGTAATCTAGTTTAGACATTCAACCCCATACAGTGTGCTTCTGATGATTTACTAATACTGGTAGGACATGGTTTCACCAATTTCTGTCAAATCCCAGAGTTAACTCTAAACATGTCACAAACTACTACAAACTCAACAAGTTTTAACAATCTATGTGGATACTGATTAATAAAATGGCAATGATTAAAAAGTAACTATAACAATCACAATTAATGACAATTTGAATTTATTAGAAATTTGATGGCCTAATTTATCTTTGTTTTTCTTCGTTGTTACCAGGTTGTAGCCCAGTGGAATGGTCTGCTGTATTTGTTTGCCACTACTTGGGTGGCTTGAGTAATGGATTTCTGCATCTTTTGGCATGATTCTGACACATCATATATCCATCTTTTTCCTTGGTCTTCCTCTCACTTTTTCGGCTTGATGTTCTGCTGCAGAAGGTTTTATAGACAATGTGATGTGTGGCTGCATTCTTACAAGGTGGTCAAACCATTTCATTCTTTTTTTAATGTAACTCAAGCAGGGTCGTGTCACAACCTTCTCTCTGTTGCTGGTATTTTGTGACTGTCTCTTCTTGTGTTGTTGGTGATCTTTCAGAAACATAATTTTGCTACCTGTTCAGCATCATTTTCCAAAAGATTCAATTTTTGTTATTTCACTTTTCTTTTGATTTCTCTCTTATGGTGTTCTGTGGTCCCCTACTCCTCTGTTGAAATTCCTCATTATATACATGCAGTCAGTGTTAACTTTATTTATGGTTTTATTTAATTGTTCAAAGTACTCTCTATGCTTTCTTATTCAATGTAGATATAATTGCATGAGGTATACACTTGTTTGTATGTGTATGTATGTTAGTCTTTTTTTGCCCTGAACTAGTCTGATGCATATGATTCTTTCTAACTCGAGCATATATCTTGCTGTTACAGTGAGCGATGATGAAACGCACTCCATGTTTATTATTTTCATTTGATTGAGATCTCCATATATGAATGTATAATTTTTATGTAGAAACCTTGTCCTCTTCTTTTGTTAGCAGCTATCCCCATAAATGTAATGTTGTTAATCATGAACTACATATAATATATGAATGATATTGCATTCTTTCTCTTTATCTCCTATTGAGTATTGAACACTCAGAACAGATGTTCAAGTAATCTTAATCGTTATTCGAACTCGCTGTCATGTTTCAAGTCTGATATCTGCAAGAGTCTGTCCGTTTATAATTTATCAAAACTCAATACATGCCCTTTTGAAGCTTTTTGTAATACGTATTTACGTATTATTATAATTATACTAATTAATACTCAAATACTTGGCTTGGACTGTTCTAGTTCATTGAATTGCATACACAAATTTTTAAACATCATATCTAAACTGAGTATGATGAGAAGAGAGAAAACGATGAAAAGGGAGGGCGATATATCCCAAAAAAATGTATAAGACAACACACTGCTGTGTATGTCTATTATGATATTATCTATTATAATTTGTACATATATTTACCTGCTCTGAGCTTTTCCGGAGCTGCTTTTCCCTTTCATATTGCGTCAAAAGTTGTTCGTTGTCTTCTCGTAACAACTCTATTTCCACATCTAACTCTTGTTTTTCTGTAAATGCTGCATCTAGTGTTTCAAGGATACCAACAACTAAAGGCATAAGGTCCTTAACGACATCTTCGTCGTATCGTTTGATTACCTTCTCGAATTCTTTATAAACAGTTCCAGCCAGCGTCGGGACCTTTCAGACATTACATGACTTTCTTCGTTCGTAGTGCCATACACGGTCTCGATAGACATTTTTTCTGACATGTTATTGATTATATAATTCCTGAAAATTGTAAGAAATGTAGACTTATATTATGAGTATTCAATTTTTCCTGGCACTATAAAACACCTGACGTTTACTACGGCCATATTATTCATAACACATCATCCTCCATTTGTCTACTATATGGTTATCAAAGTCATGTGACCACGCATGCGCATCAACTGCAAAAACACGAATAATAAAATGGATCAGCAGTTCTTGTACACTTTGGATTGCAGAAACCAGCATGTTTTTGATTGCTGAAATGATGTCCAAGCACTCCGGTCAAACCCATAGGTACTCCGTCTCACCAATCAATGTCAAAGGGTATGCATACTATGATACTGGTGGATCGCTGGTTAAACATACTTCCCATTCTGTTTGCACAACGTATAATTCCAAACTCCACCAGCATAAATTTTGCCGTCTTTATCCAACAAGCTGTCGTTGAAAAGTAGAACGTCGCCAACCTATCCATTTTCAACTTCCCGACTATCACAGAAGACGGAAGACTAAATAGAGGCTAGAAGTTCAAAAGCAAATGCTGTAACTTACCAGCTAGCCCCATTGTTAAGACACCCACAAATTTCACTGACAGCTAAACAACAGATGATCAACAACATTTTCATACCTACTTTGTGTTACCAGTGCCAAACATCGACAATGAGCAAAGCGCAGTCACAAAAAATAACTACATGTGAAATGTGCTGTCTGCGAAAAGTTACCAACAACAGCAGAAAAGACAGCCATCAACATAAGAAAGAAAGTTGGCACAGAATCTTGCTTGAATTACATTGAGAAACAAAGAATGAAGTGGTTTGGCCACTTAATAAGAATGCATCCAAACTCCACAGTATACAAAGTCTTCTACAACAGAACATCAGGAAAGAAGACGAGAGGAAGACCACGAAAAAGATGGTTAGATGGCAAAGCAGAATCCTGTCAAAGAGCAAAATAATAATCACCCAAGCCACCAGAACAGCGCAAGACAAAAACAGAAAACCCAAACACTGGGCAACAACCAGAACGGGCGCAGTCATCAGCAAACAAAAGATTTGAGATAGTTGATTCTTTTACTTTGGTGGGTGATTTTAACCTCCAAAGATTGAATAAATTACCGTCTGTCCTGTATCTAATCTTTACCCCATGTTCATCGCCTTCCCAAAAGACATCCATGAGCATGGCAGCAAACATCATGCTGAAGAGTGTTAGGACCAGTACACAGCCCTGTTTGACGCCGTTAATGACATGGAAAGCCTCCGACAGCTCCCCTTCACCAAGTATACGTGCTATCATGCCCTCGTGAAACTGTTGGACTATCTTAATGAATTTCACTGGAACTTTTCAATGATCTTCCATAGCCCTTTCTCTGTTGACCGTATCGAAAGCCTTCGTCAGATCACAGCCAACTCTAGATAACTTTACAGTTGACTATGGTCAGATCGACAGAGACCATGTAGAGATTACAATGCTGCTCTTGTCATTTCTCCTGTAGTTGGCGAGCAGCAAATATGATGTCCGCTGTTCACTGACCCGCTCTGAAGCCACATTGGGTTTCAGGGAGTAAGTCCTGTTCCAGGCGATCGATTAAGCGATTGAGAGGACTCTGGCCAGTATATTGCCAGCAATTGACAGGAGGGAGATCCCCCTGTGATTATCGCAGGCCTGGCGGTTTCATTTGCGCTTGTACAGGTGGACAATAGTGGCACCCTTTAGTTCCTGGGGTACGCGTTCGTTGCTCCGAATGGACGTAAAAATATCTACCGTACAGTGATACTACCATACCTGCTAGCCATGAAAACCAAGTCTGACTTTTCACCACGGCGCACAGATTTATAATTGAAACAGCCCATTGACTATTGTTATACTTTATATGTGATGTTATGAGATCGACGTCATGTACATTCCCATTTGTGCTCTGTCCTCCGCTGCAGCCGCCATTCTAAAGTCCGTTTGCTCACCGTACCCATGATAAGTTTATTAGTATACCTTCACTTCTACCACGAAGACGACACTGTCTGACATGTCCAAACTTAACTTCTAATTTTCGCACTCGTTTCAGTGTCTGATACTCGCCCATATTACATAAATGAGAGCGTACCGCATTGATGACATCGACTCTGTCCATACTTCTGCCCGCTTGAATCGGGGCATTGTTTGCAAGAAAGTCAGCACGCTCTTTACCCTGCACTCCAGCCAAGTCATTTTCCTGAGATGTGATCTCCGAATGCTGTCCACCCATTTCACGCGCAGACTTCTCGATTCAATCCTTTGAAGCATATTCATCGAATCTGATTTGATAATCGTATGGGTTACCTGTTGCTCAGTCATCCATGAGAGAGTCCAGGAGACAGCGGTGATCTCCATAGTCATGCTCGATGTTGTTGTCTTGAAAGTGCTGCGGTCCTCATGAAGTGTGCTACCGTTTCGTTGTGCTAAATAAGCCCACGATGATCTTGTATGTTCCCAATTGTGTATTTATATATTTATCAACATATTTATTTAACTAATAAAGAATAACTATCAAGTAAGTAATTTTTAGCAGTCGATATTTTGTATTGATTGTAAAATAGATTTTAAAAATAAATATTGCTAACTGGCGAAGAAAACTTCTGAGCGATTCATTAAGTATGATCCGAAAGGTGGAGGCTGGTTCGGTGCGCAGGCAATAGACTGAATCACTACATGCGTCAACAATTTGCAGAATTACACTTATCTTCATTCCGGGGCACATGGGTGTCGTTGGCAATGAGAGGGCAGACAGGCTGGCTGGCTCTGCCACAATATCAGGGGCCAGCCAATGGATAGAGCTGACATTTTGAACGCCCTCCATAGAGTGGGGCCGCGAAGATTTCCATTTAAACCAATCTACGTCCATTGCTAGATTGCAAGAGCTTGGATTGAAGATGGAAGTGACCAGAACAGAAATAACAGCACAACAAGTATGTGGGTAGGATCATCAATCAAAATCGAACTGGTACGGTTAGTTGCTGTTTGATGTATTGCGAAGGAGATCGGAGCACCTATGGACATGTCCGGAGTGCAATGAAGATATTCCAAACTGAAACACCATCTTTTTTGTTTAACCAAACGTCTTGCATTTTTCGGAGCTTTTCTTGAACCGTTATCCGTATATTTTATCCAGATATTTATTCCTTTTGATATAGTCAATACATCATGCACGTAGATGATGCCTAATGCCAGCCTTTGGTATCTCATGGTTTGGCACATGTTGACCCTTGTGCACCCGAGAGAAGTGTGCCTAGCTGTAAATTAGAATAAGTTGAAATAAGGAACCAAATAGCATGTATTGCGCACACATAGTTGTATAAGGATTGGTGCAGTTTAATTCACATTTTAAAAAAAAATACGATTGTTAATTAATTTTTTTTAAGTTTGAAAGATTATTTTAAATATCGACTTCATTTACCACGACTTAACAGATTAATTTCTGATAGCTAAGCTAAAGTGGAAATTGTGTGCTTTAACATCATAAATAATCATATACATGTAACACGCACATTTTGAATAAATCTGGCAGACTTCAACAACAACAATGAGCAATGGCTAGGGTTCAATGTTTACGATTTGTTGTATCTAGACGAGCCCCAGTGTGCAGTGTTATTAGCTCGCAATGCAACTCTTTTCAGTGTGACATACCCAAAAGATACATTCATGAACACATATTAAAGGGTCAAGTTGTAAAGATAGGATGTGCAAGCGGATTTTGGGGAGACACTGCTTGTGCAGGTATTGTATTTCGCATTTAATTTAATAAATCAAATGCTAAGACTCATCATCATCAGGTGCCGGCAGGCGTAGGCGATCATGGATCTCCACAAATCTCTGTCTTTGGTGTTTGCTTAGATGTTGACGCTCTACCGTGTCATGAAGCCAGGCTATCCAAAATTTGCTCTCTGTGTCTTCTGTCTCGTCTACCCTCGATTTTACCGCTAAAACTACAATACTCAAAATACAGGCTATGCTATACATATGGTATACTGATACTGAATTTACTATAACTGTGTTTTATCTTTGTTTTTTGCTTTCAACCCCACAGCTGATCTATGAAACCAAGTTGAACAATGATATGTCATGTGTTTTAATATTTCTTCCAGCTCCACGACTCATTCGTGGATCTATGGTCGAGCTATGTTGAGCAATATAAAATATATATATTTTTTTTTTCAGCACCACAACTAATCTATGGAGCCAAGTTGAACTATCTAGTTTTTGACTACTTATCGGAAATTACGATGTCGCTGCTTACAGCTGGCAGGAGAAATGCACCGGTAAATATTTGTAGCTAAAACATTAAAAGAAAAAGCACCTGCTTGGTGCCGGGCCCGCAAGGGAAGCAAAGAATAGTACCACTGTAACCTACAAGGCATGTCGTAAGAGGCGACTGATGTAGGCCCTAGGATGCTACCCTAGTAAATAAAAAGCAGCGCAGAAATCAGATGTGCTGGCCTACTTGTAGGCGCATAACTGGCACAACGTACAATCGCTCTTAGGCTCTGATCACATACAAATAACACAGAGTGGTTGACAAGTGGTTGATATAGAGCGCTCAAGAAAAAAGAGGGAGGGGGGATTCAAAGACTTGATTCTTCTCGTTATCCATCACAGTCACTTTAATACTTGCGTTTGTTTAGTACTTGATTGACAATGTTGAGATGTCATCAATGCTTTCCTGGCTCTGTAGAACAAAATGAACATTATTTTAATTTTTATAATACTGTTTTAGTTGATATTTAATTTTGAAGAAAAAAGTCAAAATGTAGTATCCTGCCTTGATCACAATATCTTTTGCTGTAAAATTGTATAAACAGAAAAATCTGACTTTAAAGAGCCACATCTGGTTATACTGTAGCATGGTGTCAGATCTGATTGGTCATAAGAAGGCCATCAGAACTGACTCATGCAAGGTGATAGCCCCATAGCCCCATTTTCATGTAAGATATCTGAGCACAGTCATTAACTTTATAATATGTATATGTTCAATTTCCATTGCTTGGTACCCATACCTGTTGTAACCTGCTGCCTTGCAGGTTTGGCTGGGGACAGCAAAAGGCTAAAGGAGAGCGAACCCAGTAAATGCTGGTTGAAACGAACACACCACCGAAGGATAAGCACCAGAGCTCCAATTGGTACTGAAGGTTGTGAACTTATACCGTTCTTGGTATTAAAGCTGTTTTTATATCACATTTGAATTATAAAAACGGCCTTAAGAACGATTGCGAGAGAGAGAGAGATACCTGTTGTGGCTGACATGTTCTATCTTCAGTGGGGAAATGATATTGAGTCTTCCTGTTCTTGCATCGGCAAGTGTACACACAGGGATATTTTAGTTAGATTTTCTTTTTAGATTCCCTGTCACACTTTGAGGCATGATCTGCTACAGAAAATACCTACGGTAAAATTCAAAGCAGGGTAGAGAGGGGACATCCAAGAAATACTTTCATTGCACAAATGTTCAGGGACATAATGGTTCTGTTTACAGTCGCAAACCATATGATAGAAAATAATTTACTACATAAGCCATTATTGTACTGTTCTATATTCTGTATCACAGAGAAAGTGCAAGTTTTTTCTCTTATTTTCTATAATTTTTTAGGTAGTGCTTGACATAGCTATAATTCATACCAACAGATTCCCAATTCTTGGCAGTAAGTGCAATTCCAAGAGATACAGCTTGCTACTCAAAGGGGGTTGTGGCAACTAGAGAATCAGTTTTAGGCTTATAGTAGTGTGTACGCCTAGGGCATTCTAACATATAACCGTCCAAGTTTCGTGCTCTATCACACCTCCGTCGATTTGATGACATTGTTATCAAACCTGCCGACAAAGGCGGTGCAATAGTTGTATGGAACAAAGAACTATACCTTCAGGAAGGCCACAACCAACTGCTTGACACCCAGTTCTACACAACTAGTTCTTCTGATGTCACACTATCTAACAATAGTAAAGTCCATACAGTAATTAAGAACTTAATTGCCTCTACGACCTTCCTACCGGCGCATCATCACTTTGTGTCATCGATAGCTGATTTCGCAAACCCGCATTTTATATGCTCCCAAAATTCATTTTTTTTTTTCTTTTGTCCGCTTTCAACTCAGAGCAAGTTTCATCTCTGAAACTGATTTTGCGTGAAAATCCGTTTTTCCAATTTCTTACAATGGCAGCAGCGTGCACATTGTAAATTACTTTACACTGGCAGCTGTGTGCTCAATGTACTCGTAATTAGTATTCCTCGCCATACAGGCAGATTTTCTCCGACTTCAGAGGTACTCACGTTATCGTCCTGAGTAAGACCAGGGACTCGAACAAATGCCGGACAGTAGGTTCGAACCCGAGCTATGAGCGTCTCACAGCTAGCAGGCTGAGCTACTATCAACTACTCTAGGCAGTCCCCCATGCCCAAAATTCATAAACTGAACAATCCTGGTAGGCCCATCATTTCTGCTTGCTCTTGTCCTACGGAACATATCTCTGAATTTCTTGACAGTATCTTCAATCCTATAGTCACCACACTACCTTCATTCTTGAAAGATATGAACCACACTTTGTCTGTTTTCTCTTCCATTGAGTTGTTGCCTGGCAGGACTTACCGTCTCTTCCTCCTTAATGTGTGCTCATTGTACACCTCCATACCTCATTCCAACGGACTTCAAGCTCTCCAGTTCTTTCTCGACAGGAGAACTAACCCACTTGTCTCCACCTTGGCTCTCCTTCATCTTGCAGAACTAGTTCTAACTCTCAACTCCTTTCAGTTCAATGACCAGTTCTTTGAGCAGATCAGCAGGGTCGCCATGGGTACTAAAATGGAACCCAGTTATGCTTGTCTATTCATGGGTCATCTTGAACACCTAGTATGGAATTCCTATGATGGCCCTCTTCCGTCCGTGTATCATAGATACATTGATGATTGTATTGGCATTACCGATATGCCTGAAGCCGATTTGTCACGCTTCATTAATTTCATTATTGTCTTTAATCCTGCTATTCGGTTTACATCTCACATCTCTACCTCTTGTGTCAACTTTTTGACATCACTATCACCATCAGCCTATCCACCATCACTACATCAGTATACTACAAGCCTACTGATGCACATAGTTTTCTCCTCTATACCTCTTTCCATTCCCAGGCTTGTCGTGACTCATTACCATTCTCTCAACTCTTGCGCCTTCGTCGCCTCTGTAGCGAGGACGTTGATTTTCTCGATAGAGCTCATGAGATGCTTGAATGTGCTTGCATCTGCTATGGGCGCGTCAGTAAATTCTCGCCAGGAGGCCCTCTCTAACCAGCATAGAACTTCCAATTCTGACAGGGTGAAGAAAGTCTTATTCCGTCATCTCTCCATTCTTCAGTCTGATCCTGAGACACGTTCAGTCTTCCAACAATATCCTTTGGTGGCGTACAGACGGGACAGAAGTCTTAAGGATATTTTGGTTCACAGTCGCCTCAAGCCTAATATTCAGAATCATTTTGGCACCATCCAGTGTGGCCGTCGGCACTGCAACACGTGTGCTTATGTAATACAGACACGCACTTTGTCTTTTCCAAAAGCCATGTTTGTTATTGAAGACAGTTTCACGTGCGAGTCCGGAATATTATCTATGCCATCACCTGCAAGCGGTTTAACAAAGCCATATTGGGGAAACCAGCAAGAGGCTCAGTGACCGATTCGCCCAACACTTGCGCGATATACGCCAATGCTCTGTGACCCCTGTAGCTACTCATTTCAATGATACTGGCCATTCAAGAGCTTGCGATATCCAGGTCACAGCCATCCGATCATATTCCTCTGATGATCGTAGTCAATTTGCTCTGGAGAACAGTTTTATTTCGTTATATGGTACCTTGCTGCCTCTTGGACTCAACGCATTACATTCCTATGCTTCTTAGTACTTTCTCATCTCATGCCTTGTAATCTATATATGTATTTGCTTCATATATATAAGTTATATTTTCACTTGATTGTTTATTGTTTCTCTTCTTTTCCACTTCTAGTTTTGTGTTGCACTCATTTTGTTATTCGTTTTTATTCTCAGATTTTCATTAAATACTTTTTAATGTTTCTGTAACCGTCCATTTGTAAGTGTTCTTTGAAATTCGTCACTCCTGTTGTATCGTTTGCTTGATAAAGGCCTTTTGGTCGAAACGTTGCTGTTTATCATCACTGTTTCTGTATTTTGTAAAACTATAGTACTTTATTTGTACGTTTTCGCTATTTCACCAAGTTTTCTGCAGTCTTCCCCCTTTTTCTATGTGTCCTCCTGGCCTTTTTACTGGGAGAGTGTTCTGGTTAAGAGATTTCCACCACAGCTGTTTGGGATTGTTTACATCTGTGTAGCAACAGTCACATTTGCTTCTGCAGATCTTCAGCGTAGCAAATATTTACAAGGATCACAGCCGCACAGCCCCTGAGACTTCTTCTTTACGAGAGTGTTCTGTGTAGGCGATCACCACCACATTTGTTTAGAAGATAAATTATTTTTGTCTGACCACCATTTTAATAATAATACATAAATGTTTTGTGCAGCCATTCTTCAAAGAGTAGGTCAATTGCAATGATTGCCAAATGTTCCTATTGGAGCAGAAAAAAAGAATGATGAAATAGTAGTTTAAAAAGTCAATTTTCTTTTTTGTAAGTTATTAATATGCAATAGTTTATAAATTTCTCAGGAAATGGGCTATGTTCCGGATTTCGTACAAGTAAGCGTGGCCCCTTTCTTAAAGGACATCAAGTCGAAAGGTAAATCTCTTTTTTTTTTTTTATCAATTTGCCGTGCTAGAAGTTTAAACAGAGAGATGGATCCAGTGGCAGCTGTATTCCATGTAAGATATCAGAGCACTATCAATAGTGTATGATATGTACATGTTCCATTTTTAGACATACATTACTGTTATGGCTACCATGTTCTATTTTCAGTGAGAACAAATTTAATGAGTTTGGTAAAATATCAGGGCACAAAGTAAGGTAGTTTTTACAAAGTAGAACAGACGTAACTGGCATTTTGACCGCAATACCTTTATCAAGCAAAGGTTAGAAAGCATGCTAACAGTAAAAAATGATGACACTATATAAAAATAGGATGCATTGATAGCAGTTTAAGAGTAAATCTATTGAAAAGATGTGACTCAAAAGAAAAAAACAATTTTAAAAACTGATAATAAAAAGAGAACTAAATATTGTCCATGAATCAATGATAAAGAAGTACTAAGTTTGTTACTTGTCACATGTTTTGGTCCTCAAGGGAGTGTGAGTTGTCATTTTTGTTTCTTGTGCAAGGCAGGAGAGTTTGTACTTTTGTCTACAAGTTGATGGGTCTTATATAGATCAGACAAGAAAACTTTTTTGTTGCATCTACAGGAATAAAGTTGCTGTCTAATGCTGGTGGCATCAACCCATCAGGATGTGCTGAGGCTCTTCGGAAGGTTTGTAAAGCAGAAGATGTGGACCTGAACATTGCTGTTGTTAAGGGAGATGACTTAATGTCTCATGTATGTACTATTTACTTTTAATACATTTTTTAAATTAATCAGTTTAAACATTTACCTTTCGACTTAGTTTAATTTTTGACTTATGTCACAACATTTTCAGCAACATGTTTGCTCTCAATGATTAGTCTATGCTTTTATGCACAGACTAATCATCATCAGGTGCTGGTTGGCATAGATGATCAAGAATCTCCACAAATCTCTGTCTATGGTGTTTGCTATCATCTCAGATTTTGACACTCTTTCTTGCCATGAAGTCAAGTTATCTAAAATTTTCTCTCTCTGTCTTCCTCTGTCTCGTCTCCATCGATATTACCAGTTGTTACAATGTGTTCTAAATCTCCCTCTTTCATCACATGACAGAAAGATGATGACTGCCTCTTTCTTATATTGATAAGCTTTTTCTGTGTCTTGGCCTCATTCAACACCTCCACATTTGTCATTTTAACAGTCCATTGGATTGTCATCATTCTTCTGTAAAAACCACATCTCTGTGGCCCTCATGCACAGATTACTCATGCTCAGATAATATATCAGAGGCCAGACAGAAGGGTGGCCTACCCCACTATGTGCACTCAGAAGTAGAGAAAAGTGAAATTACCTGCAAAAATAGTGTAAACTGGGATCTCTATTGTCAGTTTTATACTGGAAATAGCCATGTTGTTTTGACATGTCATGAGAAAAGAAGGTTTAGAACACAAAGTGAGAGCTGATAAAATCTATGAAGGAACGAGACAGAGAATGACGGAGAAAGAAAATGTGGAACAGCTATGGCCCAGAAAAATGTCAACATCCAAACTGGTAGTCAGTGCTCAGGACAGATATTTATGAAGATCTATGGTCACTGACCCCAGTCAACATGGCACATGATGGTGATGAATAAGTATTGTCATTTGTCATATACATTCACTAAAGTTATTATTTAAAGTTTGTATTTACAATAACAGCTGTTCACTATTCACTGTTTCAGATCAGAGAATTTCAGAAACAAGATATTTATGAGATGAAGTCAGGGCAACCCTTTCCTGAGCATCTGCACAGTATGAACGCGTACCTTGGGTAGATTCAGTTTATATTTCTTTATATGATGTTCTTGTCTGCTTTCTTTTTTTCCTTTACATTACCGATAGAACATAGGGCTACAACTTATCAGTAACATTTTTGTTAGTCTTTTAATTCAGCATTCATAATGTAGAAAGTAAGTTGAAAATAGATTATTAGGAAAAATATATCTACGAAAAATGTATCTATCTATATCTTCTTCATGTCCTATTTGACAAATAAGACTTCCACAAGAGATTTTCATTGTTGCCGCTTTGCAGTCTTTCTATTAATTGTTTCCCATGTCAAGACACAATTTTTCAACTATTTTTCTACCGACCATGTTTCCTTTGGAAGTCCAAGCTTTCTTTTCAGATTTGCTGTCCATCAGAGAGCTATCTTAGCCAGTGCCCATACTGGCATACAACATATATGGCCAAATCCACCTCCATCTTTGTCTTTTAATGATGGCCTCCAATGATGCGCAGTTTTTTCATTTTAAAAGCTCATCATTTGCTTTTGTGTTTGGCCAGAAAAATGTCTGAAATTGTTCTTAGATGACTGAAATATAATGAACAAAAAATGGCATGAACTCCAGAGAAGTGATGAAATCAGAGAAATGTCTGGTTAACCACTAGTAACAACTGTTATATAAGAAGTATGGAATGAGTTAACTATTTTAACTATGGGAAATATTTACAGGACACACATTTTGACAGATGGGTTACTGATAAGATTTTAGGAACATGAACCCAAACTTTATAGTACCACATCTACTGATTTGTTGTCTACATTTTGTTTGTTGCTGTTGGTAGAGTTAATTGAGATGTACAAGGAAATCTTAGTGAACCTTCAAAGGAAAAAAACTGAACAATATGATGCTATAGAAAAGAACAAGTCAATTTACAACTAAGGAAAAGATATTCAGAAGAAATTAAAGGTCAATTGTTGAATAGATTCCAATATTCAGACGTGACCAGACAGGTATTAGCATGGAGCCTACAGGAAAGAGGAACAGGGGATGTATGTGTAACACTTTGAAGTTTTTTTTTTTTTTTATATTGTTCACCTGCTATGAATACCTCTGGCTGATTTGTGTGTGAAGGCTTGTTTTCCTTATCACCAGTGTATCTTGCCATCCGGGTGAACCTTAGTCCGACCAGAGGTACTTTGACATGAAATCTGTAACTTGATAATGCGATAATATGTCATCTCATTGACTGAATCTTAGTTTGAGAATCATCTAACTCACTGAATCTTAGTATGAGAATCATCTCACTCACTGAATCTTAGTATGAGAATCATCTCATTTGCTGTGCTTATAGTAGGATAGTCATCTAATGTGTCTATGATAGTCTTCTCATTCAATGTCTCAGTATAAAAGTCAGTTCATGATGATAGCCAATGCAAGACAGCATACATGGGCACGGAAGAAATGAACAGTTAAAAATATTCAGGCTCAGAACGAGATATTGTAGTCTTGGAGCTCACCTGGAAAAAAAAGACCTCAGACTTTGTCACCTGTGACTGTGGAACACCACGACAGACCACAAACATGTTTTCAAAGAATGTCCAATCCTTGTAGGTCAAAGAACTGATATCTGACATAATGAAGCAACCCTTTAAGATAAATTGTGGTGGCACCAGTGGATACCTCAGGTGGACTGTCTTGTTCACCATGTATGCTAAGTTGTTTGTAGGTAAAAAAAAATGAAAGAAGGTTAGACATGTCTTCTGAAACATTATCTATAGTTATATTCAATACTTCAGGGCTGGACCAATGGCTCAAGCTTTGTCTATGGGTGCAGATGTTGTGATCACTGGCAGGTGTGTTGACAGTGCCTTGGTTTTGGCTCCATTAATACATGAAGTAAGTGATTTAATTTTCAAAACTATTGAATATTCCTATCTTCTCATGTACACAAAATACCAGTGTCCTTATTTGAGAGGCAAAGGTGGGGATGATGATATCCTGACATTCATGATAGAAGAGTGACAAACAGGTGAGTGCACTTCTGGCACCAGCTCTGTGACCGCAGAATACCTGTTGCAGCTCCTGCCCAGCTTATGAAAGTTAGCGGAGTATTAAATGGGGATATTTTGTTTCCTGTGCTACAGGCTGTAGGGGCCAATAAACGAGGGGCTAAAAATCATTCTCGGCGCAAACCACACAAATCACAACAGGTAGTTAACTTGGTTGATGAGAGCAAACGAAAATAAGATAAAAAATTTGACAATGTTTTAATATGAAAGTATTCTTCTACGATCAGTTTCCCATGTTCAGAACTTCAGAGAGATGAGTTGACTCCATGAATCCAGTATGATCCACAGTATCAGTTCCATTCCATGCAAAATAGCCTAGCATAGTCATTAACTGTATAATGTGTATATGTCCTCTTTTTATTGCTGGATATCCAGTTAGGGTTGACATGTTCTGTATTTGGTGGATTTGATTGATGGATATACATGACCATTATCATTTTCCTTTATTTAAAATTTCCCATAGCTTTTTAAAACCTTAGGGTATGAAGTGCCAGTCACTTCATATTTCTATACTCTAGTGTGCAGGAGGTAGGAGGGTTAATTCTTTTCCTCACATGTGGAGCATGGGATTGAACCTACAACACTCTTGAGCCTGAATTGAAAGGCGAACTCTTACACATTATGCTAATCTGCCCCACATTATTATCACTACTGCTGTGAATATCCATGTGTGCTGCAGCCTCCTTCTTATACAGGAAGATCTTAGTAGCAGTGTACAAACTCTATAGCACTCCCGAGGATCCTCAATGTTAATTTTTTGAGGATGGTAAAACTTTTGTAGTAATTTTGTTAATTGTCATTAATGATTGTTTTTGCCCATGTAGCGTCGTTCCAGCATACTTTTACTGATTTTCTGCTGTCATTGCTTTTTTTACATGCTCACCTTAAACATGGGGCTTCTGTTTTATCATCTATCTCCAATGGGATTAAACCATGCATCTACAAAGCAAGTACAATAACCACTGGCTCTCACACCTGTCAGTTGTCCTTACTTTTTAGTGGTCGGTTCTCAAGTTTGTTATTCTGCTGTGATCGACTTCTGCCATGCGACTACTCCGGTATGTGTCATAAACAGGGTGGTGCGCTAAGGTTTTCCTCCTCCCCCTCCCTCCACAGTTTGTTTTGAAGGGTTGTTTCTGTTGGCCAGATTTCCATTATCACATTGCTCAGGCTGGGGCACTCTTGCAGGATGTGCGGCAGCCTGTCTATTCTATGGAGGTGTGCTCTGAGACTGCAGTGTCCCGTTCTAAGTCTGAAGATTTTGGTCTGCACTTTTCTATTTAGTGTATTTATAGTGTTGTGCTTTGGGTTGTATCCTCCATTTGTTTTTCTCCACATCATTTTTCTGGACTGTTGCAGGGGGTCTTTGCTACTGTAAAGATTTGTATTAGGTGGTGTTGTGTTAAGCTCCCTCCAGCCTTTGCAAGTTTGTCAGCCTTTTCATTTCCTGGGACGTCACAATGTGCTGCCACATCCACTGTAGGACTAATTCTGATTTCTTTGACAGCACACTGATTTTTTGCCATATATCTTGGATGAGCTTGTCTTGTTTTGGAGATGAGATAGAAAATGGATCTTGAGTCACTAAAGACTGTAATATTCTTTTTGCTGACACCTGCTGATTGTTGAGAATTTCAGTTTGTAAATCTGTCTAATAGTCTTCACTTCTAGACTTTTATATTTTATAAGACATCAAGCTCCATGAGTCAGCTCTAACAGCCTCTCTCATATGAACAGTCACGTCTGACATCAATCTACAGTATAGCTCAGTAGATGTAGTACTATACAGTTGGGTTTTGGGTTCACAAAATTATCTTAGTTTACAACCTTGTGTTCTATTTGACAATATTCCCCCAGGTCATAGGGGATTTGGATCAGAACATCCCAAATCAACAAAAATGACTTTGTTACAGAAACTGTAAGGAAAGACCTGCATAGGATTGGGAACAATTTCAACACTGTGTTCCATTAGGAATGCTGAATTGAAAAACTAATATAAATGATAATGATAACTAGCAGTTCTGTATTCTGTTGAGAATGAAAAGGAATAAGAGAGAGAGAGTCTAAAGATTAGACTTTAGACCCTTTAAGAGAGAGACCAGGTTAACCTTTTCTAAGTTCTCAAATTTGTAGTGTTATAAGTCGGAGAAAGGACTGAGGAATTTAAAAATGGAATTTTTATTTTTCAGTTTGGGTGGACCATGGATCAATTTGACCTATTGGCTGCTGGGAGGTGAGAGAAGTTAGTTAATGAGATAATTGTTTTTAATCAGATTTTTTAATATTAAAATTAAAAAAAATCTTATTTGCTCATTAAAGGACATGGCAACAATGACTGTTGACCTCTTTTCTAAAAAAAACATGCAACAGGTCAACTTTTCCCCTGTGGTTTCTATAACAGAAATGGTCTCACCTTTTATATACAGTTTTCTGACTTCTCTCTATGATTGTTGCAATTAATATTTTCTTCACCAGAAGAAATTGCCATATAATACAGTGAATAATACAGTAATAATATTTATATGAGAGCAACAAACTGTTGTATGTATCTGTTACAGCTGCCATAAACAACTTCTTCTTGGCCATGGACCGATAAAATATCTTGTAGAACAGCAAAACCTATCCAGCTTGCTTCGTCCATGACCATTATTCACACAGTGTCCCAAGTCTGACCCATACTGTTTATCTTCATTTATACTGTTCTCCGCCAAGTTGTTTTTAACCTGCTTCTCTTTTACCTTTTCTCTGGAGATCACTATAGCAGTTTCTCTGATGGTTTTTGATTCATTTTTGAGTATTTAACTTACCCAGCTCCAGCCCTGTCATCACTGTGAGCATTTCCTCCTGCTTGCAAACATTGAACAGTTCTTGTTCACTATTTTATTTGACTAAAATATTCTGAGAATTGACATCATGGTTGTTACTTGAAATGATCGCCCGAGTGGTTACCAGGGCCCACATTTGGAGTGTAAAGAATATAACCACGTTACTCCGCCACGCATGTCGTAAGAGGCGACTAAGGAGGTTTGGCTGAAATCGGATGCACATGTCCTAAACGTGTAGAAGTCTATGCGTTGAGGGGCCTACCAAACCAATATGCAACGTATACGCGTTCTTGGCAAAGATCAAACATATCACAAAGAGTGATTAAAATTGGTGGTAAAGAACGAACGCAAAGAAGAAGAAGAAGACTTGAAATGATGACAGTTTATGCAATAAACATACTAGAAACATTTGAGGGAAATATTTGTCTCCAGCTTAAGAAATAAAATATTAATACCAAAGATAATAAAAGTATAACAAGCAACAATATATAATTAAAAGAAAATACAAACAATATGTTATTCACAAACTTCAACGAACCATATTGTTTCCTGTGTGAAAAAAAATACTAGTAATTGTTAACTTCTCCACCTTGCCTAGGAAGATGGTCCACAACCAAGGCCTTCAAGCCCGCCTATCCAGACAATCTTCAGATCACTACCCATTTTCTTGTCATGAGTCCCTCCTTGCGTGGTCTTTTCTTGGGTGGCAAGCTATGAATATTCCTGGTTGTGGTTTCTGTAGCTATTAGTGATTTTTACAGGGTAGGATAGCTAGCCCCAAGCCTAACCTCCTTACTCGCCTCTTACGACATGCGTGGCAGGTAACAGTGGTTCTATTCTTTCCACCCTAATTTGGGCCCCGGTAACCACTCGGGCGAATTGTTAACTTGGAACCTTATATTTATAAATATATATTCCTCTCGTACCATTATACGTTACATAGGGTCTGCAAGTAAATTTTCCATACCACTCTGTCCTGGGTAACTTGCTCAATCTCTTCCATGGAATTGAGTCTATTTCTTGTCTCTCTCAGCAAAGTTCCTTTCAGGGTTCCCTAGGACATCCTCTCTTTCTTTAACTCTTGCCCTCACTTCAATACATGCTTTGGTATTCTTCAACATATCCCCATCTTCTCCTTCTTATAACAGTTGTTTCTAGTTGTTACTAGACATTTCTTTGATTTCATCACTTCTCCTGAATTCATCCCCTTTTATGTGCATTATTTTTCATAGACATCTATTTTCAAATGCATTCAACTTACTTGTTGTAAATGCATCTCAGCCTTATACTTTAATGTTAATTTCTAAGTCCTATACAATCCCCCAGCATACTCTCAAAAATAAACAAAGCGCTCTAATTACAGTTTTTAAAAAATGATTTTACCTTTTTCAGTTTGGCTGGTCATTTAATAGAATGTGGAGCTCAGAGCACTGGAGGCATCTTCACAGATTGGCACTTGGTTGAAGACTGGTAGGTCAGATTTTTCATGTCTTGTTTTCTTATTGTTCTTCTTTTGTGTTCTTCTTTTCCAATCAGTTTCCCATTCTCAGAAGTCAAAACAGAGAGATGTTGCCTCCATGAATCCAGGGATTACTCACAGTGGTGACCGTATTGCATATAAGATATTTCAGGATGGGTTGTTTGATAGGACAATTATCATTCTAGTTTGGTGAATAACCATGAAGCTCTGGTCTCTTTCTTACACAGGAAGATCTTAGCGGCTGTGCATAACTCTGTATCACTGGCAGGGGTCCCTGATGTAATTTTTAAGATGGTTAAATGTATTTTAGAAATGTTACTTTAATACTTTTAGTGGATGTTGCCTGGGCAGCAATTTTGCAGCCTACTCTTATTTATTTGTAACTGCTACTGGCTCTTTTACATGCTCAACATGAACATGGAACCCAGATTTATTGTCCATTTTTGATAGGACTAGGAACTCGATCTCACCTACACTGAGATCTGCGATATCTGAAAAAATGAATGTCCCTGCAGAACCAGTATCCAGGTCTCAGACCATATGTATCAAGACCATTGAATGTTTGGTAGCTGAAGATGTCATAACCTGACCGAAAAGGACAGTGTCGAAACGTAAACTATGGGGAAATTGCCCCGACTTGTTCATTAAGAAAACTCAATCATTTGAACTCAGGAGAAGATAAAACAGAGCAGCTATCAGTGATCTTGTCTGAAAATAGATGAATGGCCACCTCTGAAGTCGGAGAAAGCACGCCTGTGTGGTGGGGGACACTGATAATAAGGAAAGCAGGCCTTCACACAAAAATCAGTCAGAAGCACCAGTACCAGGTGCCCTGACTACACATGAATTCATATCGGGTGAACGCAAGAAGGAGAACAAGATAAATAGCCTATTGATGTGTAGCTTTGGCTGAAATCGGATGCACATGTCCTAAACGTGTAGAAGTCTATACGTTTGGGGCCTACCAAACCAATGTGCAAAGTATACATGTTCTTGGCAAAGATCAAACATATCACAAATGGTGATTAAAATTGGTCGTAAAGAACGAACGCAAAGAAGGAGAAGAAGAAGATGTGTAGCTCATTAACATTTATTTGTATTTCAGGGACCATATTGGTTTTCCTATTGTGTCAGTTGGGTCAGATGGAAAGTTTACTCTCTCAAAGCCGCATAAGACTGGTGGTCTGGTCAGCAAGGCTACTGCTGGTGAGCAAATGCTGTATGAAATAGATGATCCAGCTCACTACTTCCTTCCAGATGTTGTGTGTGATTTCACACAGGTGGAAATTGATGAATTGCCTGGTGATGATAAGGTGTATGTGGTTGGGGCTAGAGGAACCCCTCCATCAGGCGAATACAAGGTCAGTATTGTTCCTATCTGGACATGAGTCAACTCTGACGACCCTCCATATGTTCAATCAGACCTTGCACCATACTACAGTATAATTCAGTAGATGTGTTGCTATAAAGTTAGGTTTTATATCTGAAATCTCATCAATAACATATCTGTAAAAATGTGTGCTCACAGAATTTAATTCCATAACTGAAAAGAGGAAAATTTACGTAGACAAGAAATGTGCTATAAGTTTAATGTTTTCTGTCCAGGTGAGTGCTACATATGCTGCAGGCTTTAGATCGACAGCTGCTTGTGTTGTTGGTGGCCCAAGAGCCACAGAAAAGGCTGAGAGAACTGCTAAAGCTATTCTCACAAGGTATGTTGTCTGATGGGTAAATAATGTATGATATTTTCTTCTCAGAGTATGCTATATAAGTTCAGTGAGATATTTGAAGTACATAGTTCACTACATGCTTCAAATGTATTTATTTTCCATTGATTCCTGATCTTAGAGTAGATGAGATAAAGTTCCTAGTCTTATTGGAGACTTCCTGTTGGATGAGAACACAAAAGTTGATGTTAAATCAATGCAGCGATTTAATGAGTTTGGAATTACACGTTGTACAAGTAGAGCTATATGCTTGAGGGACAGAGATAGCAATATATTTCAGGAACCATCAGAATGCATACCCTTGTACATCTGTTGTAGGAGACAAGCACCTATGGACTGCCCAGAGCGCTGTGACGTCAGTTCAGTAACCAATTGGAGAGATATTTAATTAAACCTAGGTTCAGTGTTCAAATATAAAATGCAAAATAATTCTTGATAGTATATATATATATACATATATATATATAATGTACTTTTTTCAGATGTAGGCGCATTTTTCATCAATTAAATATGGATGACTTCACTGCTGTACATATGGAGGTCATAGGTCAAGACCGCCGCCCAGAGCGCCTAAGGGCACAAGCATCAGTGGTAAGCTAAACTTTATCATTCTCACACCATCCTCAAAATTATAACAGGGACTGATGTTACTGTGTTAGTGTACAGCTGCTGAGATCTTCATGTGTAAGAAGGAGGTTTTAAGCACTCTTGGTGATTCATCGAAGTGCAATAATTATGATCTATCTATATCCTCTTCCTGTCCTATTTGATACATAAAGCTTCCACAAAAGATTTTCATTATTGACATTCTGTCGGCTTTCATTAATTGTTTCTCACATCAGGCCACAATCTTTCAACTCTCTTTCCACCATTCTTCTGTGTTTCCTTTGGATGTCCAGGATTTCTCTTTCCATTCACTGTCCATAAGAGAGCTGTCCTAGCCTTACTTGCATACAACATACATGCCCATCTCATCTTCATCAGTAAAATAATGATGGTGCTATCAATCAATCACAATCAACTGTAGATTACTTGTTACATGTCATGTTTTTTTCATTTTCTTTAATACTTTCATTGTCTTCTTCTTCTTTGCTTGTTAATTTAATCTCTTGATATGATTGATCTTTGCCAGAAAGTATACTGCAATTTTGTAGCCACATGACTTCTTTAGATTAATGATTTAGAACATGCCTTTGCATGCAGGAACATGGTTCTATTCTTAAATAAATTGGGCAGTAACACTGCTCTTTCTTGGTGTTGTAGCCAATTTATCACTCTTAATGTTTGATCTTGCAGACATGTCGTTACATTTGGTTGTAGGCTAACAAATTGTACATGTTTAGACATGCATCGATTTCAGCCAAAACTCCTAAGTCGCCTCTTACGATATGCGTGGCAGGTAACAGTGGTTCTATTCTTTACGGCCCCGTTAACCACTCTGGCGTTTCCTTGTCTGTTCTGTTCTATGTTTCAGAGCTAATATACCATCAAATGTTATCAGATGTTTAACACATTTGTTATTTTTAAAGTTGCAACTACATGTATGTATGTCTGTAAATGGAGAACTAGAAATTGCAGTATCTTCCATAGCCAGGTCCCAAAGATGTTCTCCTGTGGATGGCTGTGACTCACAATGACAAGAAAGCCCTGGAGTTTTTCTCAAGAGAGATCGCTCCAGCTGGAACTGGAATGGGTGAGCGATTTTGTGTTGACGTTCAGTAAAGATTAAAATGTGTGAGTTCTCACAGTTGAAACAAATATGCAAGTGACCAATCAATTTGTCCTGACTTTAAAGCATCCAGAGATCTGATTAACTGTAAGAAATGGCAAAAACAAAAGATCAAAACACTAAAGAAGGTAGCTTTTAAAAAAATACGACTTGAAGTCTTGCTAAAAAAAAGATACAAGCAAAAGGAAACAAGATACAAATAAGAAAGAATACTTACTGCTGAAGGCGGAGAAGACATGCCTGTATGGCAGGAGACACTGATAAAAGGACAGCAGGCTTTCACTCAAAAATCAGAAGCGTCATACCAGGCACCCTGACTACACCAGAATTCGTAGCAGGCGAACGTAGGAAGAAGAAGAAGAAAGAATACTATTGCATATTAGCAAAAAACCACCAAGAAAACTAATGTGGAGTCTATCTGATTTCTAAAAAAGCAAGATTTAAAAGGGATAAAATTAGCATAAAACTGAAAGGATAGATTATGGGACAATGAGAAAGGATAGTATAATGTTAAGTGTATCAAGCATAAAAATGTGAATAACAACTAAATAGAACAGGTATTATTTCTTCTTTGTTCAGCCTGTAAAATTATATTTGTCATATTATATCCCAATTTAAAACAACAAGGTTGTAATATCTCTCCACCTTATGACCTAAACCCGTTATCACAATGTCACCTGTGAAACTTGGTTTGTATTCCATCTTCCATCCCTTCTCACTTAGACCAGTGATGCTGCTGCTTGGCAAGGTCACCATTTGCAGGTGGAATAAGGTCTTGATCAGCTTTAGTTTCCTACCTCACATAGACTTCTGTCATCCCTTGCATACTCCACCTTAGCATACGTATGGTATGGTTTAATTTAAATAAGTCGTTTTTATAGTTTAAAATTTACTTTTTATGTGTCAATATGTTTATGATGTTCATTAAAATTTCAGAAATGTCTGTTTGTTTGTTTTCAGCACCAGGTTTATGTGCAGTCATTGGTGGCAGACCAAAGATGTAAGTGAATCTTATCTTTTGAGTATTGAAACATGAAAATGTTTTCTCCTGGCCATTTTGCTCTTGAAATATTTTTGAGAGATTTAGTTGAGAATTTTATTACTTAAGTTAGATGATTATACCCCATTTTATAATTTTTCATCTGTCTAGCCTTCACCTTGTCTCCTCATAATTTATTTCTATGTCCTAGATTAGATAGTTACTTCTGCTTGTCATTCTAACCTCATCTTATCTTGACATGAAATCTGTAATGCCAAATTGTAATTATTTTGTTATTCAATACTATCCAATTTGTTATTAAATTAATATGTTATTATATGTGATTTTAATATCTATTAACTTTATATTTATAATATAAATTTATTTTCTTTCAATGGATTCATTTATTTGCAGTTCGCCAGTGCTCAAACTATTTTCTTTCCTTTATCCAAGAGACAATATCAAGGTAGGTTTCTCTGTGTTCGACCGATTTGCAAACAATTAAAAATTTAATGTTAAACTCAACTGTGATGAATTGTTTCAGTGAAAGTAATTATCTTCTTTCTCTCTCTTATTTCTGTCCTGTTCCCAATAAAACATAGGGCTGCAATTTAATCATCAGCATTTATATTAGTTATTCAAAATTTTGTATTTGCACCACATCAGTTGTTCACTGTAGAAGTTTTTCCATTGCTGTTTTTATAACAAAGCTATTTTTATAGATTTGATTTGTTAGTCCAACCCATCCACCAATAGCTTGGAGAAATGTTGCTCAGTATGATACAAATATGTACAGATGGTATACAGGAAGAAGAGATTTGAAGGCAGTTATTAACGATGTGTAGAAGAGCTGCAAGAGATAGCTAAATATTGGAGTATAAAATTGATTAAAGTATAACATTGACCAATAGTTTTCTCTGCCACGTTTTCTGAAGATCCTTACCACCCATGTCTATTATCTGCTAACAGCCACTTCTCTTCCAATGATTGACATGGGAATGTCAGTTTTTCATTTCTTTAAGCAAAATAAGACATCGCTCCAAACAACATCTCTGACCTGCCCACTGTGTATCCAAGGCATGACCTACTCAAATCCATTCCCTACCAACCATTGTCTCCTGACATGCTGTTGTAGTTCTTGAATGCATCAGTATGAGATAGCATCTTTGTCACTGTATACACAGACAAAACAAATCATCACATCCTGAATGGTTGTGTTAGTGCGCAGACTTTCAGATTTTCATAGTCAAGGAAATATTGAGGCATATCCCTCCCTGAGGTTTCTTCCATCATTGACACCAAGTTAGTTGTTGCCAGTTTGATTAAAACTAGACTGCCAGCAAGATACATTTCAACCACAGGTAGTGCATAAAAGTAGAAGGGGAGACAAGAAAACCATGTCCTCAAGACAGAAAGGACTACTATTTATTTAATCCATAGCTGGGGTGTTTTAGCCAAAGTATTTACCACCCGCTCGTGGGTTCTGCACTATCATGTTATGGGGTCCTATCCTGCCACCCCCTTTTGTCTGGCCGTTTACCTTTAGCCTGTCCAGCTTGGTTAAACCTGCCAAGAGTTATGCATTTCTGGCATTAGGCTGTGCTGGTATATCCTGAAAGATCATCAAGACACACAAACCCTTCAACCATGCTAAGCTAAGTTCATAGTTCATAAGTACGGTTCCAACTTCACTGCAACGGGTCACCCCATAATTGCTCAGTTCCTGTGCCAATGAAAATCACACGAAATACTAACAACTGTGAAATGTTTCCTGTGTGAACTAATTCCAGAATGAAACAGCCGTGTACCGCCACAATAAGAAACCTGCACCGCATAAAATGCATATGGCCGTCACTAATGTAGCAACACAAAACTGTTCATCACTTGAACTGCAATTCTTGTCGAAGGAACATCAATCATGACAAAATCCAGCTTTCTGCACTCTCAATATAACTGCATACGGCAGATTGAGCTTGTTCGTCATAACCACTGTCCGCCATTTTCTGAATACACACAACAAACGCACGGTTGACACAGCAAAAAGCATTCCATGTAACAGTCATAGCTCACAGCGTTGCTCAAGCACTAACTCAGTAGCTCGGCAAACGAAACCGGAAAATACCCGACCAAACATGGCGAAAATACGCTAGCAAAGTCGTGTTCAGAATTAAACAGTTCTGATTCTGAATGGTCCTCCCGCATTCCGCCATTGCTGGCCAGGTTTTTCTGCTAAGCTAAGCTAATGTGGAGTGAACATTGAGTATTAACATTATCCCAATGAGTGGTTATTTTTTTAAAAGATTTTAGATAGTACAGCGTTTACCTGTTTTAGTTAAGCCAGTTCTACATATGAATCTTGTTTGAATTTCAGATTATAATTGAAATGAACGGAAAGACAGTTGAGTACAAACGACCCAGTGTCCCAACTGCAGAGTATCTGACACAAGCATATCCAGCAAGTGACAGCAATGGAAATGGGGGGAATAAACAGATTTTTGATATAGATCTTCCATCTGGAGAGTTTGCTTATCGACTTGAAGAACTGGCTTTTACACGATCAGGGGACAAAGGGAATGATTGTAATATAGGTAAGATGGCTTTCTGATTAATAATAATCACAATTTTAGCTCCCTCTGTAGCACGTCCTTAACAGATATTTGCCATTCGTTTATGTCCTTTGACCTTTCTAAATCTTATTATAATTGATAAATTATTGGAAACAAACAAATAATACATCATTTTCCCTTGTGTATTCTGGTCACTTTTTTAGGAGTAATAGCTCGACATCCTGTGTATCTTCCATTTATCCGAAAACAGTTGACAGCAGAAGCAGTGGAAAAGTTCTTTGAACATTACTTCAAGGAAACGTCTACAGGAACTCCAAATTCCAAAGTTAAGAGGTAATTGGAATGCTATTTTTTTTATTTAGAAATAATTTATTGTGATTAATTCTTCTTTTCTCTTTCTCTCTCTGTCTTATTATTTTTCCACTTCTTATGGAATGTATGACTGCAGCTTATCGCTAACACTTATACTAGTTTTGCAATTCAGCATTCTTAGTGAAATTTGTTCCTAGCACTGTCCATTTTTCATTGCAGTTTCTGTAACAATGCAAATTTTTTTTAATAGATTTAGGCGATGAGTTTTAATCCAACACACTCCTTTCTGACTCTTTTCTGCATTTCTGAACAAAAAAACTTTTTTAAAGTGTAGGACTTAAGGTAGTCTTAACTAAAATTTGCCCATACTTTCTGTGCATTTTGCATTATTGGTTTTTATGTTTGTTGTTGCAGATATGATGTGCCTGGAATAGGAGCATTAAACTTTGTCTTGAAAAATTCATTGGGAGGAGGAGGTATTTCCTCTCTGCGTAGCGATCCACAGGTACATACTCAAAAACAACAGTTATATGTACAATTTATTGTCTGCAGATTTTTATTAGTTGCATTGTTTCTTTATTAATACAACTATGGAAAAGATTAAATGGATTTTGGCTGCTGTGAGCGAGTATGGAAACATTTCGGCATATATTCATAAAATAATACAGCTGCTTTTTGATAAGAAAGGCCTAATCTAGTTTTCAGTAAAGTTTGGGGGTGATGTGTGTGTGTAAATTGCTATTATTTCATGTTATGGGTGTGTGTATGTGTGTGTAGCTGTTGTTTGTTTGGAGTAAAGGGGTGTCATTCTAAAAATACTTTGGACTTATGTAAGAGTTATCTGTATGTTTGGTGCTGAGTAGAGTATGAATGCTAACCTGACTATTTTTTACAGTATGTAAAGATGGTACTTTTGAACATAAGTGTTGTAGAACAGTCCTCTGTATACCATGGGCAGAGAAGAGAACAAATAGATATATTCAGAAAGAACTCTAAATCAAAGAAAACTGCCTGATGCTACAAATAAAAATGAAAAATTAAAAGTATTTTGGACATATAAAAAGACACAAAGAGTTGAAGAATAGGAAGACCATGGAAAAGATGGATTCAGGATGTAACTGATGATTTGAGCATGACGACTGCAGAAATTATGAGAAAGAAATTCTGAAGAACTGTAAGGTTGGCAAAGTTCTGCTCAGGACAAGCTGTTTGATGATGATGTAGCAATGGCGAAAAATGAGAAGTCTGGTTATTTGTCTCCAACAATTTGTGATCATGAAATGGTCTGCATAAATCTATAAGTGAAGATAGTAACAAGAATTTGAATGAGATGACATCATAGTTTCTAGTTTGTTGGAAAATAGAGGAAGAATTGGACATTTATAAACTTTATGCCTTAAGAGTTTCTTGTATTTCATCAATATAAGAAAGAGGCGGTCATCCTTTTTCAGACATGTGATGAGAAAGGGATGTTTAGAACACATGGTAACAGCTGGTAAAATAGAGGAGAAACGAGACAGAGGAAGACAGAGAGATACAATTTTGGATAGCCTGACGTCATGGCACGGAAGAGCGTCAACATCTGAGATACTAGCAAACACCAGAGACAGAGATTTGTGGAGATCCATGATTGCCTTCCACTGGATCCGGCACGGCACCTGATGATGATGATGCCTTAGAGATCCATTACAATTCTCTTTGGTTGTAGAAAGCACAAAATTCTCTCTATATTTATAGATAGATAGACTTTGGATTAAATGACATCAAAGTTCAGAACAATATTATTACATTTCCTTTCTTCTTCAACATATTCAGTGTGCTTAAATAATAGGTAAGACTGCAGCCAAATATAATATATATATAAAAGACTACAGATCAAGGTAATTTTACAAAGTATAACATACAAAATGATTTGATCTATTTTTGTAGTATGCTTGAACAAGTTTCGTGCTTAATGTGTACGGCATGTCAATGTTGTAATGGATGACTCCACAGCATACTACATTTTGAATTAAGCCACCAGAAATGGTAACAAGCACAGAATTGTGGAGAACAGTATAGAAACCAGTAGAACTGGAGGTTAGAGAAAGGAAGTGGTGATGGATTGGACTCACCTTCAGAAAGCAACTAAATAACATAACCAGACATGCATTTAACTGAAATCGACAGAGGAAGAAAGAAGGGGGAAGACCAAAATATATCTGGTGCAGAACATTGTAAAGGAGGGTCAGGGTGATTGTAGACTTGCGAATGGAGGTGAAAAGGACAACACAGAACAGAAGTTGGTGGAGAGTGAAAGTTGCAGTTCTATGTTCCACTGGTAGCAAGAAGATTTAATAATAGTAGTATCAATGTTTTGATCACATAAGGTTTAAAATTGCATTTTGTTGATCCTTGTATATGATGGTATATGAAAATAAGATCACACTGGATACGATTATGGAAAAGACTCCCTCAAAGAACTAAGCAGAACAGACCGGGTCATTATATTTCGACTACGCACTGACATTGCAGATATAGACTAGGAATAAGTCAAAACAGCTCTCTGCCAGTGTCAGCAAGCAGAACAGACACAGGAGCATATCCTGCAAGACTGTCCTCTCCTGGGTGAGCTGAGAAGCAACATGTGACCACACCCAGTCGACCTGAAAACTAAGCTTTGGGGAAACCTGACAGACCTGAAGCTGACTGCCCAGTTTGTGGTCCACAGTAAATTAAGCGCATGACCAGAGATCGCTGAAGAAGAAGAAAATAAGATCCATATCCAAGAATATTTCATACATGGACCAGGGTTCAAACCAAGAAGTCCATCAACACATTATTAAGAAATTTGGATAATTTGAATAGCTACTGTCAATCATCCTGCCATTGAGCAATGCTGATAAAGCAACAAATAAAGAAATTTGGCTGAGCAGATTGACCATAGGAGACACTAGAAGAGAGGTCTACAGACACATGGTCAACCCAAACCCCAATGAAAACATCACCCACTTTACAAGAAGAAATCAGAACACCATTTCTCTACCCTAAATTCAACCGCAACACAATCTAGAGTGCCCATCATCATGAAAACATTCGCCACCACCTCTTCAGGTGCCATTGCTAGATGTCAGAATTATCCTTTTTTCCTACAAGGCATGATAAATGGAACACATTATTTGGAACAAAAGAACAACTTACAAACACAGGCAGATAACACTACAGAGCACTGGACCAATGACAAGAGCCCTTGCTGTTGAATCATTGAAGAGGAGAAGTAATGCTGACTCATGTTTTCTTAAAGATTAATAAACACAGCAGTAGAATAACACTGGCCAACAGAGGCAGACATCAACACAAAGCTAGAAGCCTTGATGAACTAACAAACACAACAATATACATCCAGAGAACCAGGCTCATTTTGTAGACATTGAACATCAGCGAATGTGAAGAAGTAGCAGTAGAATATGTTATTCACAGACAAGATCTATTAAAGAAGTAGCTTTGGGTAAGGTTGTTAATAATTTAGTAGTTATGCCACCATATTGGATTTCTGAATAACAATTAACATTGTGATTTCAGGGCAAAGCTATGGGTCAAGAATTGCTTGATTTCGTCATCAGAGATGTTCCCAATCTGAAAAAATTGGCTGAAGAAGCTCTGACACATAACAGCTAATATTGTCAACTATCAGTATTATTTATTACTTGCATCTGCTGCCTTTGAATTGTGGATACTTTTTTCCAATTTCTTACTTGACATGTAGTTTAGCTTGTATTATCCTACATGCGGTTTGCTCTAGTACAGTTTTCCTACTTAACATTATTATTTAGATTATGTTTGGGTTCAAGTGCTTAATCCCAGTTGGTAAACACATTTTTTTTTTACTACTCTTCATTTTAAGAGTTTAGACGTGGTCATTCAGTGGATACCATTGCGCTGAAACATTAGGGGAAATTAAATAACTGATAGTCAGGCCAAAGCAAGAAGAAAACTGCCACAAGACTATCTGGTCAGTTATGAGTAAGCCAAAATTACCTCCAAGGACAACACAATGCAAAGTGAAAAATAAACCTCCCCAAACACAAAGCTGAGGATGGATATGACCGTCTAGAAAAGATCAGTAGTCATGCTTTGCTTCAGAACAAGACACAGCAAATTGACACACCACTTGTCCACTAAATTTAAGATATGCAACTCTAGCTGCTGTTACTGTGAATTGCCAGATATGACAACACATGTTCTTCAAGGCTGTTTACTACAGGTAGACATCAAGAAATGGATATGGCCCACACCTACCACTTTCAAGGAGAAACTGTATGGTGGAGATGAAATCCTGAAACAAACAGCAGACTATATTAGAGAATTTGGAATCCAACTCTAAAATGAATGATAACTGCAGAAGAAGAAGAACAGGTCTGTGGTCATGTCAGATCTTCAGGCCTGTCATCAAGATGAAGTCCATTACATAGATGATAAGAGTGACAACTATATGTTGAATTTGATTGTTACCTGACCGTATTTCTGTACTTGTGTATCCAGATTCTTCTCAGTATCTACGCTGAGCTGTGACACTGTCTACAGCAAGCTGTGTTATTAAAATGCTCTAAAACAGGATAAATATTTGTTAAAATATCATTATGAGAGAAATTTACGATTAGACACTGAATTCATCTCTCTCTATTTTAGGCTGAAATTTGGATATGCCTATCATATCTGCTGTAGGGCCTATGAATGGGACGCAGCATTTTCACATTCTCTGTGCAAACCACAAATATCACCAATAGTGGTTAACTTGGTTGATAAGAACAAATACAAAGAAGAAATCTCTCGTGCCTTTTTTAACCCTGGTTGGGGCATAGTCACCTAAAACCAGCTCATGCCAATTCTTCCCTCTTTAGCTATCTCTTACAACTTGTTTCATGTCTTCTGTATATCATTAATATCTGCCTCCAAATCCCTTCTATATGTATTTTTAAGCTTGTATATCTTTCTCTTTCCCTGTGGGTTACAAGAAAAGGTCCTCCTTGTTCTCTGGTTTTCTCAAGTTGTCTCCTATCCAGGACCACCGTCTTTTTTTCACAGAGATCTATCTCTTTCTCTCCATAAGCTCATCATTTGTGACCCTATCATACCATCTCAATCCCTCTATTCTATACAGACATCAGTTTATGAATGTTTACAATTTATTAGTTATTGTTTTAGCCGTTCTCTAGTTTCTGACCCATACAGCAGAACTGCTTTAACATTGGAGTTAAATATTCCAATTTTAGTTCTAGATTTGATTTCTATTGATTTCCCCAAATTTCCTATTGCGATAAAAGAATTAATATTTTCATTGATCAACCCTTTAACTCCGTAATATTTTTGCTTTGGATGCACTTATATTGCAATATATACTGAATTAGCTAGTATACTGACTTTGCTTCATCTCAAAAGATACTAGCCAATATATCTGCTCAGAAGAACGAAGGGGGTTAATAAATATTTGCTGTTCACTTTATATAAATTGATATGTATTTGTTTTGTTTGGATATTTCAGTTTTTCAATCTTTGTGAGGTGATAATTGTGTCATATTGTCTATATTACATTATTGTCTCAAAGTCATGGATAGACGGGTAACTTGAACAAATCTCAACGATAAATTTGAAATGATAATAATTGTACATAGCCGCCCGTGTGGTGTCGGGGCCCCCGCAAAGGAAGCAAAGAATAGCACCACTGTGGCCTACAAGGCATGTCGTAGAAGGCGACTGATGTAGGACCTAGGAAGCTACCTAGTAAACAAAAAGCGTTGCAGAAATCAGATGTGCTTGCCTACTTGTAGGCGCATAACTGGCACAACATACTATCGCTCTTAGGCTCAGATCACATACAAATCACAGAGTGGTTAACAGGTGGTCGTTGTGGAGCGTTCGAAGAAGAAAATTACATAGCAAGTGTTGTCATATATTACATAATATATTTTCTTTTTTTAAACTAGTAAATGTATTTATATTGATTTTCAATTCCAGTGTTAAAAATAATAAACATAAATGGAAAGAGTTCAGGAACCTGCATAATGCCCTATGTTCTTCATACTAATCACCTTCTGAATATACCATGGCTAGTTCACTTCTGATTTTTGTTAGTTTCCATTGTTGTTAATTACGAAGCAAAGATATGTAAAAATGTGTACAATTTTCAATGTCTTCATTGTTGATGGTAATATTGAGTTGATATTTTATTCTGTCAGTGGACATAATCTGAGTTTTTGTTTGTACATATTTACAATTTAATAATCAGGAGTGTTATATTATTAATTTATGACACTTTGGTTATCAGTTATATGAGGACTATCATCACAGCATTCCGGACATGTCAATAAGTGCTCTGATCTCCGCCTCAACAGATCCAGCAGCGTCTAGCGACCCAGCACGCCAGTTGGATGTTGATTTATCAATATTTTTGCATATGACACTATAAAATGGTTGCTGTAATGTATATGTGTATGTTTATGTATGAAAGACAACATAAAATAGATATGAGTTGATTGCATATCAAGACTGAGTATAAGTAGTGCATTATGGTGAACTTTGGTTGAATGTATGAAATAACATCAGATTAAAAACATTGTAACTTGCACATCAGTAAAGGCAAGGTCAAAGTTAACCATCCCAAGAAAACTAAGTGGAATCCCATGGGAAGCCATCCAGGAAATACTTTAAAATGTTTACCAGCTGAACATATGACCATACCAGTATTATGGGTCGGTTGCACTGCCCAGTATAAAAAAACCACATTAGGAGAACTAGATAAAGTACAAAACCCAGATGCTTCATGCCATGACAGAAGCAATGAAATCAACACCACCATCACACTGAGGAGTGCCAGGTAATGAGAAGGCAGACAAACTTGCTAAAAAAGGAGCAGAATGTGAACAAATAGAAAATGAAATCACATACTTTGAAAAAAAGAGCTATTGTGGACATTAGAAAAGAACATAAACCACCCAATGATGACTACCACACACTTGACAGACAAGGACAGACTATCATCTTCCGACTCAGTATAGGTCATAACAGACTGAACAACCACCTACACAGGCTACGATTGTCCCCATCCCCTCTGTGCCCCTGTGGCACCGCTGAACAAACCACAGAACATGTTCTGCAAGACTGTCCCCTGTATGTCCTCCCAAGAAAGGAATGCTGACCCTACAACACTACATTCCTTTTGAGTCGAAGGACGTGGGTTTGAGTCCGAACGCGCCATTCTGCTCACGAGCGCAGTTTTCCAGAGACCCCTAGGATTGTTGCTGGAGCTACGGAGTTCGTGCTTTGTACAATACTCTCGGCAGGTGGCGTTCTATTTCTGCGGAGAGGGACCGAGCCGTATGGGATAAAACCCGTGCAATGAAGTCAATCCTTTGGCTTTTAAACCCTTTTTTTTAAAACTACATTCAAAACTACATGGCACCAGAGATGAGCTCCAGACAACAGTTGACTTCATCATAAGAACTCGTCTAACGGTATAATCATCAAAATAGCGATCGCAAAGAAAAAGAAATCAACACCTATAGTATAGATGGGAAAAATGGGGAGGTGGGATACAGGCACTGAGAGAACATAGGAACACAAAAATACTGACACAGGCAGAAAAGTTCCTGTGTATGCTAAGCCATCCAATGGGAGACCAGATACCAAAATCTAGCAATGGGATGATCTAAAAAAAACATTTTTATCCCCCTGGCCCGACAGATTCATAGATAAACCTTAGACTTACCTACGGTTTGCACACACACACCCCACTCTGTATAACACAAACCCCTTGGAGAGAGAGATTAGACCACCAGTACACATCCAGTTGAAAAGGAATATTCAACAAGGATGAACAGAACAGCGTGAACTACATGTGACCCTAATTCTCTACTTGGGGATCTTACAAGTTAATAACATGCTGCTCTACTGCTCACATGCTGTGGAAATTCCGGGGTTCTAGGTCAGCTTGGGCCAACAATTCTCTGTGTAACACAGTACACTGTTGAACTACAGAAAACCCTGATCCTTTATATGGGACACTGGTGATAAGAAAAGCAAGCCTTCATGCAAAAAAATCAGTCCGATGTGCCATGACAAAACCTGAATTCATAACAGGCACAAAAAATAATTGTATTGATGGCCCTGATGAAAGATTGAGCATAAAATAATAATTGTTGGTGCTGGTCATTGTCTGTTGATTGTATCCTAGTTGCTAATAAGAATTAAAAGTGCATTGTACAGTATCGTTCTCTGTTTTTGTTTTCAATGTTTGCTTTCATTACAACATGACCCCATCCAACCACCACATCCTGACTTTCTAAAAGTTAGTTTTAAAAATTTTGTTAATAACCATTAGAAAATGAGATACTTAATGAGAATCTTCATTGTACAGTCATGCAGAGGCATCAGAATTGGTTTAGTTTAGTTGTCGGTTCATCATGCAGAGGCATCAGAATTGGTTTAGTTTAGTTGTCGGTTCATCTTCACTGCACATCGAATCAATTAGTCCATAAGTGCTCCGATTTTCTCCTCAGTATGTCTCTCAGCATGTGGCAACTAACGACAACGGTTCTGTGTTGGTTTACTATTCTTCTTTGGCTACCAGAATAGTGCTCTTGTCTAGCAACACCACATTTGACTTGGTATTCTTGCAGTCTGGTTAGGGTTGTAGGTTCACCACTATTACTTGAATCATTTACACAAAAGTTCGGAATAAACTGACCTAAAAGAGAATCACAGATGATAGGGTAGGGTGAAGAGACATGATCAGATAATTGTTGTCACCAGTCCTTAACATGTCTAACCTGATAATTTAAAAATGAAATAATTGCTTTATAAGTAAATCATTTTTATACATTTTATTGAGAATAATAAATTGTTTCTTCTTTTGTCATCACATGGTTTGGTTATTGGTTACTAAACTGATGTCATTGCACTCTGGGCAGACCCATACCATACATCACATTGTTACCATGTTGTTGCCTAGTGTCATGGTTTTCTGTTTTTGTCTTGTGCTGTTCTGGTGGCTTGGGTGATTGTTATTTTTGCTTATTGATAGGATTCTGCTATGCCATTTAACCATCTTTTTCATGGTATTCCTCTTGCCTTCTTTCCTGTTCTGTTGCCTCTGTAACTGTGGGTTTGGATGCATTCTTATTAAGTGGCCAAACCACTTCATTCTTTGTTTCTCAATGTAATTCAAGCAAGGTTCTGTGCCAACTTTCTTTCTTATGCTGATTGTTGGTGACTGTCTTTTCTGGTAACTTTTTGCAGGCACAGCATTTCACATGTAGTCATATTTTGCGACTGCGTTTGCTCATTGTCCATGTTTGGCTCTGGTAACACAAAGTAGGTATGAAAATGCTGATCATCTGTTATAACATTTAATTGTTTTTAACATTTAATTTATATTACTTAGTCAACTCTGACGGTACATAAATAAACAATCAGATGTGATGTCTTGCGATACAATAACTCCGGATGTGATACTTTAAAGTGGAGTTTTTCTATTTATAAAATCTGACAGTTACTCATCTGTACAGATCTGTGTCCTGTTGGATAATATGCATACACTTAGACTACTTCAACGCCTTTGTGGTGCCGGGGCTCACACGGGAAGCAAAGAATAGTACCACTGCAACCTACAAAGCATGTCGTAAGAGGCGGCTGATGTAGGACCTAAGGAAGCTAACCTAATAGATAAATAGCGTCGCAGAAATAAGATATGCTGTCCTACTTGTAAACTCATAACTGGCACAACGTACAATCGCTCTTAGGCTTAGATCACATACAAATCACACAGAGTGGTTAACAAGTGGTCGATATGGAGCGTTTGAAGAATAAGAAGACTACTTCAAAATATCACGCATTTCATACCAACTGATATCTACATAGTGGGTCTCAAAATATCACGCATTTCATACCGACTGATATCTACATAGAGGGTCTCAAAATATCATGCATTTCATACCAACTGATAACTACATAGAGGGTCTCAAAATATTATGCATTTCATACCAACTGATAACTACATAGAGGGTCTCAAAATATTATGCATTTCATACCAACTGATATCTACATAGAGGGTCTCAAAATATTATGCATTTCATACCAACTGATATCTACATAGAGGGTCTCAAAATATCATGCATTTCATACCGACTGATATCTACATAATTATCAGGTACCATCTTCGCATCAAAAGTTGTCTGCAGTGGAGCTCTAACAACTCGTCTTTTACCTTACAGTTGCACTCTGCCAGGTTGTAATTTGTATATATGATTTTGATCAAGGTGTCATGTAGGTAATAATGTGTCCAAGATATTTAAAAAACTGCTACTTTATTCAGTAGGTCTCCATGTATTTTTTTTGTAGTTTCACCACATCCTTGCTGCTTCTTCTTTTTTGAATACTCCACATCAACCACTCTGTGTGATTTGTATGTGATTTGAGCCTAAAAGTAATTGTATGTTGTGCCAGTTATGCGCCTACAAGTAGGCCAGCACATCCTATTTCTGCGATATTTTTTATTTACTAGGGTAGCTTCACTAGGTCCTACATCAGTCGTCTCTTACAACATGCCTTGTAGGTCACAGTGGTACTATTCTTTGCTTCCCTTGGGCCCCGGTAAACACATCCTTGCTGATTACCATCAGCGCCGGATTAGCCTAGTAGCAGAAGTAACAAATGCTACGGGCCCGCGCTTCTGGGGGCCCCGCGCCTATGTGACAGATGAAAATGGGAAAAATAACCAGATGTTATATCAAAAACACGCAAACTGTCTGAATTTTTAAATGTCGTGTGTGATGGTGCTGAATCCAATGAAATCGAAGCAGAAAATACAGAAGTCGCGTCTCACTGTATAGTAAATGAAAACAGTGCTATAGAAGAATCATCATTACCAATATTACCATTAAGATCAGCAACTCTTCACGATGTAGTCACACTTTCCACAAGACAAACTGAAGTCGAATGTACAGCTAGTCCTCCCAATTTAGCCATATCATCTTCAAGCCAAAGAGAGGCAGAAAGCACAGCACATGCTTCCAATGTAACATCTTCTACAAGCCAAAACACAACGAAAGTAAAATGTACTCCAACGATATTGGTGAATGGCCAAGCAACTGCAATCGAGATTATTGGATTGTGAAAGAAAGTAGCGAAGTGCAACATATGAACAGTGATTTCATGTCTTAAAAAAACCCAAAAACCATACGATAAAGAAAACAATCCACGATTTTGTCGAAAGTCGTTTTTCATATACACGCATACACCAACGAACAAAACTCACGTGAGAGATTGGTTGTGTTATACAGAAACTAAAGGACAACTGTTCTGTTTGCAAAGTGATTGATTTAGGCTATACCATAGAGTGACTGGTGTATTTGGAATACTCCGGCAGTTAAAATCTATTACAGCAGAAGAGATCTTGAAAAGAACTTCAAATATTGTCAGCTCTTACCAAGAGGATTTGGAAGAAAGCCTAGGCGACAAACTTATGCAGTTCACTGAACTTCTTAAAATTAATGTAGCTGCTGCTATTAGCAACGAAAGCATGAGGCTCTTGAACTGCAATTTTATAAACTTATAATGGAAAATTCATTAGAGTTGTGTTTCCCAAATGTAGAAATAGTCTTACGAATTTACTTGTCTTTAATGATTTCTAACTGCAGCGGAGAACGTTCTTTTTCAACATTAAAGCGTATAACAAGTGAGTTAAGAAACATGATGGGACAAGATCGTCTAAATAACCTCACCTTAATGAACATTGAATGTAATTTACTTAGAGAAATTTATTTGTCTAGTGCTATCTCTAGATTTGCTCACATTAAATCGAGACAAGTTTGTAAAAGTTGTGTTTTATTTTATTATCATACAAAACCTAGGGCCCGCTAAAATTTGCTACGGGCCCGAGCTAGCCTATTCCGCACTGATTACCATAGTATTTGTTTTCTGGATGTTAACGTCCACTCCATATTCCTTACTAGCTTTTATAGTTAGCCTACTAATTCATGTAGTTCTTGCTTATTCTTGGCTACCAAGACTAAGTCATCCACATAGCTTAGGTTAGTTATTATGTTTCCCATTGATCTTGAACCTGGCAGTCTTTCAAACTGTTTGAAGATTTTCTCTGTGTAGATGTTAAAGTCTAGATGGTAGTATACATCCTTGCCTCACTCCTCTATTTATATCGATGTTTGGAGAGTAGCTATTTTCAGTTTTATTGCTGCTGTATGTTCCCAGTACTGATTTCTGTTTAGTCCCATCGAAGACTATTTCTTTTAGGCATGTGATTAGCTTTTACTGTTGACTGTCAAAAAGTTTTGCTTTAGTCTACAAAACATTACATGGATATATACTTTTCTGGTCCTATATATTTATCGATTAGTATTCCGATTCTAATCCAACCAACTACACTGTGGAAAAGAGTACTCCAGTGCTATGTTGAACCAATACTTATGTATGGCAGAGAATCATGGACAATCAATAAGATCAGTAGAAGCCATAGAGATGTGATTTTACAGAAGAATGCTGAAAATCTTAGACTGTGAAGAAAGCATATTATGATGTTTTAGAGAGGATGTACATGAAACACCTGATCAAAGAGAAAGATTCAATTTTCTTTCGATATTTAAATGAATAATGCAAGGAAGTTTGGAAAAATTGGTGACAATAGATAACATACAAGGAATGAGATATCGTGGAAGTCAGAGGAGAGAGGTGTCTCAAAATTATGTCACGTGTTGGGTGGTTTGACATAATATTAACGTTAGAACTAATTAATTGAACCAAGGTGATTTGTGGAGAGACGTGATCGCATACGTGGATGTTTTATTTATTTAGATACTCTCCTTCTTCTTTGCGTTCGTTCTTTACAACCAATTTTAATCACCGTGTGATATGTTTGATCTTTGCCAAGAACGTGTATACGTTGCACATTGGTTTGTAGGCCCCTAAACGCAAGACATCTGCACGTTTAGGACATGTGCATCCGATTTCAGCCAAACCTCCTTAATCGTCTCTTACGATATGCATGGCAGATAACAGTGGTTCTATTCTTTACACCTCAAATTTGGGCCCCGGTAACCACTCGAGCGATTTTGATACTAACTCTTCTCTGGTTCTTGAGCTCATTTTAAAACTTTATTTTCGTCCACAAATAAAACTTGGATGAGAGTGACATTACATATACGAGTAATTTTAGTATAAAGAGTATGTTGGTGCGTGATTGATCAATTAATTGATTCGTAGTCTGTGCATTGTCGTACGAGTAGGGATTTTAGTAATAATGATAAAGAATGAAAATAATTTGCATGTTACACAGTCCTGGTTCGGCATCCGACAATTTAAAACCGAAACGTAGCCATTGATATTATTATTAAAGCGCATGCGCGTTTCGCCTCTCTACTTTAAGTTGTGTCAACAAAGGATGAATGATACAACTGTTGTGTTGGAAGTTTAAATCATTATTTAAATAGAAGTACTCTTTTTTTTATTGTTGTTCACGGACCCTGAGGTATTTAATTCTAAATGAAATGTTTTGTAGTCGCTTTTGCTCGTTGAATCAAGGGACAGGCATGACCTATCCGGTGGCGCTAATTTATCATTGAGTTGAAAAAACATGGCGTCTACCCACACGGGCACGACGAAAGACACGATATGTTGCAAACAGTTTTTAAATGCGCACACATTCACATGCAATAAAATAAGAGCTAAAATGTAGACAATGTCACTTTAAACAGCGTTTTAACATACTTCACAATTTTGTTTTTTTTTTCTAAATAACGATTATAATTAAATCTCATTTGTTTGATCTATTCTGCGCTATAATGCTATATTAGTAAATATAAGTTGTCGATGTTGGTTGTGTCCCACCCGTCGTGTCCGCACCGTGAATAAATCAAATCGACAAATCGTCAAATGAGCGCTGCATGCAAGTAATATAATTAAATATAGTAACATAGACAATGACAATGCATTCATATGTGTAGGAAGCTTTAAAAACAAATATAACACGAAGGTCAATTGTATTCATCCACTGGATTGTCAGTACTTTTATTGATGGAATATTTTCACAAGATTGTAATGTTGGGGCTTGGATTTGGATCGAATATGTCTAAACTTTTTTTCTACTGACTGGAGGTTTCTTTGCTCTCTATCCATGTCTGTAAATTCAAATTTTTACATGTTCTTGTTTCTCATACATGGCCTGGGTTGTCAGTTTATTATACAGCATTTTATTTGCTCTACTGGGTTATTTTTCCATCTTTCTAGATTTTTTTTCAATTTGGAATATCTTCATTGCACTCCGGACATGTCCATAGGTGCTCCGATCTCCTTCGCAATATCTCCAACAGAGTCCAGCGACTGACCGAACCAGTTCGATTTTGACTGATGAGCCTACTCATATACCTGTTATGCTGTTCTTTTCTTGCTACTCCAATCTTCAAACACAGCTCCTGCAGTCTAGTAGTTGACGTGGATTGGTTTAAATTAAAATCTTCTTTGCGGCCACACTCTATGAAGTCTATGAGGGCATTCAAAATATCAGTTCTATCCATTGGCTGGCCCTCTTATATGGTGGCAGAGCCAGCTAGTCTGTCTGCTATCTTCTTGATTTTCTTTACTCTTCAACAATATGCTGTTTCTTCACTCAGGGACTAAAATGCTTTTTTGTGTCCTTTTTGGTATTATCTTTTTTTAAAATTCTTTGTAAATATTTTTTCTGTTCACCAGCTATGTAATGGTGCCTAATATGACATATTTGAGTCTTTTGACTTATCTTCTTCTTGCATTCGCCCGCTATGAATTCAGGTGTAATCAGTGTGCCTGGTACTGGCGCATCTGACTGATTTTTGCGTGAACGACTGCTTTCCTTATTATCAGTGTCCCTTGCCACACAGACGGACCTTCTCCGACTTCAGAGGTGTACTGTGTAACTCAGTAGATGTAATATAAAGTGGAGATTTATGTTTGTAAAATCTTTTCAATATATCGGTACAAATATGTGTCCTCTCTCTCCTTTTTAATATTACATCGGTACAAATATGTGTCCTCTCTCTCTCCTTTTCAATATTACATCGGTACAAATATGTGTTGTCCTCTTTCTCCTTTTCAATATTACATCGGTACAAATATGTGTCGTCCTCTTTCTCCTTTTCAATATTACATCGGTACAAATATGTGTCCTCTCTCTCCTTTTTAATATTACATCGGTACAAATATGTGTCGTCCTCTTTCTCCTTTTCAATATTACATCGGTACAAATATGTGTCCTCTCTCTCCTTTTTAATATTACATCGGTACAAATATGTGTCGTCCTCTTTCTCCTTTTCAATATTACATCGGTACAAATATATGTCCTCTCTCTCCTTTTTAATATTACATCGGTACAAATATGTGTCGTCCTCTTTCTCCTTTTCAATATTACATCAGTACAACTATGTGTCCTCTCTCTCCTTTTTAATATTACATCGGTACAAATATGTGTCCTCTCCTTTTCAATATTACATCAGTACAAATATGTGTCCTCTCTCTCTCCTTTTCAATATTACATCGGTACAAATATGTGTCCTCTCCTTTTTAATATTACATCGGTACAAATATGTGTCCTCTCTCTCCTTTTCAATATTACATCGGTACAAATATGTGTCCTCTCTCTCCTTTTCAATATTACATCGGTACAAATATGTGTCGTCCTCTCCTTTTCAATATTACATCGGTACAAATATGTGTCCTCTCTCTCCTTTTCAATATTACATCGGTACAAATATGTGTCGTCCTCTTTCTCCTTTTCAATATTACATCAGTACAAATATGTGTCCTCTCTCTCCTTTTTAATATTACATCGGTACAAATATGTGTCCTCTCTCTCCTTTTCAATATTACATCGGTACAAATATGTGTCGTCCTCTTTCTCCTTTTCAATATTACATCAGTACAAATATGTGTCCTCTCTCTCCTTTTCAATATTACATCGGTACAAATATGTGTCGTCCTCTTTCTCCTTTTCAATATTACATCGGTACAAATATGTGTCGTCCTCTTTCTCCTTTTCAATATTACATCAGTACAAATATGTGTCGTCCTCTCTCCTTTTTAATATTACATCGGTACAAATATGTGTCGTCCTCTCTCCTTTTCAACCCAGTTGGGGCATATGCCCTCAACCAACTGATACTTGTTTATAATTAGCTGGAATTTGTTGCTAGTTTTTTACCAGATGAGTTAGCGTTCCAATCTGAACCCTACAACAATCTGGCGAAAATGTGTGTCATACTGGAGAATATTTCCCCCAGGTTGTAATTGGTATGGTTAGAGTTAACAATCCAAATTTATAAAACTGACATAGTGTTAGGAACAATTTATGCACTATGTCTCACTAGGAACACTGAATTAAAAAATTAGTATAAATGTTAGTGATAAGTTGCAGCTCTATTGGTAAAGGAATAAGAGAAAGTTATTGAAATATATGTTTCGCCTGTGTGGTGCCGTGGCCCGTGAGGGAAGCAAAGAATAGTACCACTGCTACCTACAAGGCATGTCGTAAGAGGTGACTGATGTAGAACCTGAGGAAGCTACTCTAGTAAATAAAAAGCATTGCAGAAATTGGATGTGCTGGCCTACTTGTAGGCGCATAACTGGCACACTGTACAATCACCCTTAGGCTCAGATCACATACAAATCACACAGAGTGGTTAACAAGTGGTCGATATGGAGCGTTCGAAGAAGAAGAAAAATATGTTTATTGTTTTCTTTAAATTAGTTTATAAATTCTTTTTCTTCAAATCAAATTTTTGCAACTGTCTGAAATATTTTGTTTCAGATTTTAGTCACCAGTATAAATGTACTGGAATGCCACTTCACATGGAACCTGGACAAATTTATACTACATGGACAGAGTTCAAAGATGCTCTAGACACCCACTGTAAAGATAACAAAGTTATATTTAACATCAGCAATGCTAAAACAGTAGAACAGGCTAACAACTTGTTAAAGAAGAAGCCATATTTCGATATTCGACTCAAGTATGCATCATGTATGCTTGTATGCAAGCACTTTGGCTCCTACAAAAGCCTCAGTACTGGAATGAGACCTAAACAAAGGCATGTGAATTTATATTTATATAAGTTATATATATGATTTCCAATGATTTTAAACATTGCTAGTTTGTTTTCTTCCTCTTCAAAGCTCCATATTGACCATTTGTTAAACCACTCTTTTCTTCTCGAACTCTCCATATCGACCATTTGTTAACCACTCTGTGTGATCTGAGCTTAAGAGATGTTGTGCCAGCTATGTGCCTACAAGTAGGTCAGCACATCAGATTTCTGACACTTTTTTTTTACTAGGGTAGCTTCCTAGGCCTACCTCAGCTCTCTTACGACATGCCTTGTAGGTTGCAGTGTTACCATTCTTTGCTCCCTTCGAGCGGGCCCGGCAACACTAGCGAGTTTGTTGTCAATTTACTTTATTTTGACAGTCATCTTTAAATTGTTTTTGAAGTTAAAAATATTGACAATTTGTTTTCTCCATTTTAACATGTTCACTTTAGGTATTTCTTACTTTTAGACTATCATTCTATACCATATTACTCTGGATCTTTGTTTTCTTCTGAACTCAAATTTGCGGTCATGCTAAATATTCATACCTTTCACCAGCACAAAGTCTACCACATCACAGTGGCTTATCCTAGCACTGTGAGGCAAACAGAATTAGATAAAAGAAAGAGAGAGAATGCAAGTTAGTGGTTAGCCTTCTTCTTATGATCCCTGCTCGCTTTACCAGACTGCAACAATACAATCTGTTTCCAAGACTACTGCATGAAATAGGGTCTTAGTCAGCTTCGTAGCACTGACGCTTCTTATTCAATGTGTCTTCTTCCTCTGATGAATAGATCTGATTGTCACATACCAATATTTCTGTGCCTACCTGCATGTCAAGAATATTTTCAGCATTTGCACCATAGAAAGCACTTGCCGCATTCAACAGGTTGGATTGTGTTTTTGGTATGGGTTGTTTCCCAAAGCCTTTCCTTTTTTTTTCTCACAAACTGCAAGGTGGCAAGTTTATTTATTTACCAGGGTTTCCTCCTTGTGGCTAGAGCATGTAGTGACTATTTTGCTTACTGTTCCTGTCATAGGAGACGCAAGATATTTCATGGAGGTCACCATTACACTTGGGGGCTGGCTGGTTTAGATCGTAGCAGAAACTTCATTTCTGAAAGTTGTTTCACAATTTGTCACCAGTGGATACGTTGGTTGTGTTGACCGTCCTTCTGCGCAAATTCCTTAATATCTTTGTTTTTCATTAAAATTTACTGGTTTAGATCGTAGCAGAAACTTCATTTCTGAAAGTTGTTTCACAATTTGTCACCAGTGGATACACGTTGGTTGTGGTTGACCGTCCCTTCTGCCGCAAATTCCTTAATATCTTTGTTTTTCATTAAAATTTATTATATGTATATACTGTCATAAATATTTGTCATTTTAATATTATTTCTATAACATTGCATTGTTACCATTTCTACAAATGAAAATTCCTATGCAGTGTGTGTGTTGATGTTGTACACAGTATATATCCTTTGAGATTTGCGACAGTACGTTATTGTCAGAAAACAGGTTAGTTAGTTTATTCCTTTCGAGCCAAAGGCGACACATAGGTCAGAGGTTTTAGATCTCCATGTGATACGGTTCTTTGCTAGCAGTTGGAGATCTTGTATGGTTTTACATCCCAATAGTTTACTTTCTTGTTGGATGGTTCTTGAAGAGTGGTCTTTGGTCTTCCACGTTTTCTTTCCCAACTGGTGACCACATAAGGACTTGTCGATTTAGTCTCTTTTCGTTTACTAGAAAACAGGTGCTGTCACCAATATAAGATCATTCAGCAAGTAGCTAGTCCCTTCCGTACCTTGTCTCCCATGACAGCAGTCCTGAAAAACTCTCTGTTCTGTGCAAGTTGGCGCGCAGCAACAGTAATTCTAAGATCATCAATGACATCTTGCACCCATCGTCTTCTAGGTCTTCCTAGAAAATTATTAGAAATAGCAATTATACTACAGTATTAAATTAACGTGGCGTCTGTAGCTTAAGCTGTAGTGAGCTCGATCACAACCCAAGAGTTCCTGGTTCAAACTCCGCTGCCAGCAGTTCGTAAGAAAATTTGTTTGGCGTGGATTTTTGCAAACAGTAAAAATATACCTCAACGTTCAGAAAGCAATGGCAAACTACTGAACGTATAAGTGGTGCCTAGAAAATGACGACATTTTCACTGTGGTTGTTGACGACTTAATGTAAAGGATATGCAAAGATTTTCATTAAAATAATATTCATGGTAGATTATTTTTATATGTGTTCATTTATATATACATATAATTATATATATATTATTTTTTTTTTGTAGGAGCTACAAAATCAACTGCAAGGCATTTATAAGTGTGAGTGCATGTAGAAAAGAAAACTATTTGATTATAAGGGACTCCTACCACATTCATAGCCACCCTTGCACAGATGAAATCTACAACTCGTATCCAGAAATTCGACGCATGACAAAAGAAGAGAGAAAAATGATTGGCACTCTCATGGAACTTGGGGTCCCAACATCTCAGATCAAATCTGCTGTAGGAAGACATGTAACCCCCAAAGATTTGCAAAATGCAAAGACCCACATTAAAGCTGTGAAATTAGGGTTGAAAAGTGATGAGCCAAGAATAGGTCCGAGGCGCAGAAAGACTTACAGAGAGATTCAAATAGATCGAAGAGACTCTCATATGACTGTAGGATTAATTGAGACTGATTCAGAAGATGATGGTGAGAATATTGACAAGTCATCGGAATCATTTCGTAATTCTGATACTGGGGAAAGGCTGCACATTCACAAAAACAGAGAGGTTGAATCCCCGGAGGATGCTGATAATTCTGGCTTCACTGTAACAATAGGGGATATTAATGACCATCTAGAGGTTGGGACAGACACGCTGACAGGTGAAATAAAAGATGCTAGTGGTGGAGATATTGGTGGACTTTCTGGACTTTTAGCAGCAGCAGGACTGAGCTCTGATTCTGTAGTCCTCACAGTCAACAACCAAGGTCCTGGCAAGGATGTTGATGAAGGGGTCAAGAACTCATACACAGTGACAGTGTCATTACCTGAAGGTGAGGTAACTCATACTGGTACTAATCTACAAGAATTGTTAAAAGGGCTACCTCTTGGAAAAATCATTGCAAAGTCTTCTTCCTCCACAGCCTCATCACCTGTGAAAATTAAAACTGAAGACGGTGAGAACTTATCTGAAACAAAACAATGTGCAAAATGTGGAGGATATATATCTCCTCTAGATGGTCACAGTCAGTGCTTATCTTGTTTAGGACCTGATCATATTCACGAACATTCTTGTGAACACTGTAAGGCTATGACTCCTGAACAGTTTAACATCAGGCGAAAGAAAATGGTAGCATTGAGGATGAAAGCTTTGAAAGATATGAGACGTAAGCGTAAACAGGAAGAACCTACCTGTGAAAATGGTGACTCTGATACTGACTATTCTTTAGGTATTCGAAAAAGTAAAAGAGTTCGAAAACCAAAGCAATATGGTCCAGACATAGAAGTGGAACATTCATTTCTTCTTGGTCATCGCTCATCGAAGTCATCCATGAGTGAAAGTAACCTTTCACATTGTAAGATGTCTGTGGAGGAAGATGAGAAAAAATTTTCAGGGCTCGTTCCAAAAACAGAAATCTTAGATGATGATTCAAGTGTTTCCAATGATTATGCCTGCGAAAGCCAAGCTGACACCAAAATGACACAGCGTTTTGAACACATTCTATCTCAAACAACTGTTTTCGAAGATGTCTGTTTGGCTGAAAGCAGCAATAAATCTTTGTGTTTCTTGCCAGAGTTACAGACTTTTACAGAATTCCAGAAGCTGGCAGACAAACCTAATATACCAGCCACATCTCCAACTTTACTTAAAAAATACATTCTGCATCCAAAGTTTGAATCATTGTTCTTTACAGACCCAGAACCTCTTAGTGGGGTCACAGATCCATCTACGGAGATTATGGGAAATGGTTTGTGCAAATTAGCCAAAAATTCTGTAGTTCAGGCAAGGGTAGCAGTGTATGATAAGCTTTTCACAAGATTAGGGGTAGGAATGGCTGATGAAGCTTTGTCCATACTGAGTGAACTTTGCAGTAAAGTCACAGAAGTAACAGAAATATCCCAAGAGGATCTAACTAGTAGCTTGCAAACAGCTGTAGATACGATTCAGGCCCTGAAGGATGTTCTTGAAGAACTGGGTGTCATGTCAAAGGATGCACTAACCACAGCTGCTCATCAACGACGCCTGTCTGTAAATTCTTTGGATGCAGCAAGAAAGTCACTCAAAGTGCACCGTGTTTCTGTTGGAGATACATCGTCTAGACGGGGTAAATTTAGACCATTTTCTCGTACAAATGTTAATTTGTGTACACCAGGTGAACCAACATTTAATGTTTCACCAGTTACTGCTACACCATCGACATCCATGTCCTCAACTACATATGACCACAAACACTTAACTGCAACAATTTCATCAGCTCACTTAGACACAAACATCTCTGAATTGCCTATTATGACTTTAGCTACATCTCAAGATGGTCTTGATGTCACTCCAGAAGGAACTGCTGCTTTTATCAATATGTCTGGTGAGCTTCTACAGAGTCTGACTACCAAGGATGGGATTATTGAGCTTCATGTGTTGAAAGATGAGACAGAACTATTGGATACAGAGGACACAACAGTGGAGGAGGTTATTCATGCTGATTGAATAGACAAGGCTCACTTGTAATATTCAACATTCATTGTCATGTGCAGAATTTTATATTTTGAGGAACTTTGAAAATAACAAACGAGTAAAGTGCATGTTGTTGTTTGTTTGCATTTGTTCTTATCAACCAAGTTAACCACTCTTGGTGATCTGTGCAGTATGTGATGAAAATGTTAATATGTTGTGTCCCCGTTAGACCCCTTGTGCCCCCGTTAGACCCCTACGACGTGTAGTACAGACACATCCAAATTTTTGTCTTAAGGGATGCTTGGGTTTGCCTGACCTGACAGTCCCAGACATTTTCTGTTACTTCTCGATATCAATGTCGATCACTATTTATTGATCATATGCTTTGTCACTTTTGCTGACTCCGTGAGGTCATTCCGGATAAGGAACATTTTCAATCATTTTGGGACATGTATCGTTTTTGTTGCCCACAAGGAATTTAGTGCCTTCTCTCTTAATTTCTTTTAGAGAAACGAAAATGTTTATATCAGCCATATTGAAAGAACTAGTCGGTAGGCTGTATCTGTTTTTTGCTTTCTAGGTAACAGTACAGGAACATCAGTCATTAACAGTTTTGTAATTCTGGCACAGCTTCTTCTTCGCGTTCGTTCTTTACGACCAATTTTAATCACACTAGTGATATGTTTGATCTTTGCCAGAACGTGTATACGTTGCACATTGGTTTGGTAGGCCCCTAAACGCATATATTTCTACATGTTTAGGACATGTGCATCCGATTTCAGCCAAACCTCCTTAGTCGCCTCTTACGACATGCGTGGCAGGTAACAGTGGTTCTATTCTTTACACCCCAAACTTGGGCCCGGTAACCACTCGGGCGGTCTGGCACAGCTAACCAGTTTGACTCTGGGTGACATAACTTTACACCTACTTGTGGTTCTTAGACTCGGTTGCCAGAATCAGTATCTCTATCGCTTGCACAACTTCTTTGCCATTTATTGATCTTTAGACGTCGCACAGATTTGTGTAGGCTCTTGAGATTCTGCTCGTCTGTTGTGCAAACAAATCTCTTACCAATCAGAGCTGCACTTAGTTACTACCTAATCGCATGGTAACTCTCCTTTGTCTCTCTCACGATTACCGCCCAGACCGATGTACCAGACCTCCCCATAAATTCTATTCATGTGGATATCTGATTCATGTAGCCTTAGCATGGGTGTGTTTACATCACATCTTTAGCGCCATTTGGAGCTCTGGTGCTTATCCTTCGGCGATGTGTCCGGTTTTAGCCAGCGTTTACTGGGTTCACTCTTTGGCTGTCCCCAGCTGACCTGCAAGGCAGCAGGTTGATTTTCTGTGTAGGTTTACTCCCATAGCCTTTGTCTTTCCCGAGGCTCCCACAAGGCAGCGGGACTATTTGCCCATAGCTGGGGGTTTGGATTTTGGATATCAAGGTAAATCCACTCATATAAAAAATCTGGGAGCTATACCCCCACCGAGATTTTTGTCGGGTTAACTCCCCAATGACATTTTAAAAACCCTGACTTAGGGGGTCCATCTCCCTAGGCGAGCCATTGTCCCGTTAGCCTTTGACCTCACAGTCAAAGTTTCCCAGTCTACACCGCTGGGAGGTGTGTGTTGACTTGCCTGTTCTGAGGGTCATCAGCAGGCTACTAATTTTCATTTTTCGCCCATCCTAAGAGAGACTAGACGATCCCAACCCTGCTGAATGCAGGCTCAGGACACACCTTGTAGACTGTCTCCTTTGATCCATATCCGTTATCCACAGTGTAGCAATGTTTCCAGGACCACTACGAGGACATAGAATAGGGTCTTGATCAATACCAACTCACTTGCCTTGTCACCATATTTCATTGAGCCTGTGGCCTTATGTGCATATTCACATTTACTTACTTGAGCGGGGACTGCCTAGAGTAGTTGATAGTAGCTCGGCCTGCTAGCTGTGAGACGCCTCATAGCTCGGGTTCGAACCTACTGTCCGGCATTTGTTCGAGTCCCTGGTCTTACTCAGGATGATAACGTGAGCACCTCTGAAGTCGGAGAAAATCTGCCTGTATGGCGAGGGAATACTAATTACGAGTACATTGAGCACACGGCTGCCAGTGTAAAGTAATTTACAATGTGCACGCTGCTGCCATTGTAAGAAATTGGAAAACGGATTTTCACGCAAAAATTAGTTTCAGAGATGAAACTTCGTCTGAGTTGAAAGCGGACGAAAAAAAAAAAAAAACTTACTTGAGCTCCCAGTGATGAAAATAATTATATTTCTAAAACGATTTGTGAAAAATGTTGGAATATATTATTAGTTCACTCATATCTTTCCATTTGAGCCATTATTAGGATAAGTTGACAACTGTTGTTAGTCACATTGCAACAAGACAATGCCAAAGCATCTGTGCTTTTATAATGCTGTGGTTTGTTTGCCCAACAGATGGACCATGTGAAACACTAGGAGACAGACAATAATTACATACCTATTTTTTTTGCTTCATATCCAACAATACCACACAAAATCTACAAAGAGTGTGTCGTGCAATGACACTGGTGGTGAGATGGAACATTCTGCTTTGTTCTTCACAAGTTCTTACGCTCCATATTGATCACTTGTTAACCACTCTTTGTGATTGGTATGTGATCTGAGCCTAAGAGCGATTGTACATTGTGCCAGTTATTCGCCTGCAAATAGGCCAGCACATTTGATTTCTGCTACGCTCTTTATTTACTAGAGTAGCTTCCCTAGGTCCTACATAAGTCGCCTCTTCGACATGCCTTGTAGGTCGAGTGGTATTCTTCTTTGCTTCCTTCGGGCCCCGGCATCACACTGGCGAAACACCACATCCTTGCAGTTTGCCTATTTATGAAATATTTATTTCATGTAATTTTTGTTGTAACTAGTAACATTTTTAAAATGTTGATTGTGCATTGTAGTGTTTTTTTTTATATGACCTGTTCTTGCAAAGATTTTATTTATTATTATCTATACAACACTTTTGTTCATGCAGTGAATACTTCCTATAGTCTATATACCACCTGCTTACTTTTAACACAAGTTACTATCAGTTATATTTTGTTTTACTGTCTGTCCTGGAATTTTGAGGTTGATCAGAGAGAACATCAAATCTAGAACAAAAATTTGGATATTTAATTCTAATTTTAAAGCAGTTCTACTGTATGGGTCAGAAACATGGAGAACAACTAAAACAATAGCGCATAAATTGCAAACATTCATCAACTGGTGTCTGCACAGAATAGAGGGAATAAGATGGTATGATAGGGTCACAAATGAGGAACTTATGGAGAGAACAAGACAGATTCCAGTGAACGAACAGGTTAAAAAATGGCGCTGGATAGGACACACTTTGCGAAAAAGGGAATATAACAAGAAGGGTCCTTGCCTGGAACCCGCAGGACAGCGAAAGAAGGGGAGGCCGAGAAATACTTGGAGGTGGAGATCAACAATATAAAGAAGAGCTGGAGGGAGCTGCAGGAAATAACTAGAGATAGGAAGACTTGGCATGAGTTGGTTGAGGGTCTATGCCCCAATCCGAGGTAAAAGGCAAAAGAGAGAGAACACAGCTGTTTTTTTCTTCTAGCCTTATTATAGCCAAATCCTCTGTCACTTACTTACCTACTCACTCCCTCTCTGCACTGCCGTGTTCTTTATGGAGGTCTCTTTGGTTAAGTCGTTTGCCTTGCATTTTGAAGGTCTTAGGTTAAAATCTGGACCGTTCTGTTTACAAATGCATTTGCCCAGAGATTCCTAGATTGTTGCAGGAGCTACAGAATTTGTACTTTGTGCAATACTCTTGGAAGATGATGTGTCATTTCTGCAGAGAGAGGCCAAGCCATATGGGGAAACTTGATGCAGTGAAGTCAACCCTCTATCTTTATGCCCTTTCGAGTGCTTTACTTACCTGCTCCTTCCCTTTCTGCCTTGTAATGTTTTTCTTCTAATCCAGTACTCTTGTGTCCTGTATAGATAGAGCTGGCATTCTGAACTCCCTCATAGAGTGTGGCCGCAAAGAGTATTTTCATTTAAATCATTTCACATCAACTGCTAGATTGCAACAGTTTGGATTGAAGATTGGAGTGGCCAGAAAAGAAAAGAAAAACAGGTATATAAGTAGACCTACCAATCAACATTGAACCGGTACAGTTAGTCGCTGGATGCTGTTGGAGATTTTGTGAAGATCAGAGCACATATGGACATGTCCGGAGTGCAACGAAGATATTCCTAACTGAAACTAAAACACTTGTGTCCTTTACTTATCTAGGTATTCCTCTTTTATCCTGCAGTGGTTGGCTGGAAAAAACACAACACAATTTTATATGCCATTTTCCTTTCAACCCGGCTCCTGTGTATTCTCAATCCTACACTTACTTTCCTTGTTATTCTTCCATGGCATGGAGTATATAGGTTGATATGGGAGAACACCACATTATTTTATCATCTATTTTCTTATTCATTATTTATTCATTATTCTGTCAGTCATCAAGTCACCGATAATGTAGTTGTTTTTTTCCGATCCAGAAGCACTTGAGCTTTTCAGCTCTTGGCTCGGTGCCATGGACATCGTAACCCTTCGGTTCGGTGCCACGAACACCGTGAATCTGGGGAATCTGTGGCTTTTTCTGCCAGCCACGGAATTGAACCCGTACACACAGAGGGCTAGTCACCCACAGTCCAACGCGCTACGAACACGCTGGCGATAATGTAGTTAATAACCTTGCTATGTACGTGTGCATTGGAAATTCTGAGGTTTGAGACCAGCTTGGGCCAAAAATTCTGGATGTGCACATGGTACTCAGTTGGACAACAGGAAACCCTGGTACTTTACTTGGGAATGTAAATTACAAGTTTCATATCTGGATCTGAACCCAAAACCTCCAGAACGACAGGCAGATGTCATAACCACTTCGCCATAGAGACCCCCATGTGCACACATAAATTCATATATCTTTTGGATATGTTTTATGTATATGCTTTTCTGTTGACTGTTTTATTAGCATGTACTAGGACTTCAGTTTTTGAGATATCTGGTATGCTATCAATAATTTTTGGAAAGTTTTTTCAAGTTACAGGGCAGATATGTTCTTAGTGATCTTAGGTTTGATTGAGACTGTATTTGCGATGGATTTCTCAATCTTGACAGAGTTCTAGTCTAGCCTTTGGGATGTCCTGAAACTATTAAACCCATCATCCAAATTCATCCATTCAAACCTTAGTTTCAATTTTTGCTTTTTTCATGTTATCCTTGATTTGCTCATTGTATTGTTTACTGTTATGTGACCAATTTGTTGTGATAATATGTTTGTGTTTTCTTTAATGCCTGTATTTGACATGAAGATCTTCCTTACCGACCACTTGTTAACCACTCTTCTGTGATTTGTATGTGATCTGAACCTAAGAGCAATTGTACATTGTGCCAGTTATGCACCTACAAGTAGACCAGCACATCCAATTTCTGTCATTCTTTTTATTTACTAGAGTAGCTTCCCTAGGTCCAACATAAGTCGCCTCTTACGACATGCCTTGTAGGTCGCAGTGGTACTATTCTTTACTTCCTTCGGGCCCCGACACTACACGAAGATAATGTTTCTAATCAACAACAGGATAAAGTAATCCATTCTGATATTTAGCAACCTGTTCACAGCTATGTCATTTTAAATGTGGTCAAGTTACAGACAGAAATTCATTCATGATTAACTGGTACCAGTGTTTTCAAGACCAAGAATATTCTATATACTGAGTTGGTGAAAAGCGGCCAACCCTTCCTTCGTTATAAAGGTGTATGTAAGCATGACTTGAAGGCGCTTGACATCAATACACAAGACTTCGACAGGGACAGATCCAACTGGAGACAGGCTCTGAAAGCAGGTGAAGCCACAAACTATGGAAACTTGCTGGGATAAAGTGTATCAGAAGAATGTAGAAATAAAACCCACCATTATCGCTGCATTCATAGTTTTATTGATTTCATGCAAAAATTGATAAATTAAGGAGGAACAAGTTAAGCTGGTGAAAAGGTTTGTATGCATTAAAAAAGATACATTAAGAAAATGGAGATATGTTGGACACACCTTGAGAAGAAATGATCAAAGCAGGCATTGAAGTGGGATGACCTAAGGAGACATTGAAACGAACTTTGCTGAAAGAGGCAAGAAATATCGGTCTCAGTTCCGTGGAAGAGATTGAGCGAGTTACCCAGGATAGAGCTGTATGGAGAGATTGCTTGCAGGCCCTATGTAACGTATAATGGTACAAGAGGAATTATTATTATTATACATTGAAAAAATGAAAATAAAATGACACATGAAAGTAAATCTGAATACAACAAATATTAAAACTCTGTTTATTCAAATGTGAACATAATATTTCTGTGTATTTTATAAGTGAATTGAACAAGTAAATCTAAAAATTATTGATGAAATGTATTCTCAAATTTCATCTAGGCAGTTTGAAGAACTGTACAAACAAATTTATGGCAGAGCAAAGATGGCAAAACAGTTGAATATGTAGATGTAATATACTTTGTGTCTCATGGTGCAGATACTGTAGTATTTACCAAGTTGAATCATCTCACACTGCTGCCTTCCTCAACATAAAGCTGCAACTAGAAACAAAACAATATTGTCAAACACTAATTGCAATAACTAACAATCAACTGTACATTTACATACAGAAGCGCCTGTGTGTTGCTCAAGGGGAGCAAAGAATAGTAACACTAATCTATAAGGCGTGGAGGTGACTAAAGTAGGGGACTAGGGAATCTACCCTAAGAAATAAAAAGTGTTGCAGAAATAGGATGTGCTGGTCTTTTTGTAGGCGCATAACTCCAGAGAAGATTGGCTGAACCGATGGGCTATGGGGACGACTGGTCGGGACATGTATGCAGAGATGAATAGACCAAACCCCAAGGACAATATAAATCTGCTACAAAGAAAAGATCAAAGCACTATCTTCCAGTTAAGAACAGGACATGTTGGACTGAATTACCACCTACACAGAAAAAACCCCACACACCTACCACACTGTAGAAAGTGCAGTCACTCATGTGAGACAGTACAGCATATCTTGCTTGAATGTCCTGGACTACATAAAGCTAGACAAGAACTCCTCCTACCACACCCATCTGTTCATAATACCCTTTACACTAGTCTTCCACAATTACAGAACACATGCAGATTCTACAAACTGGCATTGGCTGCCCAAGAGTGAAAACTCGCAGCCCTGGTTAGAAGAAGAAGAAGTAGGCGCATAACTGGCATGACTTACAATCGCTCTTAGGCTCAGATCACAAAGAGTGATTTAACAAGTGGTCGATATGGAACATTCGAAAAATAAACTGGCCATTGTAAGATTTTACAAACAGAAAAACCCCACTTTAAAGTACCACATATGGAGTTATACTGTAGAATCGTATCAGATCTAATTGGTCATAGGAAGGTCATCAAAGCTAACTAATGCCAAATAATGATAGTGATTTTAACTGGACATAATGTAGTATAATACAATACATCATTGTTGGTTATCTATCATACCACCTAATGTCTAGAGGTCTGCGAAGGCACATGACTTCTTAGTTCAGTTCACGTAAACAATTCTTTATGGTCTGTATGTGATTTGCGACAAAGCGTTTGTTGTTCCAGTTAAGCACTTATAGACCAGCACATTTGGTTTCTGTATGTTTTTTAGTCAGATTCGCCTCCATAAGTCATGAACAAAAAACTATGACCTAGGGGAGTCGATCACCCTAGGCAAGTCATAGTCTTGTTAGTTTTGGACCATGCGGTTCAACTTTCCTGGCCTACACCCCTGGGAAGTCGGGTTGGTTTGTATGTACTACAGGTCATCAGCAGGCTACTATTCTTCACTTTTCGCTCTTCCTAATAGACTAGCCGACCCCAATTCTGCTGGATGCAGAGCCAGACTGAGAACACACCTTGTAGAACAAGTAAAAACTGTTTATACATTTTTTTGGGCACGAGTTGTGGTCACCCATTTTTCACTACCATAAAAAAGTGAGTGTACTACTATTACTAAACCTTGTTCACAGTTGAGCATAGGGCTGTAACTGTTTCTCTCCACTGAACTTTATTCTGGTCCATCTTCTTCCATTCTGCATGTTTACACAGTAGACAGATATTAATACTCACGTTGAAGATGTCTGAAGTCATACTTCTGACAGGCACTATTTTTGCATTTTCTATAATCCTTTGTTTCTCTTCTGCTTCTGTCCAAGGAAAATCCTGAAAATGAGGAAACAGTCAAATATCATGTTTCTAACCTAGCATAAAGAATCATTATTCATTGTTCTTCCTTAGTACTGTCAATATGTCAAACTACTATGTTCCCGTGGCTCGCTGATTAAACACACTCCTCACTCTAGCATCCAATTCCACTTGTACAAAAGGTAGCTCCAAACTGCCTCTTCTTCTTCGAATGCTCCATGTCGACCACTTGTCAACCACCCTGTGTGATTTGTATGTGATCTGAGCCTAAGAGTGATTGTATGTTGTGCCAGTTGGCACTACAAGTAGGCCAGCACATCCGATTTCTGTGTTGCTTTCTATTTACTAAGGTAGCATCCCTAGGGCCTACATCAGCCGTCTCTTACGACATGCATTGTAGGTAGCAGTGGTACTATTCTTTGCTTCCCTTGCGAGCCCCGACACCACACAGTCGCAAACTGCTTAAAACACTGAATCGATTCAACATCTATTTTAGTGTCTTCATCCAACAGACAGTCGCGAAGAAACTATCTGTTAGTAGCTAATGTCACATGATTCTGTTATATTATTCATCTTTATAACCCCTCTAAAGTCAGAGAAAGGTTCACCTGAATGATCAGGGACACTGTTGGTAAGGAAAGCAAGCTACGCGCAAAATGTAGTCAGAGGCGCCATGATTACATCCCTCTCGCGATCACCGTCCAGAACGATGTACCAGATCTCCCCATAAATTCTATTCATGTGGAAATCTGATTCGTGCAGCCTTAGCATTGGTGTGTTTTACGTCACATCTTCAGCACCATTTGGAGCTCTGGTGCTCATCCTTCGGCGATGTGTCCGGTTTCAGCCAGTGTTTACTCGGTTCGCTCTCCGTTCTGTAGTCATCTAGTGTTTTTACGGTGTGGGGTAGCTAGCCCCACGCCCAACCTCCTTAGTCGCCTCTTCGACATGCGTGGCAGGTAACAGTGGTTCTATTCTTTACACCCCAATTTGGACCCTGGTAACCACTCGGACGTGATTACATCTGAATTCCCACGGACGAACGGGAACAAAATTACACGCTACAAGACTGAAAGAATCAATTAAGAATCTGTACGATCAAAATGCATTAATGTAAATTTATAGCTAATTTGACAATGAAACAATACATGGTGCAGTCCGTGTCAAATCAACAAGTTAAATGGCATTCCATAGTTAATTTGTTAAATTGTTTGGTTTTTAACACTAACCTAAGCTTATCATTTGATTTGGTATTACCTTCCCGCCCATGTGTTGCCGAGGCCTTAGTGGGGAGCAAAGAATAGTAACACTGTGACCTACAGGCATGCTGTAGGAGACGACTAAAGTAGGGACCTAGGAAGCTACCTAGTAAATAAAATGCGTCACAGAAATTGGATGTGCTGGCCTACTTGCAGGCACATAACAGGCACAATGTACAATTGCTCTTAGGCTCAGATCACATACAAATCACAAAGAGGGGGTTAACCGGTGGTCGTTGTGGAGCGTTTGAAGAAGAAGGTGTTACCTTCTGTATAAGCTGCTCTTCGACTGCTGCTAACGTAGAATCCATTGTATGTGCATGAACTGTCCATGTTGTTCCTGAAACACAATAATTCAAGAATCATATTAATACTACTGATATTTTTAGTCAGCTTATATTTTCTTCTTCATTCGCTCTACACCAGTCACTTGTTAAACCACTTTTTGTGGTGATTATGTCATTTGCATCTTAGAGTGTGAATTCAGCAGTAGTAGCGCTGTAGGCCAACACATCCAGTTTTTGCATGTTTTTTTATTCGATTTAGTTAAACAAAAAATAATTCATAAACAAATAAAAACAAACAAAATATTGTTAATTTTAAAAAAAATCAAGCTTTTAACAAAATTACCTAGGGAAGTCTATCTCCAAAGTTGCAAAGTCATTTCCTCTGTAACCTTTTATATTGTGATCAAAGTTTCCTGGTCTACACCACTTGTAGATGGAGTTGGCTTGTGTGTTCTACAGGTCATCAGCAGGATACTAATTTTCACTTTTCGCCCTTACTAAGAACGACTAGCCAACCCCGTCTGCTGAATGCAGACACAGACTAACTTATATTTGAAACATTCTGTCATCTTCAAAACATAAATTAACATCAGAAATAAATATGAACAATCGTATAAGTATCAGTAAACATGAATAACAATCTCCATTTACTAAATATTCTTAACATTGACAAGATTGGATTGACTTCATTGTACCAAGTTTCCCCATATGACTCAGTCTGTCTCTGCATAAACGACACACCACCTGCCAAGAATATTGCACAAATCCCATAGTTTCAGCAACATATCTAGGTATCTCATAAAAATGTCAGAGATTGAACGGCATGGTCTGGGTTCGAACCACAGCCTTCAAAACGCAAGACAAACAATCTGACCACTTCTCCTCAGAGACTTACCATGTGATCATATTCTGACCACTTCTCAGAGACTTACCATGTGATCATATTCCTTGCCATCAATCAGCACGGGGTTGCGTTGACTATGAATGAAAAGGATTTAAGCAATTCTATTTTAGTTCCTTCTTCATTGTCTTTGTTCTTATCAACTCAGTTAACAACGCTGTGGTTGTGCCGAGAACATTAATAAGTTGTACCTTATAGGTTTATAGGCTCCTATGCAAGTAGGACAGGCACATCTAAAAAATTGATACCTAATTTAGTTCAAACAATCTTCTACCTTATGTTTGTTAATTTTATAACTTGTATTAAAGTCATCTGCTCATGTCTTCCACTATACCCTGCCCTCAACAGCTCTCTTTATAGTTGAAGGCAGTCCAAAGACTAGTCACAGCCATCTGATTATGTCTCTCCACTGTACAATGTCCTTCTCTTCTTGCTCTTATGACCATTTTAATCACTCTTTGTGATGTTTGATCTTTGCCAAGAACATGTATATGTTGCACATTGGTTTGATAGGCCCTAAACTCAGACTTCTACACGTTTAAGACACGTGCATCCGATTTCAGCCAAACCTTCTTAGTCGCCTTACGACGTGCGTGGCAGGTAACAGTGGTTCTATTCTTTACACCCCAAATTTAGGCCCAGGTAACCACTCAGGTGACAATGTCCTTTGATTCTCTCTTGTTCCGGTTAGGCAGTCTCCAAAGCCTGGTGTTAGAATCATCTGATCATGTCTCTCCACTGTAGTGATTGGAAAATAGTAGCTATTTGTTACTTGAATACCTATCATTGCCTGGATCAAAAAATACTGAATAGCACCTGGGAAATATTTGGTACTTTATCACTACTTGGTTAACAGCTTGTGCCACCTCCGCATGGAAAGTTGGTTGCAACAATTTCCAGCAAATTCTCTTTGTTACTCCAAAGGTACACTCTGCTGCTGTGACGCTCCATTCCCAATATATCTTTGCCATATCATGTCAACCCCATGAGGCCATTACCTGTAGTGGTGGGGGCTTGTGCCTCAATGATCCAGAAAGCTATGCCGGCAGGAATGCTGTTCCTGAAGGGTTACCCATGCCGGACAGGTCCAAGGTGAGAGGTCAGACTAAATGTGGCCTCCTGGTCCTCCAGGTTGGGGTTGGGCGCAGTGCTAACAACTCTGCCCCCATAAAAAAGAAAAAATGTTACAGAAACTTCAAAAGGAAAAAAATGCTCTCGATGTTCAGCGGTCTTGAGACAGAGTACCACTGTCAGCATGAACAGTATGGGTGGCCGCAAGGAAGCCCACGCTGGGAATTCAAGTCTGTGGATGTCAAAACTAAACTAAGAATAGGATTCTGGAACGCGAACAATGTTCGAGACCACAAAGACATCACAGGTGGTAAAAGAGATGCAACACTATAAATTACACATTCTAGGGTCAGCGAAAGTAGATGGACAGGCTTTGGACAGACGACAACTAGAACAGGGAAACCATCTTATACTCAGGAAGAGACGACGGGAATCATTCAGCATGAGTTGCACTAATAATAAGGAAAGGATTGAATAAACATCTCTTAGAGTGGCACCCGATTAATGAAAGATTGTTGAAAGCCCGATTTAATGGGAAACAAGGAAAGCTAACTATCATTCAATGCTATGCACCCACTAACGAAGCCAAGAAGAGACAAAACACATTTTATAGAAGGTTGCAGGAAATAGTGGACAAGGTTCCAGCTCAGATGTTTTGTGCATAATGGGAGACCTAAACGCAAAGTTGGAAACAATAACAGACACAGAGAAGCAATAATGGGGAAAGAGGGATGGGGCACTGCAAATGAAAATGGAGAAATGTTGAGCAATTTTTGTCTAGAAAACAGACTGATCATAAGAGGCACATTGTTTCCACACAGGACCATACACAAGTACACATGGATATCCCAAATGGAAGAGATGAAAACCAGATAGACCACTTTATGATCAAGTGAAATGGCAAGACATTACTTGATGTAAATGTGAAAAGAGGAGCTGACGTGGGCAGCGACCACCACCTTGTCGCTGCATGATCAGGCTCAAACTCAAGAAAACATATATACAAGCCAAGACAAGAACAGAATACTTTAATGTTAACCTATTAAAAGACAGAGAGATTGCTACAAAATATATAGTGGAACTAAAGAACAGATTTCAAATCCTGTCAGAGCAGTCAGACACAACACCAACTGAAAGTATCCAAGAAAATGGAATGCGATCAAAGGCACATATAAAATAGTTAGCAGTAGTGTACTGGGAACCAGTAAAGGACAAACATAAAAGTGGATAAGTGGCCAGACCTTAGAATACATCCAAAAGCGAAAGGAGAAAAAAAATCTCATCAATAGCATTAGATCAGAACGGCAAAAAGATAAGGCAAGAAAAGAATATACAGAACTAAACAAAATGGTAAAAGAAGTGCTAGAACAGACAAGAGACAATTTATTGAAAAGACAGCAGAAATAGCAGAAAAAGCTGCTAAAGTACATGATCTGACACACTGTACAAGATTACAAACAATTATGGGAGGTAAAAGACACAACCATAACATGCCAGTCAGAAACAGCCTAGGACAACTGTTGACAACAGAGCAGGAGCAGGATATGAGATGGACATCCCACTTTGAAGATGTGCTAACAGACCTGATCCCTGAACATCCACCGGATATCCCACCGCCGACAGATATTGATATCAACCTCAAATTGCCAGAAAAGCAAGAAATAGTAAAAGCTATTGGATCCCTGAGAAACAACAAAGCACCGGAAATGATGAAATGACAGCAGAGCTTTTAAGATCGATCCTCATCTTAGCTGCAAACATATTAGAGCCATTGTTTGCAGATATCTGGGAGAAAGAAGAATTGCCTAAGGATTTGACTAGGGGTACTGTGGTGAAAATCCCCAAGAAAGGAGACCTAACAGATTGCAATAACTGGAGAGGAATCACGTTGCTTTCAATCCCAAGTAAGATATTCTGCAAATTGTCATAATGCGAATACAAGAAGCAGTAGACAAGTGTCTACTAATGGAGCAAGCAGGATTTAGGAAAGGAAGAGGAACAAATGAACACATATTTACCCATGTAACATTTTAGAACAATGTAGCGAGTGGCAAAGGACTATATATATCAACTTCATAGATTTTGAAAAGGCATTCGACAGCCCACAGAGACAGCCTATGGAAGATACTGAGACAAACATCGAAGCTTTGTCAACATCATAGCCCTCTTCTCTAAAGATTTCTCCTGCAACCTAAAGAATTCCAACAAAACATTCCCAGTAAAATCTGGTGTAAGACAGGGATGCGTAATGTCCTCTCTTTTGTTTAGTATTACAATTGACTGGGTGCTAAAATGCCATAAAACAACAAGCACCAAGAGGAATAAGATGGACCCTTTCAAGATGCTTGAGGACCTGGACTTGCAGATGATATAGCCCTGGTGTCACACAAATATGAACATATACAAGAGAAAAGTACAATACTACAGCAAGGCAAAGACAGGTCCTCCAAAACAAACACAGGAAAACAAAAATTATGACACAACAGTGAAATCCAACAACCAGTAATGTTAGAAGATGAAACACTGGAAAGGGTTGAGCAGTTTACATATCTTGTAGCGTGACGACACTAAATGGTGGCACAGAGGAAGATATAAAATCACGCCTGAGTAAGGCCAGAACCGCTTTGCCAGAATGAAACCAGTATGGAAGTCCAAAATCTAAATAGGACCACAAAGCTTAAACTCTATAAAAGCATTGTTTTGCCAGTTTTGCTCTATGGATCGGAGTGTTGGAGGATGACCAAAGGAGATACTAGCAGGCTGTAGTTTTCACCCCCTTGTCTTCAGAGAATCTTGGGAATCTTTTGGCCAGTTAAATATCCAAAACCAACTACTCCAAGACACAAGACAAGAGGCAATGAATGACATACTCAAAAAGAGAAGATGGAAATGGCTCGGACATGTTATGAGAATGAGACAAGAAATGTCAAGGATAGCCCTCATTTGGGACACCAGGGGGAAAGAGAAAGAAAGGCAGACCATGGACAACAGGGGAGGCGCTATGATGGAAGAGGAACTGACACCGTATTCTGACGGGCTCTGCGCTGAAGGTTGTAGGGGACAGAGAGCATGGAAAGTCCTTTCTGAGTTCCCCTCACTAGGCATGACGGGATTAAGTAAGTAAGTAATATCATGTCAAAAGATTATTCGCTAGTTCTGGTAGTTTTGAATACTCAGCAACCATAAGGAGTATATGTCATTAACTGTTACATTACAAATGTTTGTTACTTCATTTCTACTCTGTAGATTTCCCAAATACTTGGTACTGAAATACTGTATATTTAGTTAAATTATTTTCAGAGGACTGTAAATTAGATCCCCAAAAAAAATGATAAAGTACCCTTTAGTCAAACCCGGGTATCAGTGCACACTAATAATTTTTTGAAACTTCTGAATTTCTATGGCATGTGGTCACTAGCACAGTGTGTTATAATTTTTGGGATATCAGTAACCCCATCCCTATATACAATCAGATACCCTTTTAAGTAGATAAAGTATTTATTAGTGCCCACCCTTTGGGTGCAGGCTGGGAAATAATGCATCACTAATGTTGAGCTTGAGAAGGAAACCTGAGGGATTGTTCAACTTGAAATAGGTGTGATCTGTCCTGAGTTAAATCACAAAAAGTACAAGAAAAAATCTTGTATTATTTTATGGAGGTTAAAATTCAATGAATGAGATATCATGGTCAGCAACCAGACCCTACTTTAAGTAATAGCCCTGGTAAAAGATGGCATCATAACGGGCTAATGAAACAAATACTTGATGCATTAAGAATGTCACTCAAAAGACATATGTTTTTTCACCTTGTAAAATCCATGTTTTAACAAGGCAGTAGAAAGCATAAAGCTTTAAGGGGTCTCAATACTCACTAAATGACATTATTTTTTAAAATATCGATTTTCCAAATATGTTTTATTCTGTTAGTTTTATATCTCTAGAATCAAATCAGAAAAAAATTGAATTATTTTTTTTTTTAAATTGAAAAAGAGATTTTAAACAGCCCACCCTCTGGAGATTTAACGATTTTTAAGACGAATGTCTAGAAATACCGCTCTGTTGGTACTTAGTGATGGGGATCTCTATTCTATAAAAGATATATCGAATTATATATCACTGTAAAGTGCCAGTGTGAGAAAATTGTGAGAGTTCATCCAATTTATGGAAGCTGAAGCTGCTGCTTATTTTTGCCAGGTCAGTGAGAAAGAGACAACTTGTTTACTACCAGTTGCTCTGTGATGGAGATTTCAAAGCTTTTTGTAGAGACAAATACATCTTTCAACAATGATATTCAAATTGTCAAAGTAGATTTTATCAATCGCATAGCTAAAAACGTTATCTCATTAGTTCTACGCTAATATTTGCCATATTAAAAATATAGTAGTTCTCCCATGCTCCACATCAAAGAGCATGTAATATCTCAGAAGGAAGGAGGCACATATAATACAGGTGGATTTAACATATAACCATACGGGACGGATGTTCTGTCAATCATATAAGCGATTTATGTGGAAATTCTTTGGTAAGTTAAAGATCTTTTCAAATTTCACCAAAAATATTTTTAAATTGCAGTTTCTCACAATTGTGATTTTCACTAATTTAGGAAGTGTTCAGTAGGTTAATCTCAGTAACCATTCAAGATATCAATATGAGATTTGGCATACATATAGATCTATCAATACTGAGGAGCTCAGATATAGAAATACAAGTTTTGATAAATATATTTTTAAACACAATATTTTTAGTAACCATAGGTTCCTATTTTTTTGGTAAAAATTGTATATGTCTTATTCGTTTCACTACTTCTATCTGCTTGTTATCTGTCCCAGAACAATTTAAAGTTGCTAGCTGCCTAGAACTATGGCGTATGTAAGTATTTCAATTTTAAAAAATGAATAATATGAATTAGTTGTGAGTATTTACCTACTTTACGGCATTGTTTATAATCCAACATGGCCGCCTTTTCCTTGGCAACCCGACAAGTAATTAATTTAAAAGTTATATAATATTTCATACCAGACCGTCCCTAGTACTACCTGATAAACAATATCTCTTGACTGAGAAATAAGGAAGTTAGCAACCGTTTGTCCTGTCTCCCCTTAAGTGTATATGGAAAAGCATGCAGACTCATTATGAACGCTAAATGTTTTGGCACACATTTCCTTCAAACAGGCAAACTGCTTCTAGTTCTTGCTATTTCTTTCCAAGTGAAATATTGAGCTGAAATTATTTCCTTCTTTTCATTCATTTGAAATATTGTCTATATATTCAATGTTGCTTCTGTATAAATTCAGTCTCTGCAGCTCACAAAAAGGTCTGTGTAGTTTCTTCCAATGTTGTTTCAGTAGGTTTACCCCAATATATCATATCCAGGGCAGTCTGTAGTAGTCTGGGATCGATACATGGCTGAATTGTCAATCTTGTATTCTGTTCCATTCTGAGATGCAGATTGACCATCATTTTCTAATCCGTTCATATTTTGATAGTTGTCTTGCATTAGTATTTGTGGCTTTATAATTGATTTAATTATTCTTTTCTTCTGATATGTAACTGGTACATCCTAGCACTAAGTTGAAGCATCTTCTTTGGCCAGACAGTCTGCTCTTCCTGATATTTCACAGTGAAACAGTGTCCACTGAACTTATCCTGCATCCTGATTATACAACTTAGAAAGTGATGCTTTGTAGACATGGCAATTTTCTGGACTGAAATCCTTGTACTCAACACTTATCTTTGCATTTTTCAAGAATACCCTAGGTAGTGAACCTAGATTTGCCAGTTTTTCAGTTGTCACCTTGCATGTCTGGATTTCTGAACATGGACAACGCAAAGGCTCTAGTTCGCCTGCTATGAAATCTGGCTTAGCTCAGAGGGCCTGGTATGGCGCTTCTGGCTGATTTTTGTGTGAAGGCCTGCTTTCTTTATTATCACTGTCCTTAGCCATACAGTTGTGCCTTCTCTAACTTCAGAGGTTGTCATGGCACTTTTTTTTTTTTTCCGTCCGCTCAACTCAGACGGTTTCATCTCTGAAACTGATTTTTATGGAAAATCAGTTTTTCCAATTTCTTACAATGGCAGCAGGCGTGCACATTGTAAATTACTTTACACTGGCAGCCGTTGTGCTCAATGTACTCGTAATTAGTATTCCTCGCCATACAGGCAGATTTTCTCCGACTTCAGAGGTACTCACGTGATCGTCCTGAGTAAGACCAGGGGACTCGAACAAATGCCGACAGTAGGTTCGAACCGAGCTATGAGGCTGCCCACAGCTAGCAGGCCGAGCTACTATCAACTACCTAGGCAGTCGCACTCTAATATGGCACCTCTGACTGATTTTTGCGTGAAGGTTTACTTTCTTTATCACCACTGTCTCTAGCCATTCAAGTGAACCTTACTCTGACCTCAGAGGTGGTATAGTGATGATATTTAGAATCACAAATAGAAAAACACAAGTAAGAAAACACATTCAAAAATCATCAAAGAATATATAAACAATTGACACTTACTCCTTCCATCTTTCTCGATATCACCAATTTCTAAAACAAAGCCGCTCAATGGGTGCATTTGTTTGCTCTTGTAAAATAATAACTGATATCTTGTCAATGCGTCCTTTAGACATCAAGGACTTGAGACTATCTATTATACAACTAATGTAGCTGCAGACATCAGGATGAAGGCACATCTGCAGAAATGGAATGTTTACAGTAATTATGGTTTGATGTAATTAAGGGTGATGTTAACTATATAAAATAAAACTGGCTGAAGCTACAAATAAGCATTCACAAATTTTCATATTTTGAACACCAGGAAGGCTGTAGAAGATAATTTTGGGGGGAGGAGGAATTCAGGCAAAGAGGAGAAGAGAAAAATTATGAAGAAGATGGCTTCAGAACATAAAAGATTATTTTAGCATAACGGCAACGGAGGTAGGACTCCTAGCCTATGATAAAGAGATATTTTGAATTACTGTTACGGTGGCTAAGTTCTGCTCATGACAAGTAATGATGATTTTAACTAGAGTTGGCTGTTTATTTCAACTAATTCAAAGTGTGCTGTGAATTTTGTGAATCAAAATCTATTAGTGATTTTTCTGACATTTCACTGCATACTTTAAATTTTTATTTGTGTGTTTGCATTAACTCTATATAAACAACTTATAAAATGGGATCGTCAATAGAGAAGTTGATAACACATCACCTATGTGGTGCCGTGCACCACAAGGGAAGTAAAGAATAGTACCACTGCAACCTACAAGGTATGTCAGAGAGGGCCTGATGTGGACCTAGGGAAGTACCCTAGTAACAAAAAGCATCACAGAAATCGAATGTGCTGGCCTACTTGTAGGCGCATAACTGGCATAATGTACAATTGTTCTTGGCTTAGATCACATACAAAATCACACAGAGTGGACAAGTGGTCGATATGGAGCATTCAAGAAGATAACACACTTCAGGAGTGACAAACCTACTGTGGAAATTCCAGGGTTCAAGGCCAGCTGGCCAAAAAGTATCTCACTGTCAATATTTATCAGTCTACTACTGGGAGGTAGTGTTGGCTTGCGTGTTCTACGGGTCCATTTGGGCTACTATTTTCACCCTTCATAAGAGAGACCAGCTGATCCCAACTCTGCTGGATGTAGAGCTGGTCACAGACACACGTTGTAGATAGTGTTAACAAATCAAACTGTTTTGGACAGAAATGGTTTAGAAGAAAGACAGATAGACTTATTCTCAAGTATCTAGGTATTGGCTACTGAAACTTCTGGACTGTGAAGTACCAATCCTAGAGAAGCTGGTTAATGATTTCAATATCATCATGATTCAGGAAACCAATTGAAGCAGAATATACTCATCCAATGTCAAGAATTCAAATGTTGTTCCACTCCCAGTATCAATCCGCGGAGGACAGGCTATCTATGTAAAACATGGTCATGAAAAGTAGGTGAAGTCTCCTACTTAGAGGTCAACTCTCAGCAGGATGTGTAATACCAATATGTGAAGCTTACTACTTGAGGTCAACATGGTTAGGAAGGTCACCCTTCTGCCAGGCAACACGGAACCAATAAATTAGCTCAAAATGTTGTACATAAAATTACCTATCAACTCAGAAGCACAATTCCTGATCAATGAATAGTGCTGCTGATAAAAAATATAGATCTTCTGTGTTTTTCCGCTATTAATTCTAATGCAGTCAGGGTGTTTCTGGGAAATTTTTTGGTGAATGTCTGTTTTCCTTATTATCAGTATCCCCGCCATACAGGCGTGCTCTTTCTGACTTTATAGATTTTATACCCAAAAAAAGTTTTCTGTACTATCTACATTGGTCTAAAGTATCAGAGTGAGAATATACATTGTTTATACAATCATCACATACTTTACTACAAAGCTGTATTATATGATTAACAAACCCTACCTGTACGTGGTACATTGTATTTCACACGTTTTCAAAACTCCTTGAGGATAAAGGTTCCTATTGTACAGGATGCAGTGAATGGCCACTTCAATAATCCCAAAAATGTCAACACCAATTTTATCTGTTAAAGAAAATATAAATGGAGAGATCTGAACATGATGTTGCTTAGAAGTTTGACATAGAACATGGATACAAAGCAAAAGTAAACAATGAAAACGTTCCAAATGAGATATCTCCATCGTATAGTACATACCAGACAACAAGAAAACTGTGGACAGTGAATATATAATATCAGAAAGAAAATAGCAATAGGTGAGACATATCAATACCCGAACAGACAAAATATATTACAGGTAAACCTTCTGAAACAAGAGAAAAGAAGTTGGGAGGTCAAGTGAGCTTCTGTAGCTCAAGCGGTAGTGAGCTCTTCTTCTTCTTCTTCAGCACTCCGGTCATGCGCTAATTTACTGTGGACCACAAACTGGGCAGACAGCTTCAGGTCTGTCAGGTTTCCCAAAGCTTAGTTTTCAGGTCGACTGGGTGTGGCCACATGTTGCTCTCAGCTCACACAGAAGAGGACAGTCTGCAGGATATGCTCTGTGTCTGTTCTGCCTGCTGACACTGGCAGAGAGCTGTTTGACTTATTCCTAGTCTGTATAAGTGTTTGCTGAGTCTGCAGTGTCCGTGCGTAGCTCGAAATATAATGACTCCGGTCTGTTCTGCTTAGGTCTTGAGGAGTCTTTCCATAATCATATCCAGTGTTTGTCTTCCAGTCTACTGCAGATTTTCTGTATGAGGGTTTGACCTCTTGAAAAGACAAGGTTGGTAATTTGCTCTTGGCACTGCCCTCCTTAGCTAAGACATCAGCACTCTCATTGCCTGCAATGCCACAGTGAGATGGAATCACTGCAAGTGAATTTCTGCCTTTTCTGAAAGCTGAGCAAGTTCTCTTTGTAGGTTTTGTACTGTGCTGTCAGTGGATTTAGTCTCCAGGGCTTGTATAGCTGACAATGAGTCTGTAAGAAATACCATCTTGCTTGCAGCTGCTGCAGCTTATTCATGTGCTGTGCTGCCATCAGAAGGGCTATGAGTTCTGCTTGTAGTTGGAACATATTCTTCCAGTAGGAGCCGCTAGAGACACAGTGGTAGCATCTGGGTGCCTAATGTACACCTCTGCTCCACCATTCATGGTTGCTTCCATGCCGATCCATCTGTAAATTTTATCCAGCTGTCTTCTGGAAACATGTAATGGAGATGTTCCATTGTAATTGCTTTTTTCACTAGATTAGGCTCGGCATCTTGCTTAATAATTTAGGGATGGAGGTTGAGAAGTTTAGTGGTACTGAGTCTGGTCCCAGTGATCAAAAAGCAATTCTTCAGGTATGGAATTATGATTTAGTAGTTCCAAGTATGACTTTCCTATTTGTTTTGCTTTGTGGTTTAGACTTGTGCGCTTTAGTCTGTTCTTGTTCTAGCCGCCATTTTTTCATGCAGTGGATGGTGAGGCATCATTTTGATCCTTTCAGTCTGTAGAATCACTTTTCTCCTTCTTCTGTCTTCCAAGGGCTTGATGTTGGCTGCCTTTTCCATTTCTACAATTGGTGTAGATTTCATGGTTCCCAAAATAGTACGCAGACACCTGTTTTGTGTTTTTTCCAGTATCGATTTGTTTGAATGGGCTGCTGATATCCATGTCGATGATGCATATTCGAAGGTCGGTCTAACTGCACCAGTGTACACCTGACTCAGGATCTAATCATCAGCTCCCCAGGTAGTTCCAGCCAGCTTCCAGCCACACTTTGTTTCCTCCTAGCCTTTCTGTTTGTTTCATTATGTGATGTTTCATGTCAGACGACGTCGTTTAACTCCCAAAAAGGCTGGAGTATGGGAACGGGAACGATATCATCGCAAATTTCAGTCTGAAGTGTTCTTCCTTTGTTGACAATGAGAAAAGCTGCCTATAGTTTTGCTCCGGTTTATTTCTAGACCCCATTTACTTGCCCACATTATGACGCTGTTCAGGCTGGCCTGGAGTTTAAAGATGGCAGGACCCAGAAACTCGGAGGTGTACCACACAGCTAGATCATCAGCATGGAGAGAAGGTGATACATGTCTGGGCAGAGTTTGTGGCAGATCATTAATATATACCAGGAAAAGCAATGGGACAGTACGCTCCTGTGGGACTCTGCCTTAATTTGAATCTGGGACTGTGCACTCCATCCAATTTTCAGATGCTTGTCTATGGCAAGAAAGTCTTTATCCAATAGTACATTCTACCCCGATTCCACTGCGTAAGAGCTTGAGAGAAAACCATCTTTCCAGACTTTGTCAAGGCCTTAGACATGTCGAAGAACACTGAGGGTTCTTCTTTCTTGGAAGCCATTTTCTATGTCCTGTGTCAGGTATGCCACTTGGTCATCAGTGCTTCTATGCTGCCTGCAGCCTGTCTGGGCTGGATCCAGTTTATGGTTGGATTCTAAAACCACTGGAGTCTAGTGGTTATCACTTTCTCCAGCAGTTTTGCAGTGCAACTTAGCAAACTTATAGGTCTGTAGCTCAGTGATCCTTTTTGTCTTTTCCACTTTGAAAATTGGGTGGATTGTGGCATTTTTCCAGATGTCTGGGACTCTCCTGTCTCCAACTATTGTTAAAAATCTGAGAGAAAGACTCTGTGCTATTGGGCCTATTTGTTTGAGCATGTCGCTTGATACTCCATCTGGTCCCGGGCCTTTTTACGATTGAGCTTTTTCAGTGCCTCTGCAGCTCAGTCATGTGATGTCTACTCCATACAGGGTTCACTTGTTGCTTTTTAATGCAGCATTTATCTCACCTTGACTTCTTCCTTGCTCCTGACTTATTGAGCATGAGCTTCTTGCTTGTAACACTGGGCATCAGGTGTGTCGCTTCTCTGGTAGTGAGCTCGATCCAACACACTTACACAGGTGGTAGCTGAGCAACTGAAGTTATCCATCTTCAACTTCCCAACGATCTGTGCTTTTGATTCGATATTAGCTTCTCTCTGATTATCGTGAACACTAACATGTTCAGGACAATACATACACGAGATATGATAGAAATGTGTTACATATTAATTATTATATAAATGTCGAAAACCGGGAAGACTGCATTAAAACTTTATAAAAATGTATTAATCATGCCAAAGGGCACTACAGGGCAAAGTGGATAAAGAACACCCAAAACACAACAAGAATGATGGATATTACCAATTGTCCAGAAGGGACCAGACAGCATACTTCACCTTCGGACGGGTCACAACAGAATGAGACACCACCTGTACACCAAATTCAAGATAGGCACCAACGACCTGTGCCCCTGTGGCTAGCAAGTATGACAACAGAACATATTCTACAGAACTGCCCAGTATGCAGACCTGAGAAGAAAGAGGTGGCCCACTTACACCAGCGTCCAAGACAAACTGTATGGCGTGGCTGATGATCTGAGGCAGACGGCTGCCTTTGTTAGAGAATCCGAAATCCCAATCTAGTGAGAACGCAGAAGAAGAATCAATCATATTCAAGATTAAACTCGCGGAACTGAAAAAGTGTGTGCGTTCAAATCAACTATCAACATATAATTGGTTAGTGACTGCTTTCACCCTTTTTCTCATGATAAAAGACTTCAATAAGTCTTCGTCACACAAATCGATATCAGACATATGGATATAGAGTAAATAAAATATCTATATTCTATATACTTTGAAAAGCATCTCCACTCATACTCATAGTATAAGAATACAAATCTCTTCAATTGACATTCGATTGACTTTTCTAGTGCACAAAGCTAGAATAGAAAAGATTATATATTTATGGTATAATCAAGACTAATATGTTCATTCATCGCCCTGACTTTGTAAATAGTAATAAAGATATTCATTTGGTTGTCTTTTTTTAATTTGTATATTTGTCTAGCGGACCAAACTTTAACCTATGATGTGTGATGTAGATTCTGGCAGTAAAATATTGGGAGTGCAATCAAATGTCACCAATCTCATCTATTTTACTGCAGTCTCATCTATTTTGTGAATAAAATGTCACCAATCGTTGTAATAAATTAAATAATTTTATATCTGAAAAGGGCAGAATATTCTCATTTCAATGCAAAACTACTGTTATTTTTACTTCTCATTCTGAGTGCATTATTTTTTAATTAACTTTCTTCTCGCTTCTTTTGTCTTTTTCATCTTCTTCGAACGCTTCATATCGACCACTTGTCAACCGCTCTGTGTGATGTGTATGTCATCTGAACCTAAGAGCGATTGAATGTTGTGCCTGTTATGCGCCTACAAGTAGGCCAGCACATCCGATTTAAGCGCTGTTTTTATTTACCAGGGTAGCATCCTAGGGCATACATCAGTCGCCTCTTACGACATGCATTGTAGGTTGCAGTGGTTCTATTCTTTGCTTTCCTTGTGGGCCCCGGCACCACACGGGCGGCTTCTTTTGTCCAATCTTCCTGCTACTTTTATTTTTGCGGACTGCTCAATGTTACATGCCTATTTTTACCGAGTCATAATGCGCAAAACACTTGTACGACAGTGCAGTGAAACATGGACTGTGTATAGCAGACACGCAAGAACTAAACCACCTTCACACAAGTTGTCCCCGCAGACTACTCAAAATAAAATGGCAGATCTCAATTTTAGATACCGAAGTCCTCATAAAAGTCAAAATTTCAATGGTCAACACCCTGTTGCAGAAAGCCAGTTGAGATAAACCGATCACGTTGCACGGATGCCTGATCCGCCCTGTGGGGTGCCGGGACCTGCAGGGGAAGCAAAGAATAGTACCACTGCAACCTACAAGGCATGTCGTAAGAGGCGATTGATGTAGGACCTAGGGAAACTAGCCTAGTAAATAAAAAGCAGTGCAGAAATCGGATGTGCTGGCATATTTGTAGGCGCATAACTGGCACAACGTACAATCGCTCTTAGGCTCAGATCACTACAAATCACACAGAGTAGTTAATAGTGGTCGACATAGCCGTGGAGAAGAAGATTTGCAATACCTGACTTCATTACATTTGCCTTTTCATAGCTTCCCATAGTCTTTTCATATTCTTTCCATGGACGGCGATGCAAACAAATGAGGTTTTAAATCAGACCTGCATACAAAGAAATCTTATCAGAAGAATAAGAATCCTACAATCAAGGTTCTTCGGGCATATAACGTAAGAGGAGGTTTAGAACATTTGGTGACAACAGGTAAAATTCGGGGAAGGAGAATCGGGAAGACAGGGGGAGAATGTGTTGGGTGGTCTGACATCATGGTTCAACACAAGATCGACGTCAGAACTGATTACACGTACCAAGCAGAGAGAGTTGGGGAGAGACATGATCGCCTACGCCGGCAGGCATGCACTTAATTGATTTTATAGCTTATCTGCAGTCCAACTTTTGATGCTATAGAACATAGATTCCCAAACTTTTTCGGCACACCGCCCACTTTGCACAACATAAACTTTGTAACGCCCCCTCCACATTATAACAGTTTATCAACGCCACCCCCAAACATATATACATGCTCTATTTTCGCTGACATCGAAAATTGATATATATTTATGTCATACATGGTCAATTTTCAAATGATTATATGCATGAAATAAAAAATTGATGAAGAAATGGATCGTGTAAGACGAGCATAAGTTGAATTTAAATGCAAAATTCAAATAATTATTCAATCAGAGTCACGAAAATAATTTATTTAAAAATATGTATTATTAATTTATGAGAATACCATGTAATGCTAAAATGACTAATGTTGAGGTGTTGAATGAGATCAAGACACGAGAAATATCATCAATATAAGAAAGAGTCAGTCATCATTTTTCGTACATGTGAGGAGGATGGGAGGTTTAGAACACATTGTGACAACCGGTAAAATTGAAGGTAGACGAGACAAAGGAAGACAGAGAGAGAAAATTTTGGATATCCTGACTTCATGGCACGGTAGAGCCTCAACATCTGAGTTGATAGCAAACACCAACGACAGAGATTTGTGGAGATTCATGATCGCCTACGCCAGCCAGCACCTGATGATGATGATTATTTTTAATTTCTTTTTTAAGGAGCCACCGACCCCTAATCGCCTGAATACCCCTCCCTAAAATTCTTCTGACCCTACTACGCCCCCTAGAACACCCTACCCTAAAATTCTTATGACCTACTACGCCCCCAGAACGCTTCAGCGCCCACTGTGGGGCGGTACCGCCCACTTTTGGAAACGCTGCTATAGAACGATGCATATACCAATCAGTTTCATCATCACCCTGCGCTATCTGCTGCTTATTTGCAAGATCCGCTTTCACATTGCTCAAATCTCAACATTTCATTCCAAGACTTTCTTTCTTTCTCGAATCCTGTATGCCTCACAGCGTCAGGTCAGGAAGAGATTTCTAAACGGCCCTAGTATGCGCTTCGTAGGTAGTCTCTTTCTGTCGCCTCTGTTATCTCTGAGGTCCATCTTTTGCGTGGCCGGCCTTTGCTTTGTACCCATTGTATCGGAGCAGCATTGCTCTTTGGGGTGCACTATCTGATGGTAATCTGCTTACGTGACCGAACCATTTAATTTGTTGTTTCTTGATGAAGTCTAGTACTGATGTTGTACCCACTTTTTCCTGATGTCTTCATTTCTCAACCGGTCTCTTCTTGTTACACCCAGCATTCTGCGTAGACACTTCATCTCTGTTGTGACTAGTTTTCTTCTATCGTTTGTTGTCAGCGTCCAGGTTTGGCACTGGTAACATAATGTGGGAGAAAGATTGTGTTGAACATTGCTCTTTTTGCGTTCATGGTGACGTGTTTGCATCTTAAAATTTGCGCCATTTGCCCTATCATTTGATTTGCTTTGTTGCATCTGTGTTGAATTTCATTAGTTATTCTTCCATTTGCTGAAAAATGCTCCCCAGGTATGTGAAATCTTTACTTGATTTAGTAGGTGATTATCGATGGAGATGTTGGTAGTGTTTTCCTCTCTGGCGAATGTCATTACTTCGGTTTTGTCGATGTTAATTCTCATGTTGTATTCGTTACATGCTAACTGGAGTCTGTTGATGTGTTGTTGTAGCTGTTCTTCTGTTGTTGATATGATTGCCTGATCGTCTGCAAAAAGAAATTCATTTAAGAGTTCTCCGAGGTTGTTTCTTCGCTGGTGTTAGCTATTTTACAAATGTGGTCAATGTACGTGATGAATAGCAGCGGGGATAGTACGCAACCTTGTCTTACTCCTGACCCTACGTGAAACTTTTCTGATAATCCTGTATTTGTTCTAATCGTACATTGCTGTCAGTATAAATGTTCTTGCAAAGGTTGATTAGGTGTTCATTAACCCCATGGTTGTTAGTATTTTCCACAACTTGTGCCTATCTACGCGGTCGAACGCTTTTTCCTGATCTACAAATGCAACGTGAAATGTTTGTCGATTCGATAGTCCTTTCTACTAACTGTCTGAGGCGAATATTGCGTCTGTACAGATTTTTTTTTTCCTGAATCCCATTTGGGAGTCATTAAGCTGTGGCTCGATGATGTGGCGGAGCCTTTTCTCAAGTATTTTGCAGAATATTTTCCCAGTGTGGCTCAGTAGCGCTATGCCTCTATACTTTGTACAGTCCCTCTTGCTACCTTCTTCTTCCAGATGGGAACAATTGTAGCATTCCTCCAATCTTCTGGTGTTTCTTTTGTGATCCAGACTTGGTTGAATAGTCTATGGAGCCAGCTGATTCCTACCTCTTTAGTTGCTTTGATTAGGTCGCCATATTTACAGCATTTCTGATCTCTGATAGTGTTATGCTTGGTTCTACTTCTAAGTTACATTTACTGTGTGTTCTTGAGTGTTCGTTGGTCCTCTTGTTGTAGGTTGAGAAGTTCACTAAAGTATTGTCGCCTAAGACTAATGATAGCATTGTGGAAGTTGACCATTCTATCATATATCCTGATTTATCTCCCCTTCTGCTAGTCTGTGGCCTAGGGGTTAGTGACTCTGTCTATTAACCCCGACGTTCTGAGTTCGAATCACGCTGCGGACAGTTTGCTTGCAAATTGTTTCCGTGATTTTAATCAAAGGACGATGGCGCCACCAGTTCAGAAAGCAATGGCAAACTACTGAACGTATAAGTGGTGCCTAGAAAATCAACGACTTGTTTAGTGGTTGATGGCTACGTCCCTTGGCCCATATGCCACGATTTTTTCTGCTAGTCACAACACTAACACTATTCAACTGTTCAATTGTCCTTTAGCTTGCAAAACAACACGATTAATTAGTTTTAAACGATACAGCGAAGTAATTGATAGATATAGGCACAAAACGATAACAATAGGAAGAATGATGCACATAATAATGAAACTTTGATAAAAAAATTAAGTAACGGTGAAATAATAAATACATGTAGATAGATTGTGAAAATTAGCGTTGGCAGTTCATGTTTTATAGAAACGATATCCCATAATTCAAAAAGTGTGCACTTCCATATCCTCTTTTTGTACAGTCGGCAATCATGGCTGTAGGTAAAAATAAGCGCCTCACCAAAGGAGGAAAGAAAGGTGCAAAGAAAAAAGTGTAAGTTACATTTATTATTTGCATTCTATAGTGTTACGAATTTGCTTTTTGTCTATGCTTTTATATATTTTGGATGATAGTAGATACAGAACGATATACTTGGATAAATATGATATGTAGATAAAAGGACGGAGGTTCGTCACTCCAGGTCCTAGGACCCAAGACTTCCATTTGGATGAAGAAATAATAAAATGTGTATAAACAGTATATGGATGATATATGCATGTAACGTAAAAGGCAAATTTATACAGCGTTGTTGTCAGTATAAATTTAACGAACGGAAACGATTGTCAAACGTCTAACTTTAATTATACAGTTTTGAGTTTATCAATCTGCATGTTTCAAATCACAAATAGTGAATACTACTAAATACCTAATGCCAACACATTACTTAACTTAATTACGGTTATTTAGTGTTTGCAGTTAGCTTCGCTTGGCAAGTGAGCATGTTAAAAGTTATTTTATTTGTTTAGAAAATGACTGAAAAGGGAAGATGTAGCAGCTGACTCAACTTTCACTTCGCTGATTGGCAGTAGTGGGTCACGAATTATATGTTAATGATTAATTTAATGTACGAATTAAATGTGTTATCGCAGTGTGACTCGTTAGTTTTGAAAAATAATGAATATTTTAGATGCATTATGTGCATCACAATTGAATACGACTGAAAACGGATCACACAATACCTTATTCATCACAATCCAATGGCAATCTGTCAGTCAAGTGTAGTGTGTCAATTTTCATTGTCTTATGAGTCTACATTTTCATATTTTACTATTAGTTTAGACTAGTTTAGTCTTAAGACTATGCCAAAATATGTATAATAATGTCAATGTGTACATTATATAAAATAATGTTATAATTATATATATACTTAGTATACTCAAGTCCAGAACTACAAATGAAATAGCATACTCACTGCTGCTATTCATATCTCATTGATGAGAATGTCCTAACTTTCTGTGGTTACTAAAAGTAGCTGATCTGTGAAGCAGTCTCTGTGATTCACACCAGGTCATTTCACTATTTATTTGCAAAAGTTACAAAATAAAGGGTGGTTTCAGCTGCAAATAAAGGGAATTTATGAGCAGTTTATCTTTTGCATGCATAGTTCTCCAACATTGATTTGTAATTTGTTTGTATATTAGCACTCGCTCTGCTGAAATAACCACTTGTTGACCACGTCAGTGAGCAGCGGTAGCATCATATAGTTATTAGTGAATTCGTTTCTTAGGCGGTCTGGGTTCAATTCCAGTGGGCATGGAACATTTTTCAGACTGTACACTGTAATGACCCAGGCCGACCCAGAAAAAGCACTGGGAAGTAATGATGGTTGACGGTCAGTGAAAATACTGGTCTAAAAACTTATTATCCAACATACCCTGAGGTATGAAAAGGATTTCTATACTACTGCACCTATTGGCTCAGCGTATCCTATATATTTCAGCACGTTTGTTTGGTACATTTCCGTAACTCAGTGATAGTTTCACCCGACTGTTTCCACCTGTGATTCTTAACACTAAGCAGCAGTGACATGAGTCAGCTCTGACTGCCTCCCTGTGATCAATCAAATGTTATGCTACAGTATAACTCCAGATGCGTACTTTAAAGTGGGGTTTTAGTCGTAGCTGCATGTTCACATTTTGGTGTTCTGTTTGATAATATGCATACGCTTTGGCAAAAATTGGCAATTAATGATTCAGGTCAGCTTTGTATCTGCAGAAGGAAATAGCGTTGTCAACTGACAGAAATTTCTAGAACAAAGTGCTCTGGTAAGACAACCAGATAAACTGTAATGGCCTCATTACTTTGACAAGCCAATGGTTATGACAATGATAGCTTTTATAGGCATGATATTCCTAAGCTTTGGACAAGAAAGTTTCCTTCGATTCTTACTCATTTTATCAGACTGCACAGTATTGCAGTCAGTTTTCAGGGTTACAAAATGGTAATGAGTAGGAACTGGATCAGTGTCCGATGACTGATCCTGCATATGCCTTCAGCTCTAATTTAACTATTCAAATGTCACACTGCAAAGTGTGGACCTGTGTGCTAGCACCTAAGTGTGTTCATACCATCAATATATGTTTATGGTTAGCCAGAATACAAAGGTGGGCACAGATACAATTCTGAACTTCTTGGCATGGGAAACATATGAAACATTCTAATTGATCATCGTACTCAGGACATACATTTGTAGAGATCCATAATCGTCAAGTCAGCCAGCATGGTTCGGTGATATATCATTCATTGTATACTAATAACTATATGAAACCAAGTTGAAAATAATGTGTCCTTTTAAATTGCAGCGTAGATCCATTCTCCAAGAAGGAATGGTATGATGTGAAAGCCCCCTCAATGTTTCTTGTAAGACAAATTGGAAAGACTCTAGTCACAAGGTCTCAGGGAACAAGTGAGTATTATAATAGATAATTCTTCCCAATATTATCATTTATCACCAGAAAGTAAAAGACACAGTTGATCTTACAAAAGTTGTGCAGTACCAGATTTTAACCATTTCAGAACTACTTTAATATAATAATAAAATGTCGTACCTGACTGATACAGTTACTTACTTACTTAATCCGGTCATGCCTAGTGACACATGGGCTTCAGAAAGGACTTTCCATGCTCTCCTGTCCCGTGCAACCTTCAGTGCAGAGCCCCACATCAGAGATGCGGTGTCCAGTTCCTCTTCCATCATGCACTCCATGTTGTCCCGTGGTCTGCTTTTCTTTCTTTCCTTCTGGTGTCCAAGTGAGGGCTACCCTTGCAGGCATTTCTTGTCTCGTTCTCATAACATGTCCGAGCCATTTCCATCTTCTTTTTTTGAGTATGTCATTCATTGCCTGTCTTGTATCTTGAGTAGTTGGTTATTGGATATTTTTACTGGCCAAAAGATCCCAAGATTCTGCGAAGACAAGAGTGGTGGAAACTGACAGCCTGCTAGTATCTCCTTTGGTCATCCTCCAACACTCCGATCCATAGAGCAAAACTGGCAAAACAATGCTTTTATAGAGTTTGCTTTGTGGTCCTATTGTAGATTTTGGACTTCCATACTGGTTTCATTCTGGCAAAAGCGGTTCTGGCCTTACTTAAACGTGATTTTATATCTTCCTCTGTGCCACCATTTAGTGTCAGTACGCTACCAAGATATGTAAACTGCTCAACCCTTTCCAGTGTTTCATTTTCTAACATTACTGGTTGTTGGATTTCACTGTTTGGACTGATACAGTTGAAACCACTTATCAGATTATGTTAACCAGATTAATTTAACATACAACTTTTTATCGGACCCAGTTTCTTCTAGTGTAAATATTTATAATTCAGCTTAGATGGATACACCAATCACATTTTTGAATTTTCCGATCGTTTTATTTCATTCAGCTCAGAACACTTTAAACAGATTTGCTGAAATAAACTTTTAGATCATGTCTGCCATTAATTAACATGATAGTTTGGATCTTATAGAAAGTTTGATGAAAAGTTGACAAAGAATATCAGCAAACTTCAATTGATAACTTATAAAAGTAAACCAGGAATTTTATTGAAGTCGTTTTTTTAGTGATGTAGACATGGCTGTTTCTATTGTTAATAGGAACGACAGGGTAAAAAAACCATATTGGGTTGTATTACTCTCGTACTGTTATACATCATATAGGGCTTGCAAACAGTTTCTCCATGCCGCTCTATCCTGGGGAGCTAGTTTTATCACTTCTATGAAATTGAGTCCAAAATTTGTTGCCTCAGGAAAGTTTGTTTCGCTATGCTTCATTAGAGTAATGGGAAGGTTGGTAGAGACGATTTAGAGGTGGAGAGTTGTCTGGAAAAAAAGGAATACAGTCAATGAGAATGGAGAATGAAGTTAACTGGGGGGTCACTGGAATCATATTGATTGTAAAAATGCTCAACAATACCCTAAAACTTCTATTTCAAGGCGTGTAAAGTGCTCACATCAGATACAGAGCAGAAGAAAAGATGGACTGAACATTATAAAGAAATCTGAAATAGACCTGTCCCACCAGAACTACTGAGTTTGAAGAAGGCAAGAAACAATACTTTCAAGTAGAACGATACAGGAACTACTCTTTGTGGTTGTGTTCTTAATGCCAGTGGACATAAGTATCGTATGATGCAAGTTTACAGTAAAGCTGTGATTGTGCATTTCCACACAGCACATCCATTTTGTACATATCGAAATATCAAACACAAAGTATGGTGTCAAAGGCGCATAGGGACAATGTTGCACCAGGATTAGTGAGCTGGCAATAACCAAGATCCTACCCCACCTCCACGTGGTGTCCCTGGAAACAGACAACAGTTCCTGTCTGGCTAAGCGGTAGGATCGGGGAGAGCTACTCTGGTATAAGTTGTAATGCAGACGTTGGATGAGATCCACCCGCAACACAGACGAGCAGAATCACAGAGTGACTATTAATGCCAATATCCCTCATGACCGATGGGTAAAGCTGAACAAATAAACATAGAGGGATGAGGGGTGCATCCAGAGAAGAGGCATTGGCCCACGTGAGCAAAACTTGGCCCAAGATGAGCTGCACATAGGCTCACATAGGGCGTAACTCGGAGCCCTGAGGTGGGGACCTGATTTGAGCTCAGTGTCCGGCAGTCTAGAGGCATGGTAAATGTGAGCATGGTGAGAACAGATGGTAATGGTGGAGTAGGCAGAGCGTACACGGTGCTGATTATTTAGAAAGATCAAAATTTAGTACAGTGGCGAAGGGGTGAGCAGACCACCCAAATGTGCAGAAAAACTGGAAAGCGCATCATAGACTTGATTTCAGTTCGCGTTTCCACTTGCAGGGAACTACTACTGCCATGTAGTCTGATTGGGGCCAATCAAAGGTTAGCAGAGCAAACGTACACAAAACTGGACGGTAGGAAACCAAGTAGTCCACAAAAAAAAAAAGATGGTTACCTGGACAGATGACACTCATCAATTGGTGAGCAGCTCGCCAAGGTCGCGACTCTAAAAGAAAATAGCAACATGCTGCCTTGTAGGTCGGCTGGGGACAGCCAAAAGCTAACGGAGAGCGAACCCAGTAAACGCTGGTTGAAATCGACACGCCACCAAAGGACAAGCACCTCAGCTCCAAATGGTACTGAAGACTGATGTAAAACAAATGTTCTTGGCAAAGGCTGTTTATATACCACATTTAGAATGATCAAAATGGCAGAAAAAGAACGATTGAGAAAGAACACACAAGCCAATATCGCCTCCTGGTGGTGTACACGGAAACTTTGACTGCTAGGTCCACAGCTTCTTCTTTGCGTTTGTTCTTTACGACCAATTTTAATCAATCTTTGTGATTTGTTTGATCTTTGCCAAGAACGTGTATATGTTGCACATTGGTTTGGTAGGCCCCTAAATGCATAGACTTCTACACGCTTAGGATACATGCATCCGATTTCAGTCAAACCTCCTTAGTAGCCTCTTGCGACATGCATGGCAGGTAACTGGTTCTATTTTTACACACCAAATTGGGGCCCGTAGTACTGGGCGAGGTCCACAGCTAATGGGCAGTGGCTCGCCTGGGAAGATGGAACTCACCTAGGCAGTTTAAAAATGATCCAATTGGAGTAAACCGACAAAAATCCTAGGATGTCTGACAATCAGACTTGTGATATGGGTGCCACCGCTGGGTGGATTTATTCAAGAACCAGACTCACAGCTATGGGCAAATAGCCCCACTGCCTTGTGGAAGCCTCAGAAAAAACTGGGAGTAAACCTAAACAGAAAATCTGGCAAAGTCAGAGTGGGTAGTTGATGCTTGCTTGGGCAACTCAGCTACTCCATAGGCATGCTTAATGGAGAGGTCAACATAGAGAATATTTACAAGACGATAAATTTATTATCTGTATATGTTAGAAATAGGTGTATTAAGTGCTAATTAAAAATAGTTTCGAATATAAAATTTCTTATCCTATTTACAGAAATCGCCAGTGATAACTTGAAGGGCCGTGTCTTTGAAGTCAGTCTTGCTGATCTTCAGAATGACGAGGTTACCTTCAGGAAGTTCAAGTTGATTGCAGAGGAAATCCAAGGCAGGAATGTCTTGACAAACTTTCATGGCATGTCCCTCACCAGAGACAAGATGTGCTCCATGGTCAAGAAATGGCAGGTGGGTTAGTTAAATAGTCATGATAATGAAACACATAATTTGATGTGATTCATGGCACTATTTGCATTTGGGATATCGGGGAAAACTATTGTTTGTGAAAGTTCCATTTTCTTCAATTAGCAGCAATCTGACTCTAGTCCTTATGTACAGTGTCATTTAGTGGTAATCTGCATGTGTTTTTGTTCCATTTATCTTGCTTTAGGGAACTGTTTCTAGACATCAAAATAAGTTGGTGGCAGGCAGTTTTATGAGATTGTGTAGGTGTCAACCTTGGAGTGTTGCTCATGTGCCTCTTGTAACCAGAGCTGCAAGTTTTCTGCCAGCTTGTGGCCAATCTAAAGTTTGCATCTGTTTTGTAGATGGAATATACTCTCATATGTTGTTTTGGATGGATGGGTATATTGGAAGGACATGTGATTAAGTGGTGTATGTTGGAGTCAATATATTGTGCTCTTTGTATTAAAGGTAGTTGATGTAGAACAATTAATTTAATAATGAAGTTCGGTCAACAAGTCCACAAGACGCAGTGAAGCCCTCGCTCTGTGTGAAAAATATGTAAAGGGGTCCATTAATATACTACAGATAAACACATCAGGACTACAGAATAAAAAGATGGAGCTCGAAAGAACTCTACAACAGAGTAATGTGCACATTGTCCTTATACAAGAAACCATCTTACCTCAAAGAGGAGTTAACATCACAGGTTACACCAATACAAATGCGAGTGCAACAGATGTCAAGGACTCATGACACTGATAAGAAATGATGTGCAGGCAGAAGTCCACAACAGACCACACAACAACATAGACACCCAGACCATCCAAGTGTGGTTTGATGGAGTGAGATATACTGTAATATCTATTGTCCACCAACCTGCACCTCTGACCAGCCGTTCAAGGAACCCATGTACACCAGAACAATTATTGCAGGAGACTTTAATGCACACACACTAGCACTAGGTTACAAAGATTACAACAAAAGAGGGAGAGACATTGAAGACCTGTGTAACTCATCCAACCTCATGGTAATGCAGAGCTCAGAAACCAAACCAACACTTCTACACAGAGCCCATGGTACGAATAGCAGACCAGATCTTACCATAGTATCAGCTGACATTATAGATGCAACAACTATCACTGTCTTGGATGATATAGAGGGCACCATCTCCCATACTTATCTCTGTTACCACCAAGCAACTCAGAAGCTCAGTCTATAGAAATAGAAAGTTCTGGAATTTCAGAAAAGCAGACTGGCCGCTCTTCGAGAACCAGACCAACATAGGCATGGACAAATTGACCTCACTGGAAATATCGATACTGTCTTTGCTAACATATGTTGTAAAATACTGGAAGCTGCAAGAAAGGCCATTCCAAATGGAAACACCAGAAAATATAAGCCATACTGGAACAAAGATCTAGAAAAGCAGTGATGGATAGAAGAAAAGCAAGGAAACAAGCTGAAAAAGAACCTAATTGAGTTAATAAAACCAACTATAATCGCTTGACTGCTAAAGTTCACCTTCTAATTAAAGCAGCAAAGAAGATGAAGTGGCAAGACACGTGTTAGAAACTTGATCTAAATAAAGATGGCCACAAGGCATGGGATCTGATAAACAAACTGACAGGCACTAGAAAGAAAGAAAATCCCAGACCCATCAAAAGAAACAATGAAACCATCATAGATGCAAAAAGAAAGCTGAAATATTCAACAAACACTTTGCTAGCGTTAACAGAAGCATAAGAAGAAAACAGCTGGATAAAGCTTATGGAAAATTTTAAAAGAAAAAAATGCACCAGTAGCGAATGTATGTGCATTTGAACAAGATTTTAGTCTATGCGAGATGGAAACAGCAATGAAAAAACTAAAACCTCGAAAAGCCCCAGGCCCAGATAAGATTAAGAATGAAATGTTATGCCATATGGGCAAGAAGGCTGAGTTGATATTGCTGTTCGCTATAAATAGAACTTGGAGAGAAGCCAAAATACCTGCTGCTTGGCGAACAGCCAATATCACTCCCATCCTCAAGAAAGGGAAACCAGTAGCCGACCCCCTAAGTTACAGACCCATCTCATTGACCTCATGTTTAGGAAAGCTAGCAGAGAGAATGGTTAATAACCGACTTTATTGGTGGCTTGAAAAACCCAGTCATTTGATAATACCCAGGCAGGGTTTAGAAGGGCTGCAGAACAGAAGACCAACTCTTCAGACTGGCAGAATGCAATTGATGGATTCCAGAATGAAAAGCACACAACAGCGGTTTCATCGATTTACAGCAAGCATATGACAGTCTGGAGGAAGGGCCTCTTGATGAAGATGCTCAATATGGTGATCCATGGAAAGATGTTACAATAGATACAAGCTTTTCTCCAAAACAGGACCATTGGAATATCTTTATGGAACAATGTCCTCCAAGAGAACACTAGAGGAAGGTCTCCCACAGGGCTCTGCCCTTAGCTGCACCCTTTTCCTCATCTTCATCAATGACCTTCCATCCCTTCTAAACACACAGAAACCCCTTTTGCTGATGACCTTGTAATATGGACGCTTAGAAATACCCTGTACTAACTCGGCTAACTTAATAGAACCCTTGCCATAATCTCAACATATTGCAACCTATGGAAGCTTAAGTCAATGAACAGAAAACTGTATACTATATTCTCCCGCAGCCCCAAAACAACTCAAAGAACCTTTCGCTTACAATGAATGGGGGCACTGCTGAAAAAGAGGAAAACCCGACTTACCTGGGAGTCAAGTTAGACAAACAACTGAGGATGACAGAACACATTAACAACATAAAAGAAAAAGCATCTAAAAGACTCAACATGGTTAAAAGACTTGCTAGCACCACCTGGGGTGCAGACAAGAGCACCCTAGGCAACTATATCTTGGCTATGTAAGATCTACAATGGACAACTGCCTTCCTCTCCAAGCTATAGCAATTGAGCACATCACAACATCCCTGGACAGAGTGCAGAATCAGGGTCTCAGGTTTATATGTGGGGGGATGAGAACGACACCAACTGCTGCTTGTGAAATCGATGCCAACATCGAACCACTAGATATTAGAGACGAAGGGCACTAATAGAAGCAGTCGAAATGATATAAAAGAATAGAAAAAACCATCCCAACAGACAAACTATTGACAGGTGAAAATCCAATCAAAGAATCCAGCAAAATCATTGCTGGAAGTTGGGAAAATCTAACACTACCATCTCCCAACTGACAGAGAACCGATCACAAGATGCCCCGGCTCACCACCATGGCCAAACATAAAACAACCAGTAATCCAGAAATACCTCCTTGACAAAACTATAAACAAAGCAACACTTGCACCGATCTTAAAACCTGCACTGAGACAATAGACAGTTATCCAACTTCCTCTATTCATGCCTACACTGATGGTTCAGCTTTCAAAGCCACTACTTACGCTGGCTTCGGCGTATACCTGAAATATCCAGATGGAACTACCTATAGTTACTGTGCTCCTTGTGGTAATATATGTTCCAACTATGAGGCAGAGATTATAGCCATAAAGACTGCTGTAGAACTAGTCCACCAGCAGTTTGAACTTTGAGAGAATATTGTCCAAGACATGATAGTATTCACTGACTCACAGTCCACACTACAAGCTTTAGAAGAACAGCAGAATCAGTCAAGCGAGATCCAGTCATTGGCATTAGTCATCCACAATCTGATTTCCTCCTTTGATATTAATGTCATTCTACAGTGGATTCCTGGGCACACAAATATCCCAGGAAATGACAAGGCAGATCATCTGGCCAAACAGGGATCATCAAAAACCACAAATAGACAAACCTGTTAGCATACAAAGTATAAAACAGATTCTTAAAAACAACTCCAGAGAAGATTGGCTGAACCGATGGGCTATGGGGATGACTGATCGGGACATGTATGCAGAGATGAATAGACCAAAACCCAAGGACAATATAAATCTGCTACAAAGAAAAGATCAAAGCACTATCTTTCAGTTAAGAACAGGACATGTTGGACTGAATTACCACCTACACAGAATAAACCCCACACACCTACCACACTGTAGAAAGTGCAATCACTCATGTGAGACAGTACAGCATATCTTGCTTGAATGTCCTGGACTACATAAGCTAGACAAGAACTCCTCCCACCACACCCATCTGTTCATAATACCCTTTACACTAGTCTTCCACAATTACAGAACACATGCAGATTCTACAAAATGGCATTGGCTGCCCAAGAGTGAAAACTCGCAGCCCTGGTTAGAAGAATAATGAAGTTTTTGATTGGATTATTATGGCATGTGTAATATTCTGTACATTTCAGAATGTTTACAGTCTTTGAGTTTTTGCTTTCTTCTAAGGTTCCACATATTTAGTCTGATCATGTCTTTGACTGTAACTTGTTCTCTACAACTTTATCATGTTAGACAGTCCAAAGGCTGTTGCTAAAATTGACTTCCTTTTTCTGCATTCAAATTATTGGTCATGTTTGTTATCAGAGGCAGCCTCTGTAAAGACTAAACATTGCTTCTATCTGATTATAGTTGAGCAATGCCTCGACAATAAATCTCATTGTTCAATATCATTGTATTCTGTGTGTGTGACAACGATAAATATGTTCCATTTCCATATCACTATATTGAATGTGACTGGCCTATTCAGTACTTTGCACACAAGTTGACACACTATCTTTGGCATACATGGTTGTTTCTGTCCTGGATTGTCTTTCATAACCTTTCCATCGCTGGATACTTTCTTCCAAGCTGCAGGTTTGTTTGTTTACTGAGGTCTCCTCTGTGACTAGAATATAACTCTTGTTTGATTGTTTCCTATTTCAGTTGAAATTTCATTTGCCATCTGTTGTTCCACCCAATTCTGTCTGGAAATTATCAGTGTTTGGTCCACAAATGCTAAGAACAGCTGTCACATGTTTGATGGTAGTTGCATTATCCATTTCCTATGTTTGGGGTCATTTTTCTCCCAGGAAGATCAACTGATTGTGTCTGTCCTCTGCAGCTCTTTCTATTTCTTCTTACGGTTAGGCAATCTAAAGATGGGTGTTCATGTCTCACATATTTGAGTTAGAAACACTTTTCTTAGAAAGATGTCATGATTTCCCATTGACAACCAGAAATAATTGTCAAGACAAATGTTTATATATATATATATAAAAAAAAAGATTACCTATAATTATATGTTTGTTTAAATCAGACCCTGATTGAGGCTAATGTTGATGTCAAGACAACAGATGGCTATTTGCTGCGAGTGTTTGTGATTGGTTTCACTAAAAAGAGGAACAACCAAGTCAAGAAAACTTGTTATGCCCAGCATGCTCAGGTAGGTTTCATATCTGTTTTGTTTGGGTGTTAGTACTTAACATTTACCACAAATCTTGTACATTATTTCTCTCATTGTCAACAGTTATGGCAGATTTCTTTAGAAACTACTGTGTTCTTTGAAAATTCATTTAAAACTTTATAGGATTGTGACATTTTGGTTCACTGATGCATGATTGTTCTGTTGTAAACCATTCCCATTGGGGAAGACAACTGGCATTGAATACATTTCTAATTGCTGTGACCTTGTAAATAGGCTGCATTATTGCAGCATGGTGTAAGCAGGGATTGAAAAAGCAGCTAGATCTTGTTTTCCTCTTGTTAAGAACAGTCTGCTTGATAAATAATATATCAAAACAGGACCTGGGGAAAGTGATGTGTATATCACTGGTGCAAGGCTGCGGTTGCATGAAAAACCATGACCAGTCATGTTTGTATATTTTCAGTATCCCTGTCCAAATTAACAATAGAGATGTCATTTTATAAAGGAACTTACTGTTTTCAGGTCAAAGCTATCCGAAAGAAGATGGTGGAGATTGTTTCAAGAGAAGTATCTACCAATGACATGAAAGAAGTTGTCAACAAATTGTAAGTATAAATATATGTTAATCTCTGCAGATAGATAACTCTTGATTTCAAACTTTCGCTGCCTTTTGGCTATACTCATTCATGCTGAAGATGTTGGTAATAAACTTGGGCGAAAATCCTGAAGTAAAGTATATCACATTGTGTGCCTTCACATTCCGGCAAACAAAATGCCATCATCAATATATGTTCCAGTCATTTATAGGATAAATCTTAGTAAATGCATGGATGTGGCCATTACCAATAGACAACTGAGAGAGAGAGAGCTGTGCTATAACATTTACAATTCAAGATCTTTATTTGTGTCTGACATGGTAACATCTCATTATATGCTATGTAAACAATATGATCAGTGAGAATGAAGATTTGGTCACAATTTAATGCATATTAATTTAGATTAAATAAGGCCTGTACGGTGCTTCTACAATGTTTTTTTTATTGGTGACTTGTTTCAGGATTCCAGACAGCATTGGCAAAGATATTGAGAAAGTGTGCCAGGGCATCTACCCACTGCATGATGTTCTTATTCACAAAGTCAAGGTCCTAAAGAAGCCCAAATTTGATGGTTAGTAGAGACACTGCGCTCTATGTTAATGCAAAGAATATATGTATACTAGCAGTTTTACCCGATTTCGCACAGGAATTTAGTTTAAAAATTAGTTGTAAAGTCCCAAACAGTGGGATTGAGCATATTAAACAAACATGCCCAGTTGCCTCAAAATCAACTTCTTTCCCATTAAATACAATACGTTTTCTCTCCATGTTTGGTGGGAAAACATTGTCGGTTGACCACATAAGATTAAAATGTCACTCATTCAGATTGCCAGTAAAACCGGATACAATAGAATTCCTGTGAAAGTTAACAAATAACAATTTGCAAATTGAATTTATTCAGTCAGCTCTATCGTTGCAAATGAAATTTCTGTAGTTCTCATAATCAAATGTGTTCATAAAAATAAAATGTTTAAAAAAATTGTTGTCCTTTCCAAGAATTGAACATGGGTCTCCAACATAGCAGCCAAGAATCTAAAGCATTCGGCCACTGGACAGACATGTTGAAAAACTAAATATGTTTGTAACATGCGACTACTGTGTAGAAAGTGACATGACCGCTGACGCGAACGTGACCGGAATGTTAAAACATGGTTATACTTGTTCGACTTTCTGCACATAACCATTTGCGTTAAGTTGAAATATGGTTATAGAAACAAACAAATAGTCCAGTTATATAATTTTTTTTACATCTTCCCATCTATGAAAGTTACCCTCTTGCCAAATTTCGAGTCTGTAGGTTGTCCAGATATTGGGACAGAGATATATATACACATACACAATTGCATTCAACTCATTCTTATATGTAGATATATATGCCACGTTTGTCCCAAGTTTCTGATGTTGATCATTATCTGCAATACTTTCGCTCACCATATTTTGTGATTGTATTTTAGACTAGTTTGTGTTCAAGTTCTTAATTTTAAATATATATCCTTTTTCCCCAGTTGGCAAGTTGATGGAACTTCATGGTGAAGGTGGAACAACTAGCACAACAACAACAGGCAAAGCATCTGCTGAAGGTGGTGAGAAAGTTGACAGAGTCGATGGATATGAACCCCCAGTACTAGAGACTGTTTAAACACACAAGTTTTAATAAAGAATGAACTGAAATTATCAATGCTAGTTATCTTTTGTTGTTCATGTGCTGGAGTTTATAATTATTTGGAAATGAATGATTGTGTACTTCCCAAACCTGAATCTCTGCTTGATACTTCATGTTTCATAGTATGGTGGATTACTCTCTACAATAAAAATATGAAACTTGCGATGTAAAGAACTTTGTTTTAACACTGGTCATCTTTACTTGTGTGCCACTGGTAGCAAATGGAGGCAAGGTTTGACATGCGAGTCATTGCGGTTAGGAGAAAATTCTCTGGCAAAGCGTTTATCAGGTGGCCATATCATTCTGTTCTTAAGTGCTTTTATTTTTGTCTCTTGAGATCCCTTAGGGTTGTTGCAGGAGCTACATAGTTCGTGCTTTGTCCAATGCTTCTGGTTGGTCTTTGGGGAAACCCAATGCAGTGACGTCAAACTTAAGAATGTACAATGAGAATGATGCGTAACAAATCATTGGCCTCTGCAAGTGTTTCTGAAAACAATGTACCGTGACGACACATGGGAAGATTGCGGTAAACTCCATACAAGAGGCCAAGCGCAGATAAATCCATTGGGTAAAGTTGGCTGAGCGCAAATCTTAAAGTTGTATGTTTTAGCGTCTAACGAAACTGCCTTCCCTGAAACAAACGGGCACGGTACTATTTTTCTCACAACTAACATTCCCGGAAAAACCAGGGTGGGTGATGTTTGGCGAGCGCAAAATCTAAGTTGTGCTTAATAAAACGACCCTATACATTATTTGTGCGTAGCCCCAGTCCAGTGTTTCCCGGGCCAGGGAAAATGCAGAGTAGTAACTGCAAATTGCCAAGTGCTGACACGCCTCGAAAAGGCTGAGAATGTTCCTACTACTGAATAAACTCAAAAGCGGCAGAAGTCAGGACGGCGATGTAAAGACTTGACAGGCTGTCCAAATCCATACATTGGCAAAGGCTGACACTTTTCATGGTGTGTTATACGAGTAAAACGCCGTCCCAGGACAAGCTTATGTGCCCCAAAAAGACTGAGAAATGTTCCTAATCAGGAAAGCTCATTGGTGTAGATCATAAAGCCCAAATATACAGCGAAAGATGATCATAAAAGAGCAAATACTATGGCAAGCTACCCTAGTAAATAAAATGGTGGCGCAGTTGGATGTGCTGGCATAGTCACCATAGGCGCATAATTGGCACAGCGTAAAAAAAAATGTTCTTGGCAAAGGCTGTTTAAATGTCACAAGAATGATAAAAGTGGCCGCAAAGAACGATTGCAGAAGAAGAATAAATGCGCGCATCTCCTATCCGATGAAAAGTTGGTCTAATAGTTGCTGAAACGTAAGAAATAGTAGAGTATGAGTTGTCTGTGAACAAATACTAACTCCCCTGGAGTAAATGGCCACAATAAAATTGCCAGCTGTGGAGCAATAATCCATGGGAACGATGTGTGTAATGAGTCAACTGTTGCGCCACAATTGCCTCCTCTCGGCAAGCATCTCTGAGAACACTAATGTATCGTGATGACACAAAGGGAGATTGCAGTAAATTCCGTATCGGAGGCCACACGCAGATACATCGATTAAGTAAGGTTGGCCGAGCGCAAAACTTAGGTTGTGCTTCTGTGCCTAACGAAACTGCCCTCCCTGGGGCACGATTGCAAAATGTAAGGTTGCATTTTAGTGCCGGGTAAAACTAACATCCCCGAAAGAACGGGGGTGGACAATACTGGCAAGCGCAAAATCCTCCAAAAGCTGCGTTGATAGTGCTGAGTGAAACGACCTTCTGGATTATCGGTGTGAGACCCCAGTCCAGTGTTTGCCAGGGAAAATGCAGAGTAGAAATTGCGAAGTGCTGACATGTCTCGAAACAGTTGAGAGTATTCCTATTTCGTAAACTCACTGTGGCTAAAAAAGTAAGCCCGATAATGTAAAGGTTTTATCTGGTCGTACAAACCTACACATTGGCGAAGGTCGACACTTTTTCAGACCATTCGCCGAGCAGGATGACATCCAGAATTGAGAACGCTCCTTGGCTTAGATCTAAAAAGGCCAAAATAAACAGCCAAAATTGATCTTTTTTGAGCGAATGCAATTCATCTGTCCGTAAAGGTGATTGCTCAGTATCCTCCTTGGCAAAAATCACACATAGGTCACGAGCGGTTGTTCTAGAGCAGCAGCGAAAAAGGCTCTCTGGACTATAATCACATGAACGCCGATACCAATAAGTGATGTTTTTAGAGCTCCAACCGCACTAGAAGTGGGAGAATACTGCAGTGATGACCAATGATCCCTACCTGGATAGGAGTCTCCGCAGCACTAAGCATAGCACTATACACCTGGAGCTGTTGAAGATTTCTGGGATTTCAAGAGACCTCGGGTACTCCTTGGTATCTTGGGTATTTTTTTTCAATAAAACTTGTCCTGGCAATACTGTAAGCTCTGTGAGAAATCACAATGTTCATTGCTTATTTCTTACCTCTTTTGCACTTCACTGTTAAAGACTGCATGATTCAGAGTAGTTTTATTCTTTTATGGCTGAAACAATTTTAGAAACATCAAATATGTTTTCTTCAAAGCAAAATTTAAAAAAAAAGAAGCATCTGTTCTGAAATAAATGACACTTGTCAACTTTTATTGGTGGATAGAAAAATCAACAAATGCATATGTTAACAAAGTATTAGTAAATTATATTAAAGTTATGTATTTTATATAAATTATAGCAATGTTTGTTTGGTCAATAGCTTTTTTGCTATATTGTCTAGTTTAGCATTAAAATGTTTTTTTGGTTACATAAACATTAAAAAAAAATATATATTCAAATATAAAAGTTAACAATACATCAAAATATGTATTTACTGCAAATTACAATCCACTTCTTCAGAAATCATATCTGCCAGTGTGTTGTGGACTTGCAAGGGAGCAAAGAATAGTAACACTGTGACCTACAAGGTATGTTAAGAGGTGACTGATGTAGGGGCCTAGGGAATTCAGCCTAGTTTTAAAAAAAGGCATCGCAGAGATCGGATTTGCTGGCCTACTTGTACGCGCATAACTGGCACCACATACAATCACTCTTAGGCTCAGATCACAAACTGGTTTAAGAAGTGATCGATATGGAGCGTCAAGAACACAATCCGCTACCACAGGTGGGGCATAGATAATCAAGGTTAGATATGTGCGTGTTCTGTTTTTCGGCAGCTAGTTTTCTCGACCTCAGCGACACAATGATTCTCAGCTATGCAGGTTCCTCTTGTGTTATTACAGTGCCATATTTGGCGATCTTGCGCAAGGGATTCTCAGCATGTGGTGTCTATATCGGAGCATTTCAGAGACACTTTAACAATTAATTAATGTAGAACAAAGAATTCATTGAGCTTCTACATAAACACATTGCTTGATGAAGACTACCAAAAAAGATATACTTAACAATTCATAGGTGATTATTTTTTATCTGCATTTTTTAAAACTCTAGAATTCTGCTGTTGCGATCCTTTGACTGACTTCTTTGATAAAGTCTGGCTCTTGCTAGGTGACTTCCCAGAATTTTTCCATCTTGATGTCTTTTGTCTGTTATTTCTTGAGCTCATGTTTTTCATGGTGAAAGTTATACACTGAAAGTATTAAAATTCATTAATTCTTTTGGTCAAACATGTAGAAAAAGTATTAATTCAAACATTTCACCCTGTTTCAGTTTTATTTGTCTTCAAGTTTAACTGTTTTAATTGAGAGGAGTTCAAAATTGTTCAACTACTTGATGCTTATTTAGCGTTATAAAATTACAGTTCTTGATTCTTGTGCTCTTGAGTTATAATATTTCGTGGTTCGATTGGTGTAGAATGAACACTGTTACCTGGCATGTCGAGCACTAGGAGGTTTGGTGAAATGATGCTGTCAACGGTACTTGAGGCTTATAAATGACGTAAGCTTGACAGATAAATCATATACAAGGTGATTAAAATTTAAAATAGACCAGAAGAAGAGAAGATAAATAATTTCAATGCAAATGATACACAGTCTTGGCTGAAATGATCATATGTCCTAAGGTAGAAGTCATCATTTAGGGCCTACAACAATGCAACGTAACGTTTGACAGATCAAACATATCAAAATGATTAAATTGGTCGAATAGAATAAGAAGAGAAGATACACAGTCAAGAGTACCAAGTAGAAAATTAATTTCAAGAACTTACATTAAAAAAAAAATATTACAAATATGTTGATAAATGGAAAAAGCTAGAGGTTTGACAATTTTGCCTATTTTATTAGGTAAACAAATCATTAGCATGTCAATTTTTAAAAACAATCAAAATTACTTTCAAATGTTAATTTACAACAAGAAATACAGTATTTATGTAAAATAAACAAACTTTCATGTGGTGTTAAAAAATGTTATCCCATAATTTTGAAAACAAGAACCACCTTTCTGAAAGGTTAAGCTAATTCTTGATTGCTCCATATTGACCACTCTGTTGATTTGATGTGATTTGAGCCCAAGAGCGATTGTGCGTTGTGCCAGTTATGCGCCTACAAGTAGTCAGCACTCTGATTTCTGCGATGCTTTTTATTTACTAAGGTAACTTTCCTAGGTTCTACATCAGTCGCCTCTTATGACATGCCTTGTAGGTTGCAGTGGTACTATTCTTTGCTTCCCGTGGGCCCGGCACCACACGGATGAAATGGGTAACAAATGCTATTCATACTTGTGTACTAATGATAACACGATAACATCTATAAATTTTGGCTTAGTTGTTACATTTTCAGTTGTCACATCTAACCTCGAAATACTAAAGTTTGGATCAGTAAATCACTTACTCTCTCATCCAGGAAGTTCATAACTTGTGCCATGTTAACTTTAATTGCTGCATCAGATATCCTTTTCTTCAGTACATCTAACTCTAGTGGCTGCAATGAGTAACATTTTCAGTTTTATTTTAACATACATAATTTATTTTTAAAACTCATCCTTCTTCGAACGCTCCATATCAACAATTTGTTACACCACTCTTCATGATCTGAGCCTAAGAGCAATTGTAAATTGTGCCTACAAGTAGGTCAGCACATTCGATATCTGCAACGCTGTTAATTTACTAGGGTAGCTTCCCTAGCACTCTACCTCAGTAGCATCTTATGGCATGCCTTGTAGGTCACAGTGTAAACAACTCATCCAAAAATTGGTCCCGTCACATGGTTTGTTTTGCAATAGAGGCTAGCATACTCCAGTTAACATCTGAATAAATGAGTCTCAGTCACAAGGTATGCAGGTGAACTACAGGAAACCATGATCCTTTACTTTGGGATCTAAATTACAAGTACCTCTGAAGTTGGAGTAAGGCTCATCTAAATGGCTAGGGATACTGGTGCTGAAGAAACAAGCCTTTGCACAAAAACAGGTCAGAGGTGCTATATTAAGCACCATGATTACGCCTGAATGAAACAAGCAGGGAAGGAACAAAAACAAAGTAGGCAGGCATATAGAAACATTGAAGATATGAGTACATGCTATCTATGATACACACATACATACCTCATATGTCAGTATACTCTCATGTATATCCTTGTTGTTTCTTATAAACTCAACTAATTTGTCATTTACAACTTGTGAACTGGACTGGGTCTGTTTCAAAAGTACAAGAAAAATTGTCTGAATACACAACATACAATAAATATCTGTGGGCATACAGTGATATATTATCAAAGATTGGGATAGTCCCTGGTATTAGTCTCTACAACAGTACTGTTCAATGTTTTTATATATTATGGCACATCTGACTGATGATTGTGGAGGTGTAGGCAACATGTGACATTTGCAATACTACTACTACTAATAATAATAGTATTAACTCTTTCCACGCCCATTTATTTTCTCAATTATTAAGCAGTTAATTCAAGGGAAGTAAAAAAAAAAAAATTTAAAAAAATTACGATCCCAACTACTCGTCAATAAATAAACATATATATCTTATTATATACTAAATTAAAGAAAACTGGACAACCCAATAGAATAGCAAGGTTGAAAAGTAGTATAAGTAAAACAGTAGAAGTAAAACTAGAAAGACTTCTTATAAGGGAAGCAACTCTATGGCGCAGTGTGCGGCTTAAAGCGTGGAAAGAGTTAATATAGCTGAGATGTCTATGTTTTCTCCAGTGAATAAGAAAATGGTGGTGTTAGGGGGCAGTAGAATGGTTACCAAAAAAAAAAGATTGAAAAATCGGGAAGATCGTGTTCTTGGAAGTGCTACGAGAAAACTGAAAAATAGTTTTGTTGTCTTAAAATGTGATTAGCGTTAAATGTGTGGAGTAAAATAGGGTGCATTGAACGAATGGATGGCGCCGTGTTGACAGGGCTGCTCTAAAACACCCTGAAGTGGTTTTTAAAAAGCATTTCTGTGTTTTCTTCACTTACCATTCCCAATGTAACATTAAGCTGCAACTTTTCTTCTTCGGACGCTTCATATCGACCACTTGTTATTAACCACGCTGTGCTTTGTATGTGATCTAAGCCTAAGAGCGATTGTATGCTGTGCCAGTTATGCGCCACGCCTACAAGTAGACCAGCACATCCGATTTCTGCGATGCTTTTTATTTACTAGGTAGCTTCCCTAGGTCCTATATAGGTCGCCTTTTCCGACATGCCTTGTAGGTCGCAGTAATACTATTCTTTGCTTCCCTTGCGGGCCTCGGCACTACACAGGTGGGTTGTAACTTATGATTTATATGTTTTTTCGGTACTTTGATACAATTTCACCCAAATACTCGAGTATTGACTGACCTGGTCATGTATCGTTACTAGGTCAACGTAACTATTCCGCCAGCATAAAAATTGATTGATTGTCTTTGTCAACATTGATAACACATGAACTAATTATGCAGAAATTGTTAGCTTCTGGGCTCCACAGTTACCGTAAACCACTCACAGTTCCATTGTCCAATCTTCTCACAGTCCTTTTAGGGCTACACAACGAATTGTTGAAACCCAAATCTAATTATTGAACGCAAGGGGTGACCTTTGAACCCCGGTCACCTATCCTTAGGCTTATCCTGACCTAGTAACGATACGTGACCTAGATCAAGTTGAATACTTACGTATTCGGGTGAAATTGTATCAAAGTACCGTTTTTTAAATTCAGCATTTTTAATTAATTAGAATCCCGATTGAAAAACAGTGACATCAATGACATTTATTCCATAGTTTTGTTGTTGACTTTACAAAGGCTTTTTGATCATGCAATGAGAGTGGGCGTCTGTAGCTTAAACGGCAGTGAGCACGATCACAACCCAAGCGTACCTGGTTCAAGCCCCGCGATGGGCAAGTTTGGAAGCAAATTCGTTTCCGTGGGATTTTACGAAAGGTAAAAACAGACCTTACTGTTCAGAAAACAATGGCAAACTACTGAACGTATCAGCGGTGCTTAAAAATCAAGACTCGTTGACTGGGTTGATGGCTACGTCCGTTCTGTAAAAGAATATGCGCGTAGGATTTCATTTTTTCAAATGTAAATGAGAAAAAAGGGGAAAGGTATGTCGCTGGTAATGAGATTATTTCATTTTGATATCAACATAGTAGATATTATTGAATCCCACTCTCTACAAAGATGCAGAGATTTGCGATAGCATAGTGGTTAGTGCAGTTTGGGTTCAATTCCATTTTTCAGACCATAAGGATTCTCAGGTTGACCAAGTCTTTTATATGGTCCAAAAGTACTGGGAAGTAAAGGCAACCTGATGTTGACCACATCATCTATCATGTGTCGATGGCTTCAATGAAAAATATGGGCCTAGCACTGTATTCCCCGATATATCACAGGGTATGAAAAGGGTTCCTTTACTATTATTACAAAAATACAAGCAGTGCTTAGAAACATGACTGGTGAATTCTTCAAGACAACTGTGGGAGTGAGTGGTAGGCAAGGTTACATTTTGTCTCCAGTACTTTTCAATATTTATATGGTACACGAATTATACAAGACACACTCCATGATTATAAACCATCAATATTGATTGGAGCTAGACCTTTGTGTAATCTAAGTTTTGCTGATAGTAAAAAAAAAAAGTAAAGTGAACCCTTTTTATACAACATGTTTCAGTTTGGAATATCTTCATTTGCATTCCAGACATATCCATAGGTGCTCCGATCTTCGCAATATCTCCAACAGCATGTAGTAACTGAACATACCAGTTCGACTTTGGATTGGTTTAAATGGAAATCTGCTTTGCGGCCAGTCTATGAGGGCGTTCAAAATATCAGCTATATTCACTTACTGGCCCCCTGATATGGTGGCAGAGCCAGCCAGCCTGTCTGCTTTCTTACTGCCAACGACACTCATGTGCCTCAGAACAAAGATAAGTATAATTCTGCAAATTGTGGACACTTGTAGTGATTCAGTCCATTGCCTGCACACCGAACCGGCCTCCACCTTTTGGATCATACTCAATGAATCGCTCAGAATGCACACATGAGTGTAGTTTTGTGACCCAGCCAGAGTAGTGCCATAGTCACCGCCAGTACCTCCATTGTCTTGCTGCTTGTTGTCATAATTTTTCTTTGAACGCTACATATTGACCACTTGTTAACCACTCTTTGTGATTTGTATGTGATCTGAGCCTAAGAGTGATTTGTATGTAATTCAGGCTTCTGAATATAAATGTTATAAAAGGACAATGTCCATCACTTACAAAGAACACTTCTGGCCGTTGTGAAATGTCATAAAATCGTAAAGTTTGGATATGTGGAGAGACATGACTTCTGAAGAAAAAAAAAATCAAGGAATAGTCGAGGGTGGTATGAGAAGTGGAATGCAAAGAAAAGCATGGGCTGATAAAAAGGACTGGGCAGGAAAGGACATTTTCACACTTGCCCGCTGAACAGAGGAAAGAGATTTTTGTGTTGGAGATTTCATCATTTCTTAGCCACTCACTTCAGCTTGTTTATGGTAAGAGTTCAAGAGAATGTGGGGGTGCTTTGACACTTTTTCCTTACATTTTGAGGTTGTTCCGAATAAGGAACATTAGTGTCATTACACTTTAAACTAGTAGCAGTTCAATTATGTGAATTATAATGATTTCAACATCATGATACAAATTATTGCCGAAGTCTACTTACCAACGGACATGATGCCACATCATCGTCTGGCCATCCCAGCAAGATACTCTCCTCAGGAAGATCAGGTCCATCACTGCACAAAGAGAATGATTATAATTAGTCTTTATTATAAAATGTTAACGTGGGAAATCACCGCCATCATCTGATAGAGCTTCATCACGGTAGACGTAAAGTTAAATAATTGATTTGAATTGAAGTAACGAAATAATGAGTAACAATATAATAAGCAACAGAATATCCAGTATTGATATGCCGGATTATTAAAGTGACGGAATATGGAAGTAACAGTGCTATTCAACTAAACTACTATTCGACAAAGTAACAGAATAAGAAGTAACGGAACAAAACTACTATTCCAAGTACTGAGGTACACTAAATGTTAAAAAAATACTACTGTAAAACCCAACACTTCACAATTCTATGGTATTATTATGCTCAGTGGTTACATTTACTTCTAAAATAACAAAAATATCACAAATGAAACAAAGAAATCTGACTGCTGATAAAGAGTGAAAACAATCAAGAGTTTAGTTAGTTTAATAATGTGCAACAGAAGATAGTCAATAACAAATATCTTCTTCTTCTTTGCGTTCGTTCTTTACGACCAATTTTAATCACTCTTGTGATATGTTTGATCTTTGCCAAGAACGTGTATATGTTGCACATTGGTTTGGTAGGCCCCTAAACACATAGACTTCTACACGTTTAGGACACATGCATCCGATTTCAGCCAAACCTCCTTAGTCGCCTCTTACGACATGCGTGGCAGGTAACAGTGGTTCTATTCTTTACACCTCAAATTTGGGCCCGGTAACCACTCGGGCGAATAACAAATATGATAACTAGCTTTAGGAAATCAGGAAACTGGAGCTTTATGATTAGTGGTATAACACATGATGATGATGTGACATTACCTGAAGCTAGACTCCTGTGAACTGGATATATCCCCGCGGTTCTCATCAACTCTCTCTGATAGTACAGCACCATCCCCACTTTTTTGAGAGCTGGGTAATGTGCATCTAACAGTGGTCTGCATTGTGTTACTGTTTTCAGCTTGTTGTATATTGCTGGCTTTCTTCTTTACAGGTTTACAATTATTGTGAACTTGAGCCACATCTGATGTCTTGATAGGCAGATGTGACATCCTAGCTCTAGCACTAATTTCTGATGGTTGAGAGCTGCTACGCTTGTATTTCACTGGAGTTCCATCATAGTCACTGTCAGTTTCATCTGATAAGAAACATGAGTAACTTGTTTTAGAAAGTACAATTCTTCATAATGTTCAAAGTCAACCGAAAACAAGAATATACCTAACAATAGTATATATATATAGCAGGCATATGAAACATCAGGTCACATGATTTTTATCAGCCATTTGTCAGATTTTTATTAACAAAAAATATTGGATAGGATTAATATCTACGTCGCCCGCGTGGTGCGGGCCACAAGGGGAGGCAAAGAATAGTACCACTGCGACCTACAAGGCATGTTATAAGAGGCGACTGATGCAGGACCTAGGAAGTTACCTAGTAAATAAAAGCACCGCAGATATCAGATATATTAATTTAAGAAAGACTTAGAAACATGACTCACATTGATGCGTTTCATGGTACACATGCTTTAGTAATTCTCTCATTCTTTTCTTGCCAAGAGGACGAACTCCAATCTTAGATACTGCTTTCTGTAATAACATTGAATTCATTAATTTTATGCCATAGTGTATCATAACACACAGGTTTATTTTCTACATGAATAAAACAAAATTAATAAGGGTTAACTCTTTATGTCCACGAAAATTTTTGGGGTAATCACACTCTGCCAGAACACATTTCTAGCAAAATTTTTCAATATGGAATGATCTTTGAAATATGCCTATAACTTAAGTTCTTTGTAAGCTAGATTTATACTGTTGGTATCAAAATATGCAGAATTAAATTCTGAACAATCTGATAATAAATAGTTATATATGTAAATCAGTATTTATTTAGTAAATTATTGTTGTATTTCATGTTCAGAGTAACTACTACGACTTTCAAAATTGAATCAATACTTAGCCATTGCTGAATTCTCCATCATTGTCGGTGAAATCATAAACATGAAACACTGTGTGTGTTTATTTGAACTTTGGAACAAATCCATGTCTTGTTCGGCACTTTATCGACGTGGAGGACGAAACAACATCTTATAACTAAACTTTTCACATGAAAGTTCACTTTTTTCACAACAGGAAAAATATATTTGCGAATAAAACTATTTACTAAAAATTCGAAAATAAATTCTACCATGCTGTACAGTATATGAATGAAATGGTAGTTATCTGCCCGTTGAATTCTGTAAACAAAAACAGTGTCGGACGTATAGTAGCTGAACAGTAAAACAAAACGTGCATGGACTCAAATTAGCCGTTGGCAGCGTGTTTTGGCATAATGAGAGAACTGTTTTCTACGCTGGGAGCGTCGACTGGACATATAGAGTTAACAATGCTTCATTACAAGTCATATCCTGCAAGACTGTCACCTGATGAATCAACTGTGTAAAGAACACTGGTCAGCAGAGAAAGACATCAACAGAAAGCTGTTTGGAAGCCTTGATGAACTAACAAACACAACAACATATATCCAGAGAATCAGACTCATTGTGTAGACATTGAACATCAGCGCACGAGAAGAAGATTCCACTCCATGAACAGTCAATTTCAGTCAATTTTGAAGGGAAATCTTGTTGATGGTTATTGAAGATTTTGATATCTTTGTTAAAGCCTATATGTAGTGTTCTGAGTTATCCGTCAGGTTTGTTGTATCGTTTTGCTTGATAAAGGCCTTTTTGGTCGAAACGTTGCTGTGTATTGTTTTGTAAAACTACAGTACTTTATTATTACGTGTTTCGTCATGCTACTTATTTTTACTGCAGTTTCCATCTATATTAAGATTTTTATCACTTAAATTATCTTATAGCGCATTCTGATTTAGATTATCCAAGGTGTAAGAGAGGCAAACAACAGTGTGTGAGAGATATGGTGCTTGAGAACAGTCATCAATATGATCTGAACAGATAGCATCAGGAGTACAGAAATCAGAATAATTGTAAGAACCATATCTGTTTTACAATGTTTGGACAGATAGAAAACAAAATGGTTTCATCATCTTGTGAGAATGGAGTCTAGTCAGCTACCATTTTGTTCCTGATTAATGGTCACTGAACTTATGTCATAGCACTCTAGGCAGACCTATAGGTGCACAGCCAACAGATGTAGAAGGGTATGCATACTGTTGGTTACTGTGACTAGATGGTTAAATACACTCCTCAGGCATTCAGTTATACTTATACAATGGGTTAACTCCAAAGTCTTTTAATCGCTGGATGGATTCAACATCAATTTTACTGTTCTCATCCGAGCGAGTGATTACCGGGCCCAAATTTGGGGTGTAAAGAATAGAACCACTGTTACCTGCCACGCATGTCGTAAGAGGCAACTAAGGAAAGTTTGGCTGAAATCAGATGCATGTGTCCTAAACATGTACAAGTCTATGCGTTTAGGGCCTACCAAACCAATGTGCAACGTATACACGTTCTTGGCAAAGATCAAACATGTCACAAGGAGTGATTAAAATTGGTCGTAAAGAACGAACGCAAAGAAGAAGGAGAAGACTGTTCTCATCCAACAGGAAGTCGTGAAGAGACCAAAGAACATCCTCAACTCCCCAACAATCAATTATGTTGATGCAAGTCTGTCCGCCTTCTAATTGTTAAAAAACTGGGTGACTACAACAGTAGATCTGGTCTGAGAAAGGCCAAGAAGCAGATGGATAGACAACATCAAAGAAATACTATGTCAATATGGGCACACAACAACCTCTTCTATACACATAGCGTAACTACAAGAACTAGAGAATTGCCATTTACAACTACACAAACATTGACAAGATTATTGTATGACCTTCAGATCTGGAGTAGCCATTTCATCATACGGTGCCATTGGAGTAAATGGTGACAGTTCCTTCCCAGCTTGTTTCATATTATTCAGCTTTCCTGAGGTTTTCTGTTTTGGAGTTGTCACATTAAATCTCTGGATAGAGAAATTATACAAAGCAATTACAATTGTGACAACATACAGACATATATTTTGTTATTCTGAAAAAAATGTAACATGTTTAAATTAAATATTTAAAAATTACTCTTTAACTAGTAATTAAATTATTATAAATTACTAATTGTTTTCAATTGGAGGTCAGGGAAGAGTCCACAGCAAACAATTAAGGTGTCAGTAAACATGTAGGGGTTCATGGTAAGTATTCGTGGGTCAGTGACCAATAGGGAACATGGCAAGCACTCAGGGGTCAGCAAACAAACAGGGAACATTGCAAGCACTCTGGGGTCAGTGACCCACAGGGAACATACATCACAAGCACTTAGGAAGGGGGAGGGGGTGCAGAGAATCCATAGGAAACATAGCAAGCACTCAGGGGTCAGTGAACCCAATGGGAACATGCATGACAAGCACTCCGAATCTATATGGAACCATGACAAGCTTTCATGATTCAGTGAACTCAAAGAGACTATGACAAGAATCCAAGGAATTAGTGAACCCATAGGAGTCCATCACAAGCATTCAGTGAACCCACAGGAGTCCACAGCAAGCATTCATAGAACTAGTGAACCAAGAGGGTTCCACAACAAGAACTTGGCTGACTCACCTCTCCTGGGGGACTGTTCCAATTAAGAAATATTGCTCCCGGCTTTTTGAGAACGCAAAAATTTAAAGGAACCCCAAAGTAATTTGGAGTTTTCACACTATATTTCCCTTTTTGTGAGTTGCATACATAAACAGCAGCCACACTACTGCCGTGTAGTTTGATTGGGGACAATCATAGGCTAGCAGAGCAAACCGTACACAAAACTGGATGGCAGGCAAACCAAGTAGTCCAAAAAAAGACTGGTAACCCGGGCAGATGACGCTCAACATCCTGGGAGGGAAGGTTGTCTAAGGGTAGCTATCCTAAAAGAAAATAGCAACCTACTGCTTTGCAGGTTGGCTGGGGACAGGCAAAGGCTGACAGAGAGCGAACCCAGTAGACACTAGTTGAAACCGGACACATCACCAAAGGATAAACACCAGAGCTCCAAATGGCACTGAAGATGTGATGAAACCCACCCATGCTAAGGCTGCATGAATCAGGTTTCCAGAAACAGCAGCAACTGACAGAAATTTTCAAAACAATGCACTGTGGAACGATCAATGAATTAAATTGTCAGGGTCAGGATACTTTTGACAAACCAAAGAAGCTGGTTAGGATAGTAGATGTCATGGGCACACCTATACAGTAGCTATGCTAGGACTTGACCTTCAAGTGTAGACCAGGGAAAATGTATAGTGCTGTCACTCTGGAAACAAATCTCAAACTATGTGCAGCAGCACTAACATTACTGGCACATCTCCTGGGTAGTTTCCTGTTCAATCCCTACTCACTTTGTCAGACTTGATTTCCAGTATACTTCCATGGTCACTACATGGAGGTGAGGTTAATCTAAATCTTGTCAGCACAGGATAACTGACTGAGGTTGCATGAGTTTTTGATCCCTGTTTATTCAGTTTGAGACTTAGATCACAGCTGATACCACATGTCCGATGGTCATCCACTATCCATGGATGTGATTGGTTGCACATTCTGCCAGGAAATATTACAATACTCATCCAGGACGAAGAGGAATGTAAACATACTCTTTGTGTCAAAGACCAAACACACTAATATGCAAATCTAAAGAAAAACGCAAACAAATATATCAGTATTTGTCCAATTTCAATTTTACATGTGGGTATATAAAGTGTTGCCTGTATGCTGCCCAGGGTTTGCAAGGGGAGCAAAGAATAATAACAATGCAACATACAAGGCATGTCGTAAAAGGTGCTACGGTAGTGTTTGGAGTATGGTTGGCTACTCTACCTGGTAGAAAATTTTAGGCACAAATTTCAACCAACCGTGAACAAGTCGAATAAAAATAAAATGAACTGGAGGAAGCTGCAGGAGATGGTTAAATATAGGAAGACCACATGAGTTGGTTGAAGGCATATGTCCCAGATGAGGTTAAAAAGGCATGAGAGATATATAAAGTATGACTCACCTTTTCTGATAGTTCATCTAACAACTTGTCAATGGCCTCTGCTTCCTTAATAAACATGGAGTCATCAATATCTAATATCTCAGTGTGTTTGCTATGGACATTAGTATTGTTTGTTGCGTTTTGAACAACGGTTTCTGTCTGAGTATTGGTGCTGAATCCAGGCTTTGAGTTCACATTTGACATGAACTTATTTCTCACATCGTCAGGTTGTGTAAGGTCTCTTGTGTGGAAGGGATTTGACAAGCCAAGTCTTTGACGAAGAGGTAGAGGAGAATCAGGTTCCATCTGTGAAAGTCAAGATTACTGTTCATAAAATGATTGTGGTGACAAATGAACTAAAAAGCATTGGATGGCTTAAAGAATTCTTGTATAGAACTAAAACATTTCTGTTTCATCATCATCTTCTGTGTTAGCTCACAAATAACCACATATCAACCATTCTATATTATTTGAATCAAGTAGCCTAAGTATACTGTGCTGCTAGATTAGAGCAGAGCTACAATGTCTGCATTGGGAGCCAGCACATAAATAACTAAATGAAGTCTACAGCAACAGGTGCCTCATCAACAGAAACATATAGAAAACAGTGGGCATACTAGTCTTGACTTGTAATCACAAAGCTACGCTCATGCAAACATTGAGTGATTCATTGAGTATGATCCGGAAGGTGGAGGCTGGTTCAGTGAGCAAACAATGGACTGGATTACTACAAGCGTCAGCAATTCACATAATTTAAATTCACCTTCATTACAGGGTACTTGTGCGTCGATGACAATGAGAGAGCGAACATGCTGGTTGGTTCTGTCACCATATTGGAAGATCAGTCAATGGGTAGAACTGATAGTCTGAACCCCTTCATTTAGTGTGGTCGCAAAGAAGACTTTCATCAAAACCAATCCACGTCAACTAGATCGCAACAGCTTAGATTGAAGTTGCCAGTAAAGAGCAGCACAAAAGTTTTAGTTTTGTCGTCGGATCATCACTGCACGTTGCACCAATTAGTCCATAAGTGCTCCGATCTCCCCTCCCCCAGTATTTCCCTTAGCGTGTGGCGACTAACGACACTGGATCTTTGTTGGTTTACTATTCTTCTGTGACTACCAGCATAGCGTTCTTGTCTAGCTATACCACACTTGACAGTTCTTGCAGTCTGGTTAGTGTTGTAGATTCACCACTATTAAATGAATCATGTACACATCCTCTCTCCCTTAGGGAATTTATAATATCAGCATGGTCCATTGCTCGCCGCTTTGTACAGCAGCCATACCTGCAAGCCTATCCGCACGTTCATTCCCCTTACACCTGCATGTCCTGGAACAAAAATAAAACTGATCTTTGTCAGCTTAGACCTCCCCAGCAACTCCATCCAATGTCTCCTAGCCCATCCTGTTTCAATCTTCCTGAGCATACTCATTGAGTAGCATAAAAGTAATATGAGTAAACTCATCAATCAACATCAAACCAGTACGGTAGTTGGTGGGTGCTATTGGAGATATTGTGAAGGAGATCGGATCACCTACAGACATGTCCGGAGTGCAATGAAGATATTCCAAACTGAAACATGGCTTCTCATATCTGATATATGGTTGGTTCTATTAGTGAAAGAGGGAAGAGATTTGGAAGCTGAGATTAATGATATATGGAAGAGTTGAAAGGAGCTGCAGGAGATAGTTACAAATAGGAAGACTTGGCTAAGGGTACATGTGCCAAATTACGTTAAAAAGGCACCAGAGAGATACCCAGCTGACTTTGGTAGTACCTCTGTGGTCATTGTAGTTTTTTTTAATTAGATAAAGACAAAGGATACAGGTAGTTTCATTGATTGCAGGATTTGGAGTGCTCTTTATGATAATAGACTTACTGTAACTAATATTTGTTTACGCCTGTGTGATGCCGGGGCCACAAGGGAAGCAAAGAATAGCACCACTGTGACCAACAAGGCATGTCGTAAGAGGTGACTGAGGTAGAGGTCTAGGGATACTACTCTAGTAAATAAAAAACGTTGCAGAAATCAGAAGTGCTGGCCTACTTGTACGCACACAACTGGAACAACATACAATCGCTTGTAAGCTCAGATCACATGCAGAACACACAGAGAGGTTTACAAGTGGTCGATATAAAGCGTTCGAAGAACAAGAATATTTGTTTAAAAACTTGTTCTAGTATATATATATATATATATATATATATATATATATATATATATATATATATATATATATATATATATATATATATATATATATATATATATATATATATGGTTCTTACATGATGTAGTGATCTCTTGAAAGGACTTGTTTTGTTGCTACTGGCTATAGCAGTATCAAGGTTTCCTGATAACTGAGGCAGTGATGAAAGTTGGGATTTATGCTCTGCTGGTTCCTGTATCCTATGCCTGGACTGGCTGTTGCAGTCTAAGGGTTTCATAGGTGAAGTTGACAAATGATCTGATGTATACTGTGGTATAATAGTAGACGCTGCCTTAACTGGGCTTGGTATGCTGAACAACTGAGGCAGTGTTGACAGTGGTGATTTAAGCTTTGCTGGTTCCTGTATCCTATGTCTGGACTGACTGTTGCAGTCTAAGGTTTTGATAAGTGAAGTTGACAAGTGATCTGATGTATGCTGTGGTATAATAGTAGACATTGTCTTAACTGGGCTTGGTTTACTAAACACGTTGCTCTTCACTTGCGGTTTATGTGATGATGACATGTGTTTGTCAACAGTGACTCCAGCAGAAAATGGTAGCTTATCCTTGATTTCAACAGTAGTTTTAGAAAGTCTGGTATTATTATCTGAAGATTGGAGGATATTTGCTGCAGATGGGCTACCATTAAATCCTTCTGTTATCTTGATCATTTTATCATTCTTTGATTTAGATAACATAGCAGTCGGGAATACCATCAGATGTTGAGCAAGATCAGGTAAATCTGTAACTGAGTTACGACTCTTCGAGGCAGCAGTTTCCTTATGAAGTTGATTCAATAAAGTATTTGATGTATTTGCTGAAAGATGAAGATTTACTGCAGGACTCACAGAAGAAGTTTCTGGATAAAGTTTTTTCTTACAAACAGGCGGTATTTCTTGCCCAATACTTTCTTTGGCTCCTTCTTTGACAGTTGGAGAACATGATATTAATTGTGTTGTAAGTATCCAAGATGGATCCAATGGACTTTTATATTTTGGGAGTACTGCTTTGGAATTTGAGGGTCTGTAATCTTCTTCATCATCAGAAAAAAGTTCTTCTCCACTAAAGTACTCAGCATTTGTTGATGAGGGATTCATATCTGTGTCTGTCAGGTTGCTAACACAGGGAGAGTATTGTTTCTCATTGATTTTAGGCTTGTCTTTTGAAATGTTAACTGAGAGGGTATTCCCAGGTGGACTTCTACCCAAGTCACTTATTGATGTAGAGCCAGGTGTAAAAACATCCTTACCTGTCTCTTCAAGAGTTTGAGATGTGGTTGATGGTCGCTGAAGCAATTGATTGGAAGATGTTTGGGATATTACACATTTCTGCGTAGGTTTAGCTATAGATGATTTCTGTAAGCATTGGATAGCTGTTGATGGAATCATCTTTTTGGATGTAGGGTAACAAGCTTGATGAAAGTGTGCTGCCATACTAGAACATTCATTTAGCTCAGACTTCCGTGATGTTGTTAAACTAGAGTCGGTAGGTGTTGTTACTAATAGCTCTGGAAACACCTTCCCAGTCTGTGGCAGGCTAGTGTACAGTGTTATCTGTTCATTTGTGGGTAGACCGGTTGTATGCAGACTCTGAGTAGCCGATGTTGGTGCCTTGTTTGTGGGTAAACCGGTTGTGTGCACACGTTGAGTAGCCAATGTTAGTGCCTTATTTGTGGGCATACCGGTTGTATACAGACTTTGAGTAGTCAATGTTTGTGCTTCATTTGTGGGTAAACCGATTGTATGCAGAAGAGTAGCCAATGTTGGTACTTCATTTGGTTTTGAATGTTCTGAAAGCTGTGGACTCGTGTCCTGAAGTTTCACATTTGATTTCTTAATTCGTTTGCGTTTTGCTTTAGTTGGTATCTTAATATCAGCATGTGTGATTATAACTTCATTGTTATTTTCTCCTATGTCCTCTAACACATTTGGAATATAATAACTGTTATTAGGGTCATATGTGGCTTGCAAATCCTGTTCAATTTTAATATTAATTCTCCTGATATCTTCATCTGTTAAGTCCTGTTGAAACTCAGAGTTGGTCTCTTTCTGAGTGTCAGAGAATGATACTACGACCTTGTGTACAAGTGTTTTGAAATCTTTAATGGTTACTTTATTTCTTTTTCTCTTTCGTACCTGTGAGCTGATAGTGGTGCTGCTCTTTTGTAGTGATAGGTCACTTGCTACATCTTCAGTTAGACTGTGGTCAGATCGTAATGAGTTCTCCAACACAGTACCCTCAGTAATGCTACTCATCTCCATATCTGTAACTGCTAACACTGACTCATTCTGTTCTAACTCAGTTTCAAGGTTTTCAAGGCTTGTTTCTTCTTTAACAAAATCTATAAATATATTTTCTTTACAGTGCACAAATTTGCTATTTTCTTTATCAAACAATTCTGTTGCAGTATTTTCTAATTGAATTTTATGTTCTGACGTACTTGTAGGATTCTGAGGATTAGTCGCTATCTTGTCCCTATCAGAATAGAACACTTCTTCAGCGTCTTTCTCTGCATTATCATCACAACTGGTGTCACAATGTCTTCCACAAATTATAAGCAAGTTCTCATCTGCATGTTGATTCTTAATACTGGTTCTACTAGTTTCAAATTCACTAACGTTTTCATTTATGTCAGTCCCATCCACTTCATCACTACAGGAAATTATTTCAATTTCTTTATCAGTGTTTCTAGACAACTCCTCAGACTGCTTGATCGATGTTGTACCTTGTCTTTCCGAATCAAAGTCTTCATTTGACTCAATTCTTAACCTCATATTTTCTGTTGAGTCTGAAAACATCCAGCCAATCACTGTCATCAAAAGCATCTCTCTCATTTCTGTCTTCCCTTTTGCTGTCATCGTCATCTGAACCTCTTTCCTTATCAAGATCACATTTGACAATGTCTACATCATCGACATTATGGTTTCCCATGGTGTCAATATTGCTTGCTACAACAGCTTGAAGTCTGGTTAAGGAAAATCTGGACAAAGAGAAAAAACGTTCCGAAATTATCAATCGCAACTGCTGACATAAATAGATGGCAAGATACATACATTTACTACAATCTCAACTGCCGACATAAATAGATGGCAAGATACATACATTTACTACAATCTCAACTGCTGACATAAATAGATGGCAAGATACATACATACATTTACTGCAAATGGTATTTAGGTTGACCCAGCCTCAAGTGGGTACTGAAGAAACACTGGGAAGTAAAGGCAGTCGAGGTGATGTTGACCATGTCACTAATTGTGTGCAGATGTTCAAAGAAAAACTACAGGACTAACACTTTATTCCCCCACATGGTATGAAAATATATTCTTGGCTTCATTTTTAAGATATACTTTTACAAACTTTTACCACAGCTCTATTTTTAATATGAAATGTCAACAATATTAGAAATTTGTCTACATAGCTTCCGTTAATTCATTATTAGTGAGTAAGGCAGGTCTAGACAAATTAAAATCATGATTGGCTAAAATATAATACACAACTGAATGATGTCCGATATGCATCTCTCATTTGTGTCCAGTAAAGTGTTCCTTGTGATATGCAGCAAAACATAGGTAGTTTTGGTGTTAGGAAATAGAATGGTGCCCATTTATCTTCCGTTCTTTCTTGCTGCACTGAAAATCATTCACTCTTTATTGATCACTTTTCAGTCATTCATTGCAACTTGTATATGATCTGATCCAAGCTGAACTGAGCAAAAGCATGTTTTGCTACTTTTTCTGACACAGTGAGGTCTTTCCAGATAAAGAACATTTTAAACTTTTTTGAGATGTGTATTGATTTTGTCTTCCTAAGAAATTTGGAGTCTTCCCTCTATTTTCCTCTGAAGTCAGCAGAAATGATGGGCGCAAAGACATACGTTTATATAAGCTGTATTTACAGGATCAATCAGTAGGCTTTATTGTCACACATCTCTGTTTTGCTTTCTTGGCAACACAACAGTACAGGAACATCAGCAAGAATAAAGAGAGTGACATAGTATGAGTGAAGAGTTATCAGTAACAATCAAAGAAATAAAGAGAGTAAATCTAACCTGTCTGCTAACTGTTTGACCTCTCCCAGATATGAGGTATACAATGATGTTTGACCAGCATAAATATAACTCAGCATACAGATGATACTGTCCTCTCCAAATGTTGTCAGATCAATGACATCTCTCCCATCTGTCACTGAAGACAGCTGCAGACAAAAGATTTACAATAAAATTGTGATCTTTGTTTTGTAACAGAAAATATATTTCATAAATGTGTGAATAAGAACAGGAACAGGAGGATGTGCTGACTTGAACAGTGCAGATGTCACCACTGTTAGGATAATGCTGTAAACTAGCAGAACAATATACACATGCTTCAGCGCAAAAAGTGGCGTTCAAGATGAATGCAGAATAAGAAGCAATCTGACCAGAAATATTAGTGCTCTTGCTTCATCGCTTGTGGTCAGAGGTTAATTTCCCAGCAAGAGCGGACATTTTTCCCCCCAACCGTAATGGCTTTCATGTCGACCCAGTCTCAACTATATACCAGAGAAGCACTTGGAAGTAAAGGAGGCTGCTTGATAAGGACTACATCCCCCATCATGTGCAGATGGGCAAAGAAGGGTCTAACACAGCAATCAAAAATATACTGTATTGTATGAAATGGGTTCCTTTACCTTCCATTGACCAGAAAAAACTTCCCGGTCAGACCATGGGTTCAGTTATTCAAATGTTGCAGATTCATCAATTTTCCCCAGGCAACTCAGCTTTTTCATGCTAATTGAGAGAATGGTGAGAAGTGTTCATATTTTGTGTATAAAAGAAGGCTGAAGAGGAGAGATTTTAATAGTACTACCATACATAAGATACAACACGATTCACATTGTTCTTCTGTGAACTTCAGGATTAGATCACTAACCAGGATGTGGTGAAATCTATGGTATGAGTGGCTGCATGCATCTGTGGCGTGAAAGTATACAAAAAGTTCTTGGTTCGTTTTTTGAGAGGAGCAAACTGGCAATTTGTTTTAATAGTACAGATTGAAACGACAACTTTCGAACCCAAAGCAAACAGCTTTACGACTTAGTCCAGTAGTTAGTGCACTGATCTTCTAGATGAGTGCTCTGGGTTTGTTCTCCTGTGTGACATTTTTATTATTGTAAACAAATGTAAGGCAGCCAACATGACGTTGAACTCATCAAGTGCTATTTGGCAAAGAAAAATATGTATCTAGCACAGTATTCCCAAATATGCCACATGGTCTGAAAATAGGTTCTTCACTTGACATTGGTTGTTACAAGTACATTTGTAATGTTATGTAGCTGCCTCTTGGTACTCCTCCTCCTTTAAAAACAAATCTTCTACAAAAGTTGTAAATTATAAACGATAAATTAATTCATACATTTATTTATTTGTGAATATTGGTTTCCATTGTTTAACAGGAATCATAAACAGAAAAAAGTGTACTCACAGCCAACAATTGTGGACACCTGGCATACAAGATCAGTTTGTGAGCATGTATTTCAGCTCTCCTATCAGCCATAATTAAAAGGTCACTAAATGTGGGACAGTTTACGAGGCTGAGGTATGATGATGCTATGTCAGTAGAGTTTGAATCTTCAACCTGCAAGGAAACAACCAAATAAATGAATGTGTTTGTTCTATTATACTATATATGATCTGTGGTCGAACAATGGTTAGTGTACTTGCTACCTAGATGGGTTTGTCTCATTTCAATCCTCAGTTGCATTGGGGTTTTCCAACAGTAAAAACACTTAGGTCGATCTAGCCTCAATGAGGCATCAGAGAAACTCTCTCTCTTGCACCATCTTAACCCTGGTTGGAGCATAGACCCTCAACCAACTAATACCAAGTCTTATTATCTTTAGCTATCTCTTGCGACTCATTCCATATATCAATCTCTGCATGAGAGAAACACCTGGAAGTAAATGTGACTAGCATGATGTTGACCACATTACCTATCGGGTGTACCTGGAAAAAGAGAAATAACGATCTAATACTATATTCCTTAATATACCATACCATGGTATGATGTTGGGTTACAAGATAATGGATACAAAGAAGAGTTCTACTGTATGAAGTGAAACCATCAACAATTCGTAAATATACAAGTAGATCACTGGAGGTAAAAACACATATGTGGTTTTACAGAGGTGTTCATGCATGAAGAAAGTTTATCAAACAGATAAGGAAGACCCCAGTGGTTACGGGCCCAAATTTGGGTGTAAAGAATGGAGCCACTGTTACCTGCCACGCATGTCGTAAGAGGCGATTAAGGAGGTTTGGCTGAAATCAGATGCACATGTCCTAAACTTGTAGATGTCTAACGTATAATGTTAATGTGCAACGTATACATGTTCTTGGCAAAGATCAAACATATCACAAAGAGTGATTAAAATTGGTCAAAGAACGAACGCAAAGAAGAAGATAAGGAAGAGACATCATGGACATGTAATGACAAGATAATGTGTGGAGCAATTCACGACACCAGTACAAATGAATGAAAAGAGAAGCCAAGAAAATATTGGGTTTCAACATGAGAAGGTTGCTAGCTTGGTTTGTGTGAAGCTGTCCTATACTTTCCTGCTCGAGAAAAGATCATGAGATCATTTTAGGGAAAATGGGGCGTAAGATGCAGTAAGTGAAACGACAGAAGTCAGAGAATCAAAACTCTACCTTCACCTTCAAGTGAAGGCATGTGTAACAGGTTGCATTACTGCAGTCTGGTTAAGAAAGTAGGGATCGAAGATAAAAAGCAAACACTACTCCAAAAATACAGTGCTGAAAACCAATGTGATGTGCAAAATTGTATCCTCTGTGTAAACGAGAACACAGTGCAAAAATTGTAGCCTTGCTGTAAATGGAGAACGCAGCAAACATGATTTTCACTGCAAACAAATAATATATAGAGAAAATTATTACTACAATTTAACATTTACTGCACTTACTTTTACTGGGCTCTCCTTGCAGAATCCACTTGATTGTAAGTCACTGTCTCTCTCATCCTCATCTTGTAAGGATACTTTATGTACGTTTGAGAGACTGCAGTCAGCATTCTCACCAAGATCTAGCTCACTTTCTATAGCCAGTTTTGTTAGCACTGCTAATGTCTGAGAGCATGAAGGCAAAGCTGTACTATCCTCCACACTTGTGTTCTAATTCAAAAACAATAATAGTTTATTAATATAGGCTGGTATTTGTATGATTAGATGGGATCAAATAAACAGCAACCTCCTTTACACTCATTGGTTGCGTTCGTAAAGACGCTCGTATTGTTAGGCTAGGCGATTGGTGTCGTAAGGACTAGGGTAAGTGGTTCGAGTCCCGTGTTTGTCTATTTGTTTTTCGGAAGCTCTTAATACCTGTTCCTTGTTTATTTGTTGATTACACTCATCACCATGAGGACTTCTTAAGAATTGCCAGTGAACACCTAAATCAGCTGTCTGTCAACAACAAAGTGTCACAACCAATCCACACCAAAAGCTAGACTGCAAGAGCTCGGATTGAAGTGGCCAGAAAAGAACAGCACAACAGGTGCAAGAGTAGGCTTATCAATCAACATGGAACTTGTACGGTTAGTCGCTGTTGGGAGATATTGCAAAGGAGAACGGAGCACCTATAAAGATGTCCGGAGTACAATGAAGATATTCCAAACTGAAACTATCATTACAATGAATTCCAGTACACTGATATTGCAGTTAATGAGGCAGCTAACAGACTTGTGAAAGCAGGCACAATAAAGCAACAATTTCACCACAGAATCTCACTGAGAAGCAAAAAACATTTCTCAAAGGAAAATACAAATGTGCGTGGAGTCATAGAACAGGCAACAATTACCTATCCTAAAGTTAAACTGAAACCATCAAACCACCATCTTTAGGCTCAACACAGGAGATTGCAGATTATAAGCCCATCTCCACAAACTGAAAGCTGCTCAAACTGTCCAACGTACATGCCAAAAGCCCCCAGACTCCTGAACAAAGTCTGTAAAGTGCCCTGTCTTCAATGAATGAGATCTCAAAACTGCCCACATGAGACTAATCTGAATAAGAAATTGTGGGGAACACGCGAGGATCTGTTGCTGACAACTAGATTCACGGAGCTTCCGAAAGCTGTCGGAGGAACAGAGTCCCTTAAAACCATGGTAAAATTCATGATAAAAGTTGGTCCATCAGTCTAGGCCGGGAATGCAAGAGAGAGAGAGAGAGATTCATGGAGGCAACTAATCTTGCTGTTTAGATCACAGAGCATAGGAAATTGATCACTGAAGATGGGATTAGAATTCTCTGTCTTCCCTACCAAAAATAACTTACAGAACAATTGTAAAACATGTCTACTGTCCTTGCAAATAAAAAAAAACTGGTAAAAACTTATAATAAATATAAAACAACTCACAGTTTCAGGGAGCTGCTCAAACTCCCCAGACATTCTCCTTCCAGGGATGGTTGAAATCCTCTTGAGTTTACTCCCTGCAAATATAGTGTTTACTGACACAGGAGGCATCAGTTCTTGAACATAGAAGTTTAAATCTTCTCTTTCTTCCATCAATGGTTGCGACACGGAAGGCTTCAAAGCTGACATGTCTAATGTGCTTTTAGTCCACAAAAATGGTGGTACAGATGAATTCAGTGATGTTAGTTTTGATGCAGACTTGTTCCTAGTTTTGAAAGGGGGAGTTACTGGGTCTGGATCAGTCTGGTTCTAAAAATAAAATAGGATTTTTATAAGAAAACAATTAACTTTTGTCTAAGTTTGAAATGCAATTAAAAATGTAAATACAAAAATAACAATGGTTGAAACATTGCTGTGTATCGTTATTGTTTTTGTAAAGCTACAGTACTTTGTTTTTATGTGTTTCACCATTGTTACAGTTTTACTGCAGTCTTCCCTTATATAAATACTTACTTGAGTAAGGACTTCAGAAATACTTACGGCAGAGAAAATGTAGCGAGTTATTCTATCAGATATCCTCTTGCAGCTTCCTCCTGGATAAGGTCACCAACAAACTTGCAGAACCATCTCTTCAATACACAGAAATATCAACAAATAATGAATAGTGAGAAACAAATAATATACATATGTATGCATATTTCATGTATGTAAGTAAGGAGAAAGAAATATATTAAAATTTTGTTAATGTGCCTATTTTAAAATACATGAATGGACAATAGTAAATAGTGATAAATCTTCTTCGAACGCTCAAAATCGACCACTTGTCAACCACTCTGTGTGATTTGTATGTGTACTGAGTTGAAGAGTAATTGTATATTGTGCCACTTATGCACCTACAAATAGGCCAGCACATCAGATTTGTGTGCTGCTTTTTATTTACTAGGTTGCATCCCTAGGGCCTACATCAGTCGCCTCTTCGACATGCATTGTAGGTTGCAGTGGTACTATTCTTTGCTTTCCTTGCGGGCCCCGGCACCACACGGACGGATGATAAATCTAAAACTAATGAGAAGGAACATCTCTGTATGTCTTATTTTTTCTCCCATTTTTATCTGTAGAGAAAATTGTTGCGGCAGTTTCTGGGCTCAGTAAACAGATCTGTCTCACCACAACTAAGCTTTCTGTACCTGGGACTTCTCAGTCTGTTATGTGCTGTTTGGAATCTGGAAGACAATGATCTGTTCTTTGCTTGACTGTTACCTTGGAAGCTGGAGAAAGCATACCCGTATGGCAAGGGAGACTGATAATAAACAGGCATTCACAAAAAAATCAGTCTGAAGCACTATACCAGGTGCCCTGACTACACCTGAATTCAAAGTGGGCGACACGGAAGAAGAAAAAGTGTGTTTGCTTTCAATACCTCTTAAATTATTTTTTAAAGTTTCTGAATTCATCAATTATCGCACTAAATTAAACAATTTTAACTCACAATTTCTTTTTCTTATTCTTTCCATGTCCTCTGCCAGATGTTGCTTGTTCTTCTATGGCTTTATTGTTTACTAATCCAAAGCGTGCAAAATCTTCCTTCTCCTGATCTTCAGCTAAGGAAGTGGATAAAACCAATGCCAACTGTGTGTCTTCATCTAATTGTCTGCAGGACATACAACATTATAAAAATAAAAAAGTACATAGAGAGCCGCGCTAGCTTAGTTGTTAGTGAACTCGCTTCTCAAGGCTGGTGGTCTGGGTTCAACTCCTGCAGTGTCGTGGAATTTTCCCGACCGCTCTCAGGTCAACCCAGCCTCAAATGGGTACCAGACATGCTCTGGGAAAGTAAAGGCGGCCGGCGTGATGCTGCCCACATCACCCATCGTGTGCCGATGATCAATGAAAATACAGGCCTAACACTGTATTGCCCTATATACCACGAGGTATGAAAGGGTTCCTAAAGGCTAAAAAGGAACATAGAAGAAAAATAAAACTACTACCACCATTACCTTTCTCAACAGAATAGTAATATTTATTTTAAAAAACCATTATACTAAATTCATAAGCAGTGTTTGTTGTAGTCAATCTTTGTGTGTGAATACTGTGTCAAAGATTCTCTTTTGGACTGTCACACGCTGAGTGATGAGACAGACTACAGAGGACATCTCTAGAGGAATATTATGAACAATGTTCTCCGCAATGGAAGAGTAAGAATGAGATGATAGTGTATTGCTAGTCAATTCTCAGTAAAATATTCATAGACAAAACTGGCAGAATGTGCAATTACAGTCAACATGTTGGGTTCAACATAAAGATCAAGAAGACAGAAGTTATGATGAGAAATTTAAGCAACCCTGCGCCAGTAAAAATAGAGAACTAGAAACCAGCAACAGTAAATACAATCTCATACATGGGAAGCATAGTAACAAACAGATGGGAGGTGCTGATGAGGATATTAACAAAAGGATGAACAAAGTCAAGAGTTGTTTTTGGCAATTTTAAAGGAAAATTTTTTGAGATACTAGTAACAACTGTTTTAAGAAAGTGAAGATATGTTGGGCATACTCTGAGGAAAAATGATCAAAGAATCACAAAGCAGGCATTGAAGTGGCAGACAAAGGGTTCAAGAAAGTAAGGACACCCAAGGGAAACCCTAAAATGAACTTTAATGAGAAAGGCGAGAAGTAATGGACTGAATTCCATAGAAGAGATTGAGCAAGTAACCCAGAATATAGCATCATAGAGAAATTACTTCATGCCCTATGAAAGGTATAACAGTCCAAGAGGAAAATAATATTTTTTAAAAATATAAAACTTTTTTTTTTAGATCTTTCCAGTATAACACAAAAACCAAAGTAAGAGCTCTGCATACTTTCAATATTTTTGTACAGATTTGAATGCTGGAAAACAGCAGATAAGAAACTTATAGGCTGTCAGCATTTCAAACAAAATGAATTGAGAAAATATTCAGATGCAATAAAATATATGAAATGTTGAAAAACTTGATAAAATATATATAGAATATTGTATCATTCAATAAAATACTGAAAACTTCTGATCGTATATAATAAATAAACTAATTAAAATTTTAGATGAACACGATATAGTAGTAATATTGATCTGTTTTTGATAACTCCAAAACAAACAAAAATATAAATCTTCTGCTTGTTATTTTTGTTAGTTTAAAATGAACCATTTATATTTTAAACATATTTACTGCTTATGGATTCCAGTGGATCACATTTACTGGCTTATGGATCACAAAGACTTGTCACTCTCAAGAAACTAATATGACACACGTTACAATTAGAAACAAATGTTTACCCCTTTGAGCTGGATGTCTTTGAATGCTTTCGGTGCAATGATTTCAATCTTGTTGACCTGAAGGAAAACAATTTGGCTTCTTAACTTGTGATATTTAAGCCGAAGACATAGTGAGCATAAAATGTTTCCAGAAATACAAGGAAGACATAGTGAGTATAAAATGTTTCCACAAATACAAGGAAGACATAGTGAGTATAAAATGTTTCCACAAATACAAGGAAGACATAGTGAGTATAAAATGTTTCCAGAAATACAAGGAAGACATAGTGAGCATAAAATGTTTCAAGAAATACAAGGAAGACATAGTGAGCATAAAATGTTTCCACAAATACAAGGAAGACATAGTGAGTATAAAATGTTTCCACAAATACAAGGAAGACATAGTGAGTATAAAATGTTTCCACAAATACAAGGAAGACATAGTGAGCATAAAATGTTTCCACAAATACAAGGAAGACATAGTGAGCATAAAATGTTTCCACAAATACAAGGAAGACATAGTGAGTATAAAATGTTTCCAGAAATACAAGGAAGACATAGTGAGCATAAAATGTTTCCACAAATACAAGGAAGACATAGTGAGTATAAAATGTTTCCAGAAATACAAGGAAGACATAGTGAGTACAAAATGTTTCCACAAATACAAGGAAGACATAGTGAGCATAAAATGTTTCCAGAAATACAAGGAAGACATAGTGAGTATAAAATGTTTCCAGAAATACAAGGAAGACATAGTGAGCATAAAATGTTTCCACAAATACAAGGAAGACATAGTGAGTATAAAATGTTTCCACAAATACAAGGAAGACATAGTGAGCATAAAATGTTTCAAGAAATACAAGGAATACATAGTGAGCATAAAATGTTTCCACAAATACAAGGAAGACATAGTGAGCATAAAATGTTTCCAGAAATACAAGGAAGACATAGTGAGCATAAAATGTTTCCACAAATACAAGGAAGACATAGTGAGCATAAAATGTTTCCACAAATACAAGGAAGACATAGTGAGTATAAAATGTTTCCAGAAATACAAGGAAGACATAGTGAGCATAAAATGTTTCCACAAATACAAGGAAGACATAGTGAGCATAAAATGTTTCCACAAATACAAGGAAGACATAGTGAGCATAAAATGTTTCCACAAATACAAGGAAGACATAGTGAGTATAAAATGTTTCCAGAAATACAAGGAAGACATAGTGAGCATAAAATGTTTCCACAAATACAAGGAAGACATAGTGAGCATAAAATGTTTCCACAAATACAAGGAAGACATAGTGAGCATAAAATGTTTCCACAAATACAAGGAAGACATAGTGAGTATAAAATGTTTCCAGAAATACAAGGAAGACATAGTGAGCATAAAATGTTTCCACAAATACAAGGAAGACATAGTGAGCATAAAATGTTTCCACAAATACAAGGAAGACATAGTGAGCATAAAATGTTTCCAGAAATACAAGGAAGACATAGTGAGCATAAAATGTTTCCACAAATACAAGGAAGACATAGTGAGCATAAAATGTTTCCACAAATACAAGGAAGACATAGTGAGCATAAAATGTTTCCACAAATACAAGGAAGACATAGTGAGCATAAAATGTTTCCAGAAATACAAGGAAGACATAGTGAGTATAAAATGTTTCCAGAAATACAAGGAAGACATAGTGAGCATAAAATGTTTCCACAAATACAAGGAAGACATAGTGAGTATAAAATGTTTCCAGAAATACAAGGAAGACATAGTGAGCATAAAATGTTTCCACAAATACAAGGAAGACATAGTGAGCATAAAATGTTTCCACAAATACAAGGAAGACATAGTGAGTATACAATGTTTCCAGAAATACAAGGAAGACATAGTGAGTATAAAATGTTTCCAGAAATACAAGGAAGACATAGTGAGTACAAAATGTTTCCACAAATACAAGGAAGACATAGTGAGCATAAAATGTTTCCAGAAATACAAGGAAGACATAGTGAGTATAAAATGTTTCCAGAAATACAAGGAAGACATAGTGAGTATAAAATGTTTCCACAAATACAAGGAAGACATAGTGAGTATAAAATGTTTCCACAAATACAAGGAAGACATAGTGAGCATAAAATGTTTCAAGAAATACAAGGAATACATAGTGAGCATAAAATGTTTCCACAAATACAAGGAAGACATAGCGAGCATAAAATGTTTCCAGAAATACAAGGAAGACATTAGGTGCATTGAGTTAACAAAGAGAACAAAAATTTACATTTTTTAAAATCGCAGTAAATTTTGTTTGAGAGATTTTCAAAGACTGTACTAAGTTATTGGTCCACACCACGGGCAGATGAAGATGTCTTCGCTACAGCACCCCGGCAGATGAAGATGTCTTTTCAACTGACGTCACAGCACCCCGGACAGACCCATAGGTGCTACGTCTCTCTAAACAGATGTCAAATGGTATGCATACTTATGGTTCATGTGGCTCGCTGGTTAAACACACTCCTCTCTTTGTCCCTAAAACATCCAGCTCTACTTGTGCATGTCATCCCAACTCCTTAAATTACTGGATTGATTCAATGTCAATTTTAGTGTCCTCATCAAACAGTAGGTCGCAAAGAGACCAAAGAACATCCCTTATCCATCCTAAACTCCCAAAGAATCAGCCTTTCAATGCAAGCCTGGCCACTCTCTCGTTGCTGCAAAACCTCATGCCTAAGACAGTAGATCCACGTGAGTCTCTGGAGGTTGGAAACATCTATAGACTACATTCCACTCATACCGCAACCTGTCATTCCAAATCATCCTATGAGAGTCAGAAACAACAACGGCCCCAGTAAACGGAGTCTCAGAGAGCCAATGAAGAACAGCAGTAACTGTAACATGGCAACAGGACGTAAAGAAACCTTAAACTTGATGACGAGCATGAAGGTTAAATGACTATAGAGATTGAGTAGTTCATGTAGGTTGTGATGAGTGCAACATTTTGCAAATGACATTCTACATAAAGAGAGCATTTAATATTGTAAATGGTATAGAGACTAAAATGCAGTTAAATGAGATAGCAGAAGTCAGTAAACCAGAGCTGACTAAGAACCTACTCTATCTTGAAACTGAGACACTAGCAACAGACTGCATCACTACAATCTAACTAAGCATTTAGGAACTGAAGATGGAAGGCAAACATGTGATGCTGAAAACGATGTGCCATGCGAAGAATAATATGTTTATGTGGAACTATTTATTCGAGTTTACCTCTTCATTTTATAAAATACAAATATATGATAACTACACCACAAACAGCATCAATTAAATAAAGGAAGACATGGCTATCTTTTAAAAAGTAAACTGGTCATTTAACAGAAAATAGAGAAGCAAAATATAAAACCAAAGTCTATCCACCATATTAGTGGAATCAAAGACACTTTCCACCAAGTGCACAAAACCAATTATCTTTACAGATTCAATATCTAGTTCTAGTAAATGGTGGACATTGTAAATCTGAACTTTTTAACTAGCCTTAGATACTGATACAAACACCCAGTGTCACTACCAGAGATCAAGACATATATCAACCAAAAATACAAACATTTAAGGCAACAAGATCACATCAGCAGATTCAACAGAAAACAGCTCGCAACAATCTTCCGTCTCGAGCAGGACAATGCAGACTCAACCACCACATGCACAAAATAAAGTCTGCCCAGACTCCACAGTGTGATTGTTATCTCAGAGCACATCCTACCTATCATACCTAAGCCAACAAAATGAAACACAGCCTAAAGAATGAATCATTCAGATTAAGAAATGGGAACCCACAAGGGACTCCAACTGAAGTGCAGCTTCATAGAGGCAACCTATCTCATACCTTAGACTGAGCATAAGAAACTGATTGCAAAGGAGATGAAAATATTGATAAATAGTTTATCCAATCTTAAGAAATTAAAATAGCAATGCAATGAATCCCTGGATATTCAAATACATCTGGAAATGCTACAGCAGGGAAGTTAGTTAAGAAAAGGCAACACAAGAACAACCAGCAACAACCATCCACACAGGCAAACAAATAATAAACAAAATAGTTTTTCTAAACAGATACATCCTGTGAAACACTGGATCATGTAAGAATAAAAATGGAACCTACACAACTAAAACTAATTAAAGGCATTAAGTGACATATACAATATCAAACACTCTTATCACATGAAGTCTTCTGGCAATATCCCAGCATTCAGTTTGGTGTGATGTTCTTCTTCCTGTTGTCTGACTAAATTTTTAACTTGGTCAACTGTCATCTTGTTGGTCACAGCACACCTTTTCAAATGGGTTTGAGGCTCTTATAAATAGAAACAAATATAATTTTCAAAACGTTAGATAACTTAAAAATGTAACAAATGAAAGGATGTAATAATATTTAACGTTACGATATAAAGATAAAAAAGTACAATTTTACAATGAAACAAACTCTTGATGTTCAAGAATAAACTTTTACCCAGTAGGTGAAATAGGGATGCAGAACAACTGAGACTTTGCTCTAATAACAATTTGCCCACACTCATTATTATTATTTTATTCTTCTCGTACCATTATACATTACATAGTGTCTGCACACAATTTCTCTATATCACTCTATTTTTGGTAACTTGTTCAATATCTTCTATGGAATTATATCCCTTACTTCTATTGCCCTGGGGTTCCATCGGAGAAGCCTGTCTGCTGATGCTGTCAGAGGTTTCTCAGTGTGTGTCCTATCCATCGCCACCTTCTGCTCATTATCTCCTGTTCCACCTGCGTTGTCCTGCCCTATCCCACAGTTCTCTGTTTGTGGTCTTGTCATACCATCTCAAATGGAGTATCTGCGTAGGCATCTATTGATGAATGTCTGCAGCTTTTTGGTGTTCACCTTAGTCATTCTCCATGTCTCCGCTCCATACAGAAGGACAGACTTGACATTTGAGTTAAATATCATTATTTTAGTTTTATTCCTGATCATTCTTGAACTCCATATGTTCTTCAGAATGGCAAATGCTGATCTTGCCTTTTGTATTCTAACCCTAACGTCTTCATCTGTGCCACCTTGAATGTTGACTACACTTCCCAGATATGTAAATGTGTCAACCTCTTTTAGTGGTGATCCTCTCAGTAAGATTGGGTCTCTGGAACCAGCATTTAATCTCATGATTTTTGTTTCTCCCGTGAATAGTCAGGCCTAATTGCTGTGAGACTGTTTCTAGTTTTGTTGTTTTCTCTTGCATCTGCTGATGGTTGTGAGAGAGGAGTGCTAGATCATCTGCAAAATCCAGATCCTCCAATTGACTCATCATGGTCCATTGTATTCCATTTCTTCCCCTGGCAGTTGTTGATCTCATTATCCAGTCAATGGCCAGCAGGAAAAGGAAGGGCGATAAAGGCAGCCCTGTCGACACCAGTCTTTATTTCAAAGGCCTCTGTCAGTTTTCCTTCATGCAGTACTCTAGGCTTGTCTCCTCATACATTTTCTTATGTAGGTTGGTTAGCTTCTGTGGGACGCCATAGTGTCGTAGAAGTTTCCAGAGTGTTTCCCTGTCTAGGCTATCAAATGCCTTTTCATAGTCCACAAAGTTGATATAGAGGGATGAGTTCCACTCGATGCTCTGCTTCACTATGATACGCAGCGTCGATATTTGATCTGTGCAGGATCTGTTTGCCTAAATCCTGCTTGTTCATCCCTTAGTACTGCATCTGTAGTTTCCTTGAATCTCTCTAGGATGATTCGACTTAGTATTTTGCCTGGTACAGACAGGAGCATTATTCCTCTATAGTTCGAGCATTCTAGGAGGTCACCCTTTTTAGGTAGTTTGACTATATAGCCCTCTCTCCAGTCTTTTGGTATTTCTTCCCTTTCCCAAATTTTTCCCAACAAGCCATGTAGCATGTCTGTTAAGATGTCAGCATTTGCCTTTATGGCCTCTGCAGGTATACCATCTGGGCCTGTATCTTTACCATTTCGTAGTTGGAGAATGGCCTTCTTTATTTCTGCTTTGCTTGGCTTGCTACAGTCGATTGTTAGATCTTTTGCAGCTGGATCTATGTCCGGTTGGTCTTGGGGAACTGGCCTGTTTAGAAGGTCCTTGAAGTGTCCACCTCTGCATCTGTTCTTGAGCATTGCCGAGTAATCTTCCAGCCTTGTCCTTAATTGGTTTATTTGTTTGTTGGTATTTCCCTATCAATTTCCTTGTGTTATCGTATAAATCTTTCAGGTTACCCTTAGCCGTTGCCTCTTCTGCTTCTCTTGCCAGGTCCTCTATATACTTTCTTTTATCTGCTTTATACTTCTCTTTCGCCCGAGTGGTTACAGGGCCCAAATTTGGGGTGTAAAGAATAGAACCACTGTTTACTGCCATGCATGTCGTAGAGCGACTAAGGAGGTTTGGCTGAAATAGGATGCATGTGTCCTAAACGTGTAGAAGTCTGTGCATTTAGGGGCCTACCAAACCAATGTCAACGTATACACGTTCTTGGCAAAGATCAAACATATCACAAAGAGTGATTAAAATTGGTTGTAAGAACGAACGCGAAGAAGAAGATACTTCTCTTCACCTCCCTGTTGGCCTTTGTGTACTTTTCTTGTGCTGCGGCCTTTGCTGATCTTGTTCTGCTATTACAGAGGTCAGCCTTTCTGCCTCTTCTCTCTGTTATCTTATCTAACGTTGACTCTGATAGCCATTCCTTGTGGTGGTGTGTCTTTTTCCAAGGGTAGTTTCACATGTACTAATCCAGGCTTCTTTAACTTTATGCCAGTGGTCTTCAATACTTCCTTCATCAACTTCTAGGGCCTCGAATTTGTTGGAAATCGTGACACTAAATACATCCTTTCCCTTCTGCTCCTTCAGATGTCCCACATTGTATCTCACCCTGTTACCATGCATGGTCGTCATGAATCTCTTGAGTTTCATTCGCACCTTTGCTATAACAAGGTGGTGGTCAGAGGCCACATCTGCTCCTCTATAGAATTTTACATCGCATGTGACCTTCTGAACTTCCCTGTTATGCAGATGTGGTCGATTTGGGTTCTGTCCTGTGGTCTGGTAATATCCATGTAGCTGTGTGGATTCTTTTGTGCTGAAAGAGGCTACCTCCTATAACCAACTGGTTTGCTGAGCAAAGATCCACGAACATCTCTCCATTTTCATTTATTTCCCTAGTCCATGTTTGCCCATGGTTTCCTGAACCCCAGTTGTCTCTGTCTATCTTTGCATTAAAGTCTCCTAGCAAAATAGTAAGATCCTTACTTTTAAATTTGCCTAATACACTGAACTTTGAAAACTCTTCTTTTATTTGTTCTTTGCTGTCATTTGTTGAGCGAACATTGGACTATGTTCAGTTTAATTTTTGCATTGAAGATTTTGAAAGTTGCCCGGATCATTCTTGGTCCTAACGGCTCCCATTCAATTAATGCCTTTTGTGCTTGTTTGACCAACATCAATGCTATTCCCTCCATGTGTGGTGCGTCTTCCTCCTCTCTTCGAAGTACAGTATTGATTCCCCGTTATGTCTAGTGTGTCCTGCATTTGTCCATCTGGTTCGCCCAGTCCCAGGATGGCCAGTCCATATGTCCTCATTTCCCGTGCCACCTATGCTGTCTTCCCAGTTTCGAACATCGTGCGGACATTCCAGGTGCCAATCCTGGAGATCTTCTGGGTTGAAAGAAGGTGCGTTGGCAGCCCGATTTTTTTTTCGAATTTCACCGGGTCGCTTCATGAGTCCCTCTATTTGGGGTCATCTTTTCTTCCTCAGGTGCAGCTTTGAATTTTCTTGGCTGTGGTTTCTGTAGCTATCTGGTGTTTTTACGTCGGGTAGCCAGCCCACTGACTCAACCTCCATAGTCGCCTCTTACGACATGCATGGCAGGTGGCAGTGGTTATATTCTTTACATCCCCAATTTGGGCCCCGATAACCACTCGTATATATATATCCATATACATATCTATTTTCAAATGCATTCAATTTACTTTCTATATCTTTAGTCATTTTCCAACTCTAACTGGCATATGCTAAGATTGATATAATGGAACTGAAAATTTGTAATTTTGTTTTTAAAACAATATAATTTGCAGTTACATATTTTATTTAGACTTTTAAAAGCTGATGTTGCTTTGACAATTCGTAGTATAATTTCTTTTTTAGTTTCTTCTGTGCAGTCAAAACTGCTACCCAAATAGGTGAACTGCTCTGTTATTTTTCTCATATAGAATTCCAGCGTGATATCTGCATTACTTGCCATGGGTGTCTTTATTATATTTGTCTTTTCATCGCTTATCAATAGTCCAACTTTTGATGCTATGGATGATAAGCTGTCTGTTTTTCTTAGTATTTCTTGGTGGTTTTTTTACTTAACAGGGCAATATAAAAATCTTCAATTTGCCTATTTTCTACCAAATCAATTTCACCACTGCAACATTTTTTCATCACCCAGTAAATAGCCATTCCAAAGAATATGGAAGTTAAAATACAACACACTGATATAATTCAAGGTGGAGAGAATTTGTTACTGCTCAACAAGACCAAATACGTTATTATGGTCACTGATTGCTTTGTCTGCTAATGGGCAAGGGCATAAAGAGAAACAAGCCGAGATTAACTCTTTCTATGCTTTAGCCGCACTGTGCATGACGGACATCCATTGCACGCTATTAGCCGCACACTGCGCCATAGAGTTGCTTCCCTATAAGAAGTCTTTCTAGTTTTACTTCTACTGTTTTACTTCTATTTCTTTTCAACTTTGTTATTCTATTAGGTTGTCCAGTTTTCTTCAATTTAGTATATATTAATATATATATATATATATATATGTTTATTTATTGACGAATAGTTAGGATTTTAATTTTTACCTCCCTTGAATTAACTGTTTACAAATTGAGGAAATAACTCAGCGTGGAAAGAGTTAAAAATATGGAAATCACAGTGTGTTCATGCACAATCAAGATAAGATGACTTACAGACTGGACCTTGAACTTTCTTCCACACATGGGACAGTTCAGCACTGCAGTTCTTGCAACCAGTAACTGCTGCTGATGTGTGATCTCATCCTGATTAACTGCATTTTCCTACAATAAATTAATTAATTAATATATCTGAAACATTCAGTTATCAGTTATATGAGGACTATCATCATCATAGCACTCTGGACATCTCCATATTTGCTCCAATCCATGCCTCAACAAATTTAGTGGCCAGCGCCCCAACACGCCATGCTGATGTTGATTAATCAATCTTCTTGCATATTTGGTATGTGTTCTTTTCTGGATGTAGCAATATTGATACCCATCTCTCAATCTGGTCTGCGACTGGAATTCCCAACCATGAAACTCCTCTGTTCAGAAGAACTCTCTCATTGCATGAAGAATGTCATTTTGGTCCATTGCAGCTACCTCTAATATAGTAGCCATGCCAGCCAATCTATCAGCTTGTTTATTACCCTGACTCCTGCTCGTCCAAGGATGAAAATGAAGGTGATTTCTCTGATCCCTGTCTCTACCAGTGTATGCCCACCAAGTTTTGTCTCACCATTCCTGTTTTGACTTTACGAATCGTACTCATGGAGTCACTGAGTATGAAAACATGAGAGCTTGGAATACTTTATCAGCGTGTCGTACCGTTTATAACCTGGTGGAGCGGTCACCATTTCTGGAGGGAGATGTTGGAGTACATGTGAGCATAAAACTCATTCAACTTAGTTGTCTTTGCTTGGTTATCACAAGTCCTGAAAAGTACAATTTTCTCATCCCCATCCAACTTTAAGGCCAATAAGGTTGTGAAACTTTAGTTTTTATTAAAAGTCTGGGGTATGATCACTTAATAAATTTCACAGGTTTTGTGTAACTAGAGGTGGCAGGAAACTTTTATATAAGAAAAGTCATGTTCTTCCTTTTTTTCAGTCCAATAGAGGATTGTCTGGATGCTATACATGAACAGATTTCAAATAAGAGGATCCAGAAAGTTATCACCAGCTCAATAGAAAAATAACAATATAAAATCTTCAGATTTTATCCTGGTCACAACCGACTGAGATACCATCTGTTCAACAATTTAGTGTTACTGTTGTACAGACAAAATAACTGACAGAAAATGTGAAGATACATTTCTGTAGATATTTCTGTTCATGAATCAACCAGAAAATTCTTCAAGTAATATAGCTTAGGAAAGCATGTGGAATTGCTTAAGATTTGTTCACCTACATTTGTTAAATACTTTGAAGGAACGCAATACATTTGGCTATCAACCAACATCATAACACTTTAGGTAGACCCATAGGTGCTCAGTCTCCACCAACAGATGTTGAAGGGTATGCATATTGATGGTTCATGTGGCGCATTGGTTAAACACACTCCTCACTCTGTCCCCCGAGAATCCAGTTCTACTTGTACAATGGGTAACTCCAAACTCCTTAATCGCTAGATAGATTCAACATCAATTTTACTGTCCTCATCTAACAGGTGGGCACCAAGAAACAAAAGATCATCCACCATTATCCATCCTCACACCCCCAATAATCAATGCTGTTGATGCAAGTCTGTCCGCTCTTTCAGTGCTGCTAAAGCCAGTATGTCCAGGACAGTAGAAAAATGTAAGCCACTGGAGGTTGGATAATTGTCAAAGAGACACACAGATCAAGTTTGAAAAATAAACAAATGAGAACTAACTCCAAAAACGAAAATCTAACAAAAACATGATATATATCATTGATGATAACAAAACATCATATTTTATAAATATATATTACCTTATCAATGCACTTATTTATGTGTTGTGTCCTGCGCTGGGAGTTCATATGAGTTATATCCTTATTGCACATATGGCATACAACCTCTTCAGTGATCTCAGCATTCTTGACTTTATCTGTGTGAAGAGATAACAAAAATGTACTTTGACCTCTGTTGGCATGAACTTTAAAGGTTCTAAAGACGAACTTTATTGTACTGGGTTTCCCCATATGGCTAAATCGCTCTCTGCAGAAATGACATGCCACCTGCTGAGAGTATGGCACAAAGCATGAACGCTGTAGCTCTGGCAACAATCCTAGAGATCTCTGGAAAAATGCCCTTGTGAACTGAATTCGTCTTGATCAAATGAAAAAAAAATGTAAACCATTGGTGCACAGTTTCTTCCAGCTTACCAAAAGTGTCAGCACCACAGCATCTCAAGCAATGATTTCAAATGTTCAGAACCCTGAATGTCAGGTACCAATTTTCAGCAGAAAGGACTGGGGAATTTACCATCAAATTATTTAAATTTCTATGTTTGGTGATTGAATCATGCATGCTTCTCACTATTCTATGTTGACTTATTTATCTTCTCTGTTCCCTCTAAGTCAACCACTAGCTGTTGGAATAAAGCTCAACTGAGCGGTAATAAGGAAAGCAAGACTACCCGTAAAATCTGTAAGAGGTAACATGACTACACCTAAATTCATAACGGGCAAATGGAAATTAAAAAAAGTAAAGATTGAAAGTGTCTAGGAAAATGTATACAAATATGTTCTATTTATTTGAAATAAGTTAACAGTCAATCATTGCTACTGAACAGAAATAGCATTCTGCAGATTCAGAGCTACATCAAGGATATATTATAATAAATAGCAAAATATGATTACTGCATACATCAACTTACCTGGCTTTGAAAAGTTCTGTCTCAAGCAACAAAGTTTATGTGTTTTGTAAATTTTAGCATCAATATTCATGCAACACACAGGACATGTCTGGAAGTTTCCCTTGTCTTGTTCTGTAGCAAATTCAGGTGAATATTTACATGAAGTCTCCTCCGTACAACACTTTTCAGAAATATTTGTGGTCTCCTTGGAACAAGAGACTGCTACCTCTTTCAAAAGAGTGAACCCTTCAGATATACTTCTATCCTCACTCTTTAAAGGCAAAGTATTTTTGCTTTTGTGTACATCTGACAAACTTTGTGAGCGACTCTTGTCATCTATCACAATAACATCATTTAAAATAGTTTGTGACAAGGATGAACTTTTCGTCTTGAGTTGCAATCTTCTTCTAAACTTTGGAACTTCCTTAAAATCTCCAGTGTCATTCAAATTGATTACATTCTCTGCAGTCTTTTCTGAACTTGTGCGATTCAGTTGCAGCTGAAGTGCCTTATTTAGCAAATTTTTTGTGCGGAATTTGACTGCAGACTCAAATATTTCTTTTGTGATGGTGGATTCTTTATCCTGCCTTTTCACATTTTCTTGTGTTATAAAAGCCACACAATCAGAATCTGAGTTATCCTCTTCCATGACAGCGTATGTCGTATATTTTATTATGTGCAAATGCAATGACGCCCCAAATTAGCAAAATTACTACTATTATAATTATATATTTTGTAAATATACATTATACTGACAATTATTACAGTATTATCAAAATACTCAGCTGTGACTGACACATCAAGTCACACTGTAACTCACTGTTGTTCTGTTAATCAACTCACAAACTCGGCCGATCGATTTAGCAAAGAATAAACTTTATGTAAACAAATTTTAACATTGGAAATTCTGAAAAACAATGAGATCCTAAATAATGAATGAATTGAACGGTTCTCACTTCAGTCATCGCTGGTTTGTTTATTAATTGTGCAGCAATCGCAATGATTTGTTCTTCGTCATGTTCTCATCTGATGAATCACAAGTTCTAACTATATTATAGGATTTAGATTATCAGTATATCATGCTACTCAAGTTACTGATCGTAGATACTTTTACTTTACTTGAAGTTCGTGTAAAGTTAATTACAAAATTTAAACTAACTAAAAGTAAAGGTAGGCCTACATTCTTATTCTACCGAAGACTACTAGACTAAGACCACACATTCAGTTTTCACTCCTTCAGGAATCAGTTCAGTTCGCTCAGTGTTCACAGACTGCCTGAGTAGTGACACTGTCCCATATCTTGAAAACATAACCGAATGAAACTCATTTCACAAATAATGTGTGCATACATCTGTCAAAATATGTAATAGATAGTTGATTATCATTTCTTCATCGGCAGTCTAGTCACAATGTTTTTAAACAAAGTATACCTCACATATACTATACCCACTTCTAAGTCTAACACAACAAATGAAACAGATAAGTTGAATATCCAACACATATTCACTGTTCTGTTACTTCACGAATAGGAGAGTAAAACTCGGGGTTGCCAGTTGCACGTTACCGTTGGTCTCGCCAGTTGACAGGTTCAAATTTTGATTTTAAGGTACTAGGTAGATCGACAAAACTTAACAATTTTCAATATCTCGGTTCACTGCTAATTTCTTTGTCTTTTTCCAATCCTGTTTGCCTCACAGCTTCCGAATAAGAAGAGATTTATAGAACGTTGTTTTGTGTGTGCTGCTAACAAGATATGAAAATGGGACGAAAGGAAATTAAAAGAAGAACAAACATGGCCTTTCAAAAATGGAAGTAACTAAAAACAGTATGGAATGGAACCGATAGGAAAACAAAGATCAAAATACTAAGAGTATGCATATTCCCAGTGGCAACATATGGATGTGAAGCATGGACATTTAACAAGGCAGTGGGAAAACATGTATATGCTTTTGAATATAAGCGTTACAGAAGAGAATAATTTTATATTATGGACAGAGAAGAAAACAAATAGATCTATCCAGAGAAAACTCAAAATCAAAGAAAACTGACTGATGCTACAAATAATGAGAAAATATAAGTATTTTGTACATATAAAGAGACAAGAATTGTTGGGAAAGACCATTATGGAAGGAGGCATCCGAGCAAAGAGGAGAAGAGGACGACCGCGGAGAAGATGGATTCATGATGTAACATGATTTTAGCGTGACGGCTGCAGAGGCGGGACATCTGACCTACCAGAGAGAAATTCAGGACTGTTAGGGTGGCAAAGTTCTGCTCGAGACAAGCTATTTAATGATGGCGACAAAATTATTTAAAAAGCAAGAAAAAAATCAAATTAAAAACACTTTTCATACTGACTTCACGATGTTGAACGCTGTAAGTTCAGTTCATTGCTGTCATCCTCACTGTAATCATTGTGCCGTCGAAAATAAACATTGTCATATGTAAAGTCTTAACATTTTTGCAAATCTCTTACATATTTTAAAAGCAATAGCGTTTAGTTTAGTCGTCAGATCATCATCGCTGCACATCGAACCAATTAGTCCATAAGTGCTCCGATCTCCTCCTCATTATGTCTCTCAGCGTGTGGCAACTAACGACACCGGTTTTTTTTTTGGTTTACTATTCATTTTTTTTAGCAACCGGTAGGCTATATTGCTCCTGTCTAGCTACACTACATTTGACCTGCAGTCTGGTTTAGGGTTATAGCTTCACCACTATTACTTGAATTATTTACACGTCCTCTCTTTCTTAGAGAATCCAAAATATCAGCCGGTCCATTGCTCGTCCGCTTTTTTTTACAGCAGCCATACATGCAAGCCTATCGGTGCGTTCATAAACAGTCATAATCTGGGCTATAAAAACACTTCCTTTTCTGCGGGTTAAGTTTTTCAGCCGTCTAACATCGAAACACCCCAAAATGGAAATAAATAGAATGGCTATAAGAAAATAAAGAGTGATACGGTCGCTGGCTGGCATCACAGGAAGAGCCGATAGTCGACTAATTAGTTAGATCACAATCAACTCTAAATTGGGCCATATAACTGACCGGGGAACCCTGACCTAGTTTAGATTTGGGGGCTGGATATGTTTGATAGAACACTGCAAGCTTTTTTGCAATTTTACACAATTCTACGAGTCTATGGTTATTTATTGATGAAAAATATTAATAATAGGCCTACCGATATTTCTTATTGTTAAACTTAACTAGTTACATACTATATCCTTAATTTAGCATTTTGTGTTGATTTTAAATGAATTAGTTTATATACAACAATACTGGAATGTGAGGTCATGCGACGGTTGTGGTCTTATTTCAAGCGACGGTTGAGTCCGCTGGTCGTATTTAGAATTGGCTGTGGTAAGATATACATCAGCAGCTCACTCAAACAAACTAATACTGAAACAAAACTAAATTCAATGTCTGCGTACTATTTTAGGAGCGATCAAATATACACTCATTACGGAAATGAAAAAAGCAGCTAGCAGCCAGTCATTGGAAGATAGGTCAAGTCGATTCATCACCATCCCCTGAATTGGAAAATGACAGTTAGAGCAACAAAATAAAAAACAAAAACAGCTAAATCAGACAAGCCTAATCCGTCAAGCAAAAGAAATAGGAAAGTCATCAGAACTATCTGGGTCGCCGATAGTGAAGTTGATAACACCCTGTGCTTGTGAACCCGTGCTGTGGAAATTCCGGGGTTCGAGGCCAGATTGGGCCAAAAATTCTCAGTCCGCACGTCGGTACGCGGTTTGACTATATTAGACCTTGAACCTTTACTTGGGGATGTAAATTACAGGTATCTCTAAGTCGGAGTATGGCTCTCTTAATTGGCGAGTAACATGGTGGTATGGAAATCAAGCCTTCACGCAAAAATAAGTCAGAGGCGCATATTAGACACCATAACTACCGCTGAATTCAAAGCGGGCGAACGAGAAAAATATGAAAATAATCATATCTCCATACTAGAAGGAAATTTTCAGATGCGGCTGTCCTACATGCGACGGGTTGGGGTTATGCAGGACTGGGTTTGAATTGGGCTTATTGTTTGGGTTTACGGTTAGGGATATTGTTTAAGTTTACTGTTTCGGTTAGAGTTTACGTTTGGATCAGAGTCTACAATTAGGGTTTGAGTTTAGGTTAATGTTCAGTTTTATTAGGATTGGGGTAAAACTTATCGTTAAACTTAGGGTTTGGTTAGGGTTTACTGTTAGAGTTCATGGTTTGGGTTTACTGTTAGAGTTCATGGTTAGGGTTTACTGTTAGAGTTCATGGTTAGGGTTTACTGTTAGAGTTCATGGTTAGGGTTTACTGTTAGAGTTCATGGTTTGGGTTTTGTAAGTTCGGTATTGATTATTAGTTTACGGGGGAGTGTCTTTCTCAAACGCTCGTTATTTAACTAACTCCTTGTGCTCATCTTATAATTAATTTGAAGCTACTTTGAAAGATGTATGCATGTTTGTTATATGTGTAAACATGTGTGTATGTACGATATTGTCTCGTCTCAAATGTATACAAGCACAATAAGCTTATAGCATGTGTTTGTGAAGACATTGTTGGAACGAACCCTACCTGATTGTTCTGTGTCTAGTTAAATAACGAGCGTTTGAGAAAGACACTCCCCAGTGAGTCATTTTTTAGAATGGCTCATTGGTTGTGTACGTAAAAGCGCTCGAATTCTAGGCTAGGCGATTGGTGTCGTAAGGACTAGGGTAAGTGGTTCTAGTCCCGTGTTTGTCTATTTGTTTTTTCGGAAGCTCTTAATACCTGTACCATGTTTATTTGTTGATCTCTCTCTATCACCGCTTAGACTGATGTACCAGCTTTCCCCATAAATTCCTTATTCACGTCGACATCTAATTCATGCAGCCTTAGCATGGGTGTGCTTCGTCACATCTTTAGCGCCATTTGGAGCTCTGGTGCTTATCCTTCGGCGATGTGTCCGGTTTTAGCCAGCTTTTACTGGGCTCGCTCTCTGTCAGCCTTGGGCTGTCCCCAGCCGACCTGCAAGGCAGTATTTTCTTTTAGGGTAGCTACCTTTAGACAACCTTCCCTCCCGGGTTGTTGAGTGTCATCTACCCAGATTACCAGTCTTTTTTTTTGACTATTTGGTTTGCCTTCCGTCCAGTTTTGTGTACGGTTTGCTCTGCTAGCCTTTGATTGTCCCCAATCGAACTACAAGGCAGTAGTAGTTCTCTGTGAAGGAAAACGCGGTTATTGTTCTCTGGATGGAGACCCCATCTTTGAGGCTCGCCACCGTTTTGTCCACCTCTCGTTTCTTTTGGGTGCCGCTTCGCCCATTTCTGCTTGTGCCCTCGTCCACCGACGGGGCCCGCCCCTTTTCTCTTCGTCACTTATGCTCACATTGTTCTACTGGGCGACACCTTACTCATTTCTATCTCACTGTGCACAGTTTATCCCCTTTCGGTGGGAACGTTTACACTGGATATCCGGAGTGATATAATGATAGTTCTCAAGTAACTGATCACTGAGTATATCACCATTATCCAGCTTTCAAAGCTAGCACGTCAGCTTACTCATTAACGTGAACCCATGAGTGTCTAGGACAATTTATTCACACAAAATCATGGAGGCTGAGGCAGCTGTAGATGTCATGCACTGATGTTGTAGTCAGTCATTTTGAATCTTGCAATATCTGGGTTGAGAATATGTAACTTTCTCCCATTTTCTTTCTTTTCTTCACAGCTCTCAATGGAACGTAGTGCTGCTCCTTATCACTAACATTTATATTTGTTTTTTAAGTTCAGCGTTAGTAATGAAACATTGTGCTGAGATTGTTTGTAATACATTGAAATCGGAAGTGCTGTCCTAAATACACAAAATATTGCAGCTTAACTGCTGTAACACACAAAGCATACTTGCACCCTGACTCCTATCAGGAAGAGCCGTTTTAAGAGATTTATAGATTAATCCTTTCATTCCGTAATTTGTTTGACCTCCAGACTCATTTATATGGAAATGTATACTGAATTACCCAGTATACTGACTTTGCATCATTAAAAAAATACAGAGTGCCAGTATATCTGCTTAGAAGGATGCAGGGGTTAAATAGTTGCCTTATAGAAAAGATTTCCTCAAAGACCTAAGCAGAACAGACCAGATCATTATATTTTGCCTATGTACCGGACACTGCAGACACTTATATATACCAGGAATAAGTCAAACTGTTCTCTGCCAGTGTCAGCAGTCAAAACAGACACCGGAGCATGTCCTGCAAGACTGTCCTCTCTTGGGTGAACGGAGAAGCAACATGTGGTCACACCCACTCAACTTAAAAACTAAGCTTTGGGGAAACCTGACAGACCTAAAACTGACTGTCAAGTTTGTAATCCACACTAAACTAACCGCATGACTAGAGATCACTGAAGAAGAAACAGTTGCTAGGATCAACATTATTGCTCTTCAGTGAATAACTATGTCATACCTTATTCATGACTAAAGATATAGAAAGTAAGTTGAATGCAGTTGAAAATAAATGTCTGCCAAAAATAATGAACATAAATGGTTTTTATGGGGTATTTAATGTGTTAATGAACATATATAAAACAAAAAACTCTGCAGATTAGATTTAAATCTTTAATAAATTGTGATACCACAAAGTAAAATAGAAAAGTGATTGTATATTTGGTATACAGTATAGGTGAAGTATTATTCAAAGTGCTACATTGATGTAAATACTCGTAGTTACAAAAAAATATGGCTTTACATGGCATTTTAAAATATATACATACAATTTTATGCAAACAGCTCATAGATTAAATATTACCATAACAAAACAAAGAATTACCAAGGAACTTGATACATACAAATTAACATTTATAATTGCCACCTCAGAAGTCGAAGAAAGCACGCCTGTATGGCGGGGACACTGATAAAAGGAAAGGAGGCATTCACGCAAAAATCAGTCAGATGTGCTATACCAGGTGCCCTGACTATGCCTGAATTCATAGCGGATGAATGTAAGAAGAAGAAGAACATATAAAATAAAAGGTGGAAATTGTGTTATAAAAATAGAAAAACATAAATGTTATATTTTAACTTAAATTGTAAGGACTCCTTGACAATACCCATTATGTGTCCAACACATTTTCAGTTGCATTATGCTAGATTCAATCATCAAGGTAGATGGTTTAATTCTCAATATTGTCAGTTTCCTAGACTACCTAGTTGATAATGGATGCCCTAAGTTTTTGAGTTGAGGAAAAAATTTAGATTTGTTTCATTTTCCTTTATGTATGTTTTTGCATTTAGTACTTTGAGCTAACTGAAAGGGATTTGTACCTATAGGGGCACATTGAGTGCATATACAATGACTCAGTTATTTACTCAGATACATATTCAGTTATTTAGCTGATAATATGCATCATTGGAAAATAGAAAGTATGTTGAGAGGATTCGATGGAATACATCTTACAGACTTCAAGAACTAACTAGTTTGAAAAAGACATAAATAAAGAGATGAAAAAGAGATCATACTGATAGATTAGACATGCCCTCAGGATGAGAAAAGAAAAGTGGCCAAGACATGAAATTCAGTGGGCTCCCTAGGTACAGTGAATAACTGGGAGACCTAGGGTTACATGGAGGTGAACCTTCAAAGCAGACCACAAGGTCATGCATAAGAATAGTTTGAGATAGAAAGAAAGGCTCAAGGTCAAATTGAGTTGCCATTTTTTGTCTGTCTGATGTGGATGATGATGTATGATTTATCTGGTGGTCTGGTTGTTCAGTTTCCCACTTGATCATGTAATTGTGGATAAACCTTTTCATATTATAATATAGCATGTTTATATCTGATGTCAGCAGTTTTTCCACATTCTTTGCAATAATATATCCAATATAAATATAAATTATGAAAAATCAGCTCTGCATTATATATATATATATATATATATAAAAGCTGTCATTCTGCACCTCAGAAAAGGACACAATTAACTTTTTCAGCTACATTCAGTCATGTGTACATGTAAACAGGCACAGCAGAACACATACTTGAAAACGCCTAATATACTGCCTTGAATATGATATACTGAGACAAACTCCCTGGACTATTTAAACAACCTTTTCGTTCTCTAATCCTGTTTTGCCTCACAGCGTCAGGATAAGAAGAGATTTCAAATACAGGCTCTTGTGTGCACTTTGTAAAATGTGTCTTTCACAGCCTGTTATTTCTGTGGTCCACATTTTGCGTGGAAGCCCTTTTGCCTTGTATTCACTGTGTCTGAATAGCAAAGTCCTTTGAGGCGCACTGCCGGTTGGTAATCTGCTTATGGAGCTGAGTCATTTAATTTGTTGATTTTTGACGAAGTTCAGTACTGATGTTGTCCCCACTTTTTCCTAATATCTTCACTTCTACATCATACTTCTTGATGCTGCCAACACTCTGCGTAAAAACTTCATTTATGTAAAACAACACTGATAATTAAACTGCTTGTACAAACATCTATGTGACCAAGACAGCAAAGTTTATATAAAAGACAACAATGAATATATAGGAATTATTTAAAGTGAACAAAAGGAAGGAAGGGCATTGTGTTTCATAGCTTACAGTAAGTATTTGATATCTGTGTCTTTTGTTCCAACACATCTGGTTTTAGCTCAACATTTTTTGGGACTGGGTTTGCTTTCCATCATTAATAAGATTACAGTGATGCAGTCTGCTACCAGGATCATGACTATGAGGTAGAGTAGGGTCTTGGTCAGTTCTTGTTCACTGACTGACTACTGTCATCTTATTTACATAATATCCCCAAATTAGAAAATGAATTGAAATTAAAATATTTATTTCTGTATTTTCTGTGTGTATCTTTTCTATATATAAAATTGTATAGCTTTCAGAGTTTTTTATTTTGAGCTGAGCCTCCTACTCTATGACACCAAATTATGCTCCTATTCTAAGCCACCAAATAATGTCCCCTACTCTTTGCCATTAAATTATGCCACCTATTCTATGCCATCAAATTATGGACCTTGCACACATCACATTAGACAGCAGAAAAATAATGCAGGTCACATGTGTTGTCTGAAGTGTATAAACTCAAGATCTTGAAGAGTGGCAAACAATCTATCATTATCCTCTTCCTGTTTCTTTTGACATATAAGACTACCACAACAGATTTTCATTGTTGCTATTCTATCCCCTTTCAACCAATTGTTTCCCATGTCAGACAACAATTTTTCAACTCTCTTTCCACAGGTCTCCATGTTTCCTTTGGATGTCTAGGCCTTCTTTTCAAATTCACTGTCCATCAGAGAGCTGTCCTAGTCATTGCCCCACTTGCATATGACATACATGTTCAATTCATCGCCATCTACATTTTAAAATGATGGTCTCCTTCTTCTTTGCTTGCTCTAAGCAAACCACTTGTTAACTACTATTTGTGGTCGGTTTGTGATTTGCGACTTAAGAATATGAGTTCGTTGTGCTAGTTAGATGTCTACAGACCAGTAGGACAGCACATCCGGTTTCTGCATGTGTTTTTACAATTTGGGTTTGCCTCCCTATATATGACAACAATAAAAATTCAAACAAACTGACTGGAACCTGCTGCCTTGCAGGTCAGCTGGGGACAGCCAAAGGCTGACGGAGAGCGAACCCAGTAAACGCTGGCTACAACCGGACACATCGCAGAAGGATAAGCACCAGAGCTCCAAATGGTGCTAAAGATGTGACAAAACACACCCATGCTAAGGCTGCATGAATCAGATTTTCACATGAAAAAGAGAATTTATGGAGAAATCTGGTACATCGGTCTGAGCGTAATCCGAGAGAGAAACAAACTGACCTAGGGGAGTCCATCCTCTAGTTGAGTCAGTGCCATGTTAGCCATTGATCTGTTCATGATCAAAGTTTCCTGGTCTACACCACTTAGAGGTGGGGGCTGTCTTGTGAGCTCTACAGGTCATCAGCAGGCTACTAATTTTCATTTTTCGCCCTTCCTAAGAAAGACTATGGGCCAAAGGCGCATTAAATTGAAGGAGAAAAGGCAATGCCAGGGTCAGTGAGCTGACATTGACTAAGATCCTATCCCACCTCCACTCAGTGGACATTAAGAAGGGGCTGTCCATCCCGGTTGTCCAAGGAGCTAGCTATGAGGTGCCATGGAAAGATATAATTTTTAATAATACGTTTCTTTTAGTCAGCCCAGGGTATACTTTTATGCATCGTAGTCGGGGGTAGTTATTTAAAAAAAAAAAGTGTGTTGCAACTTGATACAATCAGACAAACACGTTGCACCCAAGTGTCAACCTTTCTTAGTCCATTCCTGATTACTGAGAATTAATCCAAATTAGATGCTGCTGTTAAATAAATAACAGCATGTTCCAGAAGATTAAATATTTTGGCCACGTTAAACATCACAGTGGTTTGAATAAAATGGTAATGGAAGATACGGTTTCTGGAGTATGAGGCAGGGGATGACCAAGATGAAGGTGGCAGCAGGACATCAAAGAAACTTTTGAACTTGATGCTAGAGGAGGCAGGAGAACTTGCTAGAGATAGAGAGCATTTCAGGTGAGCTGTGATTAAAGCAATGTTCCGCTAGGGACATGCTACTACTTGAGATGCTGCTGTACACCTACAATAATAGATTATCTAGTTTTAGAGGACAAGAAAGACTGAGAGGTAGATGAATAGACAACACTGCAGAAACACTACAATAACACAAGACTCACAACAACCAATGTGACACACTTTGCTCATGAAAGAAAATATTAGTTCCTCACAATGCATTATGGCAGAAAGAAAAAGTGAAACAAGTCTAGTGAAGCAATGAAAAATGTAGGTAAATTTTAAATGTTGAGGTTAATAAACTGCTCTGCCAATTTAGTCAAAACAATATATCTCTTCTTCTTCTTCTTTGTGTTCGGTTTTGTATTGCTCGTCTAGATCATGAGATGGGTTGCCTCTATGAAGCTGCATGTCAGTTGGAGTTCCTCGAGAGTTCCCTATAGCTTGTAAAACAATATATAATTAATTATATTTGTTATCATTTTCAAAATGAGTAAATAAGAAGTTTACGTTAACACAATAGGCTGAAATTTACATTTGTAATCTCAAAAAATAGAAACAAAACAATATATTCACATGATGCAAATAAGATACAACAATAATTCCATGAAACAAAAAACACAATTAAACAAAGTTCTGAATATACTTCTGGTTATTTTGTGTGGCTAATGGCACTGAGAATGAAATAGTAACAAATTATTATTAAATATTTTGGAAAATAATGTGGGTAAATACAATATATATAAACTTCAGAGATTCATAGTAGTCTAGTGACCTATTTTGTTTCATGTCAAACTTTAATACAGCAACCTATACAGACAGACCACAGAGATTACAGTTTTAAGTGAGGTCTGTGTGACCTATGTTTTTGTTTCCATGGTAAAACTTCAAATACAGCAACCTATCACAGACCAGCCAAAACATCTTTACCACAAGATCCTTTCTTGCTACCAGGGTACATATGGCGCAAATATCCATTCGCTGAATTATATTTGGTTTTTTTCAGTTGTGCCCATTAGGTTTGACCTCATATTCTACTTTTCTTTACCAGGTGGGTTCCAGTAAAGTTCATGTTGTGTTAAATTTTGTAGTTTTCTGTGTGTGCATCCAAGATATCTCAACTTCTTTTCTATACTATTAACCCTAAGACCCAGGCTCCCGATATTTCGGGATTGAATGTATGCGTTGTATACCCCGAGCTCCCGATATTCCGGTCTGAGAATATTTTGTCATTACTTTTTGGTATTTGAAAAAAATTGTGTTCAAATGTGAGTCAAACACAACAACATATTCTACATAGTTTTGCGAGATGATGGATGCTGTTGAGTGATTTTTTTGTACTGATAAGGTAATTAGTTAACTATTTTCATGTGGAAAACATCTAAATTTTTCGGAAATGGTCATTCTAAAAGTATAACAACAGAGCAAGCTGTTTAACTTCTTTTTAATGAATCTGAAGATGAATTAGGCTTAGAATGTGATTATTCTGATAAGGATATAGAAAGTGAGTTAAATTATCATAGACACGTTACTGCAATATATACGCAAGTACTATCTGCTTTAAACTAGTTAAACTCATATAAGACAGGGATGCAAGATCCTATCAAAAGAAATGTGTAATACGTCACTATCGCCTATGGTTATACTGTGTTATTTACCCAGTATGTACTATTTGTAATTGCTTCACCCACTGCCTTGTGGAGAGGGGCTCGGGAGAGCTAAAGACTAGGGAGTAAACCCTGATCAAAAATCCCCACTGCCTTGTGGGTCAGCACAGAACTGCAGAAGGCTAGATGAGTAAACCTTGACCAAAAAATCGGAGGAGGGCCCCTAAGGCAGTTGATGGTTAAGGGGGGGATTCTGGTCTTGAAACTTTTTCGTTGCTTTGGTATTAATCGTAGAATTTGTATACAATTTTGAAAGATTATGACTTAGAATAGTAAAAAAATTAGTACAAAAAATGTCAATGCGTTGCCATGGAAACAATAAAGATGGTCGCAAACACAAATTTCAAATCCTAAGGCTCTGAAGTTAATGAATATAAATGAATTCTGTTTTCACTCTAAGGTGAGCAATTGTAATATCTAAAAATTACACATGATTTTTAGGATATATTAAATATTACATTTTTATGAATTTTTGGTAAACACACCGCCTAAAAACAGCTATTTTGACCGAATTTTGAGGGAATTTTTACAAAAAAAATTTATAAAAACTAAATATTTAATATATCCTAAAATCATGTAATATTTTAGATGTTACAATTCGCACCTTAGAGTGAAAACAGAATTCATTTACATTCATTAGATTCAGAGCCTTAGGATTTGAAATTTTGTTTTTTGTGGCCATTTTGTATTGTTTCCATGGCAACGCTTTGACATATATTTTTTACTTATTTTTTTCCACTATTTTAAGTCATAATCTTTCAAAATGGTTATACAAATTTTACATTAATGTGAAAACAACGAAAATAGCTTCATAATCCCCATACCCCGAATCCCCTTAAGTGTGCATTCCTTGCCATCTTCTGGCATCTCCTGCAAACCCTGCTTGATTCCAAATGTATAGACTTTGTCTTTCCTTTGGATGAAACAGTAGGGAAGAGAGGGGGTTTGTGCAAAATGGGCAAGGCACATTCTCCATTTTAGCTGCCCAGGCTAGGCACAAAGAGAGCAAATTACGAAAGGGCCAGAGTTTTTTAGAAGAGACTTATGTATGAGCTGAACGACAAGAGAGAAAAGCGAAAACTCAGAAGTTGTCACAGTAAAACACTTACAATTGACCGTCTGTAAAGACGAAAAGGCCATATTAGACAACGAAGAATTGTTTTAATCAATTTATATGCGAACTATATGTTCAATGTGAAGAAAAATCTACATATACGGAAGTATTGCGCCGTACTCATATATATTAAATAAAATAAAATTGTAAAGTTAGTATTCTGCAAATAGATAATAAGCAGGAATAAGGGAGATGATGGCGTAAGTCAATAACAAATTATAGAGCACTAAAGTTTGCTAAATTATTGTGTTTTAATATAACACTGATGTGGGCTGTTTTTGCTCAGGAGCTCTGGGGAAGGGAATTTTAAGGTATAGGTGGCCAGGGTTCAAAGGGTTCATAAATAATGTTGAGGGCTAATAACATTTTGCGGTACACCATATTTGAAACACAGCCAGAATGTTGCATCTTCATTTTCTTGGACATGGACTGACATAGCAGTAATTGTCCGACACATTTTGTGGTTTCCTGTAGGGCAACATCAAAATATCTCCACCATGCACAGTTTGCCGTTACCCTTTGCCAAGTCTGACCTACACTTTATATGTCTGCCTCTACTGTTCTTTCTCAGGTTGTTTTTGGTCTGTCTCTCCTGATCCCCTGCATGGTAGTTTCTGCGATGATCTTTGGATTGCTTTTGAAAACATGTCTTATTTAGAGAATTGCTTATGTCTGCTTTAAGAAATAATTTTTTCCTTAAGTATCTGTAAGATATTTCATTAATTAACAATACAAATATACAGCCACAAAGACAACCAAATCCTCTCAATTTCTTTCAAACTACTTACCATTTCGATGTTAGGTTAAATATTGTTAAAGTTTTATACCAAACGTAAGTTACAGATAATAAACTGTAGACTAGGTGTTGTTTTAAATCAAAACAATTGCATTTAATCCGCAATTAGTCCAGACTAGGCAATGCTTTGATGGCAGCAGTTTTTCTGATTGGTCCATATCTGGGATTAAGAATTCTTTGATCTTCTGGAATGTTCCTGTATGATAATTATTAAAATATATTACAAAAACATTATAGTAGGTTAAATGCGACTCAAAAATAACCAACTGTAGAAAATGCAATCATTTATATCAATGAATGTAGTCATCCTGCAAGACTGTCACCTGATGAATCAACTGCAAAAAGAACACTGGCCAGCAGAGACAGACATCAACACAAAGCTGTTTGGAAGCCTTGATGAACTAACAAACACTTCTTCTTCAGCGATCTTTGGTTTACTGTGGACCACAAACTGGGCAGTCAGCTTCAGGTCTGTCAGGTTTCCCAAAGTTTAGTTTTCAGGTCGACTGGATGTGGTCACATGTTGCTTCTCAGCTTACCCAGGAGAGGACAGTCTTGCAGGACATGTTCCAGTCTGCCTGTACACTGGCCAGAGCCAACTATAAACTTATGGGCCTTCGGACTCGGGTAAGAATTATGGGAAATCAGACCACACCTACACTATATGATCTCGCATTCCAGTATTGTTGTATAAAGATGAATTCTTTTAAAATCAACACAAAATGCTAAATCAAAGTTATATTATGCAACAAGTTAAGTTTAACAATAAGGAATATCAATATTATGAATATTTTTCACCAATAAATAACCATAGACACAGAATTTAGTAAAATTTCAAAAAAGCTTGCAGTGTTCTATCAAACATATATACATTCCAGACCCCTGCTCTGATCTAGTTCAGGTGTTTCCCCGTCGGTTGTCTGGCCTAGTTATCTAGAGTTGGCTGTGCACTGGCAGAGAGCTGTTTGACTTATTTCTAGTCTATATAAGTGTTTGTTGAGTCTGCAGTGTACGGTACATAGTCAAAATATAATGACCTGGTCTGTTCTGCTTAGGTCTTTGAGGAAGTCTTGCCTCAAATCAAATCCAGTGTTTGTCTTCCAGTCTACTGCAGATTTTCTCTGTTTGAGGGTTTTGACCTCTTAAAAAGACAGGGGTTGGTAATAACAAACACAATAACATATATCCAGAGAACCAGACTCATTGTGGAGACATTGAACATCAGCAAACAAGAAGAAGAAGAATAAACATAGTTAGACATGAAATAAAATTCCAATATAAATGTAAACATAAGAACACAACTTGAATTGTTGACACTTAGCAGTGAGTTAGATGGTCAAGACTGAATTTGCAACGTTATGGAATCATGCAGTTTTCAGAGGAATATGACATGAGAATCTCATGTTTAATATTGAGGAATGTGGTATTAGATTCATATTTTTTGTGATCACAACTTAAGCATGATGTGGTCAGCATCATGCCAGCTGATTCTATTACCTAGTGTTTCTCTCTTAACTCAATTGAAACTGAGTTGACCCAAAAGCAGGTTGCAGTTATAAAAATCCCACTCCAACTTGGGGATCGAATCGAGACCACTCATGTAAGAAGCAAGAAAACAAGTGCACTAACTTCTGTGCTTTAGAGGCTCGTTGAAGCTCTAGTATGCCATACTCTAACATCAGAGACTTCTTCTTCTTGGAACGCTCCATATCGACCTAGGTCCTACATCAGTCGCCTCTTACAACATGCATTCTAGGTTGCAGTGGTACTATTCTTTACTTCCCTTGCAGGCCCCAGCACCACACGGGCGAGAGACTTCCTTACCTGCCAGTTTCTCTGTAAGTACGTGGACTGTCTCCTGGGTTTGATCGAGATGTAATTCTGGGTGGAGTCTCTTGTGCATTTAACATAGTATGCCTCTGCTTGGACTTCAATTCTCCAATGCTGACTCTAGTTGCGTTGATCTCCAGCACATACTGTTTTCTTTCATCATTGGCTTTGTGATAAGCCTGATAAACAAACAAAAGATTTTTAATACACTTTGTAGATGTTTTTTCTTTATCCGTAAACTTGTTAGATATAGAGATATAGATATTTTGGTCCAAACTTTAACTTTGTTGCTGTCCTTTGTAAAATTGTCATAATGTTCCCTTATTGTTTACCATTTGTAACCAGTTTTCCTACAGTATATCTTATATTTATATTTTAAAATATACTTTGAGAAATGTCATTAAAATTATATTTACCTTAGATTCCTGGTCAAGTCTCCATTCTAAGTCCCTCAGTTGACTGCTCAAACTGTTTCTCTCTCGTTCTAAGGCTTTCACCATCTGTGGACTTGCCTACAACAATAGTATATAATTTAATTACTATACCGGAATATGGTTTTAACTCTTTCCACGCTTTAAGCCGCACACTGCGCCACGGCGGAAGTCCGTTTCACGCTTTAAGCCGCACACTGCGCCATAGAGTTGCTTCCTTATAAGAAGTCTTTCTAGTTTTACTTCTACTGTTTTACTTTACTACTTTTCAACCTTGTTATTCTATGGGGTTGTCAAGTTTTCTTCAATTTAGTATATAATAAGATATATATGTTTATTTATTTGACGAGTAGTTGGGATCGAAATTTTAAAATTTTTTTTTTTTTACTTTCCTTGAATTAACTGCTTAAAATGAGGAAATAAGCCTAGAGTTAAACTTAGTACTAGATAGTTTGCTAGCTGTGAGACGCCTCATAGCTCGGGTTCGAACCTACTGTCCGGCATTTGTTCGAGTCCCCTGGTCTTACTCAGGACGATAACGTGAGTACCTCTGAAGTCTGAGAAAATCTGCCTGTATGGCGAGGGAATACTAATTACGAGTACATTGAGCACACGGCTGCCAGTGTAAAGTAATTTACAATGTGCACGCTGCTGCCATTGTAAGAAATTGGAAAAAGATTTTCACGCAAAAATCAGTTTCAGAGATGAAACTCGTCTGAGTTGAAAGCGGACGAAAGAAAAAAAAAAAAAAAAAAAAAAAAAAAAAAACTGCTTAAAAATTGAGGAAATAATGGCCGTGGAAAGAGTTAAACATTCAGTTAACTGATTCGCAACTGAGTTTTTTTAGCCTCTGGATGCAATTATTTGTTTTGTTTCCGAAAAATTTCACAGTGACTTAGCAAAACTAAATTATTGTTTCTAAATATGATTTACAGTATGACTTATTATATATCAAATTGAAGAAAAATGGACGCGGTTTCACAAAATATTTACTGAATTATCAAATATAATGCAGTGTTAATTATACAGGAAACATATTAGCATTTATTAAAAATAAAAATTGAAATTGGTAGAACAAAAATCCAACTTACGAAGGGTCTTGATGAACAATAAGTTGAATAAACAAGTCTGACTCTCTTTTTAAATTGGTAATCCATTTATGAATACAAAAACATTAAGAAAATTGTGAATGGATGCATTGTTTATTAACTGATAACAAACTAGTATCATGACCATTCATAAAAATCTCAAGTTTTCTTTCTGTCACAGAGTATCCTAGAATGAATGGTAAACTCTGTTTCATTCTACGTCTAGCATAAGCCACATTGATATATTTTCGTTATCATTTACACATCACTTTTAAGAATTTTCCCGGATAATATAAAAGTCAAATCGGAACGAAAAGTAATTGAAAAGCAACGAAATAGTGCACATCATCTGAGTGACACGTTGTCCATGTGATAGCCATATTTACATTCAAGTGATGCGTCGTACTGAATTTTGTAATACTGCCATCAACTACCACATTATGTGTTGCTATGTCTATGTGAAGTTAAAGTGTATGAAAAATAAAGCAGTTTTAGCCTTTTAACAACTATTGAACAAGAGGTTAATTGAAATAAATTATATTCCCTGACAAGTCTATGTCATTAGAACCACTATCCACTAGATAAGATCGTTGGAATTTTTATAGAAATTTGATTGCTGGGAAGCCACCTTGTGGTTTTTACAAATGAATGATGAAAATTCAATGGACAGAAACCAACAAAAATGGAGTTTTGAAAGTGGTCTGCACACAAAAAGCCTGATTAAAAAGAATAAATATCAGACAATCAATGTTCTTTGAACACATAATTCAAAGAGCTGGTTTGGAACACTTGGTGACAATGGATAAAATACAGGGAAAAAGAGATCATGGAAGGCAGCGGGAAAAAATCTTGGATGGTCTGACATTGTGGTTCAACAAGAGATTGGCATCAGAACTGATTAACTGTAAGAGAGAAGGAGAGAGAATTGTGGAGAGACATGATCGTTTATGCCAACAGGCACATAACTTGATTGGTTGATCTACTGCATGCACTATCAGACATCAAATTTAGTATGTGTTTAAAAGGCAGTGGACACTATAGGACTGTTGAAATCTCCATAGAGTTGATGAAATGCTAATAGAACTGTTGAAATGTCCAAAGAGCTGTGCAGAAATGACATTGATAAAGATGACATCTTCTTCTTCTTTCTTCTTTGCGTTCGTTCTTTACAACCAATTTTAATCACTCTTTGTGATATGTTTGATCTTTGCCATTGTATATGTTGCACATTGGTTTAGTAGGCCACTAAACGCATAGACTTCTACATGTTTAGGACATGTGCATCCGATTTCAACCAAACATCCTTAGTCGCCTTTTACGACATGCATGGCAGGTAACAGTGATTCTATTCTTTACACCCCAAATTTGGGCCCCGGTAACCACTCGGGCGGATAAAGATGACATAAATGTTCTATGGTTTTCTATGTTGGTTCTCATGTTGGTGACAGTGAAACGACAAAATTATTTGGTTAAAATGTTCATTGAAAATTGTTACAAATCTATTAAAAAAATATTTATTCATATTTATACATTTTGTTCTTCATCTCTGTATTCATCTTAATCATATCAGATTTAAATAAAAAAAAGAATTCTTACATCGGCAAGGTCATCAAATGCTCTGTTATCTCTTGGTGATTTTCCAGCTGAAATTAATTAAAATAATGAATAATAATCAGAAATCTAAACAAACAGCAATATTCTACCATCAACATCATCATGAACCATGCTGATGAGTTTAGATGGTCATGGTTTGCAATTTCACTTGATTACCCGAGTCCCTGATCAGGTTCGTGTTCTTGTCTTGACCATGCCATGTGATCAGGTTATCCAGTTATTTTCTCTTGCCTTCCCCTTTCCTTCAGTATGACAAGTAACAAAGAAATTAAGTTAAATTTAATATACCTATTATGAGCTATCATCAAGCAGCTGTCAAGACTCAACAAGTAAATACCAAAGAAATAAGATGATGAGTGATCAAATTAAATAAATTGTTCAGGAAATATCATTGGAAAACACTCAAGGAAAAAGTATGAAGGCATACTGAACATAGAGAAGACAGAGCTTAAGCAAACAACATTAGAAGTATAATATATTTCTCTCGTACCATTATACATTACAAAGGGCCTACAAGCAATTACTAATTACCATTCTATCCTAGGCAACTCGTACAATCTCTTCTATGGAAGTGAGTCCAATACATCTTGCCACTCTCAGTAAATTTCATTTCAGCATTTCAATAAAGCGTCCTTTCTTTCTTTAATCATTTGCCTTCCACTTCAATGCCTTCTTTGTGGTTCTTTGATCATTTTTTCCAGATTATGTCCAAAATATTTCCATTTTCTATTTCTTAAAACAGTTATTTCTAGTGATTTACTAGGCGTTTCTCAGAGGTATCACATCTCCTGAATTTGTCCCATTTTATTTTAAAATGCAATTATTCAATTATTTCTGGAACAAAGATCTTCAATTCATCAAAATCTATCATCACTATTACAAGGTATCACCTGGCAGCACTGCTCTCTTAAAAATTGTTACAATTGCATTACAATTGCATTACAATCTCTACCTACCTTCTTTTAGATTTCTCTTGGCTTCCTCTACCTTCTCTTGTAACAAGAGAATCTGCTTCTCCAACTGTTGGTTCATCTCTGTTTGTGTTTCAAACCTTGTCTTCCATTCATTCCCTGTAGACACCATATCAGCAAAAAAAATACTCTTATACAACCATTAGAATAATATTCTCAGAAATTGAAAAAGATTAGATGTATTGAACACAGTGAAGATAAAGCAACTCTTAGTGGACAAGCGCACGCTAAGTGGCGTTTGAAGTGACGTTTACATTCCGCCAGCTAAATGGCGTTTGGTTATCAAACGTGAAAGCGCTGTAAAACGTGACTTTGCCTGGTCCACTAAGAGTTAACAAATCTACAGTGGGAAAATTACCACAACATAATGCAAAGTATGAAGGATGTGATACAGGAGATACAATCAATGTGGTAAAAGACACAAAACAGACAGCATGTCACACTTGAACCGCCGGTGTGGTGCCGGGGCCCACACGGGAAGCAAAGAATAGTACCACTGAAACCTACAATGCATGTCGTAAGAGGCGACTGATGTAGGCCCTAGGATGCTACCCTAGTAAATAAAAAGCAGCGCAGAAATAGAATGTGCTGGCCTACTTATAGGCGCATAACTGGCACATCGTAATCGCTCTTAAACTCAGATCACATAGAAATCACACAGAGTGGTCGATATGGAGCATTCGAAGAAGAAGAACACTTGAAAAAATAGAACAGTAACGTCTTAGATAAAAAACAGCTTTATTTTAGCTCTACAGTGACATGTCTGACAGTAATGTTTTGGGGCAGTAGATACACTGTATGAACTCTATGGGCAATAAGTATGGGACTGCACACTCCTTGCAAGTTTAACTTCAAATATGTTTCTGGGAAACTGCAACATCAAGGCAACACTAATTCTCTTAGAATAGAAGGTTGTGTTAAAAATAACAACTCAAAACTATAAATAAAACAAATTACTAATAGTCCAAGTACTTAATAACTCTCACAGCAGAGTTCTGCTACACGGCCATGACAATAATTTAATATGTACAGTAGATCTGCTTAACAATGAACAAACAGAACTGGTCTAGGACCATGATAGTTAATCAAGTCAGAAGACAATTTAAAAAAAAAATTCTTTGATCATTTTTCTAGTTGAAATGAATTATCTATCTGTTTATTTAATTATATGATAAAGTTTTAATAGACTTTCCCACAAAATATAGAACATGTCAGCCCTAACAAGTGTAGATACTCGACAATTGAAATGAGACATGTACAAATCCTACTGCTCATATATCTTACACTGAATAGGTCTGCCATCGTGAATCATCATCTGATTCATGGGCGCCTATGTGGTGTCCGGGCCCGCAAGGGAGGCAAAGAATAGTACCACTGCAACCTACAATGCATGTCATAAGAGGCGACTAATGTAGAAACTAGGGTAGCCACCCTAGTAAATAAAAAGGATTACAGAAATCTGATGTGCTGGCCTACTTGTAGGTGCATAACTGGCACAACGTACAATGGCTCTTAGACTCAGATCACATACAAATCACACAGAGTGGTTAACAAGTGGTGGATTTGGAGCATTCGAAGAAGAAGAAGAAGGATTCATGGGAACAATTTATATGTCTGTCTGGACATCTGAGCATGAGAGAAAGAATTGCAAAAAAAGAAAAAACATCTAAAACCAAGTCATGTGTTGACAGAAGTAATTATCAGGGAGACTGCAGTAAACTTTAGCACCAATAAGTGAAGGAAAACAATTATGTAAAAATGGGGGTAAAATTATGTTTTCCAAGGAAACAAGAGCACATGTTTCAACCATATTCTGCAAGACTGCCACATTTTTATTAAATGCTTGAAAGTTTTGACAAATTAGTTTTAACAATAGCAATATACATTGAAATAAAATGATTTTTTTTGTGTAGACACCACTAAACAAGTGTACAAGAAGAATGTTTTAACTGTTTTGGTCTAAAATTGGGCAAACACATAATAGAAAATAGCTGACTGTACTCCATTAAAGAAATATGTTAATGGAGTTGCTAACAATAAGATAAAGACAGAAGAAATAAATTACAAATTAGTTACATATAAATAAATACAAATAATATACAAAATAATATAATTGATGTAAAATTTAATCAAGAAACCCTACTTAACTTAATATTTCGCTTTTACTGGTAATAAAAGTAATTCTGGCAACACTTTATGGAAACTAAGATCATCTACTTGCTTTAGTTTTAATGTGTATATTATATAATAATCTTTTACCTTCATTTTCTATTGTGTCATACCGTCTTTCTAGTTCATCAATTGTTGCCTTTAACTCAGCTGAAGACTGATCTAACATCTCCCTGTGACATAAGTGTATTGGACAAAATAATGCTAATATTTTACTAAAGAACACACAGTATAAAAGTATAACTGTAAGGTTAATAAAAGCAATAACGATCCTTTTCAAATACAATTGAGACTAAAACTGAATATGTTCACATGAATGCTAAAATATGACAGTCATGATTTTATGAGATGTTTGATGCAGAATAAAGTATGTGTTTAATGATTACAGACAGTAGCTAAAATAAAGCTAGTAAAATACATACGCGTTTGAATAATATCGATAACTGGAAGTAATAGAAGCTTTCAAATCAATTTATCCATTCCAATATCTTCAATTGTTTATAGCAGGAAATAGTTTAATAATGTTTTACCGTATTTTTCAAACAGATTTATGGTGAAAGACATGAAATAAACTATAGTTATATAAACCATGCATTCAATTTAATTAGCTCACTTCATCTGTTTCTCTTGTTGTAGTTCTGATCGAAGTTTTTCAAGCTCGAATTCAGTAACGTTCGCCATCTTGGTTCCGATATAAACGTTGCTATGTTTCCCGCAGTTAGGATAATTAGCAGCTTAAAAGCGGAATAACTCTCTAATGTTATGGTTATTTATCCTTTTAGAGTTGTTCATTTTTATATTATAGTGTGGTCAACAAGCTTGAACCAAACCAAACAATATTTGTTCTTAGGCTGAAAGGGACTTTAATTGTTATAAAACAAAGCGAATGGAACTCTATGTTGGTATCGAACCTCGTATCTGTTTAGAGCTACTGTATTTGTTCATAACGGATATGTAAGTGGTCGAACACTGTGATCCTGCAAACAATATGTTTTTTAGAAGCTTAATACGCGTATCTGTTATTGTTGATCTATAAAAACAAACAAAGGAAGAACTCTCTACGTTTACGTTGGCATCGAAACGCTGAAATTCTATGTAATCTGTTTACGAGCTGACAAATATTTTTTTTAAAAATCTTGACTATTTTGATATACATACCCACACGCGCACACATGCACACATACATATACATAGTCCGGAAAAACAAACTGTAGATCCTGGAAAGAAATGTATGTTACTCGTTTTAGAACTTCCCCTTCTTATTACGTCCACGCGTTTTTGTTTGTTTTGTATTTAGCTACCGTAATTATTAATGGTGAGCGTCTATAGCTCAAGCGGTATGAGCTCGATCATAAACCCAAGCGCACCTGGTTCAAACCCCATGGTGGGCAAATTTTGAAGCAAATTAATTTTCGTGAGATTTTTACCAAATGTAAATATAGACCTCACCGTTCAGAAAGTAATGACAAACTACTGAACGTATAAGTGGTGCCTAGAAAATCAACGGCTCGTCTACTGTGGTTGATGGCTACGTCATGTAAAGGATATGCCATGATTTTCATTTTTCAATTATTAACGACCACGCTATCTCGACTCTCCAAGCTTACAAGATATAGTGTAAACATGTCTTCTTCTTATGTCGTCACACTGCTACCGGGTTGTTGCCCAGTGTCATGGTTTTCTGTTTTTGTCTTGCGCTGTTCTGGTGGTTTGCGTGATTGTTGTTTTTGCTCTTTGACAGGATTCTGCTATGCCATCTAACCATATTTTTCGTGGTCTTCCTCTCGCCTTCTTTCCTGATGTTCTGTTGTAGAAGACTTTGTATACTGTGGAGTTTGGATGTATTATTATTAAGTGACCAAACCATTTCATTCTTTGTTTCTGAATGTAATTTAAGTAAGGTTCTATGCCAACTTTCTTTCTTATGCTGGTGTTGATGACTGTCTTGTCTGGTTGTTGGTAACTTGTCGCAGGCAGCGCATTTTACATTTAGTTATTTTTTTTTGTAAATGTGTCATGATACATTATTAGCATGTCATATCATTGATGTTGACTACTTTTTCTCATCTTACTAAAGGTGCTCCGTGACTTGAGTATGTTCTTTTTGTTTTTGTTGTTGTTTACTTTCAATAAATTATAACAATTTCATCACTTGTCTGTGTACGTTCCTGCGTGTTCGCCCTCCCCTCCCCACCATTTCTCTCCTGATCCCCTTCCACTAATACACCATGATAAATACAAGAGTTAACTAGAGATATTTTATTGCTGCTATTTTTCGTGCAATCTAGAGTTACATATTCAGCCAGTGTGCATAAATGTGATGGTATGACTGATTGATACAAAAGATCATCATCATTGCACTTTGATGAATAACCACACGCGCTCCGATCTATTTCTTACACAGGAAGATCTCAGCGGCAGTGCATGAACTCAGTAGCACCGACGAAGGTCACCAATGTTATTTTGAAGATTGTAATAAAGATTGCAGAAATTTAAAAAAAACTCTTTTAAAAATTGTGCTCAATCAGGGACTTTGTAACATACTCATAATAATTTTCAATTGTCAATGATTCTTTAACGTGCTCAACTTGAACACGGGACCTACACTTTATCGTCGGTCTCCGATAGGACTAGGAATTCAATCTCATCTACATTGAGATCAGGAACCTCTGGAAACATATCCCGATCGTACTATCGTATAATATACACAGTTAGTACAAACATTCAGATATAAATATCCGTCCATCGCAAGAGACGATTACATCAGCATCAGTCGTGTGCTGTTGCACCTCTCTGGCTTGTGTGGAGGTGGCTGTAGAACCAAGTCATGGAAGCCAATTCCGTACGACAAGTAGTGCACAGTTTATCGGGGTTAAACATGTGGGTGTTGTAAAGTCTGTTTTATTGCATGGCTCGTTATTTCTGCGTCTCAACGGTACGTCAATTATCAGCTATGCCAATTGCTCTTGTGTTCTTGCAGTGCCACATTTTGTGATCTTGCGCGAGGGATTCCCAATATGTCTATTTCAAAGCATTTTAGAGACACTTTAAACATGTATTTGATGCGTTTTCATATTCAACAACCGGTTACTTGTCGCTATCTAGCTCGCCACACATCAGCTGTTTTGTTATGCGTTGTATATCAGACATCCAAGTAACGTAACCGACTCATCACACGTACCTGGGTCTTCAGTAACAGAGTGTGGATATTTCAAAATCGTGGCTCATCTTATTAAAGCTTCCGTGTCTGGGATTGTGTCCTCCCATTTTATTTTGAGCAGTCCGCGGAGACAACCTGAGTTGACGTGGTTTAGTTTTATTGTGTGACTGCTATACACTGGCCATGTTCACTGACGTGCAGCAGGGTGGTGAGCACTATGGTTCGATAAACTTTCTGCCTTGGGGCTAAGCTTATCCCCCTCTACTCCCAGATAGGGATGTGCAGTCTTCCAAATGCAACACTGGCGTTGGATATTCTATTTTTGAGCTCAGAGTCGATGTTTGTTGATCTGGATATTACATTGACACTTAATTTTTTAACAATAAACTGAGTATAAAGCAATATGCTACAGAGGCGGCCAGGCCCTCTCTGCTATTATCAGTGTCTGAGCACTTACTCGGTAGATCCAGCAACGTTTCCGGGGAAATCCCATGTACAGGAAAACAAACACCTTTCATTTGTGTATGAATTCAGCTAAACGGAACTGAGCTAGGACGACTTACTAAACATATGTGTCTATGCCTCTTGAAGAAGATAACACATTATATTGTATTTTTTTTTCTATTTTAAAAACAAATATATTTATGAAGAAATAGTATGTATTGACAGACACTTACTCGTCATTTTGCACATAATCGTCATCCTCTTCAAGGAGTCCATGTGGCGAATGTTGCATACTATTCCCATGTATCTCTGTATCGTCATCTTCTACGTCGTCATCAATACCATCTTCGTGATCTGAGAATCTATCGAATGTACCACCGTAATGAACTCGAATATATTCCTGCCGCTTACGATCCCTATCAGTTATCTGTCTATTGTTTACCATAGTTCTACCACCTTTTTCAACAATGTTGTCAACGCCTTGCTGGTCTCGCTGCTCCCTGCCGTTGGCATTTTCATTGTTCTGCCCAGTTTTAAATTTTGATTTTGCTGTGTTATTGTTTGTGTGATTCTTTCTTGAACTCTTGCCATCATCTCGTTGTGGGGACGTTTCTTTAAACCGATTGCTGCTTTTATCCTGCTGTGCTGTTTGCAATTTATTAGTCTGAGTAGTACTATAGCTTTTGTTTTCTGTTATGCTACTATTGGAATAATCGCTGTGATATGAAGAAGCATCAGTGTCCTTAGCGTTATGTTGACCGTAGACGTTGTGTTGTATCGGCCTAACGTCGTGCTTTTTGTTCAATCTTTTATCTTCTTCAAAATTACGAGTTCCTAATTTATTTGCATGATCTTTATTGGTGTTGTTCTTGTTATAACTATCGTCATCGTGTTGGAAAACTGAATTTTTCGTTATCTTGCCATCCTTGTTTGTTGATCCATGTTCGATTTTGTTCCCGATCTCATTCAGCTTATTTACATTATTGTCATTGCTCTGGCGATATGTTGGCGTAGAATTAACATGTTTGAGATTTCTATCGATATGTTGAGCCTGCTTTTCATTTGATAGTTTGATGTTATTGACTTTATACTGTGTTTCGTTGCTGCTGTCAGAGCTGTTGTGTTTAGTTAATTTTGACGCTTGAAATATCCCGTCCATCTTGTTGCCACGACTGTCACGTGATGACTGTGTTTGGTAATTATTGTGATTGCCATGGTCACCGCTGTTGCTACCGTCGAAAAGATCTTGTGGAAAGTTCCTTTTTGAGTGTTTATATATTTCACTGCGACTATCATCTTCTTCCTTGTGATTAGATATGCGTTCTTTGTTCTTGTTTATTTCTGAAATAGTACCTTTGTAAATTTCGTCAGCTTTACTGCTCTTGTTTTGTTGACCTTTAAGTAAAGTTGTGTAACTGTTTGCACCGTCTTTTATAATGCTATTATCCCCAGTTGCATTTCGTGAACTCGTTGCATATCTTGTTGGTTTGCCGTTAGTGTCAACAGCTTCAGTGATAGGTGGTAATGTCATACCTTGGTCTTTGCGGTAAATGGTGTCAATGTCCTTTTGACTTCTGTTATTTGTTGCAATACCGTTAATGGGATTAACTTTTTCGTATTTCTTGTTCATTTCGAAACCGTTATTGTTCTTCGTATCGTCGAGACGATTATATACAGTAGATTAAATTTTTCCCGGTCAACTTTAATAATGCTATAACCGTTGGTGTTACGAAATGATGACTCTGTGTCCTCTTCTTTTTTAAATACAATCTCTTACTTGTCGTAGTTATTAAACCGGATTATTCTTTGCATAATTATTATTTAACCTCACACCGCGCTTTATCAAAGATGCAACTATACGGTTTTATTAATGTATACTTTTAATATGCAAGAATACTCCATATCACTGAAGATTAAACTCCTTTAGCTGTGAATACTCAAAATGATTGTCTAGATTTCACAACAACTGCTCTACGTCTAACATTAACGACGAATGAGACCAACCTAATTGTGTTGTTGAAATCCATAGAGATTCTGAAACAAAAGAAAAGACGGGGGAGGTGGGAAGTTAACAGAAACCACGAACATGAATTCTGTAGTTGACACACATTTCATCCCGCGATGGAGAGCCAATATGTATGTTCAAGTGAGAAAATGTCAAAAGAAATCTATAAATTCGATGCCAATTTATTAGTGCTACGTGACTGGAGGATATTTGTTTGATAACGAAAAACAAAAGCTGAAATATAAGATAATTCCAACTACCGAAAAAATTCCTATATAACCAACATCGATAATATTTCTTGTTAACTATTTTGCTATCATAACCTTCAACGTCTTGTTTAAAAACAAAAAAAAATAGCAACAGAGTAATGCCAGTTTATTCATTTTTTCTTATTTTTAAATGTTGAAGTTGAAGTATTGAATCAGCATGTGTTTCATTATTTACATTTCTGGTTTGTGACACGGTTACCTAGCTACCAAACAAAACGCGATATAAACATGATTTGATATAAACATTGCACTGTCTTTTACAAGTAGTTTTTTTTCTGTCGCTGTTCACTCTTCATACCGTCTGCTTTCTCCTCTTGCACAACTTATTTTCTCTCTCAAAATTCACAGACATAAACGCAGACATCATAGGTGTAGAAAAATGGAGGAAACTTAACCTTTCACTTAAAATTTTTTTTTTAACGAGAAATGTCTCCATTTTTTAATGGTGATAATCTTTTTCAACATGCTGAAAATATCGGCGACCTAACTCTTACACAGTCGCTACTGTGACGACTCGAATGTTCTCCAACCCAGAAAGGTCGGGTACTCATCTTTAGCTATGAGAGTGGCGATCGATTGTACCGGGGATTGAACACCGTCTGCTGTTAGAAAAAATCTCTTCTTCCCACAAATTAAATATTTTCATTTTGTTTTGTTTAAAATATATTTAACACATATCCGCAGAGGAAGTGAAGAGGGGAAGTCAATGCTCAGCTGTAAAAAAAAAAAAAAGTACAGTAAATACAAGACAAGAACAAAGTAAATCTCATTGTTATAGTTGCACAGACCAGTCCAAAATACAAATAATTAGATCAAAAGATGACAAAAATACAAATAATTAGAGAAATAAAATGACAAAAAATACAAATAAAGAATGAAAATGACAAAAATTGCAAATAATTTGAGGTAGAAAATGAATCACTGAAGATGGTCAAATATAGAAATTGCTTTTCAGTAAGAGTTCGTTTCGAAATTCTTATTTTAAAAACGGTTGATTCATATAGTAGAGCTTGAGCTTAGCTACTGGTATTACTATATTTATTGTTATATGTTTATGAATGGCTACCTGTTTGTGTTCTCTATAGGCTACCTGGTGGTACATGAAGCTTCAGTAAAGACTTTCCACGTTCTCTTGTTTCTTGAAATCTTCGGTGCAATATTTCACACCAAAAAAGCTGCAAACAGTTCTTCTTTCAACTTTCGCTCCATTTTGTTCGTGGTATTCCGTTCTCTCCTTTTCATGGACATCCACAAACGTTTTTTTTCCAGGGAGGAACAAAATGGAAAAAAATAGTTGGTAGTTTATTGCGCGGAAATGGATAAGACCAAATTAGAATAAAACTGTTTTAACAAAAATTCAATATCCAGGGCATGGCACCCTTTTCTTAACGTATGGACAGCCATGTTCCTTTCCCCTCTGGTGTCCATGTGCTGACTGTGTTCGCTAATGTACGGCTAGATTCATTGACATAGCATTGCCAAATCATTTCTATCTCTTTTCTGTTATGATGGTTTTCAGTGTTTTTTGCTTAGTTGTTTGGATAAGCCTGTTGTTAGATCTTCTTTCTGGTCAGAATATTCACATAATTCTGCGACTCGATTTCGGTCGCCAACATGTCGGGTGTGAAAATTCCTAACGGATAAACTGTGCGCGATTTCTTGTGATTGCGATGTGATTTACGCGGTTTCTGGCTACTATAAGCGGATAAAACGTGTTGATTAGTGTCCGTGTTTTTGTATGTATGGTCAGAGCAAACGCCTGACCGTACATTGTGGCCCTGAGCGTGCCGGCGCCGTATCGGAGAATAGCGTAACCTATTATCAATAGGTAGCGCACCGCATGGCGATGGACTAAGTGCGAGTCCAACCTGCTGCCTTGTAGGTTAATAAATTAAGGCTAAAGGTGGGCAGCCTGACAGAAACGCCGCAGAAGACGGGTGCACAATGTGCAGCGCAATTCGTTTTACGACGACATCGACTGGTGGTACATAATTCTGCACAGGCATGAGCGGTGGTAGGGAAACAATCTCACTGCATCCGTTATTTTCACTCCTCAACACTCTGGTCAATAAAGTAGGACTAGTAGAACGATCTTTTATAGTCTAAAATGAAAATCGTGGCATATCCTAAAGGACGTAGCCATCAACCACAGGAAAATGAGTCGTTGATTTTCTAGGCACCACTTATACGTTCAGTAGTTTGCCATTGCTTTCTGAACGGTGAGGGTCTATTTTTACCTTTTGTAAAATCCCACGGAAACAAATTTGCTTCCAAACTTGCCCACCGTGGGGTTTGAACCAGGTACGCTTGGGTTCGTGATCAAGCTCACTACCGCTTGAGCTTATAGAGTCTACATTTGTTTTATTTGCTACAGATTATAAATTGCCGGGATTGGTATCATCCTGTCAATAGCGGCTCATGCCTTATTCAAACAATTTTAATATCCGCTTTTGTTTCGCCTTTTTGAGTCATTACCCGGTCAAGATTTGTGGAGTGTTCTATAGTGTCCAATATTTGGTTATCTGTAAGAACTGGTTGTTGATCTGTTGTGGAGTGTTCTATAGTGTCCAATATTTGGTTATCTGTAAGAACTGGTTGTTGATCTGTTGTGGAGTGTTCTATAGTGTCCAATATTTGGTTATCTGTAAGAACTGGTTGTTGATCTGTTGTGGAGTGTTCTATAGTGTCCAATATTTGGTTATCTGTAAGAACTGGTTGTTGATCTGTTGTGGAGTGTTCTATAGTGTCCAATATTTGGTTATCTGTAAGAACTGGTTGTTGATCTGTTGTGGAGTGTTCTATAGTGTCCAATATTTGGTTATCTGTAAGAACTGGTTGTTGATCTGTACTGTTGGTCACAATTTTTATTTTTCATGTATTTATCTTAAGACCAACGGTTTCTTGAATGTCAGTGCCAGAGATAATGTATTGTTCTTTTGTAGGGTAGTGCCAGAGATGATGTATTGTTATTTTGTATGGTAGTGCCAGAGATGATGTATTGTTATTTTGTATGGTAGTGCCAGAGATGATGTATTGTTATTTTGTAGGGTAGTGCCAGAGATGATGTATTGTTATTTTGTAGGGTAGTGCCAGAGATGATGTATTGTTATTTTGTATGGTAGTGCCAGAGATGATATATTGTTATTTTGTAGGGTAGTGCCAGAGATTATATGTTGTTATTTTGTATGGTAGTGCCAGATAAGCTATGTGCACATACCTCTTAATTATCATGATATCCACTTTGAATAGCATACATCTGTAACTACACAAGCGTGAACAATTCCGCAATAAAGATACATAACCACTGGTAGTGGTTACAAACAAAAGATTCAAACATGTAATCAATAATACGAAACAATAAAATACTTGTGGTATGGAAGGAACACTACATGGTTACAGATAGTTTCATGTAAAACATGGCAGCTTATACAAGCTTTGATTGAGAGATCAGACACAAACAATAGCTCGCGTGCCGGTTGAAAAGAATAAAGTCACCAGAACTGAATTATGGAAGAACACATTGAAGTACCGACGATATAGTCAGTTCTTTGTAGCTCGTGTAGAATATATGTACAATGAGCCTAACAATGATTTACCGATATATAGATTGGAGTGGCAACAATATTCAGCCATGATCAATATTCGTTTAGCTTTTATCTATCTAACCACGTCGTTACAATAACACAGTCAATTTCATTCAAACTTGAAAAATGACAAGGCGGCAGAGATAGATAACATCCCGACGGAAGCACTGAGAAGGGGGGAAGATGGGGAATCAGCTCCACAGATTGTTTAACTTGGTGTAGAGCAGGGGGGAGATCCCAGCAGACTGGATGAAAGGTCTTCTCGCAAAACTGCCAAAAACTCGAGATGTATCACAGTGTGGCAATTAGAGAACGATCTTGCTTCTTTCCATTCCCAGCAAAGTCCTGACTAGGGTTACCCTGGACACCTGTTACCCCCGAGGAAGACAATCCGAGAAAGGCCAGGTCAGTACTGGTGTTAGACAAGGATAGGATGCCTGCTGTCCCCCTCCTCTTTTGGTGTTTCTTCGCACAAAAATCAGTCAGATGTGCAATAGTAGGTACCATGACTACGTCTAAATTCAAAACGGCATAATTTTAAAAAAGCTTAAGGTATAAACACACTTGTTTCGTGGTCACCCCTCTCCCTGATGATGAGGGCACCGGACCCTCTTCCACGAAAGGGTTTATCTAACGCAACTGGTGGTCATTTTATTCTACGGATAATTTTTTGAGAAAAGTTCTCCACATATGATGAAGCCGATGAAGTTATATTATTAGAGACATTGAGGTGGCATGAGAGAGTCACAAATAATGAGCTTATGGAGAGAAGAAGACAGAATCCAGTAAACCACGGGGTAAAGAAAAGTGGTTATGTTATGTTATGCGATCGACGTCATGGCACATATGGCATTCCCATTCGTGTTCTGTCCTCCGTTGCAGCAGCCATTCCAAAGTCTATTTGTTCGCAGTACCCATGAGAAGTTGATTACTATATCTTCTCTCTCTAACAAGAAGACGACACTGTCTGGCATGTCCAAACTTAACGCCTAATTCTCGAACTCGTTCCAGTGTCTGAGAAAAGTGGTGTTTTCTGTTTCTTATAAATAACCATTACCTCTGTTTTCTTTATATTCATACTTAATCCTTTCTTGTCATTTTCTCTCCCTATTATGTATATCAAGTCTTGTAGATCTTGTTCATTTGTCGCCTTGAGAATTGTATCATCAGTGTATTTTAGATTGTTCATTATTTGCGCACTAACTGTTATTCCTGTCTTTTCTTCTATATGTCGCTTGATGTTTTCACTGTATAGATTGAACAGGTCTGGTCAAAGCACGTATCTCTATCTTACCCCTAATTGTGCCTCTTAATAGATCTATCGTATTCTGTCCCTGCAGTCTTATTTAACTGCATCATTGCTTTTAAAAAACACACTCTATTTTACGGTTGTGTCCCTTTCATTGTTTTAATTCTCAACTAAATCTGAAAAACGCTATTTCACAGTTATGTCCCTTTCATTGCAAACATTTGTTTTATTAGTTCTCAATGAAATCTGTAAAACAGTTACTTGAAATCATACAACAAAATACATAATTCAAATTATATTACACACAATCTCTAGTTAGATTAAAGGTCGGTTATAATGAATATTTTTATGTCTGCCTCTACCACTGAAGTTGGGGTAAAGATCGGCTGAATGGCGAGATACACTTGTGATAAGAAAAGCAAGCCATCACGCAAAAAAACAGTCATATTATGCGCAATGACTACGCCTGAATTCAAGGATGGAACGAGAGGCGCATACCGTACCGTCTGTGTGTTGCCGGGGTACGTAAGGGGCGCAAAGAATAATAACACTGCGACCTACAAGGCATGTCATAAGAGGCGACTGAGGTAGAGACCTAGGGAAGCTACCCTAGTAAATAAAAAGCATCGAAATATAAATTGGATGTGCTGACCTACTTGTAGGTGCATAACTGGCACAACGTACAATCGCTCTTAGGCTCGGATCACATAAAAATGACAAAGAGTGATTTAACAAGTGATCGATATGGAGCGTTTGAAGAAGAAGAATACCGTACCTCATCACAGAGGTCTTCTATTACAATCGAGTTTTGATGTGACATAGCTAATCAGTTAATCAATCAATCAGTCTACCTTTTAAACTATTCCTCGCCACTACATTTGTTTTCTTACTGCTGCCCAGTCGCCCACACACTTTCTGTCTAAGATGGACTTCGTCTTCCTTTTCTGCTTCAACGATCAAGCGGCTCTTTGGGTTTTACGGTAATGAGAGAGCGGACAGGCTTGCATCAACAGCATCGAGTGTTGGGGAGTTGAAGATGGATAAGGGGATATTCTTTGGTCTCTTCGCGACTGTCTGTTGGATAAGGACACTAAAATCGATGTTGAATCGATAAAGCGATTTATGCAGTTTGTAGTTACCCGTTGTTCAAGTCGAACTGGATGCCTGAGAAGCAGAGTGAGAAGTGTGTTTAATCAGCAAGCCACGGGAACAATCAGTATGCATACTCTTCGATATCTGTTGGGGGACACTGAGCACATATGGGTCTGCCCGGAGTGCAGTGACATCAGTGTAGTAACCAATAACCAATTTAAGTCTTGCTCTTTGTCCCAACACTATGTAGTGGTATCTGCATGTGTCTGTAAGTTGTTCTCTTGTTCCGTATAATGTATTCCATTTATCTAGTCTTGGAGAAAGAAGACTCTTTCTGACATCTTCCAGTGCTTGACACCTTAAGATATGCAAACACTTGAGACTCGGTGGTCTGTTGTGGTAGACTTCTATTCATGAGATTATTAAGTGGTATGTGCCGGATTCGGTGTCGATAAATTGTGCTTTGGTCTCTCCTTATCTTCTTTTTTTTCCATTGCGTTCGGTTTCGTATGCTCGTCTAAACCATGAGATTGGTTGCCTCTATGAAGCTGCATGTCAGTTGAAGTTCAACGAGATTCACCCATATCTTGCTCTGTAAGCTTCGTTCATGAGGCCATGTTTTGTTTCGTTGGTGTATATATGATGGACATGACCGCAGGATGTGCTCTGGAGTCGGTGTTTCTGCCTGACATGATCTCTCCTTATAAAATGGTTGATGTTGTCATTAGAGTTTGGGTTGGCCATATATATGTAGACCTCTCTTCCCCTCTCTTCCAGTGTCTCCCATGTCCTATCTGTAGGGTTTGGGTTGGCCATATGTAAGTAGACCTTTCTTACAGTGTCTCCCATGGCCCATCTGTAGGGTTTGGGTTGGCCATATGTATGTAGACCTTTCTTACAGTGTCTCTCATGGCTCATCTGTAGGGTTTGGGTTGGCCATATGTATGTAGACCTCTCTTCCAGTGTCTCTCATGGCCCATCTATAGGGTTTGGGTTGGCCATATGTATGTAGACCTCTCTTCCAGTGTCTCCCATGGCTCATCTGTAGGGTTTGGGTTGGCCATATGTATGTAGACCTCTCTTCCAGTGTCTCCCATGGCTCATCTGTAGGGTTTGGGTTGGCCATATGTATGTAGACCTCTCTTCCAGTGTCTCTCATGGCCCATCTATAGGGTTTGGGTTGGCCATATGTATGTAGACCTCTCTTCCAGTGTCTCCCATGGCCCATCTGTAGGGTTTGGGTTGGCCATATGTATGTAGACCTCTCTTCCAGTGTCTCCCATGGCCCATCTGTTCAGTTAAATTTACTATGAGAATGGCGAAAGGGTTAACTTACCGAGGCTTAATTATGAGATTTTCAGGCGTGCTGACGTGGACATTTTATAACGGGCATGATACTGGATTAATAAATGCCCACACACACACATACATACTCGCGCACAAACTCACACATACTCATGCACACGGCGAATTGTGCTTCCATATCCGCCTGTTAGTAAGAGTTGGCATTTCTAATCTTAGTAAATCTACCGTGCGATGTATCGTCTGTATGACAACTTATTATTGACGTTGCTATTATGACGATAAAATTTCTCCTCTTGCGTGGCTTTGATCTCACTACTCACTATTTCTATTTATAGCAACAGGGACGTGTCATATTCGATTAACAAAATTGCAACAGAATACTTTAAAACTTTTTCAAATCGTAGACGGTGTGATACATAATCTTACTGAGCCATTATGAACGGCTGTCGGCTGTCTCCACATTACCTGCAGACCAAACACAACCTTTGAACCAATTATATATTGATTATATATGCAGCTGAGCGTCTGGCTTGTGTCTGCTTGATGAAGGCAAGAAACATTATTTTGCTCATGACAGCGTTCCAAAATACAAATAGGATTTTGAATAAGACATTTGTATTTGCTTCCCATTAGATTACACTTACAATTAGATTAAGAAAATGTCCTTCTTGAAGATAATTATACTGTTGTTTTTTAAATTTTCTCCTCGAGGTACATCAGTTGGTTCACCGTGCCCTACCTCGGATTATGGGTGGTCTGCGCATATATTATAGACCACGTGACACAGACCATGTGACTACATCTGATGAGCATCAAAGATAATATATGAATTCAGGTCACAAGATTACTACGCTAACATGTGTATTTCTACGCCGTCTTAACAGTAGCGTAGGTGGAAAATGTCTTTCATCCGGGGTCTAGCAGGGTTGAGTGGTGGTGTCCTGAAGGACAATGGCTGGACCAGGCACCGAAAGTGATAGTGGAATGTTTTGTTAGGACAGAGAAAGACAAGTACCCCTACCCGTCCACATTTAAGGACACCCCAAGAAAGGAATATTCAAATATAGCTTGTCGGGACAGCGTTAGGGAACGTCCTACAAATGTCAGTCCTGTTATAACAGTGTGTTATCTTTTGAGGACTCCGTCGGTCACGACACAGTAGGAGATCATGTGGTTTTACAACCGCTGTTAAAGGGGGGAAAATGTAAATTGTAGTCTTTCTAAAACAATCAGGATTGATTTGTCTCCCCCTAATACGATACACTGAGAACATTCTGTTTATAGCTGGTGTAGGGTGAGGAATGAAGAGCGTATATATGAATTTTACGTGGTAAAAGGGGTTTTTAATAGACCAACCGTTTAGAACGACGGCAAGTTGTGTATCTTTTCCGCCATTTGCACGCACGGAATGCCCGGGCTTGTTGACCTGAAATCGCTTGCTAGCGTGCGGGTTGTGACGTGTAATATCAGGTTGTTATTTCAAATCGGGGGGTTGTGAGCGCGTGCTGCTTTAAATGTGGCCAGGCAAGTCCAACGTCTGGCCATCTTGTGGCGGAACTGTTTCAACTAGCAGAAAAAAGGCGATTATCTGACGCCTCAGAACCAGATGCTGCAGACATATGTCAGCCTGTAAAGGCAACTCGTCTAGAAGGTAAAACTCGAATTTAAATCTTCGCTGCTATATACCCATTCATGAGAAGGCTTTGGGAGTAAACCCACAAGCTCTCTATTCAGAGGCGGAGCTCTCAAGCAGTGATGATGACAGCATTGGGTTTTTTTTAAAGATACAATAGTGGGTTTTTATTGTTTTCTCATAACACTTGTTATGTACTTGTTTGAACATACTACGTGACGCAACACCTATTGTCTCCTGAGACAAAGAGGCCAATGATGATGTTATGTAGGCACGTTGTCTTCACCAAATGTCAAACCTGTTCTCTGACCCTGACTCCAACAGGATGTGACCACGAGGAACTCCTTTCTGTCTTATGTATTGATATTGAGCGTCTTCAAGTCATGCGTCCATATGTATTTGTAACGGGGGAAGGGTCGCCCCACCACTCTTTTGTCAGAAGCCAGCTCAACTAGCAGTTTTACCCGTTCTTCACACGGGGAATTTAGTATACATCTATTTGAAAAGTTGTTTTCGGAATCGGAATGAAATACGGTCAGATACGGTTAGAATGAAATATCAGGTTTTACTGCCAATCGGAATGAGAAACATGCCCCGTTATCTCAAAATCGACTTCTTTCCCATTAAAAACAATACGTTTTGTCTCCATGAAAATTTGAAAACTTTGTCGGTTGGCCATATTAGATTAAAATGTCCCTGATTCCGTTTGCCAGTAAAACCGGATACAACAGAATTCCCGTTCCCGTGAAAGTTTAATTTAGTTTAAATCTAGTTGTAATTTTTCACCACTTTTAAAGTTACATTTGTTATCATTTTCCGCTGATCTTCCGAGCCCACATAAACTCATTCCGACTGCTAGTAAAACCTGATACAATTGAATTCCCGTGAAAGTTGAAAAATAACAATAGGCAAATTAAATTTAATCAGATTATTAACTTATCGATGTGTTTTAAAAAATTATTTTTAATAAAAAATTGGACGAGTTGAGATTGATCATGTTGTCTTCAGGAAAGCAGTCTCGAGCATCTTATGTATTCGTCAGAGAACTGAACATATTGTCTTTAGGATAGCAGTCGAGCAATTTATGTATTCGTCTAGAGAACTAACATGTTGTCTTTAGGATAGCAGTCGAGCAATTTATGTATTCGTCTAGAGAACTAACATGTTGTCTTTAGGATAGCAGTCGAGCAATTTATGTATTCGTCTAGAGAACTAACATGTTGTCTTTAGGATAGCAGTCGAGCAATTTATGTATTCATCTAGAGAACTAACATGTTGTCTTTAGATAGCAGTCGACAATTTATGTATTCATCTAGAGAACTAACATGTTGTCTTTAGGATAGCAGTCGAGCATTTATGTATTTATCTAGAGAACTAACATATTGTCTTAGGATAGCAGTCGAGCATCTTATGTATTCGTCTAGAGAATAACATGTTTCTTTAGGATAGCAGTCGAGCAATTTATGTATTCGTCTAGAGAACTAACATGTTGTCTTTAGGATAGCAGTCGAGCAATTTATGTATTCGTCTAGAGAACTAACATGTTGTCTTTAGGATAGCAGTCGATCAATTTATGTATTCGTCTAGAGAACTAACATGTTGTCTTTAGGATAGCAGTCGAGCATCTTATGTATTCGTCTAGAGAATTGACATGTTGAAATACCAATAAATATAGTATTCGTGTGATGTGCGAAAGACGTCACCGGACTATAACAACATGATCGCTTTGTGCATCACATGACCGCAAACGTCGTGAAAACATGGTTAGACACTTTGGCGATTTCTACACAGAATGACCATGTGCGTTAAGTTGGAATATGGTTATTGAAAGGAACTTCTTTGCGTTCGTTCTTTACGACCAATTTTAATCACTCTTTGTGATTTATTTGATCTTTACCAAGAACGTGTATACGTTGCACATTGGTTTGTTAGGCCCTAAACGCATAGACTTGTACTTGTTTAGAACACGTGCATCCGATTTCAGCCAAACCTCCTTAGTCGCCTCTTACGACATGCGTGGCAGGTAATAGTGGTTCTATTCTTTACACCCCAAATTTGTGCCCCGGTAACCACTCGGACGTTAGAAAGGAACAAATAGTTCAGTTTGATAATCTTTTCCTCTTACCATGTATGAAAGCTACACTCGCTTGTTCCATTCTTTGAAGATATCTGGACAACCTCTCGCCAAATTTCAAGTTCGTAGGATGTCCAGATATCTTTAAACAATTGGGACAGACATACAATTCCATTCATCTTTGTCTATATATATATATATATATATACATTAGATTGAGCATCCGGCCGTTATCTATTCAGCTCAGGTGACCCAGTCATCCTATTTAGTGGATGAGGGTAACTGTCCTAATTTGTGACAGTCTCTTCAGGAACGTACGCCATTATCTTCCGTGATACTGTCGTCTCCTGCGACGTTTGGCCTTGTCATTCTCTTGGACTCATTAGTGAAGTGGATTGGAGGGGAAGGAAAGGGGGGAGGGGTTGTCTACTGCAAAGCAACAACGAGTCTCCATTTTATCCGTTAAAGCGCCACGATGGACACCAGCTTGCCCCACAGTGTAACCACGGGAAGCCCGTTGATGAGCCAGCAACCACCACTGATAAGAAACCCAGCTTGGCCTCACAGTGTCAACACAATACGGGAAGCTCCGTTGATGAGCCAGCAACCACCACTGATAAGAAACCCAGCTTGGCCTCACAGTGTCAACACAATACGGGAAGCTCCGTTGATGAGCCAGCAACCACCACTGATAAGAAACCCAGCTTGGCCTCACAGTGTCAACACAATACGGGAAGCTCCGTTGATGAGCCAGCAACAACCACTGATAAGACACCCAGCTTGGCCTCACAGTGTCAACACAATACGGGAAGCTCCGTTCTTGAGCCAGCAACCACCGCGCAAAACGTTCATCTTTTTTTCATGTTGGCTCGGGAAGCGAATAGAAGTCTTGATACAAACCCGCAGCTTGCACAACCATTAAATGCTTAATGAAGCCGCTAGAGTGCCAACACAACAGTCCGTACCTTGAGTTTGTAGTTCATGCTGAAGGGAACAGTTGTCACACAACGCACATCAGTCTGCATAGGCATTACTGCATACGACAGCTGCATTACTGGGGTCTAGCTATCCACCATTTTCTGAATATGCATTTTACAACACAACCACCATGGACACAAACAATACGCTTTCTGAATGAAATTCACAGCTTACAGTGTCGCTCTATGCACTAACAAAGTAGCTTGACGATTGAACCAGGTTCTACAAGTCCAGACATGAGGGGAAATGCGCAAACAGCCAGGAAACGAAGTAAACAACACACTCCAAATTCTTAACGGCTTGTCCGCCTTTCCGACATGTTGGCCGGATGAAGTTATTAAATTCTTCTTCTTGTGATGGTTATTTGGTTAATTATAACTTCAGATCTGTTTTTATGATGAAGTCAACTGTTGTCTGAAGTTTATCTATGATGCCGTGTAGTCTTGAATGTTGCAACTTAACTACGTGACGCACGGTAAGTCGATCAACAGCATACGTTTTATTGGACGGTATAATCATTATATATAATTATACTCATCGTTTTATAACGTTTACTGGACAGTACTAATATTGTTGAGTAATCTCACATCCGATGCTTCTCATATGCACATATTATAACAGTATAGTATTGTAGAATAGAGAGAGATATAGAGAGATGTGTAGTGGCGCAGTCCCCTTGAAAGCAAGTTGCTTTTCACAAACATCATTGATAACAATGTCAGTGCCTCCTTTGGCTCGCTGGATGTGTTCGTAAGAACGCCCGTATTGCTACGCAATGGGTGCCGTAAGAAATAAGGGTAAGTGGGTTCGAATCCTGTGTTAATTTGTTTTTTCGGAAACTCTTAATACTTATACACTGTCTATTTATTAATCATATTCTTGGCTTCCATTGTCTTCCGTTCGAATCTGGCTTCATTGTCTTCTGGGTTTACATATTCATTGGCTTCCATTGTCTTCTCTGGGGGTTCTTACATATTCATTGGCTTCCATTGTCTTCCCTGGGAGTTCTTACATATTCATTGGCTTCCATTGTCTTCCCTGGGAGTTCTTACATATTCATTGGCTTCCATTGTCTTCTCTGGGGTTTTTTCCACTTTATTCATCTGGTGTATTGTCTATCATCTTTACAACAGTATGTCATCTGTAATCACTACATACCTATCTGTCATTCACATAATCAGTTATCTGTCAATCATCAATAACAAACAGAATGTATCTGTCAATCACTACATACAAACAGAAGTGTATCTGTCAATCACGCACATAACAAACAGAAGTGTATCTGTCAATCACTCACATAACAAACAGAAGTGTATCTGTCAATCACTCACATAACAAACAGAAGTGTATCTGTCAATCACGCACATAACAAACAGAAGTGTATCTGTCAATCACTCACATAACAAACAGAAGTGTATCTGTCAATCACGCACATAACAAACAGAAGTGTATCTGTCAATCACTCAGATAACAAACAGAAGTGTATCTGTCAATCACTCACATAACAAACAGAAGTGTATCTGTCAATCACTCACATAACAATCAGAAGTGTATCTGTCAATCACGCACATAACAAACATAAGTGTATCTGTCAATCACGCACATAACAAACAGGAGTGTATCTGTCAATCACTCAGATAACAAACAGAAGTGTATCTGTCAATCACTCACATAACAAACAGAAGTGTATCTGTCAATCACTCACATAACAAACAGAAGTGTATCTGTCAATCACTCACGTAACAAACAGAAGTGTATCTGTCAATCACTCACGTAACAAACAGAAGTGTATTTGTCAATCACTCACGTAACAAACAGAAGTGTATCTGTCAATCACTCACATAACAAACAGAAGTGTATCTGTCAATCACTCACGTAACAAACAGAAGTGTATTCGTCAATCACTCACGTAACAAATAGAAGTGTATCTGTCAATCACTCACATAACAAATAGAAGTGTATCTGTCAATCACTCAGATAACAAACAGAAGTGTATTCGTCAATCAATCACTCATATATCAAACAACGTTGGTAAATAAAACAACATCCGCAATCTTGACTTGTCTTGTTTAAATCATTTCAACAATATCTCAATAATAACATGCAGACATGGTCGACCATACGTTAAGGTAATGATGGAAGGTATTTGCCTCAATAATAACATGCAGACATGGTCGACCATACGTTAAGGTAATGATGGAAGGTATTTGCCTCAATAATAACATGCAGACATGGTCGACCATACGTTAAGGTAATGATGGAAGGTATTTGCCTCAATAATAACATGCAGACATGGTCGACCATACGTTAAGGTAATGATGGAAGGTATTTGCCTCAATAATAACATGCAGACATGGTCGACCATACGTTAAGGTAATGATGGAAGGTATTTGCCCCACTTCCCAACGAAGAATGACTTTTTGATTAAAAAGTCGCCGTGTGTTGCCGGGGCTCGCAAGGAGCAAAGAATAGTAACACTGCGACCTACAAGGCATGTCGTAAGAGGCGACTGATGGTAGGACCTAGGTAAGCTACCCTAGTAAATAAAAAGCATCGCAGAAATCGGATTGTTGGCCCACTTGTAGGCGCGTACAATCTTGAAACACGTACAAACAAAGTACTATAGTTTTACAAAATACAGAAACAGTGACGATAAACAGCAACGTTTCGACCAAAAGGCCTTTATCAAGCAAACGACACAACAGGAGTGACGAATTATAGAGAACAAAAATAGTTAGGCTATCGTACAATCGCTCTTAGGCTCAAATTACATACAAATCTCACAGAGTGGTTAGCAAGTGGTCGATATGGAGCGTTCGAAGAAGGAGAAGAGGCATCTCACCTTCTTATACTGACTTCTAGTCAAGAGATACTGTTCCTATAAGATTATCATTAGACGAACTGACATGATCATTGTTCTTACATCAACATCATCTAGTAGCTTGTCTTGAACAGAACTTTGCCATCCTAACAGTTGCTTGAAATTTCTCTTTTTCCTCCCGCCTCTGCAGCCGTCATACTCAAATCACCAGTTACATCCTGAATCCATCTTTGCCGTGGTCTGTCTTTTCTCCTCTTTGCCGGGATGTCTTCTTTCATAATGATCTTCTCCAGACATTTGTGTCTTTTTACCTGCCCAAAATACTTACATTTGTTTTCTTATTTGTAGCATCAGCCAGTTTTCTTTGATTTTGAATTCTTTCTAGATAGATCTATTTGTTTTTCTTCTTTGGTGATGATATACGGAGGATTCTTATGTAACACTTATATTCAAAAGTTCATATATATTTTCCACTGCCTTATTAAATGTCCATGCTGCACATCCATATGTTGCCACTGGGAATGTGCAGGCTCTTCATATTCTGACGTTTGTTTTCCTATCAGTTCCATTTCATTTTTATTTTTGTTGTTTAATTTTTTTGTAAATCTGTGTTTGTTTTATTTTAATTTCCATCATCCCATTTCTATATTTTGTTAGCAGTGAACCGAGATATTCAAAACTTTACATTTTCTATTTTTTCTCCGTAGACGTTCGGCAGATGATCTATGTAATAGAGACAATGGCTACGCCCATGGAACAGTATGGTCAATGTCTGGAAGGAAAGCAATGAAAGACTGTCTTCCAAGAATCCAGCTTGAACAACACATTCTCAGTGTGTGCACACGGTACACATTCTCAGTGTGTGCACACGGTACACATTCTCAGTGTGTGCACAGTACAATTTCAGTTTTGCACACATTCTCAGTGTGTGCACACGGTACACAATCTCACTACATGTATCCTGATCCGCTACTTGGGGATCTAAATTACAGGTACATTTGAAGTCGGAGTATATACGGCTCGCCTGAACGACGAGGAACACTAATGAAAATGAAAAATAAACCTTCACGCAAAAATCAGACAGAGGCGCCATGACTGAATTCATAGCGAACCAACGATAAATAAAATTAAATAATATATTTAAAAAAAACCAACAATTCGTAATAATGATCACTAATCGATTCCGTCGGTTAATGACCTCGATGGTGACAGTATTACTGACCGATTCCGTCGGTTAATGACCTCGATCATGACAGTTGTTTAGATCACAAGATAAAGAAATTTTAAAAACCCAACTATTTCCATAATAACAATAATGAGATTTTACTTTGCTAAGATTTGTTATTGATTTATAACACATTTATTATTGCACATTATTGTAATTATTATTTACTGTCTGTATCAAATATTTCTTGGCAATGTTTCATTTTTCTTTTCTTCCTCGTCTTCATTTCAGATTTAAAAAAAACATTTTCTTAAATGTTGGTTTATTAATTGAATTATTTTTTTTTTTTCTTTTCCTCTTCATCTGCAACTCCCAACGGAGCACAGGTCTTCAACAAACTTCTTCCAGCTCTTAATCTCTCTAGCCATCCCTTCCAATTATTTCCATGTTTTACCTATCCATTTAATATCAACCTCTAGCTCTCTTCTCCAGGTATGTCTAGACCTTCCCCTACTCCTCTTTCCTTTCAGGTTCCAAAGCAGTGCCTGTCTTGCAATGCTTCCGGTCGGTCTTCTCAGTGTGTGTCCTATTTATCGCCGCGTCTCTTCCTTAACGCTTTCTCCATGTTAGCTGCTTAGTTCTTTCTCTGAGTTCATCATTCGTAATCGTATCATAGCATCTCAGTCCCTCTATTATACCTAAACATCCATTTATGAAGTGCTGTATTTTTCTGATGGTTTCTTTTGTTGTACTCCATGTTTCCGAACCATAGACCAACACTGACTTCACATTTGATTGAAAGATTCTCAGATTTGAAAAAGGTTTTATTTTTATGTTGTACTAAATTCTGAAATGGTTTGACCACTTGGTGAGAATGAGCCCGAATACACCAGTTGCAAGAGCGAGCAATTTGAAAATTGAATTATCAAGAGGAAAGGGCAGACCAAGAAAAAGATGAATTGATGGAGTTACAGACATCTTAAAACTTCACAATACCACAGCATATCAAGCGACTATCGCACTATATTGCACTATCTCGGAAACCGATCATCAGTTTATCCTGCGACGTCTAACGGCAATAAGAAGAGATTTATAGAACGGGCTTTTGTGTGTGCTTCGTAAACAATATTTTTCGCTGCCTCTGTTATCTCTGATGTCCACTTTTTTGCGTGGACGGTTTTTTGCTTTGTATCTACTGTGTCGGAGTAACATTGCCATTTGAGGTGGACTGTCTGTTGGTAATCTGTTTATGTGGCCAAATCATTTAATTTGTTGTTTCTTGATGAAGTTCAGCACTGATGACGTAATCACTTTTTTTTTATGTCTTCTTTTCTAAACCGGTCTCTTCTTGATACTCCCAGCATTCTGTGTAGATACTTCATCTCTGTAGTACCTATTTATTAGCGTTGATGTTTGGAAACTAATGAAGAAAGCGAAGACAACGATTTACATCTTACATAAGGGGTGTGGTGATCATAATGTCCATCTAATGTCCAGTACATATCTATTGATGCATCAAGACGAGAAGAGATCGATATAAACAGAATGAGTTCGTCGAATCCTGAATGCAATGTATTTTTCTCTCTTTTTGTTTATATCTTTTAGCAAAGTGAACTTGATTGTACATAAAGTTAGAAACCAGCGAATGTGTTGTGATTGGTTGTAGACAAGCTTATCTATGCCTGTGTTTTGATTGGTTGTAGACAAGCTTATCTATGCCTGTGTGTTTTGATTGGTTGTAGACAATCTTATCTATGCCTGTGTTTTGATTGGTTGTAGACAAGCTTATCTATGGTTAGTTGCAGACAATCTTATCTTTGCCTGTGTTTTGATTGATTCACACAAACTTATCTATGCACGTGTTTTAATTGGTTGCAGACACACTTATCCTGTGTTTTCATTGATTGCAGACAAGCTTATCTATGCACGTGTTTTGATTGGTTGTAGAAAAGCTTATCTATGCACGTCTTTTGATTGGTTGTAGGCAAATTTATCTATGTGTGCTTTTTGATTGGTTGTAGACAATCTTATCCATGTGTGTGTGTTTTGATTGGTTGTAGACAAATTTATATATGTGTGTTTTTTGCTTGGTTGTAGACAAACTTATCCATGTGTGTGTGTTTTGATTGGTTGTAGATAAACTTATCCATGTGTGTGTGTTTTGCTTGGTTGTAGACAATCTTATCCATGTGTGTGTGTTATAATTGTTTGTAGACAATCTTATCCACGTGTGTGTGTTTTGATTGGTTGTAGACAAACGTCATTCTAATTTCTTATTCTATAGATGACAAGTTGTTTGTTTTTCTTTGCAGATCTTGGTTGTTTTTACTTAACAAGGCAATATAATCTGCAAAATCCAAACCTTCCAGTTGACTATTTTCTACCCAATCGACGACAGTTTCGCCCCTGCAACATTTTCTCATAACCCAGTAAACGGCAACTCCAAACAAAAGCGCATATACAATACATTCAACCTTCTGTTACTACGGTTTCAACTATAATATGAATATTCATGTTAAATCATATTAACCCATCTTCACCACATTAACAAAACTCTCACATAAACTACCGCCCCCAAAAAAAACCGCACGAGGTCAAATAAGATATTATCATATATCTATATACATCAAGTACTCTTTCTAGAATATTCCACTACTTTCTCGAAGATTCCATTTCTTTCTACAAAAGACTATTTGTTGATGAATCGCTAATTTCTAGAATTAACCAACATATTTGCTTGTTGTGAAACTTGTTTTATGATTACATGGTTCTGTTTCCTGTTGTCTATCACGTGTTATAATCATGCGCGTGCAAGACCAACCACACCCAACTCGGAGCCGTGAGTTTATTACTAACAACAACCACATGTTCATTATGTATTAGTTCCCACACGCATCAGCTTGATTGATTTATTTTTGTGGGTATTTTGTTTTAAATATACACCGATCGCTCTAGTGACGTAAACTTCCGTGCAATTTCAACACTGCAAAGGCAGTGTGTCGCTGACATGACCTATATCCGGTGTGCATGACAACACTGTCGTGTCTGTTATTCCCTCACCCCCGACTGTGCTAATTGCTCAACATTTGTTGCAGACATGCTCATCGTACGATAGTGAACGGGTTAGTACTAGCAAGGTCACACACACTGTATCCTTGCACAGGAAGTAGTACGTCAATTTCTGATGACGTATGATAGAATCTGCACTTTGCCAAACCGTTCATGTGTAGTGGGATTAGCGTGTTCAATAAATATATCGTTCGATCATCGAATCAGACAAAAGAGGCCCGTGGTTTCAGTCCCACACCCTGATCATCCATACACGAGGAAAGGAATTGACTCTCCTACCTCCTGCACATTGGGACCTAGAAATGTGTAGTGACATGCACTTCATACCCAAAAGTAGGACAAGGCTGCGGGACATTTTATATATCATGTCGTACACAAATGTCCCTGTTTAGGGGTCTATGTGGGGCGTAGAGGTTGGTGCTCGTCTCTCGTGTCAAAGGTACCAGGTTCGCTCCCTCGGAGAGACATCTGGATATGTTGCAGAAATCCCTGATCTCAGTTTAGGTGAGATCGAGTTCCTAGTCCTAACGGAGACAAACGATAAAACGTAGATCCAGTGTTCAATTTGAGCATGTAAAAACAGTTCAAAATCGAAAAGAGCAAGCTGGAAAGCAGCTGCCCGAGCAACATTCATTAGCAAAAAAATATTGAAAATACAATTTCTACAAAAGTATCTTCACCATCCTCAAAATTACATCGGGGACCCTCGCCGTTGCTACGGAGTTCGTGCACTGCACTAGATCTTCCTTGTAATAAAGAGATCGGAGCACACATGGTTACTCACCAAAGTACAATAATGATGGTGCAATCAATCAATTAAACACATATGTCATGATGTGTACTTCCTTCTGACGTTGACTAGAGTATTAAGGCTTCTAACATTGGAGATCATGAGTCTCCACAAACGTCTGTCCGAGTACGACGTATCAATTCCTAGCTTGACATTATTCCCTGCCATGAAGCCAGACTGATTATAATTTTCTCTCGTTGTCATCCTCTAAGATATATTTATTACTTACTTACTCGCGTATTCCTATCCGCTCCCCGTAGAGCATAGGGTCTCAACAGTTGTTCGCCACTTTTCTCGGTCTCTAGCTGTTTTCTTTCTGACTTCTTAGGATATGCAGCCTCCTTCAGTTGTTCAAGATGTCTCCTTTTCCGTTTTACTTGCGGGTTCCACTTAAGTGCTTGTTTAGTGACACTCGACTGTGTCTTCTGCAGTGTACGTCTGACCCATTGTCTTTTCTCATCTTAACCTGCGTCATCACTGGTTTCTGCCCTGTTCGTATCCACAAGCCTGTGTTCGCATCACTGTCATGTCATCTCAATCTGGGAATACACCAAAGACATTGACAAAGGTCTGAATCTTATTTGTATTTAACTTAATGACTCGCCATGTTGGATATATTTATTTAATTTAATGACTCGCCATGTTGGATATATTTATTTAACTTAATGACTCGCCATGTTGGATATATTTATTTAACTTAATGACTCGACATGTTGGATATATTTATTTAACTTAATGACTCGACATGTTGGATATATTTATTTAATTTAATGACTTGCATGTTGGATATATTTATTTAATTTAATGACTCGCCATGTTGGATATATTTATTTAACTTAATGACTCGACATGTTGGATATATTTATTTAATTTAATGACTCGACATGTTGGATATATTTATTTAATTTAATGACTCGACATGTTGGATATATTTATTTAATTTAATGACTCGCCATGTTGGATATATTTATTTAACTTAATGACTCGCCATGTTGGATATATTTATTTAACTTAATGACTCGACATGTTGGATATATTTATTTAATTTAATGACTCGCCATGTTGGATATATTTATTTTATTTAATGACTCGCCATGTTGGATATATTTATTTAATTTAATGACTCGACATGTTGGATATATTTATTTTATTTAATGACTCGCCATGTTGGATATATTTATTTAATTTAATGACTCGCCATGTTGGATATATTTATTTTATTTAATGACTCGACATGTTGGATATATTTATTTTATTTAATGACTCGACATGTTGGATATATTTATTTAATTTAATGACTCGCCATGTTGGATATATTTATTTAATTTAATGACTCGACATGTTGGATATATTTATTTAATTTAATGACTCGACATGTTGGATATATTTATTTAATTTAATGACTCGCCATGTTGGATATATTTATTTTATTTAATGACTCGACATGTTGGATATATTTATTTAATTTAATGACTCGACATGTTGGATATATTTATTTTATTTAATGACTCGACATGTTGGATATATTTATTTAATTTAATGACTCGCCATGTTGGATATATTTATTTAATTTAATGACTCGACATGTTGGATATATTTATTTAATTTAATGACTCGACATGTTGGATATATTTATTTAATTTAATGACTCGACATGTTGGATATATTTATTTAATTTAATGACTCGACATGTTGGATATATTTATTTAATTTAATGACTCGACATGTTGGATATATTTATTTAATTTAATGACTCGACATGTTGGATATATTTATTTAATTTAATGACTCGCCATGTTGGATATATTTATTTAATTTAATGACTCGACATGTTGGATATATTTATTGCTTGTGTCATATTATGATTTACTCCTGTAAAGCGAAGGATTCACTTCATTGCACCGGGTTTTACCCCATATGGTTCGGTTCCTTTCCACATAAATATCACGTCACATGTCAAGAGTATTGCACAAAGCACGAACTCCGTAGCTCTAGCAACAATTCTAGGGATCTCTGGAAAAATGCACTTGTGAACATAACGGCGTGGTCCGGATTTGAACCCACGACCCTCGACTCGCAAGGCAAGGGCTTAACCACTTAGCCACAGAGACCCCCACCTTACTCATGTAGATTGTAGGAAGTCTAGCTATGTTTATGTCTGTAAGATTAGACAATAAGACAGACAATTGTGAAACATTAGATATATATATTTATAAGTTCAGATAATAAGACAGACAATTGTGAAACATTAGACATATATATTTATAAGTTCAGACAATAAGACAGACAATTGTGAAACATTAGACATATATATTTATAAGTTCAGACAATAAGACAGACAATTGGGAAACATTAGACACATATATTTATAAGTTCAGACAATAAGACAGACAATTGTGAAACATTAGACATATATATTTATAAGTTCAGACAATAAGACAGACAATTGTGAAACATTAGACATATATATTTATAAGTTCAGACAATAAGACAGACAATTGGGAAACATTAGACATATATATTTATAAGTTCAGACAATAAGACAGACAATTGTGAAACATTAGACATATATATTTATAAGTTCAGACAATAAGACAGACAATTGGGAAACATTAGACATATATATTTATAAGTTCAGACAATAAGACAGACAATTGGGAAACATTAGACATATATATTTATAAGTTCAGACAATAAGACAGACAATTGTGAAACATTAGACATATATATTTATAAGTTCAGACAATAAGACAGACAATTGTGAAACATTAGACATATATATTTATAAGTTCAGACAATAAGACAGACAATTGTGAAACATTAGACATATATATTTATAAGTTCAGACAATAAGACAGACAATTGGGAAACATTAGACATATATATTTATAAGTTCAGACAATAAGACAGACAATTGGGAAACATTAGACATATATATTTATAAGTTCAGACAATAAGACAGACAATTGTGAAACATTAGACATATATATTTATAAGTTCAGACAATAAGACAGACAATTGTGAAACATTAGACATATATATTTATAAGTTCAGACAATAAGACAGACAATTGTGAAACATTAGACATATATATTTATAAGTTCAGACAATAAGACAGACAATTGTGAAACATTAGACATATATATTTATAAGTTCAGACAATAAGACAGACAATTGTGAAACATTAGACATATATATTTATAAGTTCAGACAATAAGACAGACAATTGTGAAACATTAGACATATATATTTATAAGTTCAGACAATAAGACAGACAATTGTGAAACATTAGACATATATATTTATAAGTTCAGACAATAAGACAGACAATTGTGAAACATTAGACATATATATTTATAAGTTCAGACAATAAGACAGACAATTGTGAAACATTAGACATATATATTTATAAGTTCAGACAATAAGACAGACAATTGGGAAACATTAGACATATATATTTATAAGTTCAGACAATAAGACAGACAATTGTGAAACATTAGACATATATATTTATAAGTTCAGACAATAAGACAGACAATTGGGAAACATTAGACATATATATTTATAAGTTCAGACAATAAGACAGACAATTGTGAAACATTAGACATATATATTTATAAGTTCAGACAATAAGACAGACAATTGGGAAACATTAGACATATATATTTATAAGTTCAGACAATAAGACAGACAATTGTGAAACATTAGACATATATATTTATAAGTTCAGACAATAAGACAGACAATTGGGAAACATTAGACATATATATTTATAAGTTCAGACAATAAGATCAGACAATTAGGAAACATTAGACATATATATTTATAAGTTCAGACAATAAGACAGACAATTGTGAAACATTAGACATATATATTTATAAGTTCAGACAATAAGACAGACAATTGTGAAACATTAGACATATATATTTATAAGTTCAGACAATAAGACAGACAATTGTGAAACATTAGACATATATATTTATAAGTTCAGACAATAAGACAGACAATTGTGAAACATTAGACATATATATTTATAAGTTCAGACAATAAGACAGACAATTGTGAAACATTAGACATATATATTTATAAGTTCAGACAATAAGACAGACAATTGTGAAACATTAGACATATATATTTATAAGTTCAGACAATAAGACAGACAATTGTGAAACATTAGACATATATTTATAAGTTCAGACAATAAGACAGACAATTGTGAAACATTAGACATATATTTATAAGTTCAGACAATAAGACAGACAATTGTGAAACATTAGACATATATTTTAGTTCATAGACGCATTCATAGACTAATTTTTAAGTCACTAAGACAGATTGTGAAACATTAGACACAACTACACACATAACTCATCACCACCAAGTGCCATCTTTGCCTCGAAGGTCGGCCTCAACCATCCCCAGCCTCGTGCCTTGATGTTGCACTCTACTATTCTGTAAGTTGTCCAATTCGCGATATTTCCCTCCTACTTGTGGCCCTAACTTCCTCTTTCCGCCATTCAACCTTCCTCTCCAATAATGTTTTGATCAATGTGTCATGTCTCTTTACGTATCCGAACTATTTCTTTGTTTGCTTTTTATTTACTATAGTAATACTTTTTTTTCGTTCCTATTTATTTTCTAGAATTTTTTTATTTTGTTTGTTTTTGTTCTCCATGAAAAACGACATATTCTTCAGTATATCCACATCTAAAATGCATTATCTGCTCCTTCTTTGCATTCGTTCTTTATGACCAATTTTAATCACTCTTTGTGATATGTTTGATCGTTGCCAAGAACGTGTATACGATGCACATTGGTTTGGTAGGCCCCTAAACACATAGACTTCTACACGTTTAGGGCATGTGCATCTGATTTCAGCCAAAACTCCTTAGTCGCCTCTTATGACATGCGTGGCAGGAAACAGTGGTTCTATTCTTTACACCCCAAATTTGGGCCCGGTAACCACTCTGGCGAAATGCATTATGCCAATCGGCGAAGTGAGTGAACTGGCTAAGGAGATATAGTTAATTTCAGATGCGCTGCAAAGAGAGCAACGTTATATAAAGGATACGCACTTTGATAATGAAAATGCATTAATTATGTCTTCTAAGTGCTTACTCATAGCTCATGTTTCTCAATTATATGAATACATCTGTTAAAACGGCCAACTACTAAAAATTTTTTTTTAAATTTGAGCTAATTACGAAAATAGATCTAACGTAAAAAACCCAAAAACTAACAAAGTCAACATATCGGATACAAGATTTTTATCGGGTAAGAAACAGGACGTCACACTGGGCTCCCTGAAGAGTCCGCTTGTTAATAACTGAGATCCTAAACGTATTTTTATTCAAAAGTTTTTATACAATTTGTGGCAGATCTTCTTTTGATGGATATGAACCATCATGATGAATGGATCAGGTCAGGGTTATTGCACACATACACACATTAATCGATTCACAGTCAACATTAGCTGAGGCAAAGAGACATAATCGTGCTTTCTATACTACGCCCTGGAGTCAAGTGCGACATATCGTCGTTCTGCTCTACTTAACACGGCCCCAGTTTACAAGAGTAAACTATCTGCTGAAATAGAATACTAATTGAAGAGTACGTTACGGGACTACTTTTGTTGTAGGTCATTGGGGGGGAAAGAAAACCGTTTCATTGATTAAACCTGCATCATTTGAGATATTTGCTTCATTCAAAGAGACTTTAGATCAACGCTGCCCAACAAGGCGCTCGCAGGGGACATGGCGCCAGTGTGATACAACGTTGATTAAACCAGCATCATTTGAGATATTTGTTTCATTCAAAGCAGACTTTATATCAACGCTGCCCAACAAGGCGCCCGCAGAGGACATGGCGCCAGTGTGATACAACGTTGATTAAACCAGCATCATTTGAGATATTTGTTTCATTCAAAGTAGACTTTAGATCAACGCTGCCCAACAAGGCATCGCAGGGGGCATGGAGCCAGTGTGATACAACGTCCTATTTGACTTTGTCGGATTTAACGATAATCAGAATTTCAATTTTAAAAAAATTCTTAAATAACAGTGTGTTTCAATTATTTTTTGGGGAGGGGGGTGTGGTGGGTGCACAATCTTTAGTATATTTTCAGTAAATGGAAGAATAACGATATCCAACCAAAGATACAATAAAGTAAATCAAATCATAGAACAAAAGGCACCAATTTTGAAATGTCAACATCTCACCATGAACAATAAAAGAGCATTGTTCAACACAATCTTTCTCCACACATTTCTCTACCATCAGTGCAAACATGGAGACTGACATCACATGATAAAAGAAAATTAGTCACGACAGAGATGAAGTCTCTACGCAGAATGCTGGGAGTATCAAGAAGAGACCAGTTGAGAAATGAAGACATCAGGAAAATGTTAGTACATCAGTACTGAACTTCATTAAGTAACAACAATTCAAATGGTTCGCTAACATAAGCAGATTACCAACACACAGTATGCCTCAAAGTGCATTGTTACTCAGATACAGTGGATACAAAGCAGAAGGCCGGCCACGCAAAAGTTGGACATAAAAAATAACAGAGTCAGGGAAAACACTATTTATGAAGCGAACACTAAAATCTGTTCTAGAAATCTTTTCTTATCCTGACGCTGTGAGGCAAAACTTGTCTTATCCTAACGCTGTGAGGCAAAACTTAATTATAGAAAAGGAAGAAGATTTATTTTTGGTTATTATTGTTGTTAATGTTGAATTAATATTACTTTATTATTATTGTTAGTATTATTAATTAGAGTTACCACCATATTCTTTTATCAAACCATTGTATCCATTTTTCTTTGCAATTTGTATTTTTCCAAATGTCATAGATTGCAGACCCAAAGAAACCAACACTTTTCGACGCTTTTTAACTTTAAAAAAAACATAACCAGGAGAAAATGACTAACTGACCGGGAAGCTGGGACAGTCCCAGTAAAACCGGGACGTAATGTATGGTGATACGTATGGAGACTAAATCTGTGACGAAAACTGCACTGAGATGAACACCAGAGGATACAAGAAAACGGGGAAGATCCAAAACGACATGGAGGAGAACAGTAAAACAAGAACTGAAAGAACTAAACCACAGCCGGAAGCCGATACAGAGGGCACATTGGTTTGGTAGGCCCCTAAACGGAAGAATGTCGTGAATTTGTTGCTGCCCTACGCACCAGGGGCGTCACAGGCTAGAGAGACAGAGTGATATCAAACATATATTTTTAAAAAGCCCACTATAAACTGAATTTCTACTGTTCTGACAATTGATCGACCTTATAATATATAGGGCTGTTATTCCACATAAGGGAAATCATAACACCGTAACTGAGCTGTCTAATTGAAAGGGAGGAGGGGGATGTGGTTAGGCGCGGACAAGCATGTCGGCAGGACCATGCCGTGCTATGATGCAGAGAGGCGGTCGCATCAGGCGGCCGCATCAGGCGTAACCCGTAAGAGGGGCGGCATAACCAGCAACATCAAAATTATAATTGAAGGTTATTTTAAAGAAATAAAATTAAAGGGGCGGCATTTCGAAGACTTGCATCATACTGAGAAAACAAACCGCACGGTGCTGCATGCCGGTACTGTCTGTGGGGTAGAGGGAGAGAGAATATACCAACATCAACCTTAAATACTTCCCTTAAATGTAAGTGACGCTCGTGTGGTGCCGGGGCCCGCATTGGAAGCAAAGAATAGTACCACTGCTACATACAAGGCATGTCGTAATAGGCGACTGATGTAGGACCTAGGGAGTTACCCTAGTAAATAAAAATCATCGCAGAAATCGGATGTGCTGGCTTACTTGTAGAAGCATAACTGGCACAACGTACAATCACTCTTAGGCTCAGATCACATACAATTCACACAGAATGGTTAACAAGGGGTCGATATGGAGCGTTGGAAGAAGAAGAAGAAATGTAAGTGAGAACCAGTTTTATCGATTGGAAATGAATGAAATCAAATCAGTTATCAAACATACATATCACTATAGGCCGTAGTCATGCTGGTTTCTTGAAGAATATTAGAAACCCCACAGGCAATTTGTAACAATAGGATTAACGAGCACGCACCGAGAGAATTTATTGCACAAGTGAAGCTTGTCAGACATGGGAAGTAGCAATCCATGTCTTGTGTGTTTATTTTTATTTGATGATTAACAGTTATTACACTCGGACAAGCAAACAAGACATTGAAAACAAGATAAGGGGGTATGTAAATATGTATATATATACATTTATATACGTATAGATATATATATGTAGAGGGACAAGAAAACAGATGCAAAGGGACACGATTTTTACTTTTAGATGTCGATACAGTTATCTATATATTTTAACTCTTTGGGTCTTGTTTGTCCGATGATCTTTTGGTCGATACGTTGCTGACTACTTCTTTGGGTCTTGTTTGTCTGATGATCTTTTGGTCGATACGTTGTTGACTACTCTTGGGTCTTGTTTGTCCGATGATCTTTTGGTCGATACGTTGTTGACTATCTCTTTGGGTCTTGTTTGTCCGATGATCTTTTGGTCGATACGTTGCTGACTACTTCTTTGGGTCTTGTTTGTCTGATGATCTTTTGGTCGATACGTTGTTGACTATCTCTTTGGGTCTTGTTTGTCCGCTGATCTTTTGGTCGATACGTTGCTGACTACTTCTTTGGGTCTTGTTTATCCGCTGATCTTTTGGTCGATACGTTGCTGACTACTTCTTTGGGTCTTGTTTGTCTGATGATCTTTTGGTCGATACGTTGCTGACTACTTCTTTGGGTCTTGTTTGTCCGCTGATCTTGGTCGATACATTGCTGACTACTTCTTGGGTCTTGTTTGTCTGATGATCTTTGGTCGATACGTTGCTGACTACTTCTTGGGTCTTGTTGTCTGATGATCTTTTGGTCGATACGTTGCTGACTACTTCTTTGGGTCTTGTTTGTCTGATGATCTTTTGGTCGATACGTTGCTGACTACTTCTTTGGGTCTTGTTTGTCGATGATCTTTTGGTCGATACGTTGCTGACTACTTCTTTGGGTCTTGTTTGTCCGATGATCTTTTGGTCGATACGTTGCTGACTACTTCTTTGGGTCTTGTTTATCCGCTGATCTTTTGGTCGATACGTTGCTGACTACTTCTTTGGGTCTTGTTTGTCCGATGATCTTTTGGTCGATACGTTGCTGACTACTTCTTTTATTCAATTTCTACTTTCATTCCCGTTTTCTTTTCTCCATTTACTAAAATCATTTCCGTCTTTCTTTCTAATTATTAGTTAATGTATGCGTTATTTTTTCTATCCTTCTTTTATCCGTTGTAACTCTCTCTCTCTCTCTCTCTCTCTCTCTCTTTTCAAGAACGGCTTTTGCTATTATTTTTCCTACTAGTCACTGTACATTTGTATATTTATTTGTTTTTCTAAATTGCTTTTTTTTTTAAACTCACATCATACGTTATAAAATTGTGAAAAGTAATTTTCTTGTGTTTTGTTATGACTATTTAGTAAGATATCTGATGTGACCTGTAATTTAATGTTTATTTGAAGACAATTAAGCAGATGAAAACAGATAATGAAGGTGATGATGATGTCGTTAATTATACCGATGTGTATATGCGTCGTGGTGAGAGGTCAAGCTGGAGTTTCCTTTGCTTGCTCGCATGGTAGAGTCGTTGTAGAGGAAAGCGAAGCATACAGGACAACCACTTCCAGCATGACGATTTTTTTCCGATCCAGAAGCACTTGAGCTTTTCAGCTCTTTGGCTCGGTGCCATGGACATCGTAACCCTTCGGTTCGGTGCCACGAACACCGTAAATCTGGCCAGTATGAGGATAGAGCCGTTACTGCTGCCCTTCAGTGGCTTCAGAGACTGTTTACTAGAGCCGTTACTGCTGCCCTTCAGTGGCTTCAGAGACTGTTTACTAGAGCCGTTACTGCTGCCCTTCAGTTGCTTCAGAGATTGTTTACTAGGGCCGTTGTTATGTTTGACTCTCAGACGATGATTCGGACGATTCAGAATGGCAGACTGCGTTATGAGTGGATTTCGTCTATTAAGGTTTCCAATCTCCCGAGCCTTTTGTGAATCTACTGACGGGCATGCGGGTATTCGCCGCAATGGGAGAGCGGACAGACTTGCATCAACAGCACTGGTCGTCGGGTAGTTGAGGATGGATAAGTAGTATGTTTTTCGGTATCTTGGCGACTGCCTGTTGGATGAAGACACTAAAATTGATGTTGAATCTATCTAGCGATTTAAGGAGTTTGGAATTACACCTTTTACAAGTAGAACTAGATACATGAGGGGCAGAGTCTTTTACAAGTAGAACTAGATACATGAGGGGCAGAGTCTTTTACAAGTAGAACTAGATACATGAGGGGCAGAGTCTTTTACAAGTAGAACTAGATACATGAGGGGCAGAGTCTTTTACAAGTAGAACTAGATACATGAGGGGCAGAGTCTTTTACAAGTAGAACTGGATACATGAGGGGCAGAGTCTTTTACAAGTAGAACTAGATACATGAGGGGCAGAGTCTTTTACAAGTAGAACTGGATACATGAGAGGCAGAGTCTTTTACAAGTAGAACTGGATACATGAGGGGCAGAGTCTTTTACAAGTAGAACTAGATACATGAGGGGCAGAGTCTTTTACAAGTAGAACTAGATACATGAGGGGCAGAGTGTGGAGTGTGTTTAACCAGTGAGCCACAGTAACCATCAGTATATATATATCTATCCTTCGATATCTGCTGGGGAGACTGAGCACCTATGCGCCTGGCTGGAGTGCTATGTTGTCGGTTGATGGTCCAATAACTAATGTTTAGACCATAGGTTCCCAAAGTGGGTGGCGATAGCGGGTTCAGAAGCATTTAGGGGGTGTTAAGGCGATTATGGGTCGGTGGCTCCTTAAAAAAGAAATTAATAATATATTTTAAAACAAATTATTTTCGTGATTTTGCTATTGAATAATGTGAATAATGATTTAAAATCTGAATTCTGCATTTTAATTCCTCTTATATCTGTCTTACACGATATATATACAGGGTGTTCAACTTAAAAGCAGCCTGTGAATGGAGCTAATCTGGCATATATGTATGGAAATGTGAAGGTTCAGTTATGACGTAGTATAGGTCAATGTTGTGTGATGGTGTGTAATTGTAGTGCGGAAGGGGCGATGAACAAATGTGACGTAGGACAAGCTAGTCAGAATCGGTTTAAATAGTAAATAGGCGAAATGCAATGCGTACCTGGCAAATTTCTATTTATCACTTGGCTGCTTTTAAGTTGAACACCCTGTATATATATATATATATATATAATGTGTACACACACAGGAACACACACACACGGGAGTTCAACCAAACACGCACACATAGAGGATGCATAAAAACACACAAGGATGAGTACAAACACGGAAGTACACATACTCTATTACATGAACACATATTAACATAATCACGTGCGTACATACATGGAATCCCATGAACTACATGTAGAAAGTGTATATATAACTCTGACGCACTCTTGATAATCTGTTTTCTATGTGCGAGATCAAACTAGTTATGATAAATCTATATCTCTATATTCTTGTTTATTTTTTATTGTTTATTTGTTTTGTTAGATTTATGTACATTTCTGTCAAGGATAAGATGGCGGATGTAAACATGTTATACAAATTCCACTTTGAGTAGGTTGTACAAGCTGCCGCGTAATGCATTTCCCTTTTTGTAGTTACAACCTTTCTTTTATTCCAACGTTCCATATCGACCACTTGTTAACCACTCTTTGTGATTTGTATGTGATCCGAGCCTAAGATCGATTGTACGTTGTGCCAGTTATTCGCTTACATGTAGGCCAGCACATTCACATTCTACGATGCTCTTTATTTACTAGGGTAGCTTCACTAGGCCTCTACCTCAGTCGCCTTTACGACATGCCTTGTAGGTCGCAGTGTTACTATTCTTTGCTTCCATTGAGGGTCCCAGTACCACACGGGCAAAAACTTGTAAAACTTGGATTCTCCGAAAGGAGTTCATTCTTATTTTATTATGTTTGTTGTTCTATACGCTCGAATATAACCAATAAAAGGCTCGTCCTTAGGTTGAAAGCGCGTGCCTCCGCTTAAAGAGGCTTTAATCCCATACATATCAAACACACAAACTATACATTGTAGTTGTGGAGTTTCTTGCGCGCTATAATGGGCTAGGACGACTGTAACTTATGCTTCTGACAGGGTCACCTAGGCTGGATAGGTCACTGAGGAGAGGTCAGACAAAATATGGATTCTTGGTTCTCCAGTTTGGGAGTTTGGCTTGAGACTAACAATCTCATCCTGTAAAAAACGTTGTGTTACGGAAATAGCAATGAAGACGCAACCTATTCACGGACTGGAAGTCATCGGCTAAATGGACCGGACATGTGATATGAATGAGAATAGCCCTATCACAAAAACTACACTGATGTACATGAGAGGGAAACTAAAACCTGGACGATCAAAACGACCTGGAGGTGAACAATAGAAGAGCAACTGAAAGAAACGAATCACAGTTGAAACACAATACAGAAGATATTTATTACTGCCTTAAGCAGCAATATAGAGATAATACAAAGTTCATATATTTTAAATGTTTTTTAAAATAAATTTGTTTGTTTTTTAATTTGTTGCCATGACGACTGGGGTAATAGATAATATCCTTTCATGACTTTCTATTCTGTTTATCAATTAGTTTGTACTTCTATCTGAAGTAGTGTAGGGGTTTCATTGGGGTACCTCATGATAGTACGGATAGGGTACGTCTTGGTAGTGCGGGTGGGGTACCTTTTGTTGAGGAGCCTAAGAGCTGAGGGTGGTGGTTAGTTCAGCAGTGACACTGGTCTTTCAATGGTATGGCGTTCTATACCATGGATACATTAGAGCTTGGTAGTCTGGTTTCCGTGGTCTGAGGCTGATTACATGTTGCTATCATATTGTAACTAAAGACAAGTCCATTATGTTTGACACACAATGAATGCACTTTACAACGTTAAATGTTGACAAACTAGTCGTGAACTAACGGATGTAGTAAGGTCTTTAATACATGAGAGTTGAATACAAGGATTACATCACCTGACCGAGAATAGCTTTTGGGTAGAAGAATCGACAGTGACATGGGTCTCACTTAGGCGGCCATCTTGTCTCTACCTCCTTTTTTCTCTCACCTACGTCAATGTCTCATTTTAGCGTTGCTATCTGCTTATAATGAGCAGATGCAGATTTGGTGCGCAAACACTACAGTCAACTATATCTACCAACCTATCTATCTAAACTACCTGTCTGGCCTGTAAGCTACCACCTGGGGTGGGGGAACTGGCTAGCTACTACATTTCTTTATGTAAAAATATTGGTTATCTATAATTTTCTATTTATCCTGCTTTTGTCTCCCAAAAAAACTCACCCACACACATACAAACACACACACACGAGCGAGCTCTCGTTTTCCCACTGTAGTACTTTCAATATCCCTTTTTGTCTCTTTCTCACAAGCACCAATATATTCTCTTTATCTCAATACATCTCTTGTCAAACCATCTGCCTTGCGTTCGGAAGACCGTGGGCTCGAATCAGAACCGCACTGCTCTAATCACGGGTTCATTCTTTGGGATACCAAAAAGGATTGCCGCCAGAGCTACGAAGCCCTTGCTTTATGTAATACTGTTGGCGTCATGCCATTTCTGTGACGGGGGACCGAGCCATATGAGGAAACCCGATGCAATGAAGTAAATCCTTCGTCGTTAGACCCTTAGAACGTGAATGTCTTAATACCCTGATGAAGACATTATGGTCGATACGTTGATGTAGACTTTGTTGCATTTTTTTCCCGTACACCTATCAACAATTAAACATCTCCATTTCCGGTTATAAAACAAACATGGCGTCTAATCGTGACTCAATATCTTCATTTATGATTCCACTTGCTGTGTGAAACATCTGAAAGTTCTCCATAGCAACGGTCTTAAAATGTGTGGCTGTGAGAGTAGTGCACGAATAATTGTCTATTTGTCACAAAATTTACTAATCAGACGGAAGAGACACGGATCAGGTCGGTCTCGTCAGGAACACAGGCAACATTAAATGAACGAATTCAAACTTTCGCTGCTTAACCACGCTTGCAATATTTTTCTCCCATTCTTCACTTTTTTTTTAGTGTTGATCTGGTTTTTTTCTGTGAATATTTTGTTGTCAATGTTTGAAATATTTGAAACTGTGTTTGTAGATGGACTTTTGACAGACTGTCAATATTGATAGACTATCAACATTGATAGACTGTCAACATTGAAAGACTGTCAATATTGTTAGACTGTCAACATTGATAGCCTGTCAACATTGATAGACTGTCAACAACATTGATAAACTGTCAACATTGAAAGACTGTCAATATTGTTAGACTGTCAACATTGATAGCCTGTCAACATTGATAGACTGTCAACAACATTGATAAACTGTCAACATTGATAGACTGTCAACATTGATAGACTGTCAACAACATTGATAAACTGTCAACATTGAAAGACTGTCAATATTGTTAGACTGTCAACAACATTGATAAACTGTCAACATTGAAAGACTGTCAATATTGTTAGACTGTCAACAACATTGATAAACTGTCAACATTGAAAGACTGTCAATATTGTTAGACTGTCAACAACATTGATAAACTGTCAACATTGAAAGACTGTCAATATTGTTAGACTGTCAACATTGATAGCCTGTCAACATTGATATACTGTCAACAACATTGATAAACTGTCAACATTGAAAGACTGTCAATATTGTTAGACTGTCAACAACATTGATAAACTGTCAACATTGAAAGACAGTCAATATTGTTAGACTGTCAACAACATTGATAAACTGTCAACATTGATAGACTGTCAATATTGTTAGACTGTCAACAACATTGATAAACTGTCAACATTGAAAGACTGTCAATATTGTTAGACTGTCAACAACATTGATAAACTGTCAACATTGAAAGACAGTCAATATTGTTAGACTGTCAACAACATTGATAAACTGTCAACATTGATAGACTAACCCGAATAACCCTAGTGGTTACCGGGGCCCAAATTTAGGGTGTAAAGAATAGAACCACTGTTACCTGCCACACATGTCGTAAGAGCAACTAAGGAGGTTTGGCTGAAACCGGATGGAGGTGTCCTAAACGTGTAGATGTCTATGCGTTTAGGGGCCTACCAAACCAATGTGCAACGTATACATGTTCTTGGCAAAGATCAAACATATCACAAAGAGTGATTAAAGTTGGTCGTAAAGAACGAACGCAAAGAAGAAGAAGATTGATAGACTGTCAACAACATTGATATACTGTGAACAGCATTGATAGACTGTCAACAACATTGATATACTGTGAACAGCATTGATAGACTGTCAACATTGATAGACTGTCAACATTGATAGACTGTCAACAACACTGAGAGACTGAAGAATGAACAATGAAAAGATGCTAACGCTGGATAGGACACACTTTGAGAAAACTCGAGGGGAATATACCGATAGAAAACTTTCCTGGTACCCGCACGAAAATCGAAAGAGTGGGAAGTCTAGAAATCTATGGAAGATTGATAGATTGAGAAGTAAAAGTTACAGAATGTACCATCAGACTGCATCGATAGACTGACCACCAGAATGAACCATCAGATTGCATCACTAGACTGACCACCAGAATGTACCATCAGACTGCACCACTAGACTGACCACTAGAATGTACCATTAGACTGCATCACTAGACTGACCACCAGAATGTACCATCAGACTGCATCACTAGACTGACCACCAGAATGTACCATCAGACTGCATCACTAGACTGACCACTAGAATGTACCATCAGACTGCATCACTAGACTGACCACCAGAATGTACCATCAGACTGCATCACTAGACTGACCACTAGAATGTACCATCAGACTGCATCACTAGACTGACCACCAGAATGTACCATCAGACTGCATCACTAGACTGACCACTAGAATGTACCATCAGACTGCATCACTAGACTGACCACCAGAATGTACCATCAGACTGCATCACTAGACTGACCACCAGAATGTACCATCAGACTGCATCACTAGACTGACCACCAGAATGTACCATCAGACTGCATCACTAGACTGACCACCAGAATGTACCATCAGACTGCATCACTAGTCGACCACCAGAATGTACCATCAGACTGCATCACTAGTCGACCACCAGAATGTACCATCAGACTGCATCACTAGTCGACCACTAGAATGTACCATCAGACTGCATCACTAGTCGACCACCAGAATGTACCATCAGACTGCATCACTAGTCGACCACTAGAATGTACCATCAGACTGCATCCCTAGACTGACCACCAGAATGTACCATCAGACTGCATCCCTAGACTGACCACCAGAATGTACCATCAGACTGCATCACTAGTCGACCACTAGAATGTACCATCAGACTGCATCACTAGTCGACCACCAGAATGTACCATCAGACTGCATCACTAGACTGACCACCAGAATGTACCATCAGACTGCATCACTAGACTGACCACCAGAATGTACCATCAGACTGCATCACTAGACTGACCACTAGAATGTACCATCAGACTGCATCACTAGACTGACCACCAGAATGAACCACGAAACGTCACAGGTTACATGCAGAACCAGAAGGAATCACCAATATGCACCAATATAATACACCAGATGAACACACCAACAAAATGCACAACTAAATTAAGAACCATTCAAATGATCACAACCGACAACGGATAATTTTGAGGTGGAAATAAAAATTGAATTGAACTGACCCTCTGGGGTTGAGGTTCCATGAAAGTTTGACCCCCTGGGATTGAAATTGACAGTTTGAGAGACACTGGAATCATGTTACTATTGGATACATCATTATTATCATGGGAAGACAAGAGTTTATTAAGACAAGTGTCTGCCTGGCTGCCATCATTATTATCATGGGAAGACAAGAGTTTATTAAGACAAGTGTCTACCTGGTTGCCATCATTATTATCATGGGAAGACAAGAGTTTTTTAAGACAAGTGTCTGCCTGGCTGCCATCATTATTATCATGGGAAGACAAGAGTTTTTAAGACAAGTGTCTGCCTGGTTGCTATCATTATTATCATGGGAAGACAAGAGTTTTTTAAGACACGTGTCTGCCTGGTTGCCATCATTATTATCATGGGAAGACAAGAGTTTTTAAGACAAGTGTCTGCCTGGTTGCCATCATTATTATCATGGGAAGACATGAGTTTTTAAGACAAGTGTCTGCCTGGTTGTCATCATTATTATCATGGGAAGACAAGAGTTTTTAAGACAAGTGTCTGCCTGGCTGCCATCATTATTATCATGGGAAGACAAGAGTTTTTAAGACAAGTGTCTGCCTGGCTGCCATCATTATTATCATGGGAAGACAAGAGTTTTTAAGACAAGTGTCTGCCTGGCTGCCATCATTATTATCATGGGAAGACAAGAGTTTTTAAGACAAGTGTCTGCCTGGCTGCGATCATTATTATCATGGGAAGACAAGAGTTTTTAAGACAAGTGTCTGCCTGGCTGCCATCATTATTATCATGGGAAGACAAGAGTTTTTAAGACAAGTGTCTGCCTGGTTGCCATCATTATTATCATGGGAAGACAAGAGTTTTTAAGACAAGTGTCTGCCTGGCTGCCATCATTATTATCATGGGAAGACAAGAGTTTTTAAGACAAGTGTCTGCCTGGCTGCCATCATTATTATCATGGGAAGACAAGAGTTTTTAAGACAAGTGTCTGCCTGGTTGCCATCATTATTATCATGGGAAGACAATAGTTATTTAAGACAAGTGTCTGCCTGGCTGCCATCATTATTATCATGGGAAGACAAGAGTTTTTAAGACAAGTGTCTGCCTGGTTGCCATCATTATTATCATGGGAAGACAAGAGTTTTTAAGACAAGTGTCTGCCTGGTTGCCATCATTATTATCATGGGAAGACAAGAGTTTTTAAGACAAGTGTCTGCCTGGCTGCCATCATTATTATCATGGGAAGACAAGAGTTTTTAAGACAAGTGTCTGCCTGGTTGCCATCATTATTATCATGGGAAGACAAGAGTTTTTAAGACAAGTGTCTGCCTGGCTGCCATCATTATTATCATAATTCATAAAACATGCACAACATTCCCAATGACATTAAGAAATGCAATCGAAGTAGATCGAGACGGACTCCTGGAAACATAAGCATATTCAGCTCATTCGGAAATCGGACATTCCCGAAACGGGAAGAGAGGGGATCTATGTTACGTATAGGTTAGGTGCTCGCCTCTCGTTCCAACAGTACCCTGTTCGCTCCCTCGAGGAGCCTTCGGAATATTTTTTGAAGATCCTTGATCTAAATGTAGGTGAGATCGTACCTAGTCCAATGGAAGACGGATGAAAGAACGTTGGTCCCGTGTTTAAGTTGAGCACGAAAAAGAACCATTGGTAGTTCAAATTCGAGAAGAGCAGGCTGGAAAGCCGCAGCCCAGGCAAAATTCATTAACAAAATTAAAAAATAAAACTCTTACAAAATATTTTTTCTAAAATTCTAAATTACATTGGAAGACACTCACCAGTGTTACTGAGTTCGTGTACTGTCATTGATATTTTCTTGTGTAAGAAAGAATTCGGAGCACACATGGTTACTCACCAAAGGGCAATTATGATGGTCCTGTCAATAAATCGGATATTCCATTAATGTAGGCTGACTTTTACATATGTTTAATAGAACACTATATGCTGTATTACAATTTTATACACTAATTCTATGAGTCCATGGTAAGCTCTGAATTACAAAGGGTTAACAATACTGATATTCCTTAAAGTTAACCCTTTTCACTCCGTCATTTGTTTAACAATCCGGATGCATTTAATATGTAATGTATACTGAAATCGCCTGAGTGATTATCGGGGCCCAAATCAGGGTGTCAGAATAGAACCACTGTTACCCACCACGTATGTCGTTAGGGGCAAATAAGGAGGCAGGGCGTAGGGCTAGCTACCCCACCCCGTAAAAAGACTAGCTAGCTACAGAAATCACAACCAGTGAAATTCATAGTTCGCTTCTCGAGGAAGGACCCATAATTAATGCAAGAAAATAGGGAGAGAGTGGAGAGATCTGGAAAAGATTAGCTTGGACAGGAGGGCTTGGAAGGCCCTAGTTGCGGACCTATGCTACCTAGGGGAGAAGGATGAGGAGGACTATACCGAATTAACCGGTGTAATGACTTTGCGTCATCTTAAAAAAATACTGTGTGCCAGTATATCGGTTCAGAAGGATGAAAGGGTTAAATTTAGTTTATGACACAATATAGCTTTGTTTTCACATATTGTGTTGTTTTAACATTTTTGTATGAATTCGTCTTTGTCTACAAATACAGGAAAACCATGGTCTTGATTCTTGATCATTATTGCACTTCGGTGAGTAACCATGTTTGCTCCGATCTCTTTCTTACACAAAAATATTTCAACGGTAGTGCACAAACTCCGTAGCACCGGCGAGGGTTCCCGATGTAGGAATTTGTAGGAATTCAATTTTTTAATTTTTCTAATGTATTTTGCTTGCACAGAGTCTTTCTAGCCTGCTTTTAACGATTTTGAACTGCCAAGAGTTCTTTCAGTTCTGAACTTGAACACGGGACGTACGGTTTTTAACCCGTCTCCGATAGAAATAGGAATGCAATGCAGGGCCGTGCCGTGCTATGATACAGACAGGCAGCAGCATCAGGCGGGAACCGTAAGAGGGGCGGCATAAGCAGCGAAATCAAAATCATAATTGACGGTTTTTAAAGGAAAAAACATTTAAGGGCGGCATTTCGAAGACTTGCATCATACTGAGAAAATATATCGCACGGCCCTGGTGCAATGGTCATGTGAAGTTGATGGTCTGATTTAAGAGAATTTACACTTGCGTACGTCTTATGACTACTATAATGAGGTTGTGGTCTAGTCATTTGGGATATCATAAGACTGACTTATGCGGACTGATACATCTAGCTATTTTAAAATTAGAAGACTTGCTAAATATGTTATCGCTTGTGTGTTGCCCTGGAGCCGCTGTAGCGTAGTTGTTAGTGAACTCGCTTCGCAAGGCTGGTGGTCTGGGTTCAGCTCCGCAATGTGCGTGGAATTTTTCCCGACCGCGACGGCTCTCAGGTCGACCCAGCCTCAACTGGACACGCTCTGACATGCCAGACATGCACTGGGAAAGTAAAGGCGGCCGGCGTGATGCTGACCACATCACCCATCGCGTGCCGACGGTCAATGAAAATACAGGCCTAACACTGTATTGACCTATACCACGAGGTATGAAAGAGTTCCTTTACTTTTTTTTTTTTACTGTGTGTTGCCGGGGCCCGCAAAGGGAATAAAGAATAGTACCACTGCAAGCTACAAGGCATGTCGTAAGAGGTGACTGAGGTAGGGGATTAGGGAAGCTACCCCAGTAAATAAAAAGCGTTGCTGAAATCGCACGTGCTGGCCTATTTGTAGGCGCATAACTAGCAGAACGTACAATTGCTCTTAGGCTCAGATCCCATACAAATCACACAGAGTGGTTGACAAGTGGTCGATATGGAGCGTTCGAAGAAGAAGAAGAAGAAGAAGAAAGAACAATCTTATGACGACTAGGGCAGTGAATCTCACTCGCTGACCAGATTGAGAGAGATGGTTGTCAATATTGGTGCAACCCGAAAAGAACAACATATCAAATATGCAAAGAGATTGATTAATCAAAACCGAATTGGCGGGGTGGGTCGCTGGATGCAGCTGTATTTGTTGAAGCGGAGATCAGATCACCTATGGGCGTGTCCGGAGTGCTATGATGATAGTCCTTATATAACTGATAACTGATATAGGAGGAGGCTGTGGTCTAGTCATGTGGTATGTCATCAGACTGACTTATGTGAACTCATACATCCAACTATATTTTTGTTTAAAGTAATGTTTTTCTAGATTTGTCTGTGAAATAAGTACTTCGTGACCTTGTTGCTTCCGGTAACACGCCTGTAAACGCTATCTATCCATATTTGAAGAAATAGAGGATTACGTACATGTGATACACTGATAGCAGATCAAATGCGTCACGTGTTGGCAGTAAACAAAGAGGAACTACTTCACGAAATGGGTTAATGTTATTTAACGCGGAATTAAAACATTTTGCTCGTGATTTGAAGTTAAATAGTAGATGGCACTTCTTGGTTTTCCGTCCACGTGTAGGAGTCATGGGCGTGTACACGTTAAGACAAGGAAAGTGGAGGGGAGTCGGGTATGTGTCCTTCCCTGGAAAATGGCTATATGATTTTAAAATATTGATTTTTATATTTTGATATTGAATATTGAATAATTGAATATTGATTGATTGATGTTGATGTTTTTTTTTCTCAATAACCGCGTAATAAATTATAAACTAATTTTTTTTAAATTCATAATATCCCCGTCCCGGAAAAAATGTCTGTGTACGCCTATGATAAGTGTCTGTACCATAATTCAACTATATTTCTTAGAATTCACTAGTTGGTGTATAATGAACGGGATATAACATAATTAACTTTGATCTAGATGTACTAAGGGTGATACACTTAATATATTTAATTAAGCAGTGGCGGCTCGTGTATAGGTACTGCGGAACTGCAGCACATCCTACTTTCACTCAATATTATCGATACAATTCTGCATAATTAGTCTTAATTGTACATGAGATAATTCTCAAGCTTAATGTTAGTAGCCATCCGCTAGTTCATGAAAAAGTTGCAAAAATCCTTATGTAGAGCTGTTCGCTTCACAGTCAGTAGTCTGTTTAATATTCTTCTTTGCTTTTGTCCTTCTCTGCCATTTTGCCGTTAGAAATTGCAGGTCCAACTGATGATCGGTTGCCGAGATAGTGCAGACTCGGTTGCCGAGATAGTGCAGACTCGGTTGCCGAGATAGTACACACTCGGTCGCTTGATATGCTGTTGTATTGTAGAGTTGTACGCCCGTGTGTTGCCAGGGTTCTCAAGGGGAGTAACAAATTGTAACACTGCGACCTACAAGGCATGCATGTCGTAAGAGGGACTGAGGTAGGGAACTAGGAAGCTATCCTAGTAAATAAAAAGCGTCGCAGAAATCGGATGTGCTAGCCTACTTGTAGGCGCATAACTGGGTCAACGTATAATTGCTCTTAGGCTCAGATCATATACAAATAAGAAAGAATGGTTTAACAAGGGGTCGATGTGGAACGTTTGAAGAAGAAGAAGAAGAAATATTGTGAAGTTTTAGGATGTCTGTAACTCCATCAATCCATATTTTTCCTGGTCTGCCCCTTCCTACTAATGATTCCATTTTCAGATTGTATGCTCTTGCAACTCGGGTATTCGAGTTAACTCTCGCCAAGTCTTTATTTCCCATTATATCAATCTTGTGTTTCATCATAAACTCCACTATTTCTCTCTCTCGCGATCACCGCCCAGACCGATGTACCAGATCTCCCTATAAATTCTATTCATGTGGAAATCTGATTCCTGCTGCCTTAACATTGGTGTGTTTTACGTCACATCTTCAGCACCATTTGGAGCTCTGGTGCTTATCTTTCAACGATACTCCATTGTTTACAATTCTTTATTGCTAAGGCGGTATATTTATATATTCCATGTTCCAATTTAAGTTTTTCTTCTGGCTTGTATATCTGTTTTAGTCATGTTCTTTTCTCATGGTCATGTCGGGTTTATTTGTGAGCTAGTTCTTTCTCTCAGTGAGTTGGGGTTCCAATCTTTGATGGATTTCTTAATTTTACTTAGTTCTTGCGAAATTTCAAAAGCAGATTCTAGTAAACAATTCAATCCTCTACCTGTTTGCTGAACCTGTTTGTTTACCAACTGGTCGAATTAGTTGAGGCGTACGTGTTCACGTGACAAATGATGATGATGATTCATTTACTTATTTATCTATATTTAAGACGTAAATTGTGCGCACAGATCGGAACCAATCACTGCTTCGCGGATGAATCAGTGGAGATTGGAATATAGTACCAGCACACCACTAAAAACTTGCACTGGAAAAGGTTATGGATTAAGTGTTTATTTATTTATTTATTTAACGATGCCTTTGCCCCATTTTTATTTCCTACACGTGTTCTCACGTGCATGACAAATGAGACAACAGCTTCCGGTGCAGTCTCCTGGCAACGTCTACTTAGAACCAAGATGGCGACGTAAGAAGATACCGTGTGCACCAGGTTGCTAGAACTTTGATAAAAAGTGGATGAAAAAACGACGCATTTAATATTGTTTATATTTTACTCAACTGGTTTCCGAGATATTAACATGTTCTAACCACGTCTCTGTTACATGCTCTAACCACTTTATTGGTATGCTCTAACCACTTCTCTGTTACATGTTCTAACCACTTTATTGACATGCTCTAACCACTTCTCTGTTACATGTTCTAACCACTTTATTGACATGCTCTAACCACTTCTCTGTTACATGTTCTAACCACTTTATTGACATGCTCTAACCACGTCTCTGTTACATGCTCTAACCACTTTATTGGCATGCTCTAATCACTTCTCTGTTACATGCTAACAACCAGCTTCTCAGTCTCTCACGTCTCTAACCAATTTGGGGACGTAAGAAGTCTCTGTTACCCGTTGCTAGAACTTTATTGGATGAAACACCATTTATATTGTTTATATTCTCAACTGTTTGATATATGTTCTAACCACTCTCTGTTACATGTTCTAACCACTTTATTGGTATGCTCTAATCACTTCTCTGTTACATGTTCTAACCACTTTATTGGTATGCTCTAACCACTTCTCTGTTACATGTTCTAACCACTTTATTGGTATGCTCTAACCACTGTCTCTGTTACATGCTCTAACCACTTTATTGCATGCCTAATCATTTGTTACTCTCAACCACTTCTCTGTTACATGTTCTAACCACTTTATTGGTATGCTCTAACCACTTCTCTGTTACATGTTCTAACCACTTTATTGGCATGCTCTAACCACTTCTCTGTATACATGTTCTAACCACTTATTGGCATGTTCTAACCACTCTTGTTACATGTTCTAACCACTTTATTGGCATGTTCTAACCACGTCTTTGTTACATGTTCTAACCACTTTATTGGCATGCTCTAACCACTTCTCTGTTACATGTTCTGGTTGTAGTGTATTGTAGATAGACATGACAAGAGATTTGGTTACCGTCTCTGCTAACATCAACACGATAGCTTCTAACTTGCATTGATTCATGTGGTCATACATTGTACTAACACAGACCATCTGAGTCACATTTCTCTCTCCTCGCTTATGCCTTTTAACCCTGATTGGGCATAGGCACTCAACCAACTCATGCCAAGTATTCCTATCTTTAACTATCACTTGCAGCTCCCTCCAGCTCTTCTGTATATTGTTAATCTTTGCCTGCAAATATCTTTTCTATGTATTTCTACGCTTCCATCTCATTCACTTCCCTGCGGGTTCCAGGAAATGGCCCTTCTTGTTATATTCACCACGGATTTTCTTAAAGTGTGTCTTATCCCGCGTCATCGTCTTTTCTTTGTCTCTTGGTTCACTGGAGTCTGTTTTGTTCTCGCCACAAGCTCCTCATTTGTGACCCTATTTTACAATCTCAGTCCTTCTATTCTGTGCAGACACCAGTTGATGAATGTTTGCAATTTATACGTTATTGTTTTAATCCTTCTCCATGTTTCTGACCCATACAGCAGAACTGCTTTAACATTAGAGTTAAATATTTTATTTTTGGTTCTGCCGTCTGCCCAGCGTGTTCGTAGCGTGTTGGACTACGGTGACTATCCCTCTGTGTGTGCGGGTTCAATTCCGCGGGATGGCAGAAAAAGCCACAGATTCCCAGATTTACGGTGTTCGTGGCACCGAACCGAAGGGTTACGATGTCCATGGCACCGAACCGAAGAGCTGAAAAGCTCAAGTGCTTCTGGATCGGAAAAAAATAAAAAAAATTTTGGTTCTAGATTTCGCTTGTATGGTGCCGGGGCCCTAAGGAAAGCAAAGAATAGTACCACTGCGACCTACATGGCATGTCGTAAGAGGCGACTGATGTAGGATCTAGGAAGCTACCAAAGTAACTAAAGAGCATCACAAAATCGGATGTGCTGGCCTACTTGTAGACGCATAACTGGTAAACGTCAATCACTCTTAGGCTCAGATCTACAAATCCACAGAGTTTAACAAGTGGTCGATATGGCGTTCTGAAGAAGGTTCTAGATTTGATTTCTTTAGATTTCCACAGATTTCCTAGTGCACTGAATGCTCTTCTTGTCCTCTGTATTCTTATTCTTTAGATTTCCACAGATTTCCTAGTGCACTGAAAGCTCTTCTTGTCCTCTGTATTCTTATTCTTTAGACTTCCACAGATTTCCTAGTGCACTGAAAGCTCTTCTTGTCCTCTGTATTCTTATTCTTTAGACTTCCACAGATTTCCTAGTGCAATGAAAGCTCTTCTTGTCTTCTGTATTCTTATTCTTTAGACTTCCACAGATTTCCTAGTGCAATGAAAGCTCTTCTTGTCTTCTGTATTCTTATTCTGACATCTCTAGCTGTTCCTCCCTCTTTGTCTACATTGCTGCCCAAATATGTACATGATTCTACCTCTTGAAGCGGGGTTTCACCCAGGGAAATCGAAGTCACATCCTACTCGCATTAATAATGCTACCAACCAGAGTCGATTTTTTTCATTGAGAATTGTTGTTGTATTTACCAGCATGTCCTTTCTGAACCCCACAGCTTGAACACTTTAGATGTATTTTACATTGTCATCTCTCTCTCTCTTTCTCTCTGCGTGCACATCATTGTCCTTATTTCTTTCCTTCTGTTCCATTCTTTTCTTTTTCTTCTTCTTGCGATCGCCCGCTGTAAACTCAGGCGTAGTCGGGAAGCCTGGTATGACACTTCTGACTGATTTATGCGTGAAGGTATGATTTCCGTATTATCAGGTCCCCCCGCCATACAGGCTTGCCTTCTCCGACTTCAGTTGTAACTTTCATTTTTCATCTATCTCGATTATCACTATCTACCCAATTCAGTGTCTGATCGTATCTCTTTGTCTACTCTGTCTGTCTACTCTGTCTGTCCTGTTAATCTTTATATCCAGCTAATTCCACTTTCAACCATTTCTGTCCCTTTATCTGCCCTGTCTTTCAATATGTCTACCCCATCTCTCCATCTGTCTGCTCTGCATTCCCGTCTGTTGGTCCTGCCTCTTCGTTTATCTTCGTGTCTTTTCTGAGCCCCATGTTCTTTTTACATGTCTGCATGACCTTGTCTGTCTCGTCTGTCCCTATCTCTACTTTGTCTCTCCATTTGTCTGTTACGCGTTTTTGTTTGTCTGTTCCGTCCCTCCCTCTGTCTGCCTTATCTCTCCCTCTGTCTGCCTTGTCTCTCCCTCTGTCTGTCTTCTCTCTCCCTCTGTCTGCTTTGTCTTCTCCTCTGTTTGCATTGTCTCTCCTTCTGTCTGCCTTGTCTCTCCCTCTGTCTGCCTCGTCTCTCCCTCTGTCTGCCTTGTCTCTCCCTCTGTCTGCCTTGTCTCTCACTCTGTCTGCCTTGTCTCTCACTCTGTGTGCTTTGTCTCTCACTCTGTCTGTCTTGTCTCTCCTCTGCTGCCTTGTCTCTCCTCTGTCTGCCTTGTCTCTCCTCTGTCTGCCTTGTCTCTCACTCTGTCTGCTTGTCTCTCCTCTGTCTTGTCTCTCACTCTGTCTGTTTTGTCTCTCACTCTGTGTGCCTTGTCTCTCACTCTGTCTGTCTTGTCTCTCACTCTGTGTGCCTTGTCTCTCACTCTGTCTGTCTTGTCTCTCCTTGTCTGTGCCTTTGTCTCCTCACTCTGTCTGTCTTGTCTCTCACTCTGTGTGCCTTGTCTCTCACTCTGTCTGTCTTGTCTCTCACTCTGTGTGCCTTGTCTCTCACTCTGTCTGTCTTGTCTCTCACTCTGTGTGCCTTGTCTCTCACTCTGTCTGTCTTGTCTCTCACTCTGTCTGCATGATCTCTTGTCTCTCTGCTGTCTCTCCTCTGTGTGCCTTGTCTCTCACTCTATCTTGTTTCTCTCTCTGTGTGCATTGTCTCTCCATCCGTCTCTCTCTCTCTCTCTCTCTATGTCTGCCATATATCTCTTACCTGCATACCTGTTCTTGTCTTCTGAATGAGAAGAAGATCACTAAGTTCTTGTTTACTTATAAATGTAATTTTTTATGTTTAAAGATTGTCTACTGCTGAGAAATTACATAATAAACCGTCATTCTCTATGTCTGACAGACATACCAATGCAAGAATATGCTATCGTCATATACTAATTGAGCGTGCTTTGACAATTTCAAGATGATGCGTTCTCGCATTAATTCGATGTTCTTAATCGGCACGAGTTTTGCGGGCGACTATAGCCGTGTTTCTCAACTATTTCTCTCTCTCTCTCTCTCTCGCGATCACCTAAAAGACCGATGTACCAAATCTCTCCATAAATTCATTCATGTGGAAATCTGATTCATGCAACCTTAGCATGGGTGGGTTTCGTCACATCTTCAGCGCCATTTGGAGCTCTGGTGCTTATCCTTCGGCGATGTGTCCGGATTCAGCCAGCGTTTACTGGGTTCGCTCTCTGTTAGCCTTGGCTGTCCCCAGCCGTCCTGCAAGGCAGCAGCAGGTTGACTTCTACACATTTAGGACACGTACATCCGATTTCAGCCAAACCTCCTTAGTCGCCTCTTACGACATGCGTGGCAGGTAACAGTGATTCTATTCTTTACACCCCAAATTTGGGCCCGGTAACCACTCTGGCGAACTATTTCTAGTTGACACCCCCTCTCCCTTCCCTCCCTGAAGATGAGACTTCCATGGCCGCTCTCCCCCTTTTTTCCCCTGATTTTCCACCACCAAATGAGCTGTAATTTTCAAAAATCAAACCGGGGAAAAATTTCTCACTCTGGCGTTATAACAGCATTGTCCCCTAAACACAATAACATTGGTAGTCTATATTGTCTATTTGTTTTTCCCTTGGTGGATGATTGCATTGTTTGTCCACTATTGCCGTTAAGCGTAAAGGGGTGGGAGCTTTAATTTGCGTTCTAGGATCAGATGAGTCGCCCTGGTTGTGTTATATCCGTGTTTATTTAGTGTGGTCTTGATATTGTCTGTTGATCTTTTTCTTGGTCTTCCATTGGCTCTAGTACCCGATCTCTTTTTATTGTATGCTGTTATTGGTGGTTAGCTGTATTCCATTCTCATTAAATATCCGAACCACTGCATTTGTTGTCTTTCAATAATTGACAGTGATAGTTGTAAACAGTAAGAAAATGTCAAGAAAATGTCAGAAAATGTCAAAATGTCAGAAAATGTCAATCAATGTGTTCTTTATTTTTAACGAAATTACGAACTTACAATTTGAATGAAAAAAACTAATTTTAACATGAAAAGCAAGCTAGTATAAACACTTATTAAAACACAAAAGCGACAAAATTTTCCATTACGTTTCACGCCGCCCCTGATGCTGCCTCACGCCTCCCAGGTTGAGAACCACTTGGCTATAGTTTGTGTGGCAGGCTACTAGCTGCGTAAAAACCCACTTTCTAGTGAACTTCAGAAAGGCAAACGTTTATTCTACAATGAACAAAAGAAATGTTTCAAAAACACACTTAAGACCGCACTAACAACTTGTGTTTATTTAAAGAATGGAGAATGAGAAACAATAATGATATTTATAATTTGTTTAATTACATCATTAATTACCCACTATCCATTTTGTAACGTCAGGAGAGATCACCAAACAGGGAAAACCGCAACGTCAAGGTAGCAGGAGTAGATAAGATCCGCCACAGCCAACTATAAACTTATGGGCTTGCAGACTCACGGGAAACCCTGACCTAGTTTCAGTTGGGGGCTGGAATGTATATATGTTTGATAGAACACTGCACATTTTTTAGTGAGTCTATGATTATTTATTGGTGAAAGATATTCACAAGATTGATATTCCTTATTGTTAAACTTAACTTGTTGCATAATATAACTTTGATTTAGCATTTTGTGTTGATTTTAAAATGAATACGTCTATATACAACAATACTGGAATGCGAGGTCACGTGACCGATTGTGGTCTGATTTCCCATAATTTGTATCTGAGTCCCCAGGTCATATGAGTTTATAGTTGGCTGTGATAACATCCCTGCGGAAAAACTGAGGAAGAGAGTAAAAGATGACAAATCAGCTCCACAGATTGTTTAACTTGGTGTAGAACCGGTGGGGAGGAAGGGAGGAGATACTAGCAGACTAGAAGAAATGTCTCATCGTAAAAGTGCTCAAGAATGAAGATTTATCACAATATGACAGGGGAGAGGATCATGTTGCTTTCCATTCCCAGCATAGTTCTTACTATGCTTATCTTGGCAAGGATGAAAGAGACCATTGATCTAAGACTCAAAAATGAGCAGGCCGGATTACGGAAAGATAGATCTTGTAGTGACCAGATATTCACTATGAGAATCATCGTAGAGCAAACAATAGAGTGACAGACTCTACGTGTATTTCCTTGATTTCGAGAAGACATTTGACAGCATAGATAGGCAATGAATATGGAATATTCTGAAGTACTATGGGATACCAGAGAAGGCTGTTGACATCACTCGGCAACTGTATGAAGGGTTTGTTGTCTAGGTTATCCACGGTGAAAGACTGTCCGATGAGTACCAGGTGATTTTGGTGTTAGGCAAGGATGTCTGCTGCCCCTCCCCACTCCCTCTTCTTGGTGCTGCTCGATTGAGTTACACGCATAGCACATGTCAGGTCCGGAAAAGGCATTCAGCGGAGACGTATATCCAAATTAGAGGACCTGGACTTTGCGTTTGATCTTGCCTTGCTCTAACAAAGACTATAAGACATGCAGGAAAAAGTAGATACGTGGCAGAAAAGACGCAACTGGTCGGTATTAAAATCATCCAGGAAAAGACAAAAGTAATGCGAAGCAACAACATACAACAAGATCCGATATTGATTGAGGGAAGGGGGTATAGAAGATGTTGGTGAATTTGTCTACCTTGGAGGTAAGACCAGCCATTCAGGAGGTACAGATGAGGACATTAACGCCAGGATTATCAAAGTCCCTCAAGCCTTTGCTCTCTTGCACACAGTGTGGACACCTACTGCCATCTCCACTAAAACAAAGCTCAGGATATTCAACACAATTATGAAATCTGTCTTGCTGTATGGCTTGGTAACGTGGCATACACAATTATGAAATCTGTCTTGTTGTATGGCTTGGTAACGTGGCATACACAATTATTTATAAATATACCCATGAACAAAAACATGTTATAAAATAGAATCTCACAACATAGAAACATATGCATTCGTTTTAATATAACACCACCCCGTAACTGTTAGTTTGGGGAATATAGTGTTAGGTCCCTAGTTTTCTTTGAGAAAATAACATACGATATGTGATATGGTCAACATCACACCGCTGTATTTACTTTCCAGTCTCAGGTGCGCAACTGAGGCTGGGTCAATCTAAGAACCGCTGGTGTCGCAAAACTCACTCCATCTAGAGATGTATTCACGCCTGGTAGTACGCGTTCAAGAAGTTAAGTACACTAACCACAGAGCTATTGCGGCTATTAGGTCAATGTATAACTATCCTTTCAATACATTAATGACGTCATCAGTTTCAGTGCACAGTATTGCAACATGTGTCAATTTATGTACTTTGGCAGCTACATCTTTTTTTAGAATTAGTAAGTAGGTGGGGACAGCCCGTCGTTGTTCCGTTTAATGCGAAGTAATTATTATAATTAACCATCCGTTTAATCACAGTAATTACAGTAATTAAATTATTCATGTTGTCTGTAACTATAAAACATCACACAGACAAATACAATATACACAAATGGTTGGTACACAAACAACGGAATAACAAGTGGAGATAATTCTTTCTTTCTTTTCTCTATTGGTTATTGGTTACTAAACTGACGTCATTGCACTCCGGGCAGACCCATAGGTGCTCAGTCTCCCCAACAGATATCGAAGAGTATGCATACTGATGGTTCCTGTGGCTCGCTGATTAAACACACCTCTCACTCTGCCTCTCAGGCATTCAGTTCGACTTGAACAACGGGTAACTCCAAACTGCTTAAATCGCGATCGATTCAACATCGATTTTAGTGTCCTCATCCAATAGACAGTCGCGAAGAGACTGAAGAATAATCCCCTTATCCATCTTCAACTCCCAACAATCGATGCTGTTGATGCAAGCCTGTCCGCTCTCTCATTACCGTAAACACCCGCATGCCCAGGACAGTATATCCACGTAAGCCGCTGGAGGTTAGAAACTTCTATAGACGACATCCCCTCATACCGAAACCTGCCCTTCTGGATCTTGTGAAGCATCGACTGAGAGTCAGAGACAATAACTGCCCCAGTAAATGAAGTCCCATAAATCCAATGGAGGGCAGCAGTAACGGCCTCAACCTCCATCCTCATACTATAAGTAGTTGTCCTGTATGCCCCACTTCGCTCTGCAACAACCTACCATGCATAAGCCAAGAAACCCCAGCCGGATTTCTCACCACGTTGAACCGACCCATCGGTATATCAACAACATCATCATCCCTTGCATTATCTTCTATCAGCTGCTTAACTGCGAGATCAGTCTTCATGTTGCCCCAATCTCTACATTCTCTTCCAAGAGTAATGATAACGTTGAGATAGTTCATCATGCCACCATCTGTTGGGATCCATTCTTCCCTTTTGGTAGGGTCGCAACCGTAGTCACCTGGCCAATTGTTCTCTCAGCCTGGGCCATTCACGACATGCCACGCTTGATTCTCGTGCCCTTAACATCATTAGTGTTCTTGTGTAGTGGATGTCTCTTATCCGAAGTAACCGCATATATGCCTTGGTTTGAGCGATTGCATGACGAGGAGCTAGTGACAGAAGGCCAAGCATAAATCTCATCTTCACAATGGGGGTATCTCTAGTGCAGCCCAGAACTATACGCATACCTTCTTTTCTCTAATCATGTTTTGCCTCACAGCGACAAAATAAGAAGAGATGTCTAGAACAGGCTTTTGTGTGCGCTTTATAAATAGTGTCTTTCATCGCCTCTTTTATCTCTGAGGTTTACAATTTGCCAGGCCGGTCTTTTGCTTTGTCTCCACTGTATCGGAGTAACACTGCTCTTTGAGGCTCACTGTCTGTTGGTAATCTGCTTATGTGACCGAACAATTTAATTTGTTGTTTCTTGATGAAGTCTAGTACTGATGTTGTATCCACTTTATTCCCGATGTCTTCATTTCTAAACCGGTCTCTTGTTACACCCAGCATTCTGCGTAGACACTTCATCTCTGTCGTGACTAGTTTTCTTATATCGTTTGATATCAGCGTCCAGGTATGACACTGATAACATAATGTGGGGAGAGCGATTGTGTTGAACAATGCTCTTTTTGTGTTCATGGTGACGTGTTTGCATCTTAAAATTGCCGCCATTTGTTCTATTATTTTATTTGTTTTGTTGCATCTATATTGGATTTCGTTAGCTATTCTTCCGTTTTTGCTGACAAACAATTCTTCAATGGAAAATGTCGTTATTTAGCGTTTATTTTAGTTAAGTCGACAGATCATCATCACCGCAAATCTTTTTCTTCTTCGAACGCTCCATATCGACCACCTGTTAACCACTCTGTGTAATTTGTATGGGATCTGAGCCTAAGAACGATTGTACATTGTGCCAGTTATGCGCCTACAAGTAGGAAAACACATCCGATTTCTGCGACGCTTTTTATTTACTAGGGTAGCTTTCCTAGCTCTTACAGCATTCGCCTTTTACGACATGCCTTGTAGGTCGCAGTGGTGTTATTCTTTGCAAAACACGTAATCACAAAGTACTGTAGTTTTACAAATTATAAAAACAATGACAAAATACAGCAACGTTTCGACCAACAAGGCCTTTATCAAGCCTTTACCACAGTACTTTGTGATTACGTGTTTTAACTACAGTACTTTGTGATTACGTGTTTTGCCAATCAAATAGTTTTACTGCAGTTTCATCTATTTTGTAGGTATTTTGTTATTCTTTGCTTACCTTGTGGGCACCGGCACCACGCATATCGAATCTGTTAGTTTAAACGTGCTCCGATCTCATCCTCACTATGTCACTTGTCTCTCAACGTGTAACAACTAACGATATAAGTTCTATGTTCATTTACTATTCTTCTTCTTTAGCTTCCAGTATATCGGTCTTGTCTAGCTACTTCACGTTTCATCTGATATTCTTACAAACTGGGATGCAAGATTCACGCCTTTTTTTTGAAACGTTTAAACATCTTCTCTCTCTTAGGGCATTCAGAAGATCATCCTGATCCATTGCTCGTTCGTTTCTACAGTAGCCATATCTGATTGCCAATTGGCGCTTTCATTCCCTTTACACGCGAGAAAATCAGAGGGGGATATAACAAGAAGAGCCCTGTCCTGGAATCCACAGGAAAAGCGAGAGGGAAGCATAGAAATACAGGAAGAAGAGATTTGGAAGCAGAGATTAACGAAATGTGGATAAGTTGAAACAAGCTGCAGGAGATAGCTAAAGATAGGAAGACTTGGCATTATTTGGTTGAGGCCTTATGCTCCAGTCGGAGTTGAACATCGTTGCTTATCCTTTACATGACTTCGGCATCGACCATAGTAAACAAGTCATCAATTTGCTAGGCACCACTTATACGTTCAGTAGTTTTACCATTGCTTTCTGAACGGTGAAGTCTATTTCTACAGTTCGTTACCACAGAACAATTTGTTTCAAATCTGTCCCCTGCGGGGTTTGAACCAGGTACACTTGAGTTGTGATTGAGCTCACTACCGCTTAAGCGACGCCCAGAGAGAGAGAGAGAGAGAGAGAGAGAGAGAGAGAGAGAGAGAGAAAGGAGAGAGAGAGAGAGAGAGAAGAGAGAGAAGAGAAAAAGAGGAGAGAGAAAGAGAGAGAGAGAGAAGAAGAAGAGAGAGAGAGAGAAGAGAGGAGAAGAGAGAGAGAGAGAGAGAGAAGAGAGGAAAGAGGAGAAAGAGGAAAGAAAGAGAGAGAAAGAGAGAAAGAGAGAGAAGGAAGAAAGGAAGAGAAAGAAGAGAAGGAGAGAGAGAGCAACTGATAGGACAAGAAATATTATACTAGTAAGGGCATTCATATGTCCAGCAGCAACGTATATATGCGAAACATGGACATTTAACAAGGTAATATACATATGTCACACACTCGTCCTCCCTACATCATGGACAGAGAAGAGAACAAATAGATTTATCCAGAAGAAACTCATAACTAGAGAACTGTGACGTGTGTTACATATAATTCGAGTTTTATCCATTTTCATTCCGTAATTTTGTTCTTCTTCCGAGCGCATTTACTTAACAATATCGCCTGAGTGGTTCCGGGGCCCAAATTTGGGGTGTAAAGAATAGAACCACTGTTACCTGCCACGCATGTCGTAAGAGGCGACTAAAGAGGTTTGGCTGAAATTGGTTGCACGTGTCCTAAACGTGAACAAATCTGTGCTTTAGGGCCTACCAAACCAATGTGCAACGTATACACGATCTTGGCAAAGATCAAACATATCACAAAGTGATTAAAATTGGTCGTAAAGAATAAACGCAAAGAAGAAGAAGGAGACTTAACAATGTATACTAAATTAGCCGGTGTACTGGCTGTGAGTCATCTGAAAAAATACAGCGAGCCAATATATCAGCTCAGAAGGATGAAGGGGTTAATGAGTTGACTACACCAGCCCTGTAATTAATGGAAATGTTTACATAAAAGATCATCAGGCAAGCGGCGTGCCATTTTGCAGAAAGGGCCGAGTCATTTGGGGAAAGCCCGGTGCACTGAAATCAATCCATTGCCTTTGAAATGAAAATCGTAGCATATCCTTTACAAGACGTAGCCATCAACAACAGTAAATGAGTCGTTGATTTTCTAAGCACCACTTATACGTTCAGTGCCCGTCTGCCCAGCATGTTCGTAGCGTGTTGGACTACCGGTGACTATCCCTCTGTGTGTGCGGGTTCAATTCCGCGGGATGGCAGAAAAAGCTACAGATTCCCCAGATTTACGTTGTTCGTGGCACCGAACCGAAGGGTTACGATGTCCATGGCACCGAGCCGAAGAGCTGAAAAACTCAAGTGCTTCTGGATCGAAAAAAAAAAAAAAAAAATACGTTCAGTAGTTTCTAAAGGGTGAGGTCTTTTTTTTTACCTTGCGTAAAAATCCCACGGAAACGAATTTGCTTCCAAACTTGCCTGCCGCGAAGTTTGAACTATGTACGCTTGGGTTATGATCAAACTCACTACCACTTAAGCTACAGACGCTCACTTTCTCTTTACACCTTTCTTAAAAATTATCGAGTTTTAAATTGCCAAAGAGTTCTTTTACGTTATCAATTTTAACGCATCAAGTACACGGTTCCTGAGAGATGAGGCACATGGAACGACCAAGATGACAGCGGCAATAGGACATAACGGAAATCTTGAATATAATGGTGGAGAAGTGAGAACAACGTTCTGCAAGAAACATGCTATATGAACGATTGATTAATATGACCATCAGCATTGCACTTCGGTGAGTTAACCATGTGTGCTCTAATCTCTTTCTTACACAGGAAGATCCATCTGCAGTGCACGAACTCCGTAGCACCGGTGAGGGTCCCCATGTAATTTTGAAGATGGTGACGATATTTTGTAGGAGTTTATTTATAATATTTTATAATGAATTTTACCCGGGCAGCGGCTTTGCAGCCTGATTTTTCGATTTTTACTGCCAAGGGTTCTTTCACGTGCTCAAATTGAAGCCTACGTTTTATCGTCTATCTACGATAGGACTAGGAACTCGTTCTCACCTACAACGAGATCTCTGGAATTATATCGTGATGGCTCCACGAGGGATCGAACTGGGTACCTTTGGCACGAGAGGCGAACATCTAACCTCTATGAAGAGATGTCTTAACGCATTAACTAACATATGCCGCAGACTGCGCCATGATTTGTTTGATTGTCAAAGTAGCTGAAAATGTATCTTAAAACACGTTGATGATTCATTATTCTTGATTTATTATTTCTCATGTTGTTACGTTTTGACAAATGTACAATTATTTATTATTTCTCATTTTGTTACGTTTGATAAATGTAAAATTTGATTTATTACTTTTCATTTATGATTACGTTTGATAAATGTACCATTCTTATAGTCTCATGTTGTACGTTCTGATAAATGGATAATGATTTATTATTTCTCATTTTGTTACGTTTGATAAATGGACAAATTATATATTATTTCTCATTTGATACAGTATGATAAATGAAATTATTTATTATTTCTCATTTTGTTACGTTTGATAAATGTACAATTATTTACCTACACAATTAAATGTCATTCTAGGAATGCTAACCCGAAACAAATGCTTGCAGAAAACGGATGCACCAGGCCGTAAGTCGCATAACATGGTGCAACGTCCCCTCACAATGAGAAATGGGATAACGGATTATACGGTCGCCAATCTGCCTCGGAGATTTAGCCACGCAGTAAGAATGTCAGACGAGGGTGGCCAAAACATGGAAGCAGAAATCATAGGAATGATATCCCACAGAACTACCCCCAGTATGCAGACGAGAAGAAAGAGGTGGCTCACTTACACCAGCGTCCAAGACAAACTGAATGGCGTGGCTGATAATCTGAGGCAGACGGCTGCCTTTATTAGAATCCGAAATCCCAATCTAGTGAGAACGCAGAAGAAGAAGAAGAAAGAGAAATGTCATTCATCAAATTATTTAAGAGAATAAGAAAACTGTATTTTAATTTGTACATTCACCTGTGGAAAACTACTAAATGTAAAATGGAGTGACTTCGTTTCGAACAACGCAGTGAGAGAAGAACACACCCAAAAACGTATCAAATATTATAAGGTAACGCAGGTGGAAATATTTAGGTCATGTTCTTAGATCAGACGAAATGAGACTAAATCGACAAGTCTTTATGTGGTCACCAGTTGGGAAAAGAAAACGTGGAAGACACAAGACCACTCTTTGAAAAACAATCCAACAAGAAAGTAAACTATTGGGATGTAAAACCATAGCTAGCAACGAACCGCATTACATGGAGATCTAAATCCTCCGCCCTATGTGTCGCCTTTGGCACGAAAGGAACAAACTAACACCTGCGGAATGCCCCGGTATCGACTAGCAGAGCCACACTGAACAAGTACAACGAGTACAGAGCAAGAGGAAGACCACGCAAAAGATGTACGACGGCATCAAGAACAGCCTTAAGAAAATGAATAACTGCTTACAAAGTGCATTAGAACAAAGCACATACAAGATCACTACCCACCAGCGTCCTCAATCCATTACCAAATATTTCTATAAAGTAAATAGTGAAAGAAGAGAAGATGACACACCTGCAGGGTGAAACGGGTGAGCATAAATTAATTAGGTCACAGTGTTTTTAATGCGGTAGTTAATCTCTCTTTCTTTCTTTCTAGCATGTGACGCCCCTGTCGCTTAGGGCAGCGAAAAAAGCACACCATTCATCTCTATTCTTGGCCGTGCTCTGTATTGTGTTTCAGTTGTGATTCATTTCTTTCACTTCTTGTTCTATTGTTCCCTTTCGTCTTTCACCACTTCCAGTCACATGAGTCAATGACTCTGGTAACTTGTTTGTTAAGAGAGGATTAAAGCCTCTACGTTCAAGCTTCATATAACAATGATAAATGTATGCAACGTTTAACAAGTCCTTTTGTGTGTGTGTGTATTTGTTAGGATACCATCAGCATCATCATCTACAGCGTCATCATCATCATCACAGCATCTTAAGTCGAGACACTTTACTTGGTTATTGGTTACTGAACCGACGTTTCAACACTCGGGGGCACGTTGCTTTCAACCTAAGGCTAACCTTTCATTGGTTATATCAGAACGTGTAAGCCAACAAACTTGAAAAATAAGAATTAACTCCTTTCGGAGAATCCAAGTAAGTATTAGTAACAGCCCATCACGTCCTTGAATATGTAGCGTCTTCGTTTTCTGTTTCCGAAACGTAAAGAATTAAATAGGATGGGATTGTTAGTCATAACTCAAAATCCACAACCTGAAGAACCAGGAAGCCATATTTAGGCTGGCCCTCAGCGACTCTCCAACCTGTGTGATTCTGTGAGGAACATAAATTCCAACCGTCCTATCCCCCTGTATCATTGGTGCAAGCAAGCCTCCCACCACTACAAAATAATGGCGTCGTAGGGGAAGATATTAGTTAATGTTTTAAACATATGTCATCTTATTCAAGTGTGTTAATTTTAAAAACAAAGGTTGTTTTGTGTGTCAGTTAAAGAAACAGCTGTTGATCGGCTTGGTACGCGAAAAGACGCACCTGTTACTCCATTGTCAAAATGGCGTAGTAAACATCACAAGTCAAACGTGACGACGGTCCAACCAATCAGTGAACAGATCGACGTCACGTGATAAGAGTTTGGAATCTTAATATTATGCATACAGGTGGCAATAGCTCCACACCTGGAGAAGCACATCTTAAGATAAGACTCTATCCTTGAGTAGGGGTGCACAGGGTCAAAACAGAGTGAAGCGGGTAGGTATTCATTCAATAGATTTGACACGTGATTTCAAGTTGATCACTGGTGAAGTTATACCTGTGTGTCTCTAAATTTAAAGGTAAAGAGCTAACTTAACTGCACCGGGCTGTACCTCACATGACCCGGTCCCTCTCCCCATAACTTGTAACCCCCATCCCCGGGCCGAACGTATTGCATAAAACACGAGCTCCGTAAACAACCTTAGGAATTTCTGAAAAAAATGCGACGACATTCAGAACGCAAGGGGAAGCTTAACCACTTAGACCTCCAAAAGTGATACCTAAATTTGCTTCAATCTTCTTCTTCTTTGCGTTCGTTCTTTACGACCAATTTTAATCACTCTTTGTGATATGTTTGATCTTCGCCAAGAACGTGTATACGTTGCACATTGGTTTGGTAGGTCCCTAAACAATCTAATAAGACCAAGACTTGTTCTTAGATTGACAGTGAAGTGGATGTCTTCTATTGAGGTGTCCAACCTCCAGAAGCTTACGTTGATCTACTGTCCTAGACATGAGGGCGTCTGTGGCAATGAGAAAGCGGTCATGCTTGCATCAACAGCATCGGTTGTCGGGGAATTGCCAATGGATAATGGGAATGTTCTTCCGTCTCTTCACGATCGCCTGTTCGATGAAGACATTAAAATAGATGTTGCGCCTGTGTAGTGCCGGAGTCCCAAGGGGAAACAAAGAATAGCACCACTGCGACCTACAATGCATGTCGTAAGAGGCGACTGATGTAGACACTAGGGATGCCACCCTAGTAAATAAAAAGCAGTGCAGAAAGCGAATGTGCTGACCTACTTGTAGGCGCATAACTGGCACAACGTCAATCGCTCTTAGGCTCAGATCACATACAAATCACACAGACGGGTTGCCAAGTGGTCGATATTAAGCGTTTGAAGAAGAAATAAATGTTGAATTGATTCAGCGATTTAAAGAGTTTGAAGTTATCAGTTGTACAAATAGACCTGGATGTCCGAGGGGCAGATTGAAGAGTATGTTTAATCAGTGAGCTATAGGAACCATCATCGTGCATACCCTTCGGTATCTGTTGGGGGAGACTGAACATCTATAGGTTTGCCTGGAGTGTTAAGACGTCGGTTTAGTAACCAATAACCAAGTGAAGTGTCTCGACTTAAGATGCTTTGATGATGATGATGACTGCAGATGATGATGATGAACTGCAGATGATGATGATGCTGCAGATGATGATGCTGAGATGATGATGATGCTATGATGATGTGATGGGGCAGATGATGATGATGCTGAGATGATGATGTATGTGATGCTGTTTCAAGATGATGATGATGCTGTATGATGATGCTGAATGATGATGCTGTAGATGATGATGATGCAAATGATGATGCTGTAAATGATGATGCTGAGATGATGATGATGCTGGTAGATGATGAGGGGCAGATGATGATGCAGATGATGATGCTGAATGATGAGATGAGATGATGATGATGCGAAGATGATGATGCTGAGATGATGATGATGCGATGATGATGATGCTGTAGATGATGAGGGCTGAAGGGATGATGCTGTAAATGATGATGCATGCTTTTGCGAGATGATGATGAGGGTCTGATGATGATTTTCTTCTTCGAACGCTCCATATCGACCACTTGTTAACCACTCTGTACGATTTATGTGTATTTGAGCCTAAGAGCGATTGTACGTTGTGCCAGTTATGCGCCTACAAGTAGGCCAGCACATCTGATTTCTATGATGCTTTTATTTACTAGAGTAGCTTCCATAGGTCCTACATCAGTCGCCTCTTACGACATGCATTGTAGGTCGCAGTGGTATTATTCTTTGCTTTCCTTGAGGGCCCTGGCACCACACGGGCAGTACATCAACAACAACAACAAGAAGAGAAAATTGCTTAGTGAGACTGAAATTTGATCATTAAGATATTTTGATACATTACGAGACATGGGAACCCTGTTGGAAGCTGTCTTGTAAGGGAAAGTGGAGGGCAGGAGAGACCAAGGGCGAAAATAGAGATTCGATTAGGAGGGACGCATCAGGGTGTGGACAAGCACACGTCTGGCAGTGTGTATGTGTGTGTGTGAGTAAGTAGGAATGTATTTATGGATATATGTATCTTTTTTCTTAGTTTCTTTTCTCTTCTGTCAGTCTTAGTTTCTTCTTCTTCTTCTTCTCTCTTCTTCTTGTTCATCTAGACCAATTTTAATAACTCTTTGTGATATGTTTGATCTTTGCCAAGAACGTGTATACGTTGCACATTGGTTTGGTAGGCCCCTAAATGCATAGACTTCTACACGTTTAGGACATGTGCATCCGATTTCAGCCAAGTTTAGTTTCTTCTTCTCTTCTTCTGTCAATCGTTGATGTTGCAAAAGTGATTAGACAATACACATATAGTTAGACAGACAGACATAAAGACATAGATAGACATACATATAGTTATATAGAGAGACAGACAGATAGGTAGATAGATAAATAGATCGATAGACAGACATATATAAAAAAAAGTTAGATAGATATAAAAATAGCTAGAAAGATAAACAAATAGATAGATCAATAGATATATAGATAGATAAATAGATAGATAGATTTCTGAAATAAACTGAATTCCATACAGTGTTGACACCTTTTCTAGTTCTGAAAGAGACATCACTCCAAACGAATCTATGTTATGAAAGCAATCTTTGTTTAGAGTTACTGCCCCATTGGTCCTGGTAAAGTGAACGTTACGCGGAATCCGCGTATTCCAAATATGACAACACTGTAAACATTGAATGTTTGAGAAGTGGAAAAAAGTGGTGCATTTGCTGGAAGCCTGAAGATTGAATCTCTAAACATTCATTGTCCTATTTTTTCTTGTATTATTATACAAGCCCTTAACCGCATTTTGTAATTGTAAAAAACCGAATTCGTGCATCCAGGGCTGGCATTATATAGCTATACAATCGGGGACAAGCAATGCACTGTTAACACCGTATCAAGTGTCCGGTGTATCCTTGCATTAAGACAGATGTGGGTGTCTTCTTCTTCTTCTTCACGCTTCACCCCTAGGGAGACATAGGTCTGCAACCAAGGCCACCCAAACCCTCTTATCCGAAACCATTTTTTTTCAGATATCTCCCCATTTTCTTGCATTCCGGCACTACTAACTCATTCCTCAAGGTGTCCCTGTGTCTTCCCTTACCTATATTATCCTTGTGGTTCCATGAGTTCTTCCTTGCAGGGTCCTTCTTTTTCCTCGGGTGGCGAGCTATGAATTTCCTTGGTTGTGGTTTCTGTAGCTATCTAGTGTTTTTACGGGGTGGGGTAGCTGTCCCTACGCCCAACCTCCTTACGACATGCTTTGTAGGTAACAGTGGTTTTATTTTTACACTCTAATGTGGGTCCCGGTAACCACTTGGGCGAACTGTGGGTGTATTATCGATATACTCACTGTTGGGTCCCGGTAACCACTTGGGCGAGCTGTGGGTGTATTATCGATATACTAGTTGGTCCACTGGCAGCTGGTGATTATCGATATTGTGTCCCAGTAACCACTTGGGCGAACTGTGGGTGTATTATCGATATACTCACTGTTGGGTACCGGTAACCACTTGGGCGAGCTGTGGGTGTATTATCGATATACTCACTGTTGGGTCCCGGTAACCACTCGGGCGAGCTGTGGGTGTATTATCGATATACTCACTGTTGGGTCCCGGTAACCACTTGGGCGAACTGTGGGTGTATTATCGATATACTCACTGTTGGGTCCCGGTAACCACTCGGGCGAGCTGTGGGTGTATTATCGATATACTCACTGTTGGGTCCCGGTAACCACTCGGGCGAGCTGTGGGTGTATTATCGATATACTCACTGTTGGGTCCCGGTAACCACTTGGGCGAACTGTGGGTGTATTATCGATATACTCACTGTTACATGGATAGGAGCATCATCTGCTGATTTGCCGAAATTTGGATTTGCAAAGATTCTTCACTCCGTAGAACGGCGCTGTCCAACACGGGGCCCGTGGGACCGTGGGACACATCCCCCTGGTGCCCTATTTTATTGGCCCGGATTTAATGTCATTCAGAAATTAAAGACAAAACATGTTTTGAATAATAGTTTTATTCGATTTTCTAGTGATCACAATATTTAACAGCAATTACGCCCGTGTGTTTTCGGGGCTCGCAAGGGAGCAAAGAATAGTAACACTGTTACCTACAAGGCATGTCGTAAGAGGCGACTAAGGTAGGGACCTAGGAAGCTACCTAGTAAACAAAAACGTCGCAGAAATCGGATGTGTTGGCCTACGCATAACCAGTGATCTTGTGTGTGCTTGTGTGTGCTTGTGTGTGCTTGTTCTAATGAACCTTGTAAGCTGTTATTCATTTTCTTAAGGCTGTTCCTGATGCCGTAGCTCCATCTTATGCACAGTCTTCCTCTGTACTCGTTTCACTTTTTCAGTGTGGTTCTCTATGGTAGACGATACCAGGGCATTCTTGTAAGGTGTCCATTTAATCTGTTGTTAAACATTTATCAACATTTGATAAGAGCATTCCTCACGAATCCTGCTTCTCTAGTTTCTGATAAATCTAAATGCTAAGAGAGAGTGGATGGGTGGGGAGGGGCTGGGGTAGGGACGGTGTAAAGGCAAATGATTGACTTCAGTGCAACCGGGTTTTTCCTATATGACTCGTTCACTTTTTCATTGAAATAACACATGAAGTCACATGCTAGAGAGAAGAGAGAAAGAAAGAAGAGAGAAGAAGAGAAGAGAAGAGAGAAAGAGGATGAGAAAGAGAGAGAAGGGAGAGAGAGCAAGAGAGAGAGAGAGAAAGAGGGAGAGAACGAAAGAGAGAACGAGAAGTATAGAGAGCAAGAGGGAGAGAAAGAGAGAAAGAAAGAGAGAGAGAGTGAAAGAGGGAGAGAGTAAGAAGGAAAGTGAGAGAACGAGAAATATAGAGAGAAAGAAAAAGAAAGAGATAGAGAGACAGAGAGGCAGAGCGAGAAAGATAGAAAGAAAGACCGAGGGGGAGAAAGAGAAAGAAAGAAGCAATGACTGGGAGTCAGATACAACAATGACTCCAGTAAGAGGAGACCCAGAGAGTCACTGGGGTGGGGAGGGAGGAGGGGAGGAGGAATGTAGCAGTAACCTTCATTCTCGAACAGGAAGTAGTTGTCCGGTATGCTTCGCTTCCATCCAGTGCTTGGCAACCCTCTCTCCCAAATGTGTGATGGTCAACAGTTTCCCGTATGTCTGTATGTACACATCTGATATACACTGCATATATGTGTGTGTGTGTGTGTATGTGTGTATGTATATATCTGATATACTCTGTGTGTGTGTGTATGTACATATCTGATATACTGTGTGTGTATGTGTGTATGTACATAGCTGGTATACGCTGTATGTGTGTCTGTGTGTGTGTCTGTGTATGTACATAGCTGGTATTCTCTGTGTATATGTGTATGTACATAGCTGTTATACGCTGTATGTGTGTGTGTGTAGTGTGGTACATAGCTGGTATTCTCTGTGTATGTGTGTATTTACATAGCTGTTATACGCTGTATGTGTGTGTGTGTACATATCTGATATACACTGTCGTGTCAAGAATGTAGTACAAATCGCACTGGTAGATCGTGACACGGTGTGCTGCTGGTACATGTGTGTACAAACAACATTGATCGTGACCTCAGTTACATTATGTAGAGCCGTAGCACACAAACGCGTTCTAAGGCCCAACTATTAACTATATTTTTTATATACGATATTTTGTCCCTCGTATTCTGTTTCTTCTAACCTTGAACGCTCCGTACTGATCGTCACACTAAGGCCAGAGCTATTTCTGGTCAACTTATTCTTCAATATTCGGTTAATATAAATGGGCTCTATGTGGCGGGAAGGTAAAGTCTGTTCGCATTTTGTGTCAAAGGAACTCGGTTCGTTCCCCGCGATTTGAATATTTTCCCAGAAATCTCTGATCTTAATGTAAGTGAGATCCAGTATCTAGTCCTGAAGCATACGGTAAAATCCTATATTCAAGTTGAATAAGGAAAGGTATACTCGACAGTTGAAAATGGATATGAGTAGACTGCAAAGCCACTGTCCGGGGTCAAATTTATTTGAAAATATTAAAGTAAATTTCGTCCACTTTTTTATCATCATCAAAATTACATCGTGACTCTCTCGCCGGTGCTAAGGTGTTCGTGGGCTGTCGCCCAGGACTTCATGTGCAAGAAAGAGGTCGGTGCACATCAGTAGCATAGACTGATAATGTGAGATAGGTGTGCTACTACTTATCATGAATAAATGCCCATCCTATTTAGCATCTTTTCCTTTTAACTAAAAGAAAAAAACTAAATTCATTACGCAACGATAGTTATTGAACTTGGCAAAATATATTTTGAAATAGTACATATTTCCACTTACATGTTTCACTTGAAAGTACATATCCATTCCTTCTATCCTTTTTGCAGAAACTTCTCTGTGACGGCATCGTAAAATGTATTCTTTATTATAACCTTGCTCAAAAGTTCATATTCAATCGACAAAAGGCAAAGACTGGGGAGTCTATCTTGAACTTGTGTAGATCTGCAGCAACTGTGGATTCTCTTTAATGCTGAAAACGACCTTTCAACAAACACAGGAGTTGCTGGAATAATCATAATCAATTCTGCCAGTTTGAACGCTTCTTTAAAACGTGAACAGAGATCAATGTTCAACTAGAAACTGCAGTAAGCTATGAGCTGCCTTATTGTAGAACTCATCCCGAATAATAAAGTATCACAAGTCCATTTTTCAATCGTACATAGTTGAATTTTCCTACATAAACGTCTTTTAAACACCAAGCCCTACAGTTGCTAGTGCTGATTTTCATCCGCACGCATTCTCTTTATAAAACCACAACTTGTATACCAATCTCCCCCGTGCCTCTTCACAAAACTTCGTTGTCGAAGACCAGCACGTGTTAAGACGGAAACCACCGAGCGATTTTCGGAGACAAGGGTCGCAACTCGTAAGTACTAAAATGCCGGAAACACACACCATCCATGCGATAAAACCTCCCTAGAGATGGCTTAAATTCGACGATAAACAGCTACTTATAGCTACTCTATAAATATTTTATAGTAAATATTGCTGTGAATACTTAACAGAATAATTACTTTATTTTTAATGTCCTTCTGGGCTGACATAGGTGTGCGCCGCACATATAGCACGCACGAAGAATACGCCACTGGTGCACATATGGGCTATTCACCGAAGTGTATTGATAATAATTCAATCAACCAATCAATCAGTCAAGAAATGCCAGGGGTGCACTTCTAACTGGTGCACATTTGTGCAAGCTTTATTTATTGTTTGTGAATGTGACGATGGGAGATAATCCAGCTTACATTAAGACTGGATTTACTGGCCCTTGATTTCTTAATCAAATAAATCAAGCAAGGACGTTAAGAAAATAATAAATGATGTTGGATGTTTCTGAAGGTCAAAAACACACCCACCCACCCACCCACACACACACGCGCGCACGCACGCGCTCGCACTACACACACACACTCCCTTGCTCTCTATTCGTCTCCCACAAAAAAGTATCTCGTTCTCTCTCGCACACATATATACAGTCTCTCACTCTGAGACATCACACACACGCACACACACGCCCACGCACACACACTCACACATTTATCTCTCTCGCAACACACACAGACAGCCAAAACCCTATCCATTTCTGAGACGTACAAGACACACTACATGCAACTGTTTTCTCTCCTTCTCTCTTCCGTACACACTTTCTCTGTCCATTTCCCTTTACCACTCCCCCATCCAATTTCTCTCACACTATCTCCACACACCTCTCTTGTCTCTCTACACCTATCTCCCAAACACATCTTCTGTCTTCTCACCTATCCACATACACCTGTCTCTTCCCTTCTATCACACCCCCTCACTTTCTCTAACACATATTTCCCACATACACACACCTCTCTGTCTCTCTCACACCTATCTCCCAACATCTCTCTGTCTCTCTCACACCTATCTCCCATACAATCTCTGTCTCTCTCACACCTATCTCCACATACACACATTCTGTCTCTCTCACACATATCTCCCACACACATCTCTGTCTCTCTCACACCTATCTCTCACATCACACATCTCTGTCTCTCTCACACTATCTCCAATACACAATTCTGTCTCTCTCACACTCATCTCTCACATACACAATTCTTCTCTCTCACCTATCTCCAAACACACATATCTGTCTCTCTCACACTATTCAATACACAATATGTCTCTCTCACACTATTCTACATACAGCATTTGGTCTTAAACCTATAAACAAAATTTAATACATTACACAAACTTCAAGCAAAAACAACATGTTTACCTCTTTGCGTCACATAGTGCTTCTTCTCAACTACTGAAGGTCCTTAGAATATTCATATAACAATTCATGCAGTTACAGAACAACGGGAAAAATGTGAGAGAAGATCAAAAAAGATGGATAGATGGCATTGCAGAATCCTGTCAAAATGGTAACAAATATTTATCACCCAAGCCACTAAACCAAGACAAACAGAAAAAGCAACACTTCACAACACGGTTACAGTGTTATGACAAGTTCATTGATGACTGTAAATCCTAGAACAGACACAATCGCTCCAGCCCTGTATACAATTCAAGATTGGAATTCAGCCATGTGCATGTGACGGAAACAGACTTCAGCATCTGTGTGATACGCAAACATGCTAAGAACACACTGACATAGAACACGACCTCTGTGACACAAAAGACAGTAAGTCAACAAACACATTGAATACTGACATACAACAACAGGTACAGGTTAGGAAAAGAAGTTCAAGGATGACTGTAAATTTGTCTTCAACTCAGAAACATTTTCTGTATTTTCTTCTTCTTCAAACGCTCCCTATCGACCACTTGTTAACCACTGTTGTGATTTGTATGTGATCTGAGTCTAAAGCGATTGTGCGTTGTGCCAGTTATGCGTCTACAGTTAGGCCAGCACATCCGGTTTCTGCAACGCTTTTTATTTACTACGGTATGTTCCTGGCTCCTACCTCAGTCGCTTCTTACAACATGCCTTGTAGGACGCAGTGTTACTATTCTTTGCTCCTCATGTGATCGCCGGCAACACACGGGTGCTCTTGTATTCATGTTCATTGTATCAAAGATGTTATTTGAGAATAGTTAGAAAGTTAAATTTAATTCCTATCAAATATGCTATCGGAAAGTAACAGGAAGAACGAACGCAAACATAATGCACATGACGAAATCCGATAACTACTATATAAGTTTAGATATCATAACTTATCAGAAAACATAACACGACATACTTGCATTCAAGTGGATCAAATGGCACAACAAATGGCGAATCAAAAGTTGTTTATAAGTGGTTACACTAGACTGAACAAAGAAGAAAATACGATCTAGTCTGTGTACATGACGTACATTCAGAAAACAGGTGAATAACTCAGTGATATTGCGCAGTAATAACCCTCAGGACAGCCTCGTTAATCTTTGAGGACGGACAATTAAAATACAAGACATTTTATTTTACGTAAACCGTAAAAGATTTTTTTTAAATTAATATTTTAAAAAAAAAGTGACATTGTGATTTAAATATCGATTTTATTCCTTACTATACTTTGTCATGATCAAGTGCCATCTCCACATCTTCTTTTTCTTCAAATGCTCCATATCGACTACTTGTTAATCACTCTGAGTGATATGTATGTGATCTGTGCCTAAGAGTTATTGTACGTTGTGCTAGTTATGCGCCTACAAGTAGACCAGCACATCGATCTCTGCGACGCTTTTATTTACTAGGGTAGCTTTCCTAGGCCCCTACCTCAGTCGCCTCTTACGACATGACTTGTAGGTTGCAGTGTTACTATTCTGTGCTCCCCTTTCTAGTCCCGGCAGCACACGGGTGACAACCTATTCAATCAATCAGTACCTGATACTACAAGAAGTATCTCTGAGAGAAACACTGCGTTGCATGCCGCCGCCACATGACAGGGACGCATGTAAATATCTCAAGCACCACAACGCATAACGAGAATTAAATCGTACACAACTTTATTGCTGTTTTATACCAATGTATCTGTGCATCGTGATAAGAAGTCAGACGGTGGTTTCTTGGCTAGCGCTTATTGCAGGGTTGTTGCAGAGCGAAATGGAGCATACATGGCAGCTGCTTTCAGTATCAAGATAGAGGATGAGGCTGTTACTGCTGCTATTCAGTGGATCTCTGGGACTCCGTTTACTGGTGCCGTTGGTGTATCTGACTCTCAGACGATGTCTCGGAAAGTCCAAAATGGCAGGTTACGGTATGAGTGGATGTTATCTATTAAGGTTTCGAACCATCAGAGGATTATGTGTAGATCTACTATCCTGGGCATGTGGGTGTTTGCGCAAGGAGAGAGCGGACAGCATTGCTTTAATAGCATTGATTGTTGAGGATTTTGAGAGAGTTGAGGACGGATAAAGGCGATGTTCTTCGGTCACTTGGCGACTGCCTGGGATCTAAACACTAACATTGATGTTGAATCTATCCAGCGATTTAAGAAGTTTTAAATTACACGTTGTGTAAAATAGAACCGGATGCCTGAGGAGAAGAGTCAGGAGTGTGTTTAACCACAACCAACTATAAACTCATACGGGCGGCGGACTCGCGTAAAAATTAAGGGAAATCAGACCACAACAGGTCACGGGACGTTGCATTCCAGTGTTGTTGTATATAGACGAATTCATTTTAAAATCAACACAAAATGCTAAATCAAGGTTATATTATTCAACAAGTTAACTTTAACAATAAGGAATTAATATTATCAATATTTTTCATCAATGAATAAACATAGACTCATAGAAATGAGTAAAATTGCAAAATAAGCTTGCAGTATTCTATCAAACAGCCATAGTTTCCAGCCCCCGATCTGATCTAGGTCAGGCGTTTTCCCGTCAGTTGTTAGGCCTAGTTATTTACAGCTGGTCGTGGTTTAACCAGCGAGCCACATGAACCATCATTATGTATACCCTTCGACATCTGTTGAGGGAGAATGAGCATTTAAGGTCTGCCCGGAGTGCTATGACGTGGATTCGGCAACCAATCACTTTTATGTTTATTAAGTCTGATATTAATCTTAGGATAATTTAAAAAAGTAAAAAATCGTTTAACAATGAAACCCTCGTGGGTGGCTATTATTGTGTGATGTAATCAACATTGAACAATTGTTCCGCCTCTGACTCTTCAGATGTGACCAACAAAAAGATCGTGCACTTGTCCTTATCAACAATATCGCTATATTTAGTTCATTGTAACCACATCGGTACTACTTTCATCAGCATTTGCAGTTATAGTAGAACTACATTTTGTCCTACTTACTGTTTAATTGTAGTATTCGTTCGCCAGTGACGGAAGACCTGACAAGATAGATAAGTCTAAAAAAATTCACAAAAAAGAAGCGTTTGTAAATAGTTTTATGAGTCACGCTCGGTGTAAGGATACCGTTTTTAAAAAAACAAAACCACAATTTGTCAGAAACACATGACAAATATCACATGTCATGGGTTAAAGATAGCCACTTTGACCTAGAAGTTGCATTTCACAAACAAATTAAAACTGTACTTGTTTCTTGCCACCATGTGTTTTATTTTTAAAAATTCCGTGTGTCTTCAAACCATCGTCCACTATTATCTCAAGTAATTCTTTGTCTTTGCTTTTATTAAATGTGATAGTATAATTTTCAAATACACAGAAATAGATTATTCTAAAAATAGATTTAATTTCAAACTTAACTCTTAACCGTTCTTGGGTTTTTAAAGTTTTTTTATTTTTGAAGTCCTGCTCTATTACTAGAAGCCATATATACTCCATGAATTGAACATAGGCATGTTATATATGGTTAGAAAGTTAATTGAAAGTACTATCAAGATATGTGATTTTAATATCAGTGTCATGTAATATGTAATATCAGTGACCTAATTTTGGTGATGCTAAAAATAGATTTTAAAACAAATTTCAAATAATTATACAGTCACAAAGAAGGAAAAAATAAGTATGAAATATATCATGAAAACTATTAATATTCTCTCTTAGTACCTTCATATTTACACAATATATACAAACATGAAGTTGTTTGGACAATAAATAAGGCAGTAATTAGGAAATTTGTAACTTCTAAATAATTCCATATTTTGAAGACACCAATTAATAAATAATAAATATATAAGAGAAAATGATGTAGAACTGGTCTAGTAGGCAGCCCATAAAGAACTAACACTTATAGTCTTGATTAGGACAGTAATCTGAGTCACTAGATGCCATTTTAAAGCAAATGTGTGATTTTTGACAAGAGCAAGTGAAAACTCGTCTGCAGAGATTATCCAAAATGACGGTCGTTCGGAAATGTCGGTGCAATAAAAGCATGTTCTTACCACTGAAGTCGGAGAAGGTTTGCCTGAATGGCTAGGGACACCTTACACACGGTTAGTCGGCTTTCACGCAGAAATCAGTCAGATACACCATAAAAGACTCCATGACTACGCATGAATTAATAGCGGGCGGAGGCAGAAGAAGAAGAACAAAAAGCATGCTTTATTCAACGAGATTAGACATCTTAAAAATAAAAAAAATATTTGTTTAACAATTTATTATGGTAATATCATATGTTTTACATTATGAAACATAAACTATATGCTTTTAAATGGATAAATAACACACAAATACGGTTAGTTTCGGAGTCATGTAACCATCTCATTTATAAATGAGACTTTCTTAGTACCCGAACGTTACAGGGTTAAAGAAGAAACATGGCTCCTAAACACAGAAATAGTCTTATATTAAAAAATTGAGTAGTCTGATTAAGAAAACTCACAGAGGAATAGAAATTACTGGAGTCATGACGAATACTCGCTTCATGTCAAATACTAGCAAGTGGCAACTAGTTGTATTCTCACATTACTATGTCTATTGCATTTATTCGTTAAGTATTCCCAGTATTCGTTACTAATTTTATATTCGAAAATTAGTATCGGTTACTTCTATTGAGGACAATTTTGTGGTTAATTACTTATTCATCTCCGCCTCTCGTGAAGCATAGGGCCTCAACAGTTGTTCGCCACTTTTCCCGGTCTCTTGCTGTTTATGTCTTTCTTGATAGTTCAGTATCCTTCAGTTCCACAGTAACGAGTATTTGTTGAAATGTAACGAACAGTTACTCATACGTGAAAAGAATTGAAACTTATGTTATGTTATGTTATGCGATCGACGTCATGGCACAATGGGCATTCCCATTCGTGCTCTGTCCTCCATTGCAGCAGCCACCCCAAAAATCCATTTGCTCTCAGTACCCATAGAAGTTGATTACTATATCTTCTTTCTCTACCACGAAGACAACACTGTCTGGCATGTCCAAACTTAACACCTAATTCTCGAACTCGTTCCAGTGTCTGAGACCCGCCCATGTCACACAATTGAGAGCGTACCGCATTGAAACTTATTACCTTCCCATGGTTTTTAGCGTAGAACAGAGATATTGGTCCCACATATCTGTGTCCTACGTCATTAAGGACATTTTTTGTCGATGAAAAATCAAACATTGTCAGATGTCAATAGAATCAATGACACTATTTTAGAGCGAATGTATCAACGTCGCTTTCAAATAGATTTGTACTTACAGTATCGACAGCAGAGCCAAGTCAACTCGGTTACCGAGGTTATGGTATCAGTGGGAGTTGAAAGTCAAGACATGGACAAGTAACGATCGGACAAACGCAAACAATAATAAGAAAAGAATGTTAGAGATTCCTTAACATCCAGTTTCAGTGAGGAGATGATACTTGATCTAATCTGCGCAAGAGACTGGCAATGTTATAGAGCTATTAAAGGCAAACTTCAATGTGGAGATGGTACTTGATCTGAGCAATAGACTGGCAGTGTTAGAGATCTCTTAGAGTTAAATATCAATGTGGAGATGGTATTTGATATTGTGGAGAAACTAGCGAAGTCACAATATATTAAAGGAAATTAAGAAACACGACAGTTTCATGTCGGCTGTACATTGTCGTGCCCCCTCCCCCTCCCTCCCTCCATTCCGCCACAGATGATGATGATGAGCCGCCAGGAGAAAGTCTAATATCTGTCAACATCGATTAATGTTCTTATATGTTTGAAAATTATTACACTGTGTGCATTAGGGACACAATGAGCTTAAGCATCTGCACTCTCAGGGGATGCGTCGATAACAGTAACCCATGCACAGCGCTGAAAGCTTCCGAGAATGAATATGTTCAAACAAATGAGATCGGACAGATTTCCGTCGTATTTGATGAAGTTGTTGACGCTTGTCGGCAGAACCTATTATCTGCTCTGTTGTTTCATTTAGAATGCTAAACTTTTTATTCGTATAAATGAAGGAATTATGTTTTGTTATACTTTGGGCATGAGATAGTTAAAGTTACATTGAACGTCAATGATATATATGAATGGGGAATAGAATGAAGGGGATGAATGAATGGATAGATAAATAAATGGGGGAAGGAATGAATAGATAGATAAATGAATGGGTGAATAGTAAATGAAGGAATAGATAGATAAATGAATGGGTGAATAGTAAATGAAGGAATAGATAGATAAATGAATGGGTGAATAGTAAATGAAGGAATAGATAGATCAATGAATGGGTGAATAGTAAATGAAGGAAGGAATAGATAGATAAATGAATGGGTGAATAGTAAATGAAGAGGAATAGATAGATAAATGAATGGGTGAATAGTAAATGAATGAATAGATAGATAAATGAATGGGTGAATAGTAAATGAAGGAATAGATAGATAAATGAATGGGTGAATAGATGAATGAATGGATAGCAAAAAATCGTAGCTCCTGCAGCAAGACTATAGTATCTGAAACAATGTACTCGTGAGAAAAGAGAACAATGCGGTTCTTCACTTCAGAGTGAATACAAACTGCTTAACCCCTTCGTCACAGAACCACCAATTCTAGTCAACGACATGTATGGCTATAGTGACAAATAATATTTATATGGAATTCCACAGACCTAGTTCTGACGACGATGAGCAACAGATGAGAAAGAGAACAGAGAGATCAAAGTCTGACGTGAATATGACGATTGCAGTAGTTGTAGTAGAAGTAGCAATAACAGTGGAAGTGGCGATATAGCAATAATAATAATAGTCAGTGGCGGCTCGTGGTCATTTTTGTTGGTGGGGCCAGACAGAAATTTTCAGAAGAATCATGGTTTCGGTTAGGATATATTTTAATGTATAAAATAATAAATACACGTTACACCTTATTTTTGGTGGGGCCCGGCCCACCTGACCCTAATGACGAGTCGCCACTGATAGTAGTAGTAGCAGTAGCAATAGTAATGGTGAGCTGAAAAGTGGTAAACGTTCACAGGGTGGTCAGAAAAAGCGATTCAAAGATACACTCAAGAACTCGATGAAATCTTTTGTCATAGGTGTCAACAACTAGGAGAATGCTGCTCAAGACAGATCAGCCTGGCACACACTTGTTCGACACGGTTCCTCGGCCTGCGAGGCAGATAGAACAGCACGGATGGAGCAAAGACGTCAAAACAGAAAGGCAGTAAAACTTCCACAAGTGCAAGTATACCTTGCCCACACTGTACACGAACATTTCAAGCCCGTATCGGGCTCACTAGTCATCTACGCACACACAGACAAACATAGCGCAACTACATTCCCTTGGATGAAAATTTGTGTGGTCATCATCACCCATGATGGACGAGCATCACAGTAGTATGAAAATTAGTAGCAGTGTCTAGTAACGGTGGTGACGATGGTTGCTGCTACATACATCAACAAAGAGATTTGAAGTGGTTGAAATCTCTCAGCATCTTACCTCTGCATGTTTAAGTAAGATATTTACTTCTCTTTCTCAAAGAAAGATATCACTCTAATCCAAGAAACCATGTACATAATTATAAATAGAATAGATATAAAGAGAATCCACTGGGAAGCAATCACTATTACTTTCGACTGTTAACCGGCGTCTTAAACAATAGCATATGCCAGCTCAATAATGGTAGGAAATTTGCAATGCCAAATTAGTTACCAAACACCGCAGTATGCGACAGTTTGTCTATCCAGTTTAACCATGTGCCACCGACTGAGCAATAATTTGCTTAATTGTCAAATAAGTTCTAAATTAACATTGATGGATTCCGAGTTGATGGATTAACGGGTTGTTAATGTATTCTTTCACGTTCTGTTAGTTTGTGATAATAGTACATTTATTTATCTGTAATATTACATGTTATTCATTCAATTTCGTTAACAAAAATAGAAGGAAAAATACAGTTTAATTTGTACAAATTGCTACTAAGTGAAGAAGTAAATAAAAACGAATTCTGTCAATGCATGTTTTTGTTTATGATATAGACACTGCGTTTGCTGTTTTGCAACTTCAGAGCTAACAGGCGTGCGATAAAGATGTGTGGTGTCAACCTTACTATTCAACATTGTCATAGACTGGTCAAAGCTTGTATCTGTGGTGTAGATGGTGTCTTAGTCTGTTGTATCTGTGGTATATTTAGTGTTTCAATCTGTTGTACCAATCTTGTATCTGTGTCATAGACGGTGTTTCAATCTGTTGTACCAATCTTGTATCTGTGTCATAGATAGTGTTTCAGCCTGTTGTACCAATCTTGCGTCTGTGTCAAAGATAGTGTTTTAGTCTGTTGTATCTGTGTCATAGACAGTGTCTCAGCCTGTTGTACCAATCTTGTATCTGTGTCATAGACAGTGTCTCAGTCTGTTGTATCAATCTTGTATCTGTGTCATAGACAGTGTCTCAGCCTGTTGTATCATCTGTACTGTGTCATGACAGTGTCTCAGCCTGTTGTACAATCTTGTATCTTGTCATGACAGTGTCTCAGCCTGTTGTACCAATCTTGTATCTGTGTCATAGACAGTGTCTCAGCCTGTTGTACCAATCGTGTATCTGTGTCATAGACAGTGTTTCAGTCTGTTGTATCAATCTTGTATCTGTGTCATAGACAGTGTCTCAGTCTGTTGTATCAATCTTGTATCTGTGTCATAGATAGTGTTTCAGTCTGTTGTACCAATCTTGTATCTGTGTCATAGACAGTGTTTCAGTCTGTTGTATCAATCTTACATCTGTGTCATAGATAGTGTTTCAGTCTGTTGTATCAATCTTGTATCTGTGTCATAGACAGTGTCTCAGTCTGTTGTATCAATCTTGTATCTGTGTCATAGATAGTGTTTCAGTCTGTTGTATCTGTGTCATAGACAGTGTCTCAGTCTGTTGTATCAATCTTGTATCTGTGTCATAGACAGTGTCTCAGTCTGTTGTACCATCTGTATCTGTGTCATAGACAGTGTCTCAGTCTGTTGTATCAATCTTGTATCTGTGTCATAGACAGTGTCTCAGTCTGTTGTATCAATCTTGTATCTGTGGCATAGATAGTGTTTCAGTTTGAACATAAGATTGAAATACACAATCAAGTTGCTATAAATGGACAGCAACACGTACGACGCTCATGAATGGTCAGTTCTGGAGCAAAGACAATATCTAAACAAGAGAATCTCAAAGCCAAGGATTAACTACACTGACGGTTTCTATAGACTCAGTCATTTAAGAAACGACACGTCATCCGAAGAAATTGCAGCTGGGCTCACATACAATCCACAGACAACAGCTAGAAATATACAGTTCAGAACGACAGACAGCAGCTAATAAGGGACAGTTCAGACGACAGACAGCAGCAAATGGACAGTCTAAGACAGACAGCAGCTAACAATGGATAGTCCCAAGAAGACAGCAGCTAACAATGGACAGTGCTAAGACAGAAGCAGCTAAAATGATAGTCCGTAAGACAGACAACAGCTAACAATGGATAGTCCCGTAAGACAGACAACAGCTAACAATGGATAGTCCCGTAAGACAGACAGCAGCTAACAATGGACAGCCTTCGTAAGACAGACAGCAGCTAATAATGGATAGTCCGTAAGACAGACAACAGCTAAAATGGATAGTCCCAAGACAGACAACAGCTAACAATGGATAGTCCTGTAAGACAGACAACAGCTAACAATGGATAGTCCCGTAAGACAGACAGCAGCTAACAATGGACAGCCTCGTAAGACAGACAGCAGCTAATAATGGATAGTCCTGTAAGACAGACAACAGCTAACAATGGATAGTCCCAAAAGACAGACAACAGCTAACAATGGATAGTCCCGTAAGACAGACAGCAAATGGACAGTCAGTAAGACAGACAGCAGCTAACAATGGATAGTCCTGTAAGACAGACAACAGATAACAATGGATAGTCTAAGACAGACAACAGCTAACAATGGATAGTCGTAAGACAGACAGTAGCTAACAATGGATAGTCCGTAAGACAGACAGCAGCTAAATAGACAGTTCTGTAGCAGCAGCTAACAATAGACAGTTCTGTAAGACAGACAGCAGCTAACAATAGACAGTTCTGTAAGACAGACAGCAGCTAACAATACATAGTTCTGGTTTTGTGTGGTTTTGTTCCCGATCCAGAAGCACTTGAGCTTTCAGCTCTTCGGCTCGTGCCATGGACATCGTAAATCTGGAGAACCTGTGGCTTTTCTGCCATCCCGTGGAATTGAACCGCACTCACATGGGGTTTGTCATCCGTCGCCCCCTAAGAGAGACAAAAGCTCACAATGAATAGTCCAATAAGACAGACAACAGCTAACATTGTACAGTCCGTAAAACAGGTAAAAGATAGCACTGTTCTAAACACCTGTTACCGTTTGACTTCTAGAGGCTCGTGACATTGATAACTGACGTGACCCGACCCGGATATATTTAACTGAACATATGCACTACCATGACTCATGTACATTGTACTTGCATTGTTTGCAACTTGAGCAGACAAACAGATTTGTGAATGAATAGATGGACGGTTGGATGAATGACTGATTGTATAGATGGATGAATGAATGTATAACTGATTGTTGTATGAATGGATGTAGGAAGGCGTTTATTGATGTATGATGGAATAGATGAATATATAAATGAATTGATTGATTGATTGATGTATGATGGAATAGATGAATATATGAATTAATTGATTGATGTATGATGGAACCGATGAATATATGAATTGATTGATTGATGTATGATGGAATATATGAATATATATATGAATTGATTGATTGATTGATGTATGAGCGAATGTATGAATGGAATGAAAAACGAATGAATGGATAACTAACTGGATAAATGGATTAATATATGATTGAATAAATGGATAATTTAGGTATACTACCAGACACAAGGGCCACCTGAATGGCTAGGGACATTAATAAAAGGAAAGCAAGCTTATACACAAAAATCAGTCAAATGGACCATTTAGACGCCATGACTGCGCCTATATCCATAGCGGACGGGCGGTAAAAACCACCAGACATATCTCTTCTCTCTCTCTCTCTCTCTCTCTCTCTCTCTTGTGCCCGTTGAACCACTGTTGGGACGCAGGCCCTCAACCAACTCATGAAAAGGCTTTCTAACTTTAGCTATCTTTTGCAGTGCTTTGCATCTCTTCCGTGTATCGTTAATATGACTTCAAATGACTTCTCCGTATATTTTTAGGTTTCACTCTCATTTCTTACTGAAACATCTAATGCCTAATGAAACACCTAATGCCTAATGAAACACCTAATGCCTAATGAAACACCTAACACCCAATGAAACGCTTAACACCTAATGAAACACTTAACACCCAATGAAACACTTAACACCAGTGAAACACTTAACACCCAATGAAGCACTTAACACCCAATGAAACAACTAACACCTAATGAAACACTTAACACCCAATGAAGCACTTAACACCTAATGAAACACTTAACACCTAATGAAACACTTAATACCAATGAACATTAACACCAATGAAACATTTACACCTAATGAAACACTTAACACCTAATAAAACACTAACATCCAATGAAGCACTTAATACCAAATGAACACCTTAACACCCAATGAAACACCTAACACCTAATGAAACACCTAACACCTAATGAAACACCTAACACCTAATGAAACACCTAACACCTAATAGAAACAATTAACACCTAAAGTGAAACACCTAACACCTAATGAAACACTAACCAGAAAAAACACCTCAGTGAAACACCTAACACTCAATGAAACACCTAACACTCAATGAAACACCTAACACCCAGTGAAACACCTAACACCCAATGAAACACCCATAAACACCCATGAAACACCTAACACCCAATGAAAACATGTCAATAGAAAATATGTCTAACACAGTATTTCACAATATACCTCGATATATGAAAAATCATTTCTTATACTCTATTCAACGCATTTTCTTCACACATTGGTTCACTGGGATCTGTCTTGTTCTCTACATAAGTTCCTCCTTTGTGACCCTATTATACCATCTCAGTACCTCTACGCAGACACCAGCTGATCAATGCAATTTATTTGTTATTGCTTTAGTCGTTAGAGAGGAGAGAGAGAGAGAGAGAGAGATAGCGAGAGAGAGAGAGAGAGATAGAGAGAGAGAGAGAGAAAGAAAGAAAATGGAGATCCGTCACAGTTAACATTTTATGAGGAGGTTGTGCTTGATCTGATCTGAATATGATTATTCTTGTATGTACAGTTTCTCGTAAATCGACCGTTCGTAATTCGGGTGTATAACTGTATGTACAGTTTCTCGTAAATCGACCGTTCGTAATTCGGGTGTATAACTGTATGTACATTTTCTCGATAAATCGACGAGTTCGTAATTCGGAGGTATAACTGTATATACAGTTTCTCGTAAGTCGAGAGTTCGTAATTCGGGGTATAGCTGTATGTACAGTTTCTCGTAAGTCGAGAGTTCGTAATTCGGGGTATAACTGTATGTACATTTTCTCGTAAGTCGAGAGTTCGTAATTCGGGATATAATTGTATGTATTTATATACCAATTAGTTATCTTTCTGTTGTTTCCTCTATTCCTGTTATGTCATTCAGTGTTCATGGTACACGAAGAGTTAAGTGCTCTCGAGTGCACCTCGTTCCCCAACTCTATTTTTGGGATCCACCATTTGCGGGGGTGAACTTTGGCCTTGAAACCATTGTATCGGAATAGTATATGTAGTGCTTGTTATGGTGTACTGTTGGATGGTAATTGTGGTACAGTTCCAACCATTAACTTAATTTTTTTGTAATATGCGCTAGCACATGTGTTGTTCCTGCCAAGTCACTAAAAGTCTGATTTTAAAATCTTATCTCTGGTTGTTACTCCCCTCTATAGTCAGCAGGCATTTTATTTCTGTTGTAGTTTTATTTTACTTCATAGCTGTTCTAATTATTACAATGGTAGTACAACGGGCTGGAGAAGACCATCATGGAAGGAGGCATATCAACAAAAAGGAGAAGAGGAAAACAACGGAGAAGTAGATTCAGGATGTAACTGATGGTTTGAACATGACGACTGTAGAGGCGGAACATCTGGCCTTTGAGAGAGAGAATTCCGGATGACTGTTGGGGTATCAAAGTTCTGCTAAGGACAAGCTATTTCTTCTTCTTTGCGTTCGTTCTTTAAGACCAATTTTAATCACTCTTTGTGATATGTTTGATCTTTGCCAAGAACGTGTATACGTTGCACATTGGTTTGGTAGGCCCCTAAACGCATAGACTTCACACGTTTAGGACACATGCATCCGGTTTTAGTCAAACCTCCTTAATCGCCTCTTACGACATGCGTGGCAGGTAACAGTGGTTCTGTTCTTTACACCCCATATTTGGGCCCCGGTAACCACTCGGGCGGGACAAGCTATTTGATGATGAGCACAAACTTGGAATGAAGATCGTATTTCAATGAATTTCAAGCTCAAGATACGGATAGGATTGTATCAATCTACAAACTCAAGATATGGATATCTTCTTCTTCTTTGCGTTCGTTCTTTACGACCAATTTTAATCAATCTTTGTGATTTGTTTATCTTTGCCAAGAACGTGCATACGTTGCACATTGGTTTGGTAGGCCCCTAAACGCATAGAGTTCTACACGCTTAGGACACATGCATCCGATTTCAGCCAAACCTCCTTAGTCGCCTCTTACGACATGCATGGCAGGTAACAGTGGTTCTATTCTTTCCACCCCAAATTTGGTCCCCGGTAACCACTCGGGCGAGATATGGATATGATTGTTCAAGATAAAAGTGGCCCGGTCAAGTGAACCAATCTAGCATATGTTTATGAAAATGATTTGGAGTCATAATTGAACTGGAGGGTTTCCCAATTATGACGTAGAATAGGTCAAGCGAGCAAGTCTGTTTGTGATGTGTGTAGTTATGATGCGGGTAGATACCATGAACAATGGTGACGAAGGACGAGCTAGTCAGAACCGGTTTAAATAGTAATAGACAGAACGCAATGCGTACCTGACCACTTTTAATTTGTCAATAGGGATGATTTTATTTTGAACACCATGTATAAATCCACAAACTCAAGATATTGATATGATTGTATCAATCAACAAACTCAATACACGAATATGATTGTCGGCATCTTAGCATCACCCGTACTAATAAGCAGACTTATACTTGAAGCGCCCGCTATTCTTCAACAAATCAAACAAAGAGGCGGCAACCTTTATTCAAGTATAGAAATGCCTTCTGACATCAAAGGTCAAAGTTCACGTTAAGCTTCTTGCATCATCTGCTTACATAATATATCTACATTTATTTCTTCATTCTTCACGTCGAACCTTTTCTTTATTAAATCACCCCTTCCTTTCTGCTTCTGATCTTCAACGAGTACCATCTTCCCTTCCTATTACTCAACATAACAGTCAACTGTTACATAATATAACAATTATAATTAGTCTCAGGTTACAAGTGCGTGACATTGCTTCCAAAACAATTTAGTTAAGAGGAAAAAATTTCTTAATGTCAAGGACAAAATACCATCCAATCAGATGTGCTATCTTACGTGAGAAACATTCGTCGTTTGAAGATTTCGTTTCGTTTTCCATTTAGCATTTCTTTCTATTCTGAGAAAAAAGTAGAAGTTAACAAAATACACGGCAAGACGTTTGTTAGACGTCCAATCAAAATAGGTCGCTTACACCAGCCAGTATTGATTGCCAGCCAGAGGCGTGGTCCTTATGATTGGGTAGCAGAATTGAACATAATTTTGTATCTGTTTAACCCAACCCCACTTTTTTTTCCTCAACGCTTTCTGTCCAGTTATACGCAATTCTAAGAATTTCCAAAGCAATATTATTATTATTTTGGGTACGGTTTTTCCCAGGGAAGTATAATCTTGAACGATCTGAACCAACAAGCACAAATATGTAAGGTAGCTAGCAGCGCGCATGCATCAAAGACAGCAATATATAAATAGACGTATGTTTTGTGTTTCGTTATATTAATCACTTGTTAATTATTCTTTGTGATCTGTGTGACTTGCGCCTGACAACGTAAGTTCATTGCGCCCCCATAGGTAAGCGTGTAAGTTGGCCAGGAATCCCAATTTCGACTAAACGTGATATTCGGTTTGGCTTCTCGTGAGTCTTCACACTAACTACTGGACTGACGTTCCATCATCTGTTAAGTACAAAATATGCCCTACTGTCATATACGCATGTGGCACCAGTAGGATGACTGAGGCACACATCCTGCAAGAGCGTCCAACATGCAATAAACAGAAAAAACACACATGGCCAACCCCAATGTCAGTCCAAGACAAGCCATATAGAGACGCACATGACCTCCGGTTGACTACTAACTACTTTACAAGTATACATGAAAACGTGTACTAATCCGTTGATTGTCCCTCCCTTCAGCTTGTTAGTTATTGGTTACTAAACTGACGTCATTGAACTCCGGGCAGACCCATAGCTGCTCAGTCTCCCCAACAGATATCGAAGAGTATGCATACTGATGGTTCCTGTGGCTCGCTGATTAAACACACCTCTCACGCATCCAGTTCGACTTGAACAACGGTTAACTCCAAACTGCCTAAATCGTTTGATCGATTCAACATCGATTTTAGTGTCCTCATCCGACAGCCGCGGAGAGACCGAAGAATATCCCCTTATCCATCTTCAACTCCCCAACAATCGATGCTGTTGATGCAAGCCTGCCCGCTCTCTCATTACTGTAAACACCCGCATGCCCAGGACAGTATATCCACGTAAGCCGTTGGAGGTTAGAAACTTCTATAGACGACATCCACTCATACCGAAACCTGCCCTTCTGGATCTTGTGAAGCATCGACTGAGAGTCAGATACAACAACTGCCCCAGTAAATAAAGTATATATATGATCTTAACCAAAGAGCATGAGCACGGTGTGCCGTTAATTATTGTGTAGGGAGATCATTCCTGATAAGGAACATGCTTCTTCGTTTTGGAAAACATCTTAAGCATAGCTACAAAGATTCCGAACTTTATTCTGTATTATTGCACAGTGACGAGAGTGGAAACGTTGGACATGAAGTAGATATGTTTGTGTCGGCATCACCTGCTTGATTATTCATCTAACAGTGCTATGCAACGGTTTAAAAAAAAATATATTGGGACTTTTTTATATGACTGTGAGGGTGCATGTGCCATGTGACAATTGCAATAATAATAATAATAAAGCACTATTATTATGATTGATGGCACATCTATTCTATGATTGATCTATACTGCCAATGAAGTAATTCGACAACAAACGTATCACGAGTAGAACTGGGCATTTCTAAGGAAGTATGAGCAGAAAGTAACGACCGTCAGCACGCATGCACTTTGACAGCTGCTAGGGTAAACTAAGCGCCTAGGATTCTGTTATGATATCGGTTCAACGACCAATACATGATATTATAATCTTAACACAACAACCAATATATCGTTTGGTATGTCACAACTTTGAAGGTCACTGACACACTCTTACACATTTCCTTGTCAAATAAGCAGACGATAGACATGTTCGACCTTGCACGAAGGTCAAGATGTACCAAAATCTAGAGGAAATAGTCACAAACAGCTGTATTACGAAATAAGTGTTCAGCTTAAACCAAACCCCGATAATCTGGGGGAATACGTCCAAGAGGGAACACAGTTGTACATATGGGGCGTGGCTTCCCATAAACACGTTTCCGTGCGCTGCGATATGGGGTTACAGGCACGATTTTACGAACATGGCACCTAACTTTATATAACCATACCTACTGAGTTATACTGTAGCATAGTGTCAGCTCTGAATCATCATCTCGAAATAGCTTGCTCTGAGCAGAACTATTGCACCATAACAATCTTTCGGAATTTCTCTCTCTAATAGGCCTGATGTCCCATATCTGCAGCCGCAATGCTCAAGTCAATTACAGCTCGAATCCAACGTTTCTGTGGTCTTGATCTTCTCTTTGCAGGATGCCTCCTTCCATAAATGGTCTTCTCCAACCCTTCGCGTCTTTTTATATGTCCAAAATATTTCATTTTTCTAATTCTTTTTTGTAGCATCAGCCAGTTTTCTTTGATTTTGAATTATTTCTTGATATATCTATTTGTTCTCTGTCCATGATACAAGGACTCTTCTGTAACACTTATATTCAAAAGCAGACATGTTTTTTTTCCCCACTGCCTTATTAAATGTCCATGCTTTACGTCCATATGTTATATAACATTTTTGAATGCCGCCCCTTAATTGGTTTTTCCTTAAAATAATGTAATTGTGATATTACTGCTTATGTCGTCTTCCTTACGGTGCCACACCTCTGTATCATAGCACGGTACGGCAACATTGGAATTTCGTTACGATTAGAAAAAAATATTCCACGCCCACTGTGAAAATGAACCCGTACAAGTTTCAGTTTCAAATATCTTCATTGCACTCCGGACATGTCCATAGGTGCTCCGATCTCCTTCGCAATGTCTCCAACAGCGTCCAGCGACTGACCGTACCAGTTCTATTTTGATTGATGAGCCGACTCGTATACCTGTTGTACCGTACTTTTCTTGCCACACCAATCTTCAAACCCAGTTCTCGCAATCTAGTAGTTGACGGGGATTGGTTAAGATGAAGGTCTTCTCTGCAGCCACGCTCTATGAGGGCGTTCACGATGTCAGCTCTGTCCATGGGCTGGCCCTCTGATATAGCGAAAGAAGCGCATAAAAAGCTTATTATGGTGTTCTAATACGTGGAAATCGCAACATGAAATCAGATCGAGCTGTAATAGTGTTACATCAAATCAGACTATAAGATCATATAATGTGGAAGAAAGATTGTTGGAACGAGAGTGTGGTAGATAACATGCGAGATTGTGTTAGAAAATAAGGAAGAACTAAAAGAAGAATGTGAGAGACAAAAAGAAAAGTAAAGTTAATATAAGAGAGAATAGAAAGGAGAAAGTCAATTTCCTTCCTCTTTTGTCGTCCCACTGCTACCGAGTTGTTCCAGTGTCGTGGTTTTCTGTTTTTGTCTTACGCTGTTCTGGTGGCTTGAGTGATTGTTATTTTTGCCCTTTGACAGGATTTTGATATGCCATATAACCACATTTTTCGTGGTCTTCCTTTCGCCTTCTTTCCTGATGTAGAAGACTTAAGTGTGGATGCATAAAGTCAATATAACAGAGAATAAGAGTGTTAGAGAGAAATAAATATTTTAAAATTCCCTTGCTACCATCCAGGAAGATCTCCATCATGCCCAGACGAAGAAACACTTATTTACCTTTTGCCTTACTGTGTGGCATTTATTCATTATTTCAACATTTGTAATCTTGTTTAATGTTGAGTTTAACTGATATGTGCCACACATGGGCGTGAACAATGGACAAGCAATACATAGAAGAGCTATGTGTTACCGGAACCTGGAGGAGAAGTACAGAATATTTAACATTGTAACCTGCATACCCTATCCTGGAGAAATGTCTAGGTCAAAATTTCAACCGACATGGAAAGAACAATAATGGTGTGTGTGTGTGTGTACAAAATAGAAGTTTTTGAAAGAATGTATTACAGGAATGTTCTTAGAACATCCTGGTCAGAGAAGAGAAAAGCAGCAAAGACATCCTCAGCAAGACCTGTCATATGAGAGCAGGCTTCAATAAATATAAACATGTCATGGAAGATTAAATATTTCGCCTATGTGATGCTGGGGCCACAAGGGGAAGCAAAGAATAGTACCACTGCACTGCGATCTACAAGGCATGTCTGACTGATCCAGGACCTAGGAAAGCTACCCTAGTAAATAAAAAGCATAGCAAAAATAGGATACTTGTAGGCACACAACATACAATTGCTCTTAGGCTCAGATCACATAGAAATCAGAGTGGTCGATATGGAGCATTCGAATAAGATTAAATATTTTGGCCACATTAAACAACACAGTAGTTTAGAGAGAATGGTAATGGAAGGCAGAGTTCCTGGAGTACAAGGCAGGGGACGACCAAGACGACATCAAAGAAACAGCACATACCAATATAAACAACAACCTCATTATTATAAATATTTTCATTTTTATTCCCAAATGTTTATCAAATCTGACAAAATAAATATACAAAACAAATATGTCCTGGTTCTTCAAATTCTGGTAAAGACAAAAAGCTTACAAACAACAACAACAACAAACTCAAACATGGAAGAGAAATAATACACTGCAGATGAGGTCAATTATCTTCTTAAGAAACACAACAAAATACAAAACTAATTTTCCCCGGCATTTGTTTACAAAAATAACACAAAGTATAAACTTGTAAACATGAATTTCAAAACATGATCATTATTATTATTATATACAAGTTATGTACAAAGATTTTCATTTCTTATTCCAGTTTAGTAAAAAAATAGAATATATATAAGTCATAGCTTTTAGAAGCAATAAATAAATGATGAGCGGGATGGACCCAACATTATGAACAAATGAAATATTTTGTTGTTTTACAACAAAATTGGAGAACAAATGATGAATGAAATAAATAAAGTATTCTTTATACAGATGATGATGTGTGAGTGATTTCACTGATTGATGAAGAACTGTTAACACATGGTTCACAGAAACAATATGGGGAAAACCTGGTGTAATGGAGTGAATTCTTCACTTTTATCATCCTTTTTTACAGATACAAAGTTACTGTAACTTCGGCAGACCTTCTGTGAACTCCCACTGTCAAATCAGGCGGTAGTCATGACACTTCGATTGCGTTCTGACTGATTTTTGCATTAGACCTGCTTATCATTTGACTGGTTTCCCTCACTATAAAGGCGAGCCTTCACTGTCTTCAGATGTAGGCCGGCAGACCTACAGGTGATCATTCTCCGGAAATAGGACTACAAATAAATAGGATGTTTTCAAGATGCATTTCAAGGTGGATATTAACAGACAGTAGAGGGGTAGTGAGCTCGATCACAATCCAAGCGTACCTGGTTCAAACTCTGCGGCAGGCAGTTTGGAAGCAAATTCGTTTCGTGGATTTTACATGAGGATAAAAAATGAAGGACTTCACCGTTCAGAAAGCAATGACAAACTACTGATGTATAAGTGGTGCCTAGAAAATTAACGACTCCTTTACTGAGGTTGATGGCTATGCCTTGTACAAAAGGATATGCCATGATTTTCATTTCAGAGCAAAAGTTATCCAGACAATAACTCTGCTAAAAACTAACTCCCACATAAATAACAAAACCATCATATTTCGACTCTTGGCGGGTTATGAATATCTTGGTAGCAACATGTATAAGTTTAAGGTCTGCCCCTGTGGTCAAACATAGCTAAACACACATTACAATTGGGGGTATTTGTGGCTAAGCTATTGCTCCATTCTCAGGTCACATTTTTCCCAATGACCCCCTAGGATCATATCAGGAGCTACAGAGTTTTTGTTTTGTGCAATACTCTCGACAGGTGGCATGCCATTTCTGCAGAGAGACCAAGCCATATGGAGTAAAACCTGGTGCAATGAAGTCAATCATTTGATTTTAGACCCACTACAATCATGCCATACTTGAACAGCATTGAGGAACCAAATATGGAGATCACACATAGAATAAACTTTGTGTTACAGCAGAAGATCACGGTATCACTGCCTTCACCATGACCTTCAAATCTGATGATCACTGCCAGAAGGGAGGTCTGCATGGTTAACTTGAACCACATCATCAACCACAAGGAGAACTATCCATTCAGAACCCACCACATGCAACTTACATCAACCAGCTTACAAGGAGAAATTAGAGCCATATTGACTCCAAACCCAACGCATACAAGGAAAAATTACAGCCATATTGACTGAACCCAACGCATACCCCTTACAAAGACAAATAAGAGCCCTATTTGACTCCGAACTCAACACATACTACTAAATAATCACATGAACAGAATTCACCCAAAACACACGAGTGCCAACTGTGTACACATCATCATGAAACTGTTACCCACCACCTCTTTAGATGCAAAGCATTGGATCATGTCAGAAAGATTCTTCCTCATCTAGGACCAGATACTGACAAACACATGGAGACAAAACTATGAGATACTGAACTGAAATAGCTTAAGAACCCCAGGATCAATGATGATCATCGACAGGAAGAAAGTCAAAGAAACGAATATTAATGGTTGCTAGACTCAATGTTTATATACTCTTTTCAGTTGCGGTATAATAACATTTGATTCACAAATAAATAGGTCAAACTGATATGTAAATTATCAAACTATTGGATAATGAGTATGTCCTTTTAACATATCCAACATCCACAATATAGGATGTGTACTTAACAATTCAGAATGAGATCTTTGATTATAGCAAAATGGGACCCAAAAAGCAATGAATGAAATGACAGAAATTAGTGTCAACAAATCACTGATTAAAACTCCTACCTCCAAGTTCTAGCAATGGTAACTAACTACATTACTGCAGTCCAGCTAAGCTAACGAGGAGCAAAGGGAGAAGGCAAAATTGGTTCCAAACTGTAATGATAAAAAATGAATGTATTGGACCTAAATGGGTAGACATCATAGCTATAAGAAGTCCCATCATGGGGTACATAATGAAGAAGATCCCTGCAAACTGGTCCATGTTCAGACTAGTATATCACTGCAAGACACCTGCCAAAATAATACCAAAATTCTCTATACAGACAAGTTACTATCAACTTGTTCTACATTCAATTTCTTGTCATAGTTGTAAACCCCCTCCTCGAAACATTCTTTCTTATTACATTTACAAACCTCCTTTTTAAAGCTGTTATTTATTTGTTCTGAACCCTGCTTTCAAACTGGGGTCTCTATGATGAAGTGGTTTATTTGTCATTCTGAAGGTTGTGAGTTCGAATCCAGACCAAGTCATATGTGCAATTTTTTCATGAGATCAATAGGATTCTTGCTGGAGATATCAAGTTTGTGCAACACTTTCGGTAGATGGTGTGCCATTTCTGCCGACAGGACGAGCCATATGGGGAAATCTAGTGCAATGAAAACAATCCTTTGCCGTAAGACTATTTTCAAATAAACACAACCAAGAATTTAACAATAAAAATATTAAATGTCTTCCCATTTTCTTACAAATTATTTCTTCACAGAATGTATACCCAAATTCTGATTTTGAAACAAAATGAAATCTTTGGCATGTGCAAAATAAATATTTTATTTCAATACAGAAAAAAAAAATTAACAGCAAGATTATGAAAAATTTGACTTACAAAATTAAAAAATTACTAACTGAACAAATCTTCAACACCCGTTTCAAACAATATTTGAGAACATCTTTGTCTCTCTCCTATTTACTTATGAATAACTTCTCACTGTTTTCATTTGGCTGAATAAATAAAATATTGAACATGTATAGATCAAGTGTTCATCTTCAGGCTCAACATTAGGAGTTTCTTAGTCTGGAGGAAGCAGGTTTGTGGATGAGTGAATGTCATCTATAAAAGTTTCTAATCTCCAGAGGCGTATGTGGATCTAATGTCCTGGGCATGCATCAACAGCACCGATTGTTGGGGTGTTCTTCTTCTTCTGTTGTCGTCACACTGCTGTGGTTGTTGCCCAGTGTTGTGGTTGGGAAGTTGAAAATGGATAAGGGGGATGTTCTTTGCAACTGCATGTTGGATGAAGACACTGAAATAGATGTTGAATCGATCTAGCAGTTTGTTGCTACCAGTTTGTACTAGTAGATCTGGATGCCTGAGAGGCAGTGAGGAGTGTGCTTAACCAGTGAGCTACAGGAACCATCAGTATGCATACTCTTTGATATCTGTTGAGGGGAGACGAAGCACCTATGGGTCTGCCCGGAGTGCAATGGCATCAGTTTAGTAACCAATAACCAATCTGTAGGAAGCCAAGAATGAACTGCAAGACATAACTTATAATCCATTTGGGAAAAGTGATGACTTCAGCCTGTGATTTCATTTATTCTTTGTGAAACGTATTCTGGAATATTTGTTGGGTTCTAAAAGTATATAATCAGAGAAATCACCTTATTTTCATCCCATGGCATGTCAGAGGTAATGAACGAGCTGATAGATTGGCTGGTGCTGCTACAATGCAATGGACCGAAATGACATTCTGAACGCACTGAAGAGTCTATCCAAACAGGAGTTTCAGAGATGTGAATTAGACATGCTGACCATATTGAGAGAGATGCGTGCGAAATTGGTACAGCCTAAAAGAACGACATACCAAATATGCGTTGATTAATCAACATTGAACTGGCATGACGGACCGCTAGACTCTGGTGAATTTGTTGAGGTAGGGATTCGAGCATATATGTAGTGATATGATGATTGTTCTCATACAAGTATTGTATTGTTGTTCATCCTAGAGTTCTCTATACAGTTGACAAGAAATAAGTCACAGATGTATTGTCTTGCAAATTGAAGAAATGTTAGTTTGGAATCTGTATTTATTATCTATCTACTGTCTATTCCTGTTGTGCCTTTCAGCGTTCAGGGTGTGCGAAGAGTTCTGGCAAGTGCCCTAGACGGCACAATGTATATGGTGTTTCCTATTGCCTCTGCTATTTCTGAAGTCCATCGTTTGCGTGAGTGACCTTTGGTCTTGAAACCATCTGTATTTACTATCCCAACTAAATAACAGGCAGACAGACTGACATCAAATAGTACCAGAAACAGCTAACTTGAATAAAAACTCTTGCACTAAGATAAAACATAATACAAATGAGCACATCATTTATTCATCCACTCTATTGTTGTCTTTTCAAGAAGGTCACCGGTATGACCCGATACTTTGCTAAAAGTATCAAGCCTGGTACCATGATATGAAAGTCACAGAATGAATATGAGAAGTGATTGTCGGTCACTGCTTGTGAACAATAACACCAGGCCTAAAGTAGGACAGCTGGAGTGGACGATGAAGAAGATGAGTAGCAGTGGGATATTTTTCTGATAAGTTACTGCTACTGTTGGTAATAATACTTGTTGGACTGACTGTAACTGATGATGAGGTCTGTGGGTGACTAGTAATGATGATCTGTTGTTGGTGGTGATAATGTCGGAGCGGAGAGTCTCTGCCTGAGCTTTCTGACTTCAGCTCATCTTGGTCGCTAAGACTGCTCGCTTTCTTTCATTGTCCTCAGGATTGGGCATGTGCTGATGATGGATATAATGTTTGTGTTTTTCTTCGTATAACCTGCGGTCACCACACAGGATACGGTCACCTTCAATCTGTCGGATCGCCTCAACCAGGTTTTCCAGGTTCTGTGTGTTGTGTTTCGGTCTGTATAAAGCGGGAACAGCTGATAATATTTCTTGTTGGTCCTCCTGTCGCTGCCGTTGTTCTTGCTCTGCAAGCTGCTGTTCAAGTTGAGCTTGCTGTCTGTGACGACGTCTAGGATGATCACGGTGGCAGTAGTTGTGGTGATGATGGTTGATCTGTTGGTCTACTGTTGTAGTGGTGGTGGTCGGGTTGGCTACTGTAACTGTGGCAATCTCTGCAGAAGATGTATGTGGAATCACACTTGGAGTGGTAGTTTCTCGTTTGGGGATGATTTCTATTTTAAGTGCAGACGATAGATCTTCAGCAACTAAGGCACAGTAGCGAGATGAGTCATCATCAGGCCTCTGGATGGTAGCATTAAAAGGAACTGATGTCTCCATTGCCATGCCTCGTTCAGGTGTTGGTGACATTGGTCTTGGAGGGTGGAAGACCTCATTACGGGGTGAAGTAGTGTGTGTCTCACAAGATGTATTTAACCCGACAACATTTCTGTTATACAATATCTCTTGTCGTTCTATAGTACGATGATGATCAAGGTTGACTGTATCCACTTCCTGGAAAAATAAACAAACAAAACACTCATTACAACATGATACACCAGAGCAGTTCATAATGTATTGACTTTATTACAAGTTCTGACTATGCTGCATCTTTGCAAAGCTAGCAGTAGGAACACTACAATAAAAATGACAAATAAAAGAGATCATATCTTCGTGTTTATGTCGGTCTCCGTTGCATGGATGACATTGAGTGAGTTGCCCAGATAGAGCGGTATGGAGAAATTACTTGCAGGCCCTATGTAACGTATAACGGTACGAGAGGACTTATTATTATATCTTCGTGTTGCAAACATGAAAATTGTCCAAAAAGAAGATTTATGTGGCAAAGCATAAATGCTTTTATCTTCATGGTTATCATGTCCCAGAACAAGAAGAATCCAGAAAATGATCCTTTCATGTTACATCTTTTTCCCACTTTGTAAAACTGATGTCCTGAATGTTAAAGACAATTGGCTGATAAACAATATACTATACAGAAAATTAGATACTTTGGCCACATCAAGCGTCACGATGGCCTGGAGAGAACAATATTGGAGGGCAGGGTACCAGGACGCAGAGGCAGACAAATAATAAGATTGCTACAAGATATTAAAGAAATGATGAATATGACCATCGGTGAAGTGGGTGAACTGACTAGAGACAGTGAATTTCAGATGTGCTGCAAAGATAGCAACGTACTATAAAGGACTCGCACCTTGATGATGAAAACTACAATAATTTGTTTTTACGTATTTCACCATTAATTCGTCAGAGCAAATGTATAATTGCTCTGATGCTTGGTATTTTCTGCTAACTTAAAGAGGCTATTCGCCTATGGTGTGCAGTGACATCAAATGTAACCATTCTTACAGAACAAAATGTGTATAGAAACTGAACAGAATATATGTAACTTACATCAAGTGTGCTGGAGTGGGTGCCTTGAACTTGAAACACTGCAGAGATCTGTGTTTCTAGTACACAGATGCGTTCCTCTAATGTTGCACACCGCTGTCTCTCAGCTTCCAGTTGGTGGCGCAAGGTGACATTCTCATTCTGAAGATCAGAACCACCTTCGTCAGAGGCATCAGACAAAGAACCCACACCCTCATCTGAAGACTCTAGAAAGAAGAAAAATTTGTGTCAAGCTTCATGTAACATTTGTACACACACACACACACACAAACAGTATAGAACAAATATTAGCTCAAAGTTTTAGAAAATGACTTCAAATCCAGTCACAAAATCAAAAGCTCATAGAATACAACAATCAAAGGTGTACAGAAAAATTATGCCCTGAAGAAATGACAAATGTGTATCCCTCAGCTGTGTTTAGTAATAGTAGCTTTCTTCAGTCATGACTGGCTGTAGGATAATGGTCTCATGAAGGAATGACAAATGTGTAATCATCAGCCTTTTCTAGCCCAAAGAAATGATCAATGTATAAACCTCAGCTGTTTCTAGAAGAAATAGCCTCCATTTGTTTTGTACCAACTGCTCCTTATCACCAAAATGTATGATCAGAATCAAGAGAATGATGACAAATCTTCACCAGTCACCAGCAAAATACAAAGAAAGCTGGATTGATATTGCTTTCAATGGTGGCATACTTTCAGAAAAACCTCAATTATAGACAACCAATGAACATGATGGCAGTACCTAATAAGTCAACAAACTAAAACATTAGCAATCTCAATGAACTATACAATTCACTTGAAGATCATCCTTAGAGCAATTCCGACACAGTGCTATCTAAGTGGGTTCTATTTTCTCCATGTCTGTGCCTAACTTGAAGTCTACATATTGCCAGTCATCAAACCAAAGCACAAATAGTTTCAATGAAATGTATGATTGATTTAATTAGGATCATACACAGAACCATCGCTCAGAAGTGCTGCATCAGTAGTGATGAAGGCCACCCTGTTCATACAATAGAAATGATTACTTGAATGGAGCCAATCTATGGGCATGTAGATAGCTGATAAGAACCTGGAAGGCACTTGAACAGTTTTGGCAGGGAATATTCGAAGCTACTGAACACTGTATTGCTTTTCTGGCTTGTCTTCTCTGTTCTGTTGCTGCAGTTCTGCCCGCTGTCTCACAAACCATTGTTCTGAGATGAAGTAATGTATACCAAGTAGTTTGGTCTTGTGCAGCAACCTCCAATGTGTCAGTGTTTATATCAAAAGATTTTAGTGGTCTCTTTGAAACATAAAGGAGCATCTGGCCAAATGGATTAGAGCATGAGCTCCCATTCAGGAGACCCGGGGGTAAGGCCAAGGAATTTATTCCTCAGGCGTATGTATGTCCCACTTCCCTGCCCTAAAAAGTGTAACACCGGCAGTAATTACAGTTTTTTTTAGTTTATACATATCTTTAGACACCTATTTACCTTTCTGCTGGTCACCAAATAGGGGTGGATTTTAACAGCTGATGGTCTGACATACATGACATGCACATTAAGTCTGTGACTGCATCAAAATCATGAGGTGCATTCTCTGCAGGATATGTTTTATTTCTATCTGTGCTTATAATTATTATTTAAGGTGTTGTAAGAGGTACCTACCAGTGTCTCTTTTTTTCCGTTTGGATGGGGGCGGTGAACTCGACACATATGCATCAGTAACAATACGGTCTTGACCAAGTTCAGACAACATCCTCTTGGTAAGATCCAGCTGCATCTGCAATCTTGACTTGTCCTTCTCCATACAAGTTATATATTCTGTGGCATGCTGTAGGATTGCAGCCTAGAGAGACAGATATAAGAAAAGATTTAACAATATGGAAGTAATTTCTCTCTCGATAACCGCCCAGACCGATGTACCAGATCTCGCCATAAATTCTATTCATGTGGAAATCTGATTCATGCAGCCTCAGCAGTGGTGTATTTTACGTCACATCTTCAGCACCATTTGGAACTCACCCCATTATCTCCAGACAATCAATGCTGTCGATGCAAATGGTATGATTTAAAATATAATAACATTCAGCTGTGATCTTCAGACACGAAAATCAATGCATCGCAGAAATAACAAACAAAAGATATAAACATCATCAACAACTATTCATAAACAAAACATGATTCAATTAATTTTGTTATCAGTTACATTTAAACTAATCACCTGATACACTTCTGATGGACCCATTTATCACATCTGTGATATTTAGAATAAAAATAGCAAACAAGTGATGTCATAGGCCAGGTGACCCAACAATCTAAACATAGCACATATTATTTATAGCTTTTCTAAGTTCATTCTGAGCGCCCCCTTCTTGATCATGCACGTGTTATATGCATACTGGAATTTAATCTGAACTAATGATGTCGAAACTAACTGATAAAATATCGCAGTTTATGAACGCAAACTACGATATGAACAACGTGAGACCACCCCAGCATACCACGACATCTTGACTTGTTTCGTCACGAAACAATCTTCTAATCTTCTTTGCGTTCGTTCTTTACGACCAATTTTAATCACTCTTTGTGATATGTTTGATCTTTGCCAAGAACGTGTATACGTTGCACATTGGTTTGGTAGGCCCCTAAACGCATAGACTTTACACGTTTAGGACACTTGCATCTGATTTCAGCCAAACCTCCTTAGTTGCCTCTTACGACAAGCATGCAGTAACAGGCATGGCAGGTAACAGTGGTTCTATTCTTTACACCCCAAATTTGGGCCCGGTAACCACTCGGGCGGAAACAACTAATTAAAGGGATTAACCCACATAAGTAGATTACCAACAGACAGTGCACATCAAAGAGCAATGATTTTCAGATACAGTGGATACACTAAAAAAAAAAAAGATGGAGCACAGAAATAACAGAATAGTTAGGCAGACAGAATTCACCTTTATGACAAGAGACGGAACTGTTGGAAACAGCACAGGAACAAATTAGATATTTTCAATGGGACACAACTATGAGCCTGGAAAGTTGAGGGGGTGTTTCCATCCTCACCATAGCCAAACAGTTTGCCTTGTACTCTGAAAATCGTCGTATGTCAAATCTGAACGGTGTTTCTCGGTTCTTCCGTTGATCCCCAGGATTGGTACCGGAGCTACGAAGTTCGTACTGTGCTCAATACTCTCAGCAGGTGGAGTGTCATTTCTGCGTACAGGGACCAAGCCATATGGGAGAACCCATGCGCACGACAGGGAGAGAACAATTCTCGTAATTATGACTTTATGACACGAAGGCGTATCAATCAACATCCGAACTGAAAGTCAGTAATAGGACAGACGTTTGTGGAGGTAATCGTCTACCGATATGGCACGTGATTATGATTAGATCAGGTTATCAAAATCTTTCTTATAACTTATCTCCTCAAACTCACATAGGCATGTCTGCAAAGCGAACAGTTACTTGTCTTTCATGTAAATAGCAAATGTTCTAACCACTTTACTACGCCACTATACCAACATAATTCTCAGTCAATACAATGATGGCATCTTCTCACAGACTTTCAGTCGCCATCAACATACTGTAAGTATGTCTTCAGATCTCATAAATTAATTCCACCAGTTTCTGTCTGTGGTCACATTTACAATGAAGATAACATGGCAACAAATAGATCGTTACAGCAGTTGTTCTATCGAGAACCCTCGAATCAGGTTACAATGCCATTCGGTGATGATGCAAACTGGTCACATCGCACCACCTCAGTTATGGCATGCCATTGGCTAACAACAGGCAACTGCGCGCATTGATTTCCTAACACATGACGTCTACACTAGATCTGCCCATACTGAGAAGACAGGGGGAAGAGGGTGGAATTTATCTTTGTTGAGACAGCACGGTCTGTTCTCGTCGGAAGTGAGTGACTACAAGCATGGGACATTGACCTACATTGTCCTAGTTTACAATACTAGCACTTCTGTTCATCAGTACTTCGCATTAATGAATCATTTATACCATTTTCTCCTCTGCCATTTATCACTACAAACGTTTTACATCCCGTTTCACTCATTACAAAGTTTCCGCCAACTAACATAATTATGATTCATCGTTTCACAATAATTATTCTATATTTGGCAGTAAATTAATTACATTTTGCCACTAGATAGTTAATGACACCATATATATAATGGACGTATATGATTACATTTATTATGACAGGATGTGAATGGTACGGATGAATCATCATCAGACGACACCTGTATTCATACGCGCCTCTCACCTTCCAACAGATCGTTAATGTTACATCATTGACAAGAGAGGTAAGGCAACTATGAACGGTGCAACTCCTTTCATCCAGAAATAAAATTGCTAATATTTCTTTACACGACAGCCGTTAAGAACGATTTCAAAGCTTAATAAATGCAGGTTTGTTTTTAAAGTCGTGAATGAAGTTGTTCTCACGCACGCATATAGGCTATTGACATCATCATCATCATGTAAAATGAAATATTTCAAACCCCAAACGACTTATTTCCTTCAAGGAAATGTGAAGTGATTAATGGTTGTTATGTGTGTGTTAGTCATCGTTATGAAGGTTATATTCATTTTGTATATAGTTGACTTATATGCACCCCATACATTTGTATATATAAATCCTCATATATAACAAGGCCATATAGTATTACAACCCCCACTAAAATAAAACACATAAATATCAAAATAGTATGCATCTCGATAGGTTAGTGACATGAATTTTTGTAGAAGCGGCTAGAGAGCAACGGAGAACGTGTGACATGTCGGTATTTTCGTAAAAATCAACTGATGAATTAGATCCGAACGAATCGAGAGGTGGTGGGTGGGTGTGTGTGTGTAGAGAAAACAACTACAGTTGGGAAAATACGTCATCCGGCAGAGGTATTCTGGTAATAAAGAGGAACATCAACATGACAGTTAATTGACTTGTCTGCATCACATGCTGAGAACTGACCGGCTGCAAGACTTGACTAATAATTGACCGTCTGCAAGACTTTACTGATAACTGACCGTCTGCAAGACTTGACTGGCGTGTGAAAATAAATATACCACTCAAGAGAAATGCCAACCCCCATGATCTAGAAGATTACATATTTGTTACGTGACGTTCTCCACTTACACACACGTATCTACTGTTACACAAGTAATCTATTCAATCCGGCAACCCATGTACAGGTATTTGAAAAGTGAATGAATGGGACCTTCCCTAAAGAGATCAGCAACTGCTGCGCACTTTACACAAATTATCATAATTATATACGCCATTCAACAAAATTGATTTGATGTAGGGAGGTGTGTGTTGGTCACGACCTAGAATCTGACTAATTTATCAAATCAAACATCCAGGAGAGGTTAGACACATATGTTTGATTAAGAAAGACTCCAGTTATTATCAATCTTGTTTACTATAAGTGTGACCCATCACTACTACTCGTGGTTGCACTAAGTACAAATATCAATCCGCTGTTGTGAAATGTCTATCTAGTCCGACATTGTTTTTTGGGTGCATGCCAATTAATAGAGGTCTGTGTTTTATTTCAACGTTTAAGACTCAAGAATCAGTTTGTGTAATCTATCTAAATATCAATGGTTGGTTGCAACGAATTTCCTGCACATTCAGCTACTTGCACTGTTGTCGCACCATCTCTGACCGGATCCTCTACTCTGTTCATCTATTGATATATTTACCTCCCATTTATGTCTCTGTACTTTCCCGTTGCTTTCAGACCTCTCTAAAATGGACTTCCATGTGTCAAGTCTTTTAACCATATCGTTATTCTTCTGAGCAGATACACTAGCTAATTCAGTATGAAAACTGTAGCATAATAGCCGTCCATCGCAAGCGATGGTGACAACAATCTCAGACGTGTACTGTTGCACTCCTGGTGTGTGCGGAGGTGACTGTAGAGTCCAACCTAGAACAGAATCCCCGACCACAGGTGGGGCATACATGACCAAGGTTAGACATGTGCGTGTTCTGTGCTCTGTCTTTTCGCGCTGCTCGTTTTCTCCGTGACTCAACAATACGATGATTCTCAGCTATTCGGGTTCCTCTTGTTGTTACAGCGCCACATTTGGCGATCTTGGCAAGGGATTCCAGCACGTATTGTCTATATCGAAGATTTCAGAGACACTTTAAGAGTGTCTTTAAAGCGTTTTTCTGTCCACCTGCTAAACGTCTGCCCCCTTCAAGCTCGCCATACATCAACTGTTTTGGGTAGCATATCCTATACAGGACGTAGCCATCAACAACAGTAAACGAACAGTTGATTTTATAGGCACCACTTATACGTTCAGTAGTTTGCAATTGTTTTCTGAACGATGAGGTCTATTTTTACCTATCGTAAAAATCCCAGGGAAACGAATTTGATTCCAAACTTGTCCGCCGCGGGGTTGGAACCAGGTACGTACGCTTAGGTTGTGATAGTATATATTTGAATTTTCAATTCAAATGTTGTATCAATCCTAACATATGCCAGCGAGAGTTGGAAAATGACTAAAGATATAGAAAGCAAGTTGAATGCATTTGAAAATAGATGTCACGAAAAATAATGAATATAAATGTGACAACTGTTATAAGAAAGAGAAGATGGAGATATGTTGGACACACCTTGAGGAGAAATGATCAACGAATATCAAAGCAGGCATTGAAGTGGGATGCAAAGGGTTCAAGAAAGAGAGGTCGACCTAAGGAGACCCTGAAACGAACTTTGCTGAGAGAGGCAGGAAATATCGGTCTCAGTTCCGAGGAGATTGAGCGAATTGCCCAGGATAGAGCGGTATGGAGAAATTATTTGCAGGCCCTATGTAACGTATAACGGTACAAGAGGAATTATTATTAATTATATATATATATATACATTATAATAAAAGTGAGTCCGAGATTAAAAAAGTAACCTCGTAAAGAGATTAATGAGACAAAAATACCACACTTTTGAGCAGTTCTTCCCGTCTAGTTTTTGCATCACTTGGTTATTCCTTTCACTGACGTTTGGAAAACCTCAATTATTTTTTTTAGTTCACTGTTCATATCGCCACCAAATACAACATATTTTGAGTATGTTACACTTGGATTCTCACATACTGTTGTTTATGGGGTTTTTAAATATCAACTTGAAATGTTACTTTCAACTATTGGAGAACAGATGGCAGAAATTATTAAACCTGGCGACGGTTTCCTGAAATATTCATGTTCGACCTCTCGGTATGGTTAGCTTGATATGGGGAAAGGAAGGGGGTGGTCTTGGTGCGTAATATGGCCCATACGATTATCATATCAGACTCCATGAATATGCTTTAAAGGTTGAATCTGGAAGTTTGCGAGTGGAATGGGTGGACAGCATTAGATAACATCTCAAGACAATGACTTGGCTGGACACATGGACATGCTGGAGTGCAGGGTAACGAACTTGCTGACTTTCTTGCAAACAATGCCCCAACTCGTGGACAGAAGTATGGACAGAGCCGACGTCATCAATGCGGTAAGATCTCATTTATGTGATATGGTCGAGTCTCAGACACTGGAACGAGTGCGAGAATTAGGAGTTAAGTTTAGATATGCCCGACAGTGTCGTCTTCGTGGTAGAGAGAGAAGATATACTAAACAACTTCTCATGGGTACGGTGAGAAAGTGAACTTTGGGATGGCTGCTGCAGCGGAGGACGGAGAACAGATTGGAATGCCCAATGTACCATGACGATGGCAAAACACCATATAACTGACTGCATACAATACTGTTGAAAGATTTTTAAAGCCGAAGGATTGACTTCATTGCACCGGGTTTTAACCCATATGGCTCGGTTCCTCTCCGCAGAAATGGCACGCCACCTGTCGAGAGTATTGCACAAAGCCCGAACTCCGTAGCTCCAGCAACAATCCTAGGGTTCTCTACAATACTGTTTAAGATAAGAACACTAAATCACTACGCTAACGTAGAGGTCAAGACGAGCTTTGGTTGTTGTATCCGTGTTGCCAAGCAAGTTCTAATCACACAGTACCCGTTCATTCATTCAGTAATACACAAACATAGCAAATTACAACGGCTGAAGTTTGCTCCAGACTGTCATTCTGTCTGTATTGTCAACTCTGCGGCTACCCCTCCTCGATCTATTCATATCATATTTTATACTGCAGTTGACTAGATAAAAACTAAGTGTTCCATATCTCAAACCAAACATAAAATCCGGTATGGCATTTACTTTAGGAATTAGAATAACGGCCGACACATATAGATAAGAGATAATCAAATGTTGAGAAAGTATATTTAAAAGCTGTCATTATGAACTAGTATTATGAAGAAAAATCAGGACAAGGAACAGTGTATAAGAGAGTATAGAATCACACGTTCTGGGATAATCTCATGATGATAGTGGTTGTGCTCACATTCTAAAAATAGATGCTTCCCATGGTGCATGCAATAATGTTGGCTGTAATATGAGTGGAAGTCAGTTGTTTGCGTTCGTTCTTTACGACCAATTTAATCATTCTTATTGTGATGTATAATTGATCTTTGCCAAGAACGACTATACGCCCCCGGTTCCTAGGCTTCTACATGTGTATGGTACCATACACGTGTAGAGCAGGGCATCCGAGAAATATTTTGAGTGTCTTGCTAACAGTCAGTCCCCCACACTTTCCCTAGTGGGTCGCAGTTAAAGAGATCACAATTATATAATGCATGGCATGGGCGTAGTACGTATTATTGTATTGGACATGCACGTGTATACAACAATGAATGAGCCGATATGATGGGTTCCATATTGCACACATGTGATCTGGATAGAGACATGGGCGTCCACACATTAAAGGAAGGAGGGGGCAAGTCTTCTACCCTCCCCCAGAAAATGACTGGCAAAACAGTTTTATGCGAAACTGGTCTACATTTCTGCGTAGTAAAAAACTAATTTTATTTTTTATTCATCTTGTGACACCAACGTGTGTTATAATAACTATTAGCAAGCACACTTTTCACCTCTCTAATTCGATCCAGATTGCAATGGTTCAGCTAACTATGAATGTTATTAAGAATACGTGTATGAAACATGAGGACAAAAGGGGGCAGGGCACCAAGTAAACAATCCCACTTTACGTGCAGAGAAGTCTAACAATTCTAAAACGAGGCTGGCGTCTTGCCAGGTCATAGTTTACACTATGCCAGTTAAGTGATGTTGCTGGAATTTCATTGGTTGACCAATCTGGGCAGGGGGGTGTGTGTTTTGGAGACAAGAACTTCACAAATAAAGTAGGCTATGGAATGCCCAAGTTAGTGGGTCATATTCTGCTTTGCTTAAGTGATGTCGGACATTTTTTAGCATACATTAAGTCACCTTCTTAAAATACACAAACATTCCAGCTAAAAAATTAATAAGGGGTTACGTTAGTGGCACTATTTTTAAGATAATGATCATCACGCGTTGCCGTCTCCGCGTTGTCGAAGGTTGCTGCAATAAACCCCATGGACCAAAATGCTGCCTTTAAAAAAAATTATACTGAGGCCGTAATTTGTCTATCTCTTGATGTTTCCCTCCCACTTGTATCTGGGTAAAGAGGAACATCAGAGGTATTTTACCCACCTGCCTTTGTTAGTCGTCCTTCTTCGAACGCTCCAGTTCGAGCACTTGTTAACTACTCCGTCATCTGAGCCTTAGAGCGATAGTACGTTGTGCGCCTACAATTAGGCCCAGCACATCCTATTTCTGCGATACTTTATTTACTAGTGTAAGGCCCCTAGGCCTTTACCTCAGTTGCCTCTTACGACATGCCTTGTAGGTCGCTGTCGTACTATTCTTTGCAGTCCCACACGAGCGAGTCTTCCTTCAACTTTCCCCTATAATAAGGTTTTGATCAGCATGTCTTGTCTTCTTATGTGTCAGAAATATTATTATGTTTATTTTCTGTAGTAATTCTTGATACATTATTGGTTTTAAATTAAACTTCTTTTTTGTCGACTTTTCCTTCCAAGAAATACGACATACTCTTCTGATGTCTTTCAAATGATTGTTCATTGTCTATCTCTCTGAACAATACCAAATTCAGAAAATTGAAAACAATAAATGGAAACAAAATGTGCCGACCCATCTGTGTAAATGTTTATATATCTTTTGGGTATGTCATAGGTAATATATATGGTTTACTCTTTGCCACTTTTAGCACAGATACTGAGACTTCAGTTTTTGAGATGGTACCTGTATCAAAGACATGGGGGAAGGGCCTACCGTCCATCCAATCCAACTAAAACAAGATCCTTAGACATAAAAAGCTGTTGTTAACACTATCACTCACCCGCCTTGAACGACGGTGTGACAAGCCCTCTGTGAGTGCGGGTTCAATTCCGCGGGCTGGCAGAAAAATCACAGGTTCTCCAGATTTACGGTGTTCGTGGCACCGAACGAAAGGTTACGGTGTCCATGGCACCGAGCCGAAGAGCTAAAAAGCTCAAGTGCTTCTAGATTGGAAAAAAAACCCATCAAGTCTGTAATTTATTTTACATTCGGAAGCATTTACTTCGCAATGTATTAGCCAGTATACTTGCGTTGCGTCTTCTTAAAAATACTACATGTCAGTATATGGTCTCTGTAGGGTGAAAGAGTTAACCTACATCTGACTGTAAATATGTCATTGATAAATATGAACATGTTACAAGATTCTTATTCTGAACATTGAAATTGTTACCTTGCTGAGTTTTTCCCCTTCCAACTGAGGAATCAGTGATCTGAGACTGCAAAAGCCAGCATTAATGCACTGCATTCGGCGACGTTCATTGCTGTTGGCAATCTCTCTCCTGATGCGCTTCTCACTTTCTTGCACTGCTTTGGGGGATTCTGGCTGTGACGTCCTGTAGTGAATTATAACGTATTTAATTGTTACAGATTTCACTAAAGGTTAAAGGGCCAATCTTGTGACCTAGACTAAGGTAAACAACTACCACTTTTCTATTTGTGAAGTTTTTTTTTATTTTTTATATTTACTTGTCTCAAAAGTAGAACAAATCATAAACTTAATGGAGCTGAAATTCATAAACTCGAGGTTGGAACTGGAGTCTTAACTGCTTTGATATTGGTTAATTTTGTGTGGTGAATTCTCTTCTTCACGTTCGTTCTTTGAGACCAATTTGACCATTCTTATGGTAATATATAATTGATATTTGACAAGAATGACGGTACGTTAAACCCCAGTTCTTAGACCCCCTACTTGTGTGTAAGGTACCATTTTGAGTCTGTCTAGTTGAAAGTCAGTCTCCACACTTTCCCGTCCTTCGTGTATTCACTGATTTTTAACGATATATTTTTTGGGGCGTATATTTGGGCTTCATGATCTTCGTCTAAGAGTATGTCTACACTGTGCGCCATTTCTGACTATGTGAGGTCGTTCCAGACTAGGAACATTCTCAGACATTAGGGACACATGAGCTTGTCACACGTTGGTGAATTCAGTGTAATCTGAAGGTGAAATAAAGTCAATGTATCAATGATATAAGAGCAGCAGGTTGTCTAGATAAATGACTTTCAGTTATCAGAGGACTATCATCATAGCACTCCGGACATGTCCATAGGTGCTCATATCTCCGCCTCAACAAACTCAGCAGCGTCCAGCGGTCTAACACGCCAGTTCGATAAGTCTCTTTGCATATTCGGTATGTCGTTCTTTACGACAGATGACTTTGAAAGCATGTATTGGCTCGAGTCAGCTCTGACGGTCACCCTATTGCCAACGAGATCTGATACCATGCTATAGTATAATACCAGTTGTGGTACATTAAAGTACGGGGAGTTTCTGTTCGTACAATCTGACAGTAACCCATCTGTACAAATATGTTCTCATATTGGAACATATGCACACAATTTGGTTGAAATTCGAATGCGCCTGTCCTTAGTGGCATAACAGGTATGCAACCTACTCATGATCTCGGAACAAATACAGAATCACGAAGAGTGGTTAATATGGTGGATAAAAATGAACGGAAACAAACATGTATAAACCTGCAATCATATTCTGAGTGAAGGAGATGGGAGTGAAACTGGGACCTATCAGACATGAACACTTCTTTAGAGGTATGAGACATTTGATTAATCAACACAGAACAGATGTCATTGGTCGTTATAGGCATATGGTAAGAATATCGAGGAGGAGATGGGAGCACATCTATGGAGTACTGTGGTGAGGGTCGTTAATAACCAGCAATCTGGAGCACCTATCCATACTAACTACACTTTGAGAAATCTTTGACTTTCTTTTCTGCAATTCTGTTTTGTCTCACAGCGTCAGGATAAGAAGAGATTTATAGAACAAGTTCTTGTGCGCTCTTCATAAATAGTGTCTTTCGTCGCCTCTGTTATCTCTGAGGTACACCTTTTGCTTTGTATCCACTGAATCGGAGCAACATTGCTCTTTGAGGCGCATTGTCTGTTGGTAATCTGGTTATGTGACCGAATCATTTAATTTTGTTGTTTCTTTATGAAGTTAAGTACTGATGTTATACCCACTTTTTTCCTGATAGCTTCATTTCTCAACTTGTCTCTTCATGTTACCCCCAGCATTCTGCGTAGACACTTCAACTCTGCTTTAATTAGTTTTCTTCTACGGTTTAATGTCAGCGTCCATCTTTGGCATTATGCTATCAGACTTTGACAGTCTCCTTATTTCTTGTAACCATACTAACCACACTTTGAGAAGCCTTGGATAGCCTTCTAATTTGTGTAATGTTTTCAATATCTTCATCAAATATGTAGAGATGAGAAAATGAAACGTCCGAGTGGTTGCCGGGGCTTAAATTTGAGGTGTAAAGAATAGAACCACTGTTACCTGCCACGCATGTCGTAAGAGGCGACTAAGGAGGTTTGGCTGAAATCGGATGCATGTGTCCTAAACGTGTAAAGTCTATGCGTTTAGGGCCCACCAAACCAATGTGCAACGTATACACGTTCTTGGCAAAGATCAAACATATCACAAAGAGTGATTACAATTGGTTGTAAAGAACGAACGCAAAGAAGAAGAAAATGAAATTGTTTGGTCGTCTTACGAGAATGATAATCTCATCAACTATCTCTATGAGAATACAACAGTAGAAGATCTTGTCTGAAAGCACAAATAAAAAGATGGGTCAAAGGGCGACGTATTGACTTCATTGTAAGGGATACCCATATGGCTAAATCCTCTCGACATAAATGACACGTTATTTGGAGAGTGTTGTAAAAGCACGAACATCGTAGCTCCAGCAACAATCCTAGTGATCTTCTGACGAAATTGCACATGTGACTTGGTTCGGATTCGAACTAACAGCCTTCATAGCGCAAAATAAACGTCCTAACCACTTCGACATGAGACCCCAGAGAGAGAGAGAGAGACATCAAAGAAATAATATGATAAAATAAGCTCACAACATCTTCTAGCACACACACACCTGATCTGACAAAGATAACTTAAGCTTCCCACTTGACAAGTTACATGAGGATCAACAAGACGAGACCAACACGCGTAAAAATAATCTAGAGAAATCTAGAGGCGCGCAGACATATTGACAATTTATACTACTATAGTCAACCCAATAACATACCGATGGTGGAGAAAACGGATAAAAAGTAGAAGATTGGAAAATGCGCTGGTAGACTAAAAAAAAGTACCGTTTAATCAATATCTTAGTGCTAGGGGGTCGTTCGATTTTATCCTCCCTAAATAACATTGGAGGTCAGAAGCGTTCGAGACTGGCCCACTGCCAATACCGCTAGCTTGAAACATAAATAAACCCTGGCATTCAGCCATCAACGGGTCGGCAGAACAGAGTAGAAAAAGGATGGCAGGAAAACGTGTTCAGTGTTAGGGTGTCCCTTCGCAGTCCGAACTATGCTTGACAGAACGACCAGTAAATTGACATATATGAGATGGTTGGGAACTGCGTCTCAAGCCCAGGTATAAACTAGACCACAGAAGACTAAACCTCAGTATGATCATGGTATTATTTGGGAGAGAAGGTGTGGACAATAGGATACTTACAGACATCTTGAATTAAATGTTTTTGTACGATGAAATAATTAAGTCTTACCCTGTCACTCCGTAATTTTATTTACCTCCGGACGCATTTATATTGCAATATATAGTGAAATAGCCGGTATAATGGTTTTGCGTCGTCTGAAAAAATAATGAGAGCCAGTATATCGGCTTGGAAGGACGAAAGGGTTATGGCCACGAAAGAACAACTTTTTAAAAGATGTACTTCTCTCCACCTTCAGACTTGTGAACGTCTGTAGATCAAGCGGTAGTGAGCTCGATCACGAACCCAAGCGTACCTGGTTCAAACTCCACGGTGGGCAAGTTTGGAAGCAAATTCGTTCACAGTCGCCTCAAGCCTAATATCCAGAGTCATTTTGGCACCATCCAGTGTGGCCGTCGGCGCTGCAACACTTGTGCTTATGTCATACAGACCCGCACGGTGTCTTTTCCAAAAGCCACGTTCGTTGTTGAAGACAGTTTCACATGCGAGTCCCGTAATATTATCTATGCCATTATCTGCAAGCGGTGCAACAAGGCCTATATTGGGGAAACCGGCAGGAGACTCAGTGACCGATTCGCCCAACACTTGCGCGATATACGCCAATGCTCTGTGACCCCTGTAGCTACCCATTTCAATGATACTGGCCATTCAGGAGCTTGCGATGTCCATGTCACCGCCATCCGATCATGTTCCTCTGATGATCGTAGTCGATTTGCTCTGGAGAATCGGTTGATTTCTTTGTATGGTACCTTGCGACCACGCGGGCTCAACGTATTACATTCTTATGCTTCTTAGTACTTTCTCTTCCTATGCTTTGTACTCTATATGGGTATATGTTGCATGTATTCAAGTTATATATTTACTAGATGTTTCATTGTTTCTTTTCCGTTCTATTTCTAGTTTTATGTGTGTTTTTTGTGTTACATTTATTTCGTTATTCGTTTTTATTCCAGATTTTCCTTAGATACGTTGGTATTTGGTCGTCCATTTGTGTTTCATTTTAATTTGTCACTCCTGTTTGTTCGTTTGCTTGATAAAGGCCTTGTTGGTCGAAACGTTGCTGTTTATCGTCACTGTTTCTGTTTTTGTAAAACTATAGTACTTTGTTTGTACGTGTTTCACTATTGACGCAATTCCACAACTTAGCTGTTGACGCAATACCATACTATCAACAGCATTCAGTATGTTCTCTCTCTCTCAATCATTCTCTCTTACTATAAATGTTGTCCCCGGTGGCACATACCTTCTAATAAATATCTTCACTTTACATGTACTAACATGAAAACTGCTTCGTTATTATCTTTAGTTACTTTAAATATAGATCGCTAAAAACTATCCATTAATTTGACTACTAAATAACCGTATCTGCTCACTTCTACGTTTTCCATATATAATTAAGAAAAATGTCTATGGTGATGAAAGCTAGAACTTGCGATCAAGAATCCGATGGTAACACGTAAAAACCAAGTAATGTAGTTTTAAAAAGTTCAAAAACAAGATACAGCGACGTTTCTACCAAAAGGCTGTTATCAAGCAAAGGATACAATAACAAACGGGAGATTAAGACAGTTCCTATGTCACAGGTACAGTCAATAGTCATGCGATAAAACCCTAACTGCGCTAAAATGAAAATGTTTGACTAAAAACGAAATATGAAAAAACTACAAATGGAAAAATAGGATAAAACAATCAAATCTACACCTAAAATATATACATTTAACACACATCTCGTACTGACTGCAGTCTCCCCGTATATTGATCAAGTATACTGAACAGTATCAACACAATAATAGCCTGTAATTTGTGAATGTGGACACATATTTCTAACAGTATGATATCTAAAAAATGAAAATATGATTTGTGTCATAGCAATAGTAATAGGACAATAAATGTAAATATTGAATATTGTAAACGTTGTAGAAGTGGTAGCAACAAACTTAGAGAAGTTTAGTAAAATTTGATCACTTTTTATTTATTTGTTGCCATGTTTCTTCATAAATCGAGTAACAAGTTGTGTATGTTTTGTTTTAGTAAATTATTCACGATTTTAGTAGCGCCAGCAATAACAATGAAGACTTAAGTCACTATTTGAAGAACTATTATTATTGACACTTGTTTGGTGATAGTGCTATTAATATTATTACTCGGTCGTTTTAATGTTTACAAATTTCAGTACTTTAGAACAGTTACATAGAGAGACTAAAACAAATTGTTTCAAATTAATTAGTACACTATACAATTATATCGTAAGATACTTAAATAAATAGTCTTCTTCCAACGTTTTCAGACATCGATGTAGCTGGCTGAAATCGAACACCCCACCGAAGGATAAGCAACTGTGCTGAGTGTGCTCAAATAGGTGCTGAAGGTTGATGCACGTACATTACGTTCTGATGTTTGGCAGTTTATATATCACAATAAGAATGATAAAAACTAGCCTAGAACGATCGAAAGAGGAAGACATCGATGTGTATTCTTCTAAGTCTAAAGTAGTAGTGGTCAACCGGAATATAACATTAAAACATAGTAACATACTGGACTCGTTTGGATTTGCTAAATCAGTGGACGAAAATGCAAGTTGAAATAATTTGAACATTATTGTTCTAAGTATTAACAACTATAGAATTGCAAGTAACATTTAACAATTTGCAATATTTCAAAACGGTTGAAACGTTCGTTAAATCCAAGCCAGAATTAATTTTACATGTCCGAAAGTTTATGGCCTCTTGTCCAACACTTGTTTTTTTCGACAACACAAATAATTGTAAGAAGTCAAATAATTGTTTTCAATAAACAAAAGACATAAGTTTAAATACAAACAATGCAGCACTTACATGAGCTTGGAACACAAGCACATACACGATATAAGAATGCAGGTACCTAGGTGTAATAACAAGAAAAAACAATGTGCTAGTAATTGATAGCCACGCACGCACTCGCCGTACTACAATGTTTATGGCATATATGCACTACTTTCTACAACTACAACTTACTTGAGAAGTCCTGCTGCAATTTCTTTCTCCCTGGCTTGTAATTCGTTCATATATCGTCTCCTATCAGTGCTCCTAATATCCACAGACATTATGAAATTGGTTATTTTATTGAATTTCACTCACTAGGTGCATGAAATTGAACTGTTTACAGTTGTAAGGACGACGTGTACAATGAGTAATAATTGGCGGGAAACAGCTGTTGGCCAATTCACTTCTGCAACTCATTGGGTACTTATAATAATATTCAAAAATTGAAAAATAAATAAAATGTAAATCATCTTTACGTTACACTTTGTAATAGTTACTGTGTGTCTATGTTAATCTTGTTCAAAATTATAGCAAGAGTTTTTAGATAATTGCTAAAACATGCCGCTCTACATAACTACGCGCAGACTTACTGATCAATGATACCAAGTAGTTCCTGCTAGCATGACGCGGGAAAGCTCCAGTAAGCGTTTCTCTCCCGACATTTTGGCAAGCTTCCAAAGTTGTCTCGCACCAGGAGAAAATAGACAATCATTCAATGTTTATTTTTGTATTCCTAATCAAACGCATTTAGCATCGCTGAAAGGATAGACACTTTAAATAACGATAATAGTTAAGTTAGACCAGTATTTTTGGTTCTAAATTGCTTGCTGTTGAAACGATTACAACAGCTTATTATTATCTCCCATATGAAGAGTAATGTGTCGGGACGCCATGCTATCGATACACACCAGCCTTATTCGTTTCAGAATCAGCTGACAATCTGTCTCACATCTGATTGGCCGGAACACATCAACTCACACCAGGCCTACGTGACTGTTTTGTTATTGTTTTTTTTAAGGATGGTGTAATGTCACGGGAAATATTTTCAAAGTTTTAACTCTTTAGGGAGTAAATATGACTTGATATTGCTACGTCTCATTAAGAATGAAAAATACCTGCGACTAAGCAAACCGTACGTTCTCTAGCGGCCTATTTATTTATTCCAGAACGATGGCGAACATCAGGCGATTAAAATATATATATATATCATCAGGTGCCGTGCCGGCTGGCGTAGGCGATCATGGATCTCCACAAATCTCTGTCGTTGGTATTTGCTATCAACTCAGATGTTGACGCTCTACCGAGCCATGAAATCAGGCTATCCAACATTTTCTCTCTCTGTCTTCCCCTGTCTCGTCTACCTCGATTTTACCGGTTGTCACAATGTGTTCTAAACCTTCCCTCCTTATCACATGCCCGAAAAATGATGACTGCCTCTTTCTTATATTGATGCTAAGCTTTCTCTGTGTCTTGATCTCATTCAGCACCTCAACATTAGTCATTTTAGCAGTCCATGGGATTCTTTCTCATCATTCTTCTATAAAACCACATTTCTGTGGCCCTCAGAGATTTTTCGATCTGTATGACTCGCATCCGTATGTCAGTATTGGTTCTATGTAGCACTGAATAACTCGCATTCTGATCGGGATTGACAAGGACTTGTTGCAGATAATGCTTCTCATCTTCACGAATGATGTTTTCGCTTGTCCTATTCTGCTCTTTATTTCTGATCGGCATCTGCCATCTGATGTTACCAGGACTCCGAGGTATTTAAATTGCTGCACTTGTCTTAGATCAGTCCCATTTACTGTGATGGTGCATTTTGGCAAAATCTGCTTTTCTGATATAATCATAACTTCTGTTTTCTTAATATTCAAACTGAGTCCGTTGTTGTTACTTTCTGTCACAACCTTATCAACTAATTTCTGTAGCTCCATACTAGTTCAATTTCTTACGCCCCTGAGACACAATGTGGCATCAGCGCGGAGCAGCAGAATGATACTTGTAGGTCGCCAACTGCAGTAGAAATGGCAGAAGCTTTTTCAAAGTCAACGTGAAAAAATATCAACACAACCTTTATGATATGCCTGGAAGATCGCGAGTAAAATTGGTCTGTCCACTATACTTAATTCACCAAGATCATCTAAAAGTTTTGCTAGGACATGAAAGCTTTTGTACTTGAAGACGTGAAGCTGTCAGAGGACTTTCCTTTCACCAACTGAGTCAACAGTGCTGCGTACTAGTCCCAAAACTCTTCAAACATGATGTTACTGCTATGTTCAAGGATGTCTTTCAGAAATGAGATGGAAATGAAATAAAAATTAGACACAGAACAGATAATAAGCTACTCAATATCATAAAGTTAAAATCCTCAACCAATGTGTAGGAATCGATCATCTGAAACCTGTTGTTTGCTGATGACTGTACTCTCGCTATCAACTGTAAGCAAGAACTGTAGACCTAGTACAGGGACATGTTTGCTATATGTTTGGCCTTGCCAGTAACACCAAGAAACGGAGGTCATGTTTCCGTCCGTCTCTAGAAAGGAAGTACGCAAGTAGCAGTATCCAGTCATAAATATTTCCAAACCTCGATTCTGAGATCAACAAGAGAATATCCAAAGCCAATGTTGCATTTGAACGTCTGTGCTTCACTGTGTGGGAGCGAAAGGGAATAAGAGTCGCCACAAAATTGAAAGTTTACCATGACATAGTCCCCCACCAGCCTGTTGTACATCAGTGAGACATGGACAGTGTATAGCAGACACGCAAGACATGACACTTATTACCACATCTAAACTAATAGTTCGCACACCTGCCCAGCGTGTTCGTAGCGCGTTGGACGATGGGTGACAAGCCCCTTTGAGTGCAGTTCAATTCCGCGGGCTGGCAGAAAAGCCACAGGTTCTCCAGATTTACGGCGTTCGTGACACCGAACCGAAGGGTTAAGATGTCCATGGCACTGAACCGAAGAGCAGAAAGCTCAAGTGCTTCTGGATTTTAAAAAAAAAACAATAGTTCCCAACCTTCTATTATTTACATTTTTGAAATGACAATTCCCACGCGACACACTAAGCTCATTCATGATAAGAAGTGTATTCAAACAAACAAACAAAAAAAGCAATGTGAAAAAAACCCCAGAAAAACGGAACTTCCCAATTACCTTTGAAGTTGGAGAAGGCCCGCCTGTAATGGCGACTAAACCAATAAAATGGTAAGCAGGCTTTCATGCAAAAATCAGTCAGAAGCGCCCCACCAGGCGGATGGCTATGTTTGAATTTATAGCGGGAGAATGCAGAAGAAGAAGAAGAACTTTTCAATAAAATCAGAATACATCCAAAAAGCATACAATAATAATCCAATATAAAACATGACTTAGACATCAACTATAACACATTCAATCAGAGATCAAACTAATCATTTTTGTTCATTAGTCTAAACCAGTGTTTCCCAAAATGGGGTCAGTGGACACCCGGGGGTCAGCGAGGTACTCACAGAGGTCCAAAGTACTTGAAGAAATATTATGATCTTTGACATTTCAAACAGAAATTACTTTTTAAAAATATGCATAAAAATAGTGGTTAGCTAGTTCCGTTGCGAAATCAAAGGACCCGGAACAGACCGGAGTCTAAATGTATGACAGGACAAAATGAAAGATCATTTGGAAGTTTCCCGCAGTCTGAGAACATTGTTTACTATTGTAACACAAAGGTAATTCATTATTGTCCATTCTCATATATATATAAACTTTTGGAGGTTCGCTGCAGCAAAATGTATTGAAAAGAGGGTACGCAATAATGCAAAGTTTTGGAACCGCTGGCCCAAACAATATACAGGGTGTTCAACTTAAAAGCAGTCTGTTATTGGAGCTAATCTGGCATATATGTATGGAAATTAGAATGTTCAGTTATGACGTAGTATAGGTCAAGGTTGTGTGATGGTGTGTAATTGTAGTGCGGGAAGGGGCGATGAACAAATGTGACGTAGGACAAGCTAGTCAGAACCGGTTTAAATAGTAAATAGACGAGATGCAATGCGTACCTGGCAAATATCTATTTATCACACGGGCTGCTTTTAAGTTGAACACCCTGTATTATTAGCATCGATACACCATCACTTCTTGATGTTGTTGATATTTTTATGGCAAAACACGTAATTACAAAGTACTGTAGTTTTACAAATTACAAAAACAATGACAAAATACAGCAACGTTTCGACCAACAAGGCCTTTATCAAGCAAACGAACAAACAGGAGTGACAAATTAAAATGAAACACAAATGGACGACCAAATACAAACGTATCTAAGGAAAATATGGAATAAAAACGAATAACGAAATAAATGTAACACAAAAACACACATAAAAACTAGAAATAGAAAGGAAAAGAAACAATGAAACATCTAGTAAATATATAACTTGAATACATGCAACATATACCCATATAGATTACAAAGCATGGGAAGAGAAAGTACTAAGAAGCATAAGAATGGAATATAACATGAATACATGCAACATATACCCATATAGATTACAAAGCATGGGAAGAGAAAGTACTAGAAGCATAAGAATGTAATACGTTGAGCCCGCGTGGTCGCAAGGTACCATACAAAGAAATCAACCGATTCTCCAGAGCAAATCGACTGCGATCATCCTAGGAACATGATCGGATGGCTGTGACCTGGACGTCGTGAGCACCTAAATGGCCAGTATCATTGAAATGGGTGGCTACAGGGTCACAGAGCATTGGCGTATGTCGCGTAAGTGTTGGGCGAATCGGTCACTGAGCCTCTTGCCTGTCTCGCCGATATAAGCCTTGTTACACCGCTTACAGATAATGGCATAGATAAGATTACGGGACTCGCATGTGAACCCATCGTCAATAAGAAACGTGCCTAAAGGAAAGATACAGTACGCGTCTGTATCACATAAGCACACGTGTTGCAACGCCGACAGCCACACTGGACAGTGCCAAAATGAGTCTGGATATTGGACTTAAGGCGACTGTGTACCAACATATCCTTAAGACTTCTGTCCCGTCTGTAAGACACCAAAGGATAGTTGGGGAAGACAGAACGGGTCTCAGGATCTGATCTAAGGAGAGACAGATGACGGAATAAAACATTTTCACCAGGGAACTATGGGGGTGGTAAGTTAAGATAAGTTTTACTCTGTCAGAGTTAGTAGTCCTATGCTGGCTGGCAAGGGCCTGCTGGCGAGTGATATTCTGAACTCGATGCATAGCCGAGACAAGCACGCTCTCCGGGTATAGGCGCCTACGAAAGAAATCAAGCATCTCGCGAGCTCTCTCAAGAAAATCATCGTCCTCACAACAAAGGCGACGAAGGCGTAAGAGCTGCGAGAATGGCAAAGAGTCACGACAAGCCCGGGGATGGGAAGAAGTATAGAGGAGAAACTATGTGCATCAGTAGGCTTGTAATATACTGATGTAGTGATAGCGGATAGGCGTAAGGTGATAGTAATGTCAAGAAAGTTGACACAAGTAGTGGAGATGTGAGAAGTAAAACGAATAGAAGGGTTGAAAACATTAATGAAATTAATGAAGCGTGACAAATCGGCTTCAGGCATATCAGTGATGCCAATACAGTCATCAATGTATCTGTGATAGACAGACGGAAGGGGGCCATCATATGTAGTCCATACTAGGTGTTCAAGATAACCCATGAATAGACAAGCATAACTAGGTCCCATTTTAGTACCCATGGCAACCCCACTGATCTGCTCAAAGAATTGGTCATTAAACTGAAAGGAGTTAAGAGTGAGAACTAGTTCCGCAAGACGAAGGAGAGCAGAAGTTGACACAAGTGGATTAGTTCTCCTATTGAGAAAGAACTGGAGAGCTATAAGGCCGTCAGGATGAGGTATAGAAGTGTACAATGAGCACACATCAAGGAGGAAGAGACGGTAGGTTCTCTCGGTAGCAACTCAATGGTAGAAAAGACAGACAAAGCGTGGTTTGTATCCTTCAAAAATGACGGGAGTGTGGTGACTATGGGATTAAAGATGCTATCAAGGAATTCGGAGATGTGTTCCGTAGGGCAAGAGCAAGCAGAAACGATAGGCCTACCGGGATTGTGGAGTTTATGAATTTTAAAATAAGCAACACGTGTGCTTATGTGATACAGACGCGTACTGTATCTTTTCCTTTAGGCACGTTTCTTATTGACGATGGGTTCACATGCGAGTCCCGTAATCTTATCTATGCCATTATCTGTAAGCGGTGTAACAAGGCTTATATCGGCGAGACAGGCAAGAGGCTCAGTGACCGATTCGCCCAACACTTACGCGACATACGCCAATGCTCTGTGACCCTGTAGCCACCCATTTCAATGATACTGGCCATTTAGGTGCTCACGACGTCCAGGTCACAGCCATCCGATCATGTTCCTAGGATGATCGCAGTCGATTTGCTCTGGAGAATCGGTTGATTTCTTTGTATGGTACCTTGCGACCACGCGGGCTCAACGTATTACATTCTTATGCTTCTTAGTACTTTCTCTTCCCATGCTTTGTAATCTATATGGGTATATGTTGCATGTATTCATGTTATATTCCATTCTTATGCTTCTTAGTACTTTCTCTTCCCATGCTTTGTAATCTATATGGGTATATGTTGCATGTATTCAAGTTATATATTTACTAGATGTTTCATTGTTTCTTTTCCTTTCTATTTCTAGTTTTTATGTGTGTTTTTGTGTTACATTTATTTCGTTATTCGTTTTTATTCCATATTTTCCTTAGATACGTTTGTATTTGGTCGTCCATTTGTGTTTCATTTTAATTTGTCACTCCTGTTTGTTCGTTTGCTTGATAAAGGCCTTGTTGGTCGAAACGTTGCTGTATTTTGTCATTGTTTTTGTAATTTGTAAAACTACAGTACTTTGTAATTACGTGTTTTGCCAATCAAATAGTTTTACTGCAGTTCCATATATATATATACTGATATTTTTATGTATTCTTTGTATACCTACCAGTCTTAGTTAACCTCACATATTATATGGAATGTGTTGTGTCTATGTCCTGTTTGACACATAAGACGTCAACACAAGAGTTCTATTGCTGTTGTTCTGCCGCCTTGTTACTAATTGTTTTCCATGTCTGGTCACAATCTTTCTTTTCCTTCGAACTCTCCATATCGATCGACCACTTGTTGACCCATCTGTGTGATTTGTATGTGATCTGAGCCTAATAGCGATTGTACGTTGTGCCAGTTATGCGTCTATAAGTAGGCAAGTACATTCGATTTACCATGATAAACAAACCAAATCGAGATTCGCTGCCCACAATAGTCAACGCAGAAGTCGAAGCAGTCATAAGTGACTACACATCGGAGGAAGATGCTGTTGTCTTCACTGATGGTTCTGTTTTTCGGCACAGTCGAAGTGCATGGGCCTTTATGGCTAGAGCGAAAGAAAAAGTCGTCAAAGAGGCAAGTAGATACAACAACTACCAGCAACATGACTATGGAGGTTATGGTGGTAACAAAATCCCTGGGGTGGCTACAGACGCATACATTCACTCATGTATGCATGCTCAGCGATTCTATGAGCATGATACAGAAGATCAAGACTGGTTATGTATGCATGCTCAGCGATTCTATGAGCATGATACAGAAGATCAAGGCCGGTTATGTACGAAGGCAGTGGATACAATTAATATAAAACTCGACAATCCAGATACTTCTTCTTTGCGTTCGTTCTTTACGACCAATTTTAATCACTCTTTGTGATATGTTTGATCTTTGCCAAGAACGTGTATACGTTGCACATTGGTTTGGTAGGCCCCTAAACGCATAGACTTCTACACGTTTAGGACACATGCATCCGATTTCAGCCAAACCTCCTTAGTCGCCTCTTACAACATGCATGGCAGGTAACAGTGGTTCTATTCTTTACACCCCAAATTTGGGCCCCGGTAACCACTCGGGCGAATCCAGATACTTATTTACCTTCATCTTTGTCTCGGGTCATGCTGGGGTGAAGGGCAATGAGAGAGCAGATGCACTGGCAAGCAATGCTACGATTGAGAATGGGTCTTCTATGGACAGAAGCGACATCATCAAGGACTCTCAGAGAAAACATACGCTCTGAAGATTTCAACAACGAAGATAAAGGGTAATCTTTATCTCCGTTGCGCAAGTTGTGCATAACGATAGGTGCGGCAAGACGGGAAACCACGAGAGAGAACCCAGTAGATACATCAATCAACACAGAACGGGAGTTGTTAGCCTGAACATACTGAGATACATGCTTGGGAGGAGATCGAGCAATTATGGACATGTCCGATATGTGATCAATGAGATACATGCTTGGGAGGAGATCGAGCAATTATGGACATGTCCGATATGTGATCAATGAGATACATGCTTGGGAGAATCGAGCAATTATGGACATGTCCGATATGTGATCAATGAGATACATGCTTGGGAGGAGATCGAGCAATTATGGACATGTCCGATATGTGATCAATGAGATACATGCTTGGGAGGAGATCGAGCAATTATGGACATGTCCGATATGTGATCAATGAGATACATGCTTGGGAGGAGATCGAGCAATTATGGACATGTCCGATATGTGATCAATGAGATACATGCTTGGGAGGAGATCGAGCAATTATGGACATGTCCGATATGTGATCAATGAGATACATGCTTGGGAGGAGATCGAGCAATTATGGACATGTCCGATATGTGATCAATGAGATACATGCTTGGGAGGAGATCGAGCAATTATGGACATGTCCGATATGTGATCAATGAGATACATGCTTGGGAGGAGATCGAAGCAATTATGGACATGTCCGATATGTGATCAATGAGATACATGCTTGGGAGGAGATCGAGCAATTATGGACATGTCCGATATGTGATCAATGAGATACATGCTTGGGAGGAGATCGAGCAATTATGGACATGTCCGATATGTGATCAATGAGATACATGCTTGGGAGGAGATCGAGCAATTATGGACATGTCCGATATGTGATCAATGAGATACATGCTTGGGAGGAGATCGAGCAATTATGGACATGTCCGATATGTGATCAATGAGATACATGCTTGGGAGGAGATCGAGCAATTATGGACATGTCCGATATGTGATCAATGAGATACATGCTTGGGAGGAGATCGAGCAATTATGGACATGTCCGATATGTGATCAATGAGATACATGCTTGGGAGGAGATCGAGCAATTATGGACATGTCCGATATGTGATCAATGAGATACATGCTTGGGAGGAGATCGAGCAATTATGGACATGTCCGATATGTGATCAATGAGATACATGCTTGGGAGGAGATCGAAGCAATTATGGACATGTCCGATATGTGATCAATGAGATACATGCTTGGGAGGAGATCGAAGCAATTATGGACATGTCCGATATGTGATGAAGATGATCCTCAAAGGAACAATGAACAATTCGTTTTCTCCGTCGATTTTTGTTTACTAGGGTAGCGTCCATAGGTTCTACATCAGTTGCCTCTTATGTCATGCATTGCAGTTCGCAGTGGTACTATTCTTTGCTTCCCTCGCGGGCCACGACACCACACAAGCGACGATCTTTCAACTCTCTTCCCACAGTTCTCCATGTTTCCCTTGGGCGTCTAGAATTTGTTCTCTTATCCGCTGTACATCGAAGAGCTGTCCTAATCAATGTCCCTAAACTGGTATACATGCCCGCCTGCCCAGCGTATTCGTAGCGCGTTGGACTACGGGTGACAAGACCTCTGTGAGTGCGGGTTCAACTCCGCGGACTGGCAGAAAAGCCACAGGTTCCCCAGATTTACGGTGTTCGTGGCACCGAATCGAAGGGTTACGATGTCCATGACACCGAGTCGAAGAGCTTTCAGCTCAAGTGCTTCTGGAAAAAAACAAAAAACAACTGGTATACATCATACATGACCAGTCCACCTCTATCTTTGTCTTTTAATGATGACCTCCAATGAAGCACAGTTTGTTCATTTTAAAAGCTCTTGCTATTGAATTTGACCAGAATATTTGCAGAATTCTTCTTAAAACATTTGTTTTCGGAATGTCTCCAACTTGTGTATGATGTTGTGTGTCATTTTCCAGCACTCACTACTTTATAATAACACACACAAGACACCGCTGCTATATATTTTAAGTTTTGTTTTAAGATTCATTACTTTGGCTTTCCAGGTTTTGTTGAGCGTGGCAAAGGTTGTACATGTTTTCTTGATTTTTCCAATTTTGTCTTTTTCCAAATAATCTTTCTGCGACAGTATACTTCACAGGTATACACATCCTGAACTTTCTCTACCGTTTCATTCTGTAACATACCAGATGTCACACAGCGGATCCAGTTTTATTTTATCAGGTGCTATGAATTCAGGCGTAGTCCTGGAGCCTAATATTGCAACTCTGACTGATTTTTGTTCGTGAATGCTTGCTTTCCTTATCCCCAGTATTCCTCACCATTAAGATGAACCTTACTCCGACTTCAGATATACTTGTAATTTAGACCTCAAAGTAAATGTTCATGGTTTCCTGTAATCCAATAGCGTACCAAGGTGTGCATACCAAGAATTTTTAGCCTAACCTAGCCTCGAACCCAGGAATTTCCACAACGCGTCGTCACTAGCGTAGCGTGTTATCAACAACGCTATCGGTGACCCCGGACTTATTTGTCGACCCGTGTCCAATAAAAAGAAATACATATCTACACGCATACAATTATACACAAGAAGTACACAGACACCATTTAGTGTTGATGGTGGTCCCTGTAAGACTTGACGGCGGCTGAAACTGTTGTGTTAAAAACGTTTAAAATTGTTCCAAATGACTGCATGACTAGCTTCAAGTGGATAGTTTAAAAAACGATACGAGTGTGTTCATGCGTACAATATAGTAATACTCTGAGACCCCAGGGGATATCAGCCATTATAAATGGTATGTCAGACTATTCACAGCCAACTATAAACTCATAGGGCGTGCGGACTCAGGTTAAAAATTATGGTAAATTAGACCACAACCGGTCACGTGACTTCGCATTCCAATACTGTTGTATATATACAAATTCATTTTAAAATCAACACAACATGCTAAATCGAAGTTATATTATGCAACAAGTTCAGTTTAACAATAAGGAATATCAATATTATGAAAATTTTTCACCAATAAATAACGATAGACTCATAAGATTGAGTAAAATTGCAAAAAAGGTTGCAGTTTTCTATCAAACATATATAAATTCCAGCCCCCGTTCTAATCTAGGTCAGGGTTTCCCCGTCAGTTATACGTCCCAGTATTTCGAGTTGGCTGTGGACTATTAGAGTGGGGGAAAAAACAACATGACAGGTTGGAGGATGTCTGAAGTCTAGAACACAATGAGCGCGGGTGTTTCTTCTCTAACAAGATCTGCAATATATTATTATAGTGACGGATTAACGTAATATATAAGCGTTAGCCTGTCGTCTCGAACACAAGAGGGTTGTAGGTTCATTCCCATACTATACGTTACGTACGTGAGGAAAGGAACTAACCCTCCTACCCAGTGGCGGCGCGTGATCCTTTTTGTTGGTGCGGCCAGACACACATTTTCAGAAAAATCATGGTTTTGGGTTAGGGTATATTTTAATTTTTTAAATAATAAATACACGTTACATATTATTTTTGGGTTGGGTCCGACCCCACTGGCCCTTAATGACGAGCCGCCACTGCTCTTACCTCCTACACACAAGGTACAGAAATGGGAAGTGACAGGCACTTCACAACTGAAAGCCTACAGAGTCTCATATGTATCTACTGTCCTGGGCATGTGGGTCTTCGCGCAACGAGAGAGCGGACAGGCTTGAATCGAAAACATCAATTGTTGGGAAGCTTAGGATGGATAAACGGTATGTGTTTCTGTCTCTTGGTGACATTTAACAAAGCAGTGGAAAAACATATATGTGCTTTTCAATATAAGCGTTACAGAAGAGTCCTTCGTATATCATGGACAGAGAAGAGCTCAGAAAGAACTCCAAATCCAAAGAAACTGGCTAATGCTACAAATAATAAAGATAAAATTGAAATATTTTGGACATATAAAAAGACAAGAAGGGCTGGAGAAGACCATTATGGAAGGAGGCATACCGGCAAAGAGAAGAGGAAGACCACAGAAAAGATGGATTCAGGATGTAACTGATGGTTTGAACATGACGGTTGCAGAGGCGGGATATCTGGTCTACAAGAGAGATAAATTCGGAAGGACTGTTGGGGTGGCAAAGTTCTGTCCATGACAAGCTATTTGATGATGATGATGATGGCTTGAAGTCCCCAGTGACTTTGTAACTTTTATCTAAATTAATATATACTTGATGTGTGTTTACACATACCAACATAACAGTAAATTAGTTTGTCATTTTTGCTACTTAAATATCAGTCAATTAGTGCCTCTGTCCTTCATTCCAATATCATCAAATAGCTTGTTCTGAACAGAGCTTTGCCACCCTAACAATCCTTTGGAATTTTTCTCAAAGATCAGATCTGCAACCGTCATACTCAAACCATCAGTTACATCCTGAATCCATTTTCTCCATGGTCTTCCACTTCTCCTCCTTGCCGGGATACCTCCTTCAATAGAGGTTTTCTCAATCCTTCTTGTCTCAATCCTTTTCTCAATCCTTCTTGTCTCAATCCTTTTTTCAATCCTTCTTGTCTCAATCCTTTTTTCAATCCTTCTTGTCTCATGATATGTATAAAATGCTTCAATTTTCTCATTCTTATTTGTAGCATGAGCCAGTCTTTGATTTTGAGTTCTTCCTAGATAGATCTATTTGATCTCTTCTCTGTCCATGATACATGGAGGGCTCTTCTGTGACACTTATATTCAAAAGCACATATATATTTGTTCACTCTCTCTGTCTGTTCCATAGGTCTGCATCCAACTCATGCCAAGTCTTCCTATCTCTAACTATCTCTTGCAGCTCCTCTCGGTTGATGGTTGGTTGGATTTTGTGGCTAAAGATTTCTACTGGATATGGTAGCCAGCCCCACGCCAAACCCCACCTTACACGCCTTTCACGACACGCCTTGTAGGTCGCAGTATTGCTATTTTACACTCCAGTTGCGAACTCCGGCAGCACGTGGGCGATTTTTGTTCACTGCCTTGTTAAATATCCATGCTTCACAAATAAATACTCCCTTGTTAAATATCCATGCTTCACAAATAAATACTCCCTTGTTAAATATCCATGCTTCACAAATAAATACTCCCTTGTTAAATATCCATGCTTCACAAATAAATACTCCCTTGTTAAATATCCATTCTTCACAAATAAATACTCCCTTGTTAAATATCCATTCTTCACAAATAAATACTCCTGTTAAATGTCCATTCTTCACAAATAAATACCCTTCTGAATTTCCAAGGATCCTAAAACTGACTGCTAAATTTATGTGAGTCATCATCGTGAAAGTCTGAAATCGAATGACGAAGTTGATGAAGAAGACGAAGAAAATAAATGACACCAGTTCTAATGACCCAGTCACAGACTGTCTGTTTCAAGTGATTTCATTTGTGATTGTTGAATTCGTTCGTTTGAGTTGCTTTCATTATTCATGACATAATGATGATGTCTTTTATATGATATCATTGTGGGGAGGGTTGTGGTCTTGGTGGCTATCTGGTTAAGCCATAGCCTTGCATTCCGAAGACCGAGGCTTCGAATTCAGACCACGTCGTTCTGTTCACGGGGCATTTTTTCCCTTCCCAGAGACTCCCTAGGATTGTTGTCGGAGCTACGGAGCTCGTGCTTTGTACAATACTTTAGATAGCTGGCGTGTCATTTCCGCGAATAGGGACCGAGCCACATGGGGTAAATCCCAGTGCAATGAAGTCAATCCTTCGGTTTTAGAGCCTTTATACTTGAAAACTGTGACTTGATTTGTAGACGTGTGATCCCGTGAGTAATAATGTTTCAAATCGTTACGACTCCCACTCAAACAACAACTAATACATTGCAAACATTTCTCAAACTGGTGTCTGTCTGCGGTCATAGGCGGATTATGAAGGGGGTACAAATAAGAAGCTTAAGGAGCTGAGAGAACGCCTCAAGTGGGTACCAGGAAAAACACTGGGAAGTAAAGACGGCTGGCGTCATGTTGACCATAACAGCCGTCCATCGCAAGCGATGATGACAACAATCTCAGACTTGTGCTGCTGCACCTCTCTGGTATGTGCGGAGGTGACTGTAGAGTCCAATCCTAGAGCACAATCCCTACCACAGGTGGGGCATACATGATCAAGGTTAGACATTTGTGTGTTCTGTCTTTCGCGCAGCTCGTTTTCTCTGTGCCTCAACGGCACGATGATTCTCAGCTATGCGGGTTCCTCTTGTGTTGTTACAGCGCCACTTTTGACAATCTTGCGCAAGGGATTACCAGCACGTGGTGTCTATATCGAAGCATTTTAGAGACACTTTAAGAGTGTCTTTAAAGCGTTTTTTCTGTCTACCAGCAGAACGTCTGCCCACTTCACTTTCGCCATACATCAACTGTTTTGGGATGCGCTTATCAGGCATTTGAGTAACATCACCACATCCCCCATCGTGTGCCGACGGTCAATAAAAAAATACGGGCCTAAAAATAGATAGCCGCTGAGATTTTCTTGTGTTAGAAAGGAAAATGAGAAGAAGGTTATTTCAAAGTGCAATCTATCCTTCCACAACTCAATCAAAGGAAGATAATCCAATATTTATTAAATAATTTATATTTACCATGCTTATGTCCCTTAATCATGCCATAATTTGTGTGGGGCTTACTTGCAGGCAGGCAACTTGATGTGTTTATTCAGTAATATCGATATAAGGGGAGATTGCAGTAAAACTATGTAAAATGGCGAAACATGTAATAATAAAGTACTGTAGTTTTACAAAATACAAAAACAATGACAATACACAGCAACGTTTCGACCAAAATGCCTTAAAAAAGCAAACAAGAGTGACGAATTTCACAGCACACTACATATAGATTATGACAGAGATATTCCAACGGGTATAAAAATCAATGTTTAATTAGCAAACGGAGTTCGATTTCTGGTATAGTTGATTTTTCAAGACACTCCTATGAAAATGTGTACCTGAATGTCTACGTTGCTAGAACATTCCAAATCGTTGGATGATGTGGATAATGAGAAGGTGATGTGGGTAATGAGAGGGTGATGTGGGTAATGAGAAGATGATGTGAGTAATGAGAGGGTACTGAGGGTAATGAGAATGTGATGTGAGTAATGAGAATGTGATGTTGGTAATGAAAGGGTAATGAGGGTAATGAGAAGGTGATGTGAGTAATTAGAAGGTATTGTGGATAATGAGAAGGTAATTAGAAGGTGACGTGGGTAATGAGAAGGTGACGTGGGTAATGAGAAGGTGATCTGTGTAATGGGAAGGTGATGTTGGTAATGAAAAGGTGATCTGTGTAATGAGAAGGTGATGTAGGTTAATGAGAAGATGATGAGGGACTAAGGGAGCTAAATGAAAGAGTTGAATGAGACGATGAAGTTTAAGGAAAAGTGGAGAAGGAAATGATAAGGTGATGAGAGACTAAAGAGACAGTAACGAAACAAACTGATGGGAAGGTAACTAGTGAGAGAAATTAGAAAGTGATGAGAGACTAAAGAGACAGTAACGAAACAAACTGATGGGAAGGTAACTAGTGAGATAAATTAGAAAGTGATGAGAGACTAAAGAGACAGTAACGAAACAAACTAATGGGAAGGTAACTAGTGTGAGAAATTAGAAAGTGATGAGAGACTAAAGAGAAAGTAACGAAACAGACTAATGGGAAGGTAACTAGTGAGAGAAATTAGAAAGTGATGAGAGACTAAAGAGACAGTAACGAAACAGACTGATGGGAAGGTAGCTAGTGAGAGAAATTAGAAAGTGATGAGAGACTAAAGAGACAGTAACGAAACAGACTGATGGGAAGGTAGCTAGTGTGAGAAATTAGAAAGTGATGAGAGACTAAAGAGACAGTAACGAAACAGACTGATGGGAAGGTAGCTAGTGTGAGAAATTAGAAAGTGATGAGAGACTAAAGAGACAGTAACGAAACAAACTGATGGGAAGGTAACTAGTGTGAGAAATTAGAAAGTGATGAGAGACTAAAGAGAAAGTAACGAAGCAGACTGATGGGAAGGTAGCTAGTGTGAGAAATTAGAAAGTGATGAGAGACTAAAGAGACAGTAACGAAGCAGACTGATGGGAAGGTAGCTAGTGAGAGAAATTAGAAAGTGATGAGAGACTAAAGAGAAAGTAACGAAACAAACTGATGGGAAGGTAACTAGTGAGAGAAATTAGACAGTGATGAGAGACTAAAGAGAAAGTAACGAAACAGACTGATGGGAAGGTAACTAGTGAGAGAAATTAGAAAGTGATGAGAGACTAAAGAGACAGTAACGAAACAGACTGATGGGAAGGTAACTAGTGAGAGAAATTAGAAAATGATGAGAGGTTTTAGATTTTAGAAGAATATCGCTAGCCTGTACATAAGCTCAGACAAGCGAAGGAGTTAATCTTCTCTTTGGTTTTCCTCTTTCTTATGGTTTGTCACTAATGAATCAAGATGTTAAATAAATGCTGTTCAATCGCCACATTTACTATTATTGGACAAAGTTACAGCCCACCCACCTCAAAATGAAATAGCTCTGCTTGGCAATCATGCAGTGTAGATTTGGAATAGTTCAGTTTAAGTGTATAGCAGGCCGATTAGCACTAGAACCTTAGTTGATAGAGATGTTAACAAAAACCACACACAGTCTAAGTTTCATACCTTATTGGTTCCATTGACTATCATAGACACTCAAATGCACCCGGAAATGATTTTTTTTTTTCCGATCCAGAAGCACTTGAGCTAATAGCTCTTCGGCTCGGTGTCATGGACATCGTAACCCTTCGGCTCGGTGCGACGAACACCATAAATCTGGGGAATCTGTAGCTTTTCTGCCAGTCCACGGAGTAGAACCCGCACTTACAGAGGACTAGTCACCAGTAGTCCAACGCGCTACGAACACGCTGGGCACGCGGGCACCCGGAAATGATAAAGAAGACAGGCTGGCTAAGAAGGGTCAACACAAGAACAACTAGTTACAACAACAATTCTCCATACAACAACAATTCTCCATACAACAACAATTCTCCATACAACAACAATTCTCCATACAACAACAATTCTCCATACAACAACAATTCTCCATACAACAACAATTCTCCATACAACAACAATTCTCCATACAACAACAATTCTCCATACAACAACAATTCTCCATACAACAACAATTCTCCATACAACAACAATTCTCCATACAACAACAATTCTCCATACAACAACAATTCTCCATACAACAACAATTCTCCATACAACAACAATTCTCCATACAACAACAATTCTCCATACAACAACAATTCTCCGTACAACAACAATTCTCCATACAACAACAATTCTCCATACAACAACAATTCTCCATACAACAACAATTCTCCATACAACAACAATTCTCCATACAACAACAATTCTCCATACAACAACAATTCTCCATACAACAACAATTCTCCATACAACAACAATTCTCCATACAACAACAATTCTCCATACAACAACAACTCTCCATACAACAACAATTCTCCATACAACAACAAATCTCCATGCAACAACAATTCTCCATACAACAACAATTCTCCATACAACAACAATTCTCCATACAGCAACAATTCTTCATACAGCAACAATTCTCCATACAGCAACAAATCTCCATACAACAAAGTACATCCTAAAAACAACAAGTACATACATTTGGCAATGAATTTGGTAATAGAGGTTTACAAACACATGGAAAACCCAAATCCTAATTACAGCATCACCCACCTTCAAGGAGAGATCAGAACATCATTTTCGACATCGAATCCAACACATACCACTTTAAAATCTCATAAACAGAATTCAACCACAATACAGAGTACCAGCTTGAAACCGTTCACCATCACCTCTTCAGGCGCCAAGCGCTGGATGATATCAAGAAGATCCTTCTTTCTCCAAGGTCAGATAAATGGAGCACATTATACAGAACAAAAGAACAACTTACAAGTACATGCATATACTACAACATAGCACGGGGCCAAAATGTTGGACCCCAAGTGCTGCTGGATCATTGAAGAAGAAGCAGACTATATTTTGAGAATCATTGCAAAAGAATATTGAACTTCAGTTATACAACTAATCGTTAGGCCTTCTCTGAGATTTATCTGGCCATTTCTAAACCATACTTCAATAACATTGCCAGTAAGACTTTACAAAAATAAACATATGTATGCTACAGGTGCTAGGATAAGAAAGCTATTGTTCGTCAGGCCCATTTACATATCTCTCGCAGGTAAACTCTCGGTGGGGTCTCTTACAATATCTCACATTTTTATTTCAAAGTTTATTCAATTTAAAAAAAAGGAATAATTTACAACTTGTTGCACTTGTCGAACTCTGTCTATGTCTGTATATTTATTTGACGTTACTTATAGGACATACATACCCACACACAAACACAAACACACGATTAACAATACATTGGTTTGTTCTCCGCGCTTTATTGATCCGGGTACATTTCTGTGCAATGTGTAATTTATTTCTATGCGTAGAATCAACAATGGGTAGATAATCGCTGGAGGGAAAATTCACTATTTTTTGTCTACTTGTATTTTCATTTCAGTTCGGAATATCTTCATTGCAAGCAGGATATCCGTTTTCCGTGTGTTAATGGTAAGGTCAAACATCACAAACAAGAGAAAACCTGTCAATGTAAGTCTGCATATCTTCCGCAGAGTTGCTAACGAGGAGACAATCATTAACATACAGGAGGTTTGTGATGGTTGATTCTTTCCCCTTGGGGGAAGATTTTAACTCTCTGAGATTGAATAAATTGGAGGTATCTATGGCAAAGTGGTTGCACCATTTTAACTCTCTGAGATTGAATAAATTGGAGGTATCTATGGCAAAGTGGTTGCACCATTTTAACTCTCTGAGATTGAATAAATTGGAGGTATCTATGGCAAAGTGGTTGCACCATTTTAACTCTCTGAGATTGAATAAATTGGAGGTATCTATGGCAAAGTGGTTGCACCATTTTAACTCTCTGAGATTGAATAAATTGGAGGTATCTATGACAAAGTGGTTGCACCATTTTAACTCTCTGAGATTGAATAAATTGGAGGTATCTATGGCAAAGTGGTTGCACCATTTTAACTCTCTGAGATTGAATAAATTGGAGGTATCTATGGCAAAGTGGTTGCATCATTTTAACTCTCTGAGATTGAATAAATTGGAGGTATCTATGGCAAAGTGGTTGCATCATTTTAACTCTCTGAGATTGAATAAATTGGAGGTATCTATGGCAAAGTGGTTGCATCATTTTAACTCTCTGAGATTGAATAAATTGGAGGTATCTATGGCAAAGTGGTTGCACCATTTTAACTCTCTGAGATTGAATAAATTGGAGGTATCTATGGCAAAGTGGTTGCACCATTTTAACTCTCTGAGATTGAATAAATTGGAGGTATCTATGGCAAAGTGGTTGCACCATTTTAACTCTCTGAGATTGAATAAATTGGAGGTATCTATGGCAAAGTGGTTGCACCATTTTAACTCTCTGAGATTGAATAAATTGGAGGTATCTATGGCAAAGTGGTTGCACCATTTTAACTCTCTGAGATTGAATAAATTGGAGGTATCTATGGCAAAGTGGTTGCATCATTTTAACTCTCTGAGATTGAATAAATTGGAGGTATCTATGGCAAAGTGGTTGCATCATTTTAACTCTCTGAGATTGAATAAATTGGAGGTATCTATGGCAAAGTGGTTGCATCATTTTAACTCTCTGAGATTGAATAAATTGGAGGTATCTATGGCAAAGTGGTTGCACCATTTTAACTCTCTGAGATTGAATAAATTGGAGGTATCTATGGCAAAGTGGTTGCATCATTTTAACTCTCTGAGATTGAATAAATTGGAGGTATCTATGGCAAAGTGGTTGCACCATTTTAACTCTCTGAGATTGAATAAATTGGAGGTATCTATGGCAAAGTGGTTGCACCATTTTAACTCTCTGAGATTGAATAAATTGGAGGTATCTATGGCAAAGTGGTTGCACCATTTTAACTCTCTGAGATTGAATAAATTGGAGGTATCTATGGCAAAGTGGTTGCACCATTTTAACTCTCTGAGATTGAATAAATTGGAGGTATCTATGGCAAAGTGGTTGCACCATTTTAACTCTCTGAGATTGAATAAATTGGAGGTATCTATGGCAAAGTGGTTGCACCATTTTAACTCTCTGAGATTGAATAAATTGGAGGTATCTATGGCAAAGTGGTTGCATCATTTTAACTCTCTGAGATTGAATAAATTGGAGGTACCTATGGCAAAGTGGTTGCATCATTTTAACTCTCTGAGATTGAATAAATTGGAGGTATCTATGGCAAAGTGGTTGCACCATTTTAACTCTCTGAGATTGAATAAATTGGAGGTATCTATGGCAAAGTGGTTGCATCATTTTAACTCTCTGAGATTGAATAAATTGGAGGTATCTATGGCAAAGTGGTTGCACCATTTTAACTCTCTGAGATTGAATAAATTGGAGGTATCTATGGCAAAGTGGTTGCACCATTTTAACTCTCTGAGATTGAATAAATTGGAGGTATCTATGGCAAAGTGGTTGCACCATTTTAACTCTCTGAGATTGAATAAATTGGAGGTATCTATGGCAAAGTGGTTGCACCATTTTAACTCTCTGAGATTGAATAAATTGGAGGTATCTATGGCAAAGTGGTTGCACCATTTTAACTCTCTGAGATTGAATAAATTGGAGGTATCTATGGCAAAGTGGTTGCATCATTTGAACTCTCTGAGATTGAATAAATTGGAGGTATCTATGGCAAAGTGGTTGCACCATTTTAACTCTCTGAGATTGAATAAATTGGAGGTATCTATGGCAAAGTGGTTGCATCATTTTAACTCTCTGAGATTGAATAAATTGGAGGTATCTATGGCAAAGTGGTTGCATCATTTTAACTCTCTGAGATTGAATAAATTGGAGGTATCTATGGCAAAGTGGTTGCACCATTTTAACTCTCTGAGATTGAATAAATTGGAGGTATCTATGGCAAAGTGGTTGCACCATTTTAACTCTCTGAGATTGAATAAATTGGAGGTATCTATGGCAAAGTGGTTGCACCATTTTAACTCTCTGAGATTGAATAAATTGGAGGTATCTATGGCAAAGTGGTTGCACCATTTTAACTCTCTGAGATTGAATAAATTGGAGGTATCTATGGCAGATGGTTGCACCATTTTAACTCTCTGAGATTGAATAAATTGGAGGTATCTATGGCAAAGTGGTTGCAACATTTGAACTCTCTGAGATTGAATAAATTGGAGGTATCTATGGCAAAGTGGTTGCACCATTTTAACTCTCTGAGATTGAATAAATTGGAGGTATCTATGGCAAAGTGGTTGCATCATTTTAACTCTCTGAGATTGAATAAATTGGAGGTATCTATGGCAAAGTGGTTGCATCATTTTAACTCTCTGAGATTGAATAAATTGGAGGTATCTATGGCAAAGTGGTTGCATCATTTTAACTCTCTGAGATTGAATAAATTGGAGGTATCTATGGCAAAGTGGTTGCACCATTTTAACTCTCTGAGATTGAATAAATTGGAGGTATCTATGGCAAAGTGGTTGCATCATTTTAACTCTCTGAGATTGAATAAATTGGAGGTATCTATGGCAAAGTGGTTGCACCATTTTAACTCTCTGAGAGTGAATAAATTGGAGGTATCTATGGCAAAGTGGTTGCATCATTTTAACTCTCTGAGATTGAATAAATTGGAGGTATCTATGGCAAAGTGGTTGCATCATTTTAACTCTCTGAGATTGAATAAATTGGAGGTATCTATGGCAAAGTGGTTGCATCATTTTAACTCTCTGAGATTGAATAAATTGGAGGTATTTATGGCAAAGTGGTTGCACCATTTTAACTCTCTGAGATTGAATAAATTGGAGGTATCTATGGCAAAGTGGTTGCACCATTTTAACTCTCTGAGATTGAATAAATTGGAGGTATCTATGGCAAAGTGGTTGCACCATTTTAACTCTCTGAGATTGAATAAATTGGAGGTATCTATGGCAAAGTGGTTGCACCATTTTAACTCTCTGAGATTGAATAAATTGGAGGTATCTATGGCAAAGTGGTTGCATCATTTGAACTCTCTGAGATTGAATAAATTGGAGGTATCTATGGCAAAGTGGTTGCACCATTTTAACTCTCTGAGATTGAATAAATTGGAGGTATCTATGGCAAAGTGGTTGCACCATTTTAACTCTCTGAGATTGAATAAATTGGAGGTATCTATGGCAAAGTGGTTGCAACATTTTAACTCTCTGAGATTGAATAAATTGGAGGTATCTATGGCAAAGTGGTTGCACCATTTTAACTCTCTGAGATTGAATAAATTGGAGGTATCTATGGCAAAGTGGTTGCACCATTTTAACTCTCTGAGATTGAATAAATTGGAGGTATCTATGGCAAAGTGGTTGCACCATTTTAACTCTCTGAGATTGAATAAATTGGAGGTATCTATGGCAAAGTGGTTGCACCATTTTAACTCTCTGAGATTGAATAAATTGGAGGTATCTATGGCAAAGTGGTTGCATCATTTTAACTCTCTGAGATTGAATAAATTGGAGGTATCTATGGCAAAGTGGTTGCAACATTTTAACTCTCTGAGATTGAATAAATTGGAGGTATCTATGGCAAAGTGGTTGCATCATTTTAACTCTCTGAGATTGAATAAATTGGAGGTATCTATGGCAAAGTGGTTGCAACATTTTAACTCTCTGAGATTGAATAAATTGGAGGTATCTATGGCAAAGTGGTTGCAACATTTGCCAATCGTTTCGAAAGTTATCGGTTCGAATCCGAACCGAGTCCTATGTATAATTTTTTCATGGGATCACTAGGATAGTTGTTGAAGATGCGGAGTTCGTGCTTTGTGCAACACTCTCAGTAGATGACGTGACATTTCTGCCGACAGGGGCGGAGTCATATGGAAAAATCTGGGACAGTGAAGTCAATCCTTTGCCTTTAGACCAATGGTTCTCAACTTGGGTCGCGACCCCTTTGGGGGTCGAACGACCATTTCACAGGGGTCGCCTAATATATATTTATCATAATTATAAATAAATATTTCACAATATACAGGGTGTTCAAGATAAAAGTAGCCCAATTGACTAATAAAAGCCTGTAAATTGGGCTACTTTTATGTTGAACACCCTATATAATTACATATTGTTTTTGTGATTAATCACTATGCTTTAATATTGTTCAATTTGTAACAATGAAAATACATTCTGCATATCAGATATTTACATTACGACTCATAACAGTAGAAAAATTACAGTTATGAAGTATCAACGAAAATAATTTTATGGTTGGGGTCACCTACAGACGAGGAACTGCTTTAAAGGGTCGCGGCATTAGGAAGGTTGAGAACCACTGCATTAGACCCTTTTCAGAGTCGATTACCTTATATTATGTTTCTAATGTTAACTCTAATTTAATCAAATTCCCAAAAGACACCCACAAGCACGGCAGCAGACATCATGCTGAAGTGTATTTAGTCTAGCAGATAGCTCTGATTGCCTCTACTTGTGACATGGGAGACCTCTGATATTCTCTATCGTCAAGTACACGCGCCATCATGCCGTCTTAAAAGTGTTGGACGATCTTAATGAATTTGACAGGACAGCAAAAGTATCACATGATCGCTCACAATCCCTTTCTGTTGACCGTGTAGAAAGTCTTTGCCAGATCGGCAAAGATCATACAGAGATTTAATTTCTGCTCCTGATATTTCTTCTGTAGTTGGCGAACTGCAAATATCATGTCTGCTGTTCCTCGACTCGCTCTGGTCACAAAGGGACTCATGAAGTAGCCAATGTTTTAGAGAATCTATTAAGCGTTTGAGGGGAACTAAGAACAGTGTCTTGCCATTGATTTTCTGGAAGAGATTCGCCTATGGATATCGTAGACCGGGTGATTGCCTTTATGTTCATACAGATGGACGATAGTGATATTCTTTCATTCCTGTGGTACTTGCTTTTTGTTTCAGATTGACGTGAAAAGATATGTTAACTTCAACATAAGCATGAAGCCATCTGCTATGTAGACTTCGGTCGGTATTAAGTTCGCACATTGGGCCTAAGAGACCAGACAGTACTAGTTTTATCATGAAAGAACATAGTGATATGAAATGCTAGAGGCCTCGCAATACTAATACCACCATATAAAAAAATATATTACAGTAAGATACCTTTCTCGCTAACATTCGCTTTGTAAATCTGCGAACTAGATAACCAATAACAGAAGGGGACATCTAGACAAAGAGGAAAAGGACGAAGACCACAGAGAAGATGGATTCAGGATGTAACTGATGATTTGATCATGATGGCTGCAGATGCGGAACATCTAGCATATGAGAGAAAGAAACTCTGAAGGACTGGTAGGGTGGCATCGTTTTGCCCATGCCAAGCTTTTTTTATGATGATTATTGTTATTCTCACTTATTTGGTGAACTCTCTTCTTTGGCTAGTGGTCCGGATTCAATTTCCACAGTAAGCGGGAAATATTTGTCCGATCGTAACAGTTCTCAGGTCGACCATGCCTTAATTGGGTACCAGGCCAAGTTCTGGGAAGTAAAGGTGGTCGGTTTGATGTTGACCGCATAACCCATCGTGGGCCGATGGTCAATGAAAAATACGAGCCTAACACCGTATTACCTAATGGTGAGCTGCATAGAGGTAAACTCTCACAGGGTGGTCAGAAAAAGAGATTCACAGATACACTCAAGAACTCGATGAAATCCTTTGGCATAGATGTCGACAACTGGGAGAATGTTGCTCGAGACAGATCCTAGCTAGCATAGATGTCGACAACTGGGAGAATGTTGCTCTTAAATGACAGATCAGCATAGATGTCGAAATGGAATGTTGCACATCGCATGACGAAACTGGAGAATGTTGCTCTAGACAGGTCAGCATAGATGTCGACAACTGGGAGAATGTTGCTCATAGACAGAGTCAGCATAGATGTCGACAACTGGGAGAATGTTGCTCTAGACAGGTCAGCATAGATGTCGACAACTGGGAGAATGTTGCTCTAACGGTCAGCAGATGTCGACAACTGGGAGAATGTTGTCAAGACAATCAACCTGTCGCACACTTCTTCGACACGGTTCTTTGATCTGTGAGGCAGGTAGAACAGCACGGATGGAGCAAAAACGGCAAAATTGAAATGCAGTAAAACTCCCCACAAGTGTAAGTATACCTTGCCCACACTGTACAAGATAATTTCAAGCCCGCATCGGGCTCACTAGTCATCTACGCACACACAGACAAACATAACGAAACTACATTCCCTTGGATAAAAATTGTGTTGTCATCATCACCCCCGTGATGGACGAGCTCATTACCCTATACATCTTGAGATATAAAAAGAGTTTATTTACTTTACTTTTACTCATTTACTTCAACCCACTACATCCCCTGCTCCCACTTCCTATCCCTCTCTCACTTATGATAACTGTCTCTCCTTGTCAAACAGTGTCCTCAATTTAAAAAAAAATGTTGAATACACTTGGTGTTATCGTTTCTTATTGACGGTATCCGTCTTGTTATCTTTATCAAAATCTTGTTATCCAAGGTGTGGTTAGAACGTTTCAATCTGTCTCCGATATATAGATAGATTATTCGCAGTAACAATTTAAGACTACGGCACACGTAAAAATTAACGAGCAATCTTTGCACACTTGCAGAACAGGTTGGTCTCCAGATCAATTCTGCCAAGACCAAAATTATGGACCTCGACAAAGACAACATCGTAATAAATGGCCAAACACTGGAGAAAGTTGAACATTTTACATATTTGGGTAGTAAAGTGTCAAACAACGGAGACACGATGAAAGAAATAAACTCTCGTATTGCTATAGCAGCTAGTGCCTTCACTAAATTAACAAATATCTGGCAATCTCAAGACTTTAGTATATGCACAAAAGTTAAATTATTTAGGTCATGTGTGATTCCTGTACTGACCTACGATTGTGAAAGTTGGAAATCAACAAAGAAAATTGATAAGAAACGGGACAGCTTTGAGAATAAATGTCTACGAAAATTATTAAAAGTCAAATGGAGTGATTTCGTTTCTAACAACACAGTGAGAGATAGAACACACCAACAACCCATATCAAATATTATTAGGAAACGACGGTGGAAATATTTAGGTCATGTGCTTAGATCAGACGAAAAGAGACTAAATCGACAAGTCCTTATGTGGCACCAGTTGGGAAAAGAAAACGTGGAAGACCAAAGACCACTCTTCGAAGAACCATCCAACAAGAAAGTAAACTATTGGGATGTAAAACCATACAAGATCTGCAACTGCTAGCAAAGAACCGTATCACATGGAGATCTAAAACCTCTGCCCTATGTGCCGCCTTTGGCACGAAAGGAACAAACTAACTAACACGTAAATATACACGCACACACGCGCAGGCACACGTACATATATATATATATATATACACACTATCACCTACAGACGCACACGCAAACGTGTATATGTATTATAAAGCCCGCATATACATTACAGACATAGACAAGCGCAGATATGTACACTATCACCGACACACACACACACACACACAAATAAACAGACGAACAGATATGACCCGATCCAAATACACTCAAACATGCAAACATACACAGACACAAAAACACAGACACACACATATATACATATATGCAATACACTTTTCACCCACACTAACATATAAACATACATACACACACATATACATACACACATAAACACATACCTACCTACCGACCCTCCCACAGAACACCCACACCCGTACCCACCCTCCCACACACACACCACACCGACCACACACAGCCGCGCGCACACGCACGCACACATATACACAATCACACACACAATCACACACACACACAATCTCACACACACACACAATCTCACACACACAATCACATACAGACACATCATACACACACACACATCATCATACACAAAACATACACACATCATACACATAACATACACACATACACACTGACACCGACAACTCATAAACACCCCAGTTCTTCATCTATCTATCTTTTCTCTCTATCCTTGTTTTGCATTGAATTGAGATGAAGGAGACGAACCCGAATCCTGTGGGATCATTGAAGAATAAATGTACTTTTACCTGGTCAACCTTGCTTCCTCGTCTTGTCCTAATATGACTAGACACTTGATCTCACCTATCCTGAGATTAGATATCACTTGAAGAACTTTTCAATGGGACCCACACCCATTATCTTTTGATATCGAGGTGAGAATCGTATCTAAACGTCATAGAGACCCACTAACCACTAACTATACTTTTGATAGCCATGCTCGAACTGGTACTTCAACATCATAGAACCCCCCCCTCCCTCTCCCTATCCCCATCCACTAACTATGCTTTTGTACAGATCACCAAGGATCGATGATATTAGTTTATCTTTTTCATACATACTTACACGTGTCTTCCCCCATTCATCAGTCAAGTGGATACGCCATTAAAGCGTCGTTGACAACAAACGTGTGACATTCAACAGCCGGTAACTACCATGTACGAACCTAACTACGCACTAGGCCTTCGACAGAATCATAAATAAGTACACTTGTAGACTCTATGTAGTTCCCGGACAATGTTCTTTTTAAAAGTTAATTCCCTGTTCATATTGAACTTGCTCTTAATCTATACGGCTAGCGTAGCTGAAGTTTAAAATTAAAAAAATAACTACCAGCACAGGTTAATGTTTGTTGTAGTTACGCGTTGTTTATTTCTGGTAGACGTGTGTTCGTGTTTCAGATAGCCAATGTTGACGTACTAAGTGTCAGCTGTCTTCAAGGTTATCATTGTTGGTGAGGACACACGGATGATCTATTTCTGTGAGTATTGAAAAGATGTATTTGCCGGAGTCATATCAGAATGTGTTCTACAGTTTGTGTTGACGTATTGTATTTGCGAACCATCTTTAAGATTTGAATTTAACCTAATACTCTCACTTGAAAAACTGTGTTACTTCTTCTTCTTCTTCTTTGCGTTCGTTCTTTACAATCAATTTTAATCACTCTTTGTGATATGTTTGATATTTGCCAAGAACGTGTATACGTTTCACTCGGGCGGCTGTGTAACTGAAAAATAAATAAACTGATAGCAAACACGAATAATTAATTGGTCCCCCCGGGTAGCCCTAAGTAATATTGAGAGCATGCATTTTCCCAGTGGCTACTTATGGTTGTGAATCATGGACTATTACAGAAAAATTAAGAACGAAAATCCAGTCCTTCGAAACTAAATGCTACAGAAAGATCCTACGAATACCATGGACAGAAAAAGAAAGAACACTGATATCCTGAAAGAACTAAATGTTAAAGAGAATTGGCTGATAAACAACATACTATACAGAAAATTACATACTTTGGTCACATCTAGCCTCACGATGTCTTGGAAAGAACACTACTAGAGAGCAGGGTCCCAGGACGCAGTGGCAGAGCAAAAAGATATTAAATAAACCATGAATATGACCATCGACGAAGTGGGTGAACTGGCTAGAGACAGAGTGAATTTCAGATGCGCTGCAAAGAGAGCAACGTCCTATAAAGAATACGTACCTTGATGATGATGAATACTAAGTACTTATTCACTATCTATTCGTTAGTTTCGATGCTTCCCCTGTAGTTCTTAGAACTCCATATTTACTATAACTGAAGATTCAATTCTTGTTCACTGTCTAGTTAGTACAGAGTGTTTATAAAGTCACTGTGCAGTGAGATATATGCCCGGGCGCAGTGGCGGCTCGTGATCATTTTTGTTGGTGGGGCCGGACATTTTTTTCCGGATAAATCATGGTTTTTGGTTGCTATATTTTAATTTATAAAATAATAAATACGTTATGCATTATTTTTGTGGGGCCCTGCCCCACTGGCCCTTAATGACGAGCCGCCACTGCCCGGGCGTAACTACGTCACGACAAATGTGGTTTTGAAAGATGTCTAAAATTATAACGTAGATTGTTATTATTCATCTATATACTACTGCTATTGGCTGGCTTGTATTCGGTAAAGTGGCTGTGAACACGACTTGTGAGTCTGAAAATTTCAGCCCATATTGTGGAATTACTTCTTTAGTATATTTGACCCCATTACGAAAGACATGTTCCACCAAAAATACCTTGTTTTAAATGATTAACACCATTTTCTTTCAGCAATGAAATCGTGAATATAACAACGGCTTGTTGTGTACTGTTACACCACAGCCAGGTTTCTAGCACAGGCCAGACAACTGGCCGGGTATTTCCTAACCTAGATAAGAAAAGGGATCTGGAAATTACAGATGTTTGATAGAACACTGCACGCTTTTTGCAATTTTATTCAATTCTGTGAGTCTGTGGTTATTTATTGATGAAAAATATTTATAATATTGATATTCCTTATTGTTAAACTCAACTTGTTGCATAATATGACTTCGAGTTAGCATTTTGTGTTGATTTTAAAATGAATTCGTCTATATACACCAATACTGGAATGCGAGGTCACGTGGTGTAGTTGTGGTCTGATTTCCCACAATTCTTACCTGAGCCCGAAGGCCCAGTAGTTTATAGTTGGCTCTGGTTACACACAGGATTATGGAACCCCCAAATATCATGACGTAAATTTCCACCATTCGTAACGTAATTACTAAAATATTTCCAAAATTCACAGCACATCAACTTGATAAATACCTCGTACATTCGCTGGTTCCGATGCTTACCCTGGGGTACTTATAACTCTATATTCAATATAACTGAAAATAATATATTCAATATAACTGAAAATAATTAATGCTTGTTCACTTAGGGATTTAAAAAAAATCAGTGTTGGACCTTTATCCGCTAGTGCCGCAGCAGGTCGATTCAGTTAAGTTTGAAACTTAAAAACTTCAAGCGTCGCCATTCTTACGAATGAGAGCTGCTCGGAATTTTTTTAAATATATTTAGTTGCCTATTAGCTCTATGAAGACTCCCACATTTTGGCCGCAATCAAGTGGCCACTTATTTTGATCTTAGCCATACTAAATCATAACTCCATACCAGAAGAATTACTTTTGATCACTGGGAACCAGACTCAGTAGCACTAAACTGCTCAACCTCCATCCCTAAATTGTTAAGCAAAGATGCTGAGCCTAATCTAGTGAAGAAAGCAACTACAATGGAACATCTCCATTACATGTTTCCAGAAGACAGCTGGATAAGAATTTACGCAGATGGATCGGCAATGGAGGAAACCATGAATGGTGGAGCAGCAGTGTACATTAGACACCCAGATGCTACTACTATGTCTCTAGCGGCCCCTACTGGAAGAATATGTTCCAATTACAAAGCAGAACTCTTAGCCCTTCTGATGGCAGCACAGCACATGAATAAGCTGCAAGCACCTGCAGGAAAGATGGTATTTCTTACAGACTCACTGTCAGCTATACAAGCACTGGAGGCTAAATCTGCTGACAGCACTGTACAATACCTAAAAACAGAACTTGCTCGACTTTCAGAAAAAGCAGAAATTCACTTGCAGTGGATTCTAACTCACTGTGGCATTGCAGGCAATGAGAGTGCCGATGTCTTAGCCAAGGAGGGCAGTGCCAAAGAGCAAATTTACCAATTCCTGTCTTTTCACGAGGTCAAAACCCTCATACAGAGAAAATCTGCAGTAGACTGGAAGACAAACACTGAATATGATTATGGAAAAGACTCACTCAAAGATCTAAGCAGAACAGACCAGTTCTAACTAGTTCCGGTTCGAAGAAATTAGACAAATATGAACTATTTCGAATATCTCGGTTCCTGCTAGCTCTTCTTCTTCTTAGAGCGCTCCATATCGATCACTTGTTAACCACTCTTTGGGATTTGTATGTGATCCAAGCCTAAAAGCGATTGTACGCTGTGCCAGTTATGTGCAACAAGTAGGCCAACACATCCAATTTCTGTGATTTTTATTTACTGGGGTAGTTTCCTAGGCCCTACCTCAGTCGTTTCTTACGACATGCATTGTAGGTAACAGTGTTACTATTCTTTGCTAAACTTGAGTGCCCCGGATACACAAGGGGGCGCTGCTAACAAGAGATGTAAGTTGTATGAAAGAAATCAAACTAAAAACAAACATAGACGTACAAATATTTAGTATGTGTATACAGTGTTAGTGTATATGTAGTGTATGTGTATAAGTGTGTGTGTGTGTATTTGTATAGAGGTATAGGTGTATGTGTAGACGTGTGTTTGTATGTTTGGACGTGTGTGTGTGTATAGAAGTACTCGTATATGTTTATATGTACACGTGTGTATATATATATAAGTAGATGTGTACGTGGAGACTTATATGTGTATAAAAGGGTTTAAAAGCCGAAGGATTGACTTCATTGCACTGGGTTTTACCCCATACGCAGAAATGACACGCCACCTGCCGAGAGTATTGCACAAAGCACGAACTGCGTAGCTCCAGCAACAATCCTAGGGGCCACTGAAAACTGCACTCGTAAACAGAATGGCGCGGTCCGGACTCGAACTCACGACCTTCGACTCACAAGGCAAAGGGCTTAACCCCTTAGCCACGTATATGTACAGATAAACTAAAATGTCAAAGATATCCTTGCACTTGATATGTTCTATATAATTATATGTTTATCATGTATACATTTTATTCCAACAATCAATATAAGCTTATAAAAACTAGTCGTTGTTATTCCCAAGAATTTCAATCGATTGATCAGTGTAGATTCCAGGCTTGTCAACTGAAGATCTAAATAAGTTTAATTACAACAGCAGATCAGTATCGATTGGGCGATCCTGCCGGAAATGGTTGTTTGAATATGGCAGACTTCAGGCTTAGCTTGACGTTAAAATAGTTTAAAAGATTTGCAGACATGTCAGGAATTAAATATATTGTGAACTTTGAATTACTTGGCTAGACATTTTATAAAACCAATAATGATTGTTTTAAAAATATAGTGAAGAAAATATTAGAGTACTTAATGCCGTCGGTATGTAATTATGAATGCTGAAAATGTTAGAGTACTTAATGCCGTCGGTATGTAATTATGAATGCTGAAAATATTAAGTACTAATGCCGTCGGTATGTAATTATGAATGCTGAAAATATTAGAGTACTTAATGCCGTCGGTATGTAATTATGAATGCTGAAAATATTAGAGTACTTAATGCCGTCGGTATGTAATTATGAATGCTGAAAATATTAGAGTACTTAATGCCGTCGGTATGTAATTATGAATGCTGAAAATATTAGAGTACTTAATGCCGTCGGTATGTAATTATGAATGCTGAAAATATTAGAGTACTTAATGCCGTCGGTATGTAATTATGAATGCTGAAAATGCCATGAACAACGAAGAAAACAAATGATGAGGTTTTAAAACAGGCCTGCACACACGAAAAGAATACGAATCAAAATGATTCCCATGCAGGAGATCTGGGTTCAATCTCCGGTACGGCCAATGAGGTTTTTTTCTGTCAAGGACATAAAGAAAACATCCTAACCTGAATAGTTTCTTGGCGACTGCACTAGCAATGCGGTCACTAAATTTCACAGGCTTATGTCTGTCCTGTCCTACACCGCTCAAAAAGCGGTATTACTGTCAGTAATGACAGTTTTTACAAATGGTACATATACTGAAATACAAACATGTCATCTTGAACACTAAAAGAGCATTGCACACCACAATCTTTCTCCCAACATTATGTTAACAGTGTCAAACCTGGGACGCTGACATCAAATAATAGAAGAAAATTAGACATGACAGAGATAAAGTGTCTATGCAGAATGCTGGGAGTATCAAGAAGAGACCGGTTTCGCAATGAAGACATCAGGAAAAAAGAGGGTACAACATCAGTTCTGAACTTCATCAAGAAACAACAAATTAAATGATTTTGACATATAAGCAGATTACCAACAGACAGTTCTCCTCAAAGAGTAATTCTATTCCAACACAGTGGATCTAAGCAAAAGGCCGTCCAAGTAAAAGGTGAACCTCAGAAATAACAGAGGTAGGGACAACTATACATCTCTTCTTATCCTGACGCTTTCCGACAAAACAGGATTAGGGAAAAAAAATAGGTAGAATCAGTGGCGGCTCGTTATTAAGGGCCAGTGGGGCCGAGCCCCACTAAAAATAATGTGTAACGTGTATTTATTATTTTACAAATTAAAATATAACCTAACCTAAAACCATGATTTTTCCGAAAATGTGTATCTGGCCCCACCAACAAAATGAGCACGAGCCGCCACTGGTGAATAATATTAATAATAATAATCAGAGCCACACAACAAATATTATTTGTTCATATCTTTATTCATCAAACATCCCCCATCTCCAGAATCCTCCTCGACCCCCAAATGAGTGGGTTCTTCCCCACCTTCTAGTAATGAAGGTCAACATGCAATGATAAAACACAGTAACTGAAGACGGTAAGCGACTGCTATTGACGTCACTGTTAGTATAGATAGATAAGATATGTCGTTTGCAACTTGAATGGGCGGGTCTTGTTAAACAAACATTCATATTCTAGTACACTTTGCATTGTGTACATTCATTCTATAGTTGCTAGTTGCAAACAACTTTAGTATTATACCAATATTATAACTACAATTAACAACTGTTGTCCACTTTCTCCTTTCTTTGGACGTTTTCTTTATGACCTCCCAGAATAATCCAGCATCTTTCAGTTCCTCCAGAAGACTCCAGGTCTGTTCAGGACATTCTATTTTCCATTTCCTTTGCGGGTTCATCTCAAGTGCTTAACTAGGGATACTCAACTGTGCCCAACCCATTGTTATTGAGTTCCTGCCCTGTTTTTATCCATATAACTGTAGTTTCCCAAAATACAAAAACAAAAAAGCTGTGTATTGTTATTGTTTTTGTATTTTGTAAATCTACAGTACTTTGTTTTTACGTGCTTCGCTACTGTTGCTGTTTGCCCATAACATCTCAGTCTGAGAATACTCCAAAGACATCTGTTGAGAAAGGTCTGAATCTTATTTGTATTTAACTTTGGTGACTCGTCACGATTCCGAACCATACAAGAAGACAGATTTCCACTTGAGCTGAATATCTTGAGCTTTGTTTTAGTAGAGATGTCAGTAGATTTCTGCACTGTGTGCAGGATAGCAAAGCACTGTCAGACTTTCTTAATCCTGATGTTAATGTCCTCATCTGTACCTCCTCATTGGATGATCTTACTGCAAAGGTAGACAGATTCACCAATATCTCCTATAGCTCTCCCCGCATTCAATATCAGGTTTTCCTATATGTTGTTGCTTCACATTACATTTATCTTCTCTTAGGCGATTTTAAGACCAAACTGTTGCATCGTTTTTGCTAGAGCATCTACTTTTTCCTGCTTGTCTTAAAGTCTGGGGGAGATCAAAGGAAGACCATGTGCAAAGTCCAGGTCTTCTAATTTTACAAATACACAGAAGGCATTTTATATTATATTATACAGAGTATTCAAGATAAAAGCATCCCTATTGACAAATTAAAAGTGGTCAGGTACGCATTGTGTTCTGTCTATTTACTATTTAAACCGGTTCTAACTAGCTCGTCCTTCGTCACCATTTTTCATCATCACTTCCCGCATCATAATTACACACCCATCACAAAAGACTTGCTCACTTGACCTATTCTATGTCATAATTGAACCATCGCATTTTCATAAGCATATGCCAGATTGGGTCACTTGACTGGGCTACTTTTATCTTGAACACCCTGTATAAGGCGATCATAGATTTGGTGCATCTCAGAGGCAATGCACGAACGTTGCGCACCAACAAATGTAGTGCAATTCTTGGTACCACCGATTCACCAGTCACGAATCTGCAAAATGATGCTCTTGTTGTATAAATTGAGGACAAATTCGAAATAATCTCTTTGTTGGCCTACACGCCCTGATATAACCAATAAAAGGTTCGCCTTAGGTTGAAAGGGCGTGCCTCGGCTTAAAGAGGCTTAATCCCCTAATAAACAAACAAACAATAATCTCTTAAGATACTCTACACGTTAGACTACAAGTGTTTTTCTATTGAACATTTCAGCTATTTGAACGTATCTAACAAGTGTGACTACAAGTGATTTTCCTTTCAGCTATTTGAACGTATCTAACAAGTGTGACGACTTCTTGACTATAAAAGCGACCATTTTGTTCCGTATTTCACTTATTGTTTTTCGTTTAACAACCTGTCACTTTGTTTTTCCATAATTAAAACATTAAAATAATATCTTTGGTGATATATAACCGATAAAAATGAGTCAACTGTTTTGAGACGACATCTCTTTTGTAGTTGAAGTATGTTTATCCTCGAGATACGGCTGGGCCTGGCCCGTTGATGAGTTGCATTGACGTCAATGTTTGACCAGATAAGATTTACCTGCTGTCTGAAATCAGTTTTTATTAGCGGGGTGTCCATCCTGATTGTCTTTGATTAACACACTCATTAGACATTGATGGGTAATTGATTGATAGCAATGGTTCTCAACATTTTCAGTAGCGTTGACCTTTTAACGAAAGTTTGCAATTTTTATTATCATTTGCAAGCACAGTTTTGTCTCTATATTCTGTTGAAAAAAATGCCCCTTTTGTGCATATTCTCAGATAAGGGGTTCCTAGTATGTGCTGTTAAAACTGAGGAATAAAGATCGATTTCCATGCTGCTGTCACGCTGTTTTTCGGTTTTTTGGGAAAAAATGTAATCACATAGATAAAGCTAAAAAAAAACAAATAAATTATTTTATCGAGGCTCGAACCAACATTCTCGAACCAAGACCAGTTTCCTAAACCCTAGCAAACCAAAGTAGAAATAACAATAAAAAAACCAGTAAATATTTTCTCTAATGTTAACATTTTAGTACTCACAAACTAATATTAACCTTACTTTTGTTGAATATCTCAGATATCAGTAGAGCATAGTTTGAGAACCATTGATCAAGGGAAGTAAGTATCAAGTAATACTTTATTCCCCCTTTTATGTGTTCACACCACATGAGACAATGCTAAATAAAAATTAAACTGTCATTCTCTGTGAGGCTATATGGAAATATGTTTATACGCTGGTGGTGATAGTCAGATGTTTCTCAACATTCTAAGTATTTCATTGTTATTTTGATCACTAGTGACGTTGATGGCTGTATTGTTGTGTAACAAATAAGAACATTAATATTGTATCTAACCTTTTGTGTGTTTATGGAATTACTTGGACTCTCCGCAAGAAGTTAAATTTATTTTTAAATGTTTGTTGGCTTACACGCAATGATATAACACACAGAACAAGACTCTTTCTTAGGTTTAAATGGTATACGCCGGCTGAGACATAACATACAACCAGCAATTGTGTACTAATAAATCTCAAGATCAGATGTACACAACATAACATACAATCAGCAATTGTGTACTAATAAATCTCAAGATCAGATGTACACAACATAACATACAATCAGCAATTGTGTACTAATAAATCTCAAGATCAGATGTACACAACATAACATACAGCCAGCAATTGTGTACTAATAAATCTCAAGATCAGATGTACACAACATAACATACAGCCAGCAATTGTGTACTAATAAATCTCAAGATCAGATGTACACAACATAACATACAATCAGCAATTGTGTACTAATAAATCTCAAGATCAGATGTACACAACATAACATACAATCAGCAATTGTGTACTAATAAATCTCAAGATCAGATGTACACAACATAACATACAATCAGCAATTGTGTACTAATAAATCTCAAGATCAGATGTAACAATTAACATAAATCAGCAATTGTGTACTAATAAATCTCAAGATCAGATGTACACAACATAACATATAATCAGCAATTGTGTACTAATAAATCTCAAGATCAGATGTACACAACATAACATACAATCAGCAATTGTGTACTAATAAATCTCAAGATCAGATGTACACAACATAACATACACTATTTGTCAGAGAAAAGGATGAATGAATTTTACATTCACATACATTACTTGGAGCAGTGGCGGCTCGTGGTCATTTTTCTTGGTGGGGCCAGACACAAATTTTCGGAAAAATGATGGTTTTTTTTTAGTATCTACTATTCCGGGAAGTTATTCCCCTTCTCGATTATTGGTGAGGCCGAGTCCCACTGACCCTTAATGACGAGCCGCCCCTGACTTGGAGCATATACTCGGGATCTCATGGGATGACAGAGTAACAAATGTTGGAATATGCTGGGATTCCTAGCATAGTTATGCTTATTCACTAACGCCGCTTAACTTAAGGTGGCTGGGTCACCAGAGGCGGACTGATGACGACCATATCCTCGGGAATATTTTATATAGGGAGCTGACTTCTGACAAAAGAGATGTAGAGCGACTATTTCTTCATTGCAAAAACGCATGCAAGCGTGACTTGAAGGCTCTTGGCATAAAGTCTAGCTGAAGACAGGCTAGGAAAACGTGTATGAGAACTGGCAAAGTATGACTCAGGAACCTTGCCTACATTAAACCTGTCATGAGAAAGCAGAAATAAAATCCACCATTGGTCCATTGTCTTTCCAGACTAACAGGATACCAGCAATCATACTTTAAGGCAGTGGGTGAGGTCAACTGCCAACCCTTGAAAATGACTTTTTGATCAAACAGTTTATGTAACTGTCGTTAACCAGATATGGTTTCAATATTTCTAAGAAGTTAATATTTATATATATACCTTCTTAATCTGCGTTCTTACTAGATTGGGATTTCGGATTCTCTAATAAAGGCAGCCGTCTGTCTCAGATTATCAGCGACGCCATACAGTTTGTCTTTGCGTTCTCACTAGATTGGGATTTCGGATTCTCTAATAAAGGCAGCCGTCTGCCTCAGATTATCAGCCACGCCATACAGTGTGTCTTGGACGCTAGTGTAAGTGGGCCACCTCTTTCTTCTCAAGTCTGCATACTGGGGCAGTTCTGTAGGATATAATTCCTATGATTTCTGCTTCCCCGTTTGTGCCAACTTCTTCCCGCAGTAAGTTTTGGCCACCCTCGTGATGGTAGGTCTGACATTCTTCCCGCGTGGCTAAATCTCCGAGACAGATTGGCGACCGTAGAATCCATTATCCCATTCCTCATTGTGAGGGTCGTTGCACCATGTTATGCGCCTTACGGCCTGGTGCATCCGTTTTCTGCAAGCATTTGTTTCAAGTTAGCATTCCCTAGCGGACACGTGCATCCGATTTCAGCCAGATCTCCTTAGCCGCCTCTTACGACATGCATGGCAGGTAACAGTGGTTCTATTGTTTACACCCCAAATTTGGGCCCCGGTAACCACTCGGGCGAATATTTATATATATGAAACCCACAATCGAAGTCTGATCTGAATATACCCGTTTCCATTTCTACAACCAACAAACCATTTTTAAATTCATTTGCCCTCCCTGGAAAAATTTATATGGATACCCATGGATGTCATAATCAATGAAATGAAACATTTCTATGGATCCCCATGGATGTCATAATCAATGAAATGAAACATTTCTATGGATCCCCATGGATGTCATAATCAATGAAAATGAAAATCATGACATATCCTTTACAAGACGTTGCCATCAACCACAGTAAACAAGTCATTCATTTTCTAGGCACCACTCATACGTTCAGTAGTTTGCCATTGCTTTCTGAACGGTGAGGTATATTTTCACCTTTCGTAAAAATCCCCAAAATTCATCAAAAATAGTAAAATAAAATGTATATAAAAAGGTTGACAAAAATTACATCGGGGACTCTCGACGATTCTACGGAGTTCGTGCACTGCCGCTGAGATCTTTCTGGGTAATAAAGAGATCGAAGCACACCTACTCTCGTACCGTTATAAGTTACATAGGACCTGCAAGTAATCTCTCCACACCGCTTTATCCTGGACAACTCGTTCAACCTCTTCTATAAAATTAAAACTGATATTTCTCGCCTCTTTCAGTAAAGATCGGTTCAGGTCTCCTAATGCATCCTTCCTTCTTGAATCCTTAGCTTCCCCTTCAATGCTTTCTTTGTGACAAAGACATACATTCGTCTAAACCTAATTCCATATTTGACTGACAGCAAATCCAACAATTGTCATCTGGATAAGATGAAGGTGTTATTTATATTTACGTATTGAACAGAACGTGAATAACCTGACAATTGCTTGATTTATTAAAAAGACTGCATTTTTCTATTAATCATATTGTAATTTATTGTCTTATATTATCAACAGGAATGGATTATTGTTTACACACGACATAACTATTCAACGTTATCAAGTTTGTTGGTAAAAGGAAAACTTAGCTACCATTAGTGATGCTACATTCTCAAATGCCACGGGAACTAAACGCCATTATCGTCAATCTGCCTTGCCCAGAATACACAATCGTCCAAGTCAGCATTACACTGTCCTCAAGCTCAAATAATTTCCGTTAACACATGTTTCACTCTATTCTCAACATTTATAAAATATTAAAAAAAGACTATGACCTATGGGGTCAGTTCGAGATTACCACGCATATTTACTATACATTGTAAAAACATATTATCAAAATTGTTTATGAACTACGTGAAATTCAAGGTCTACCAACATGAACGTCTCCAGAGTTTCGCGTAAATACAACGACAGATGTCATGGAAGAAATAACGTCCTAAATTCTTCTCCTACTAGCTTATCCTCACAGTCACCGCCGTTATCATCATTATCGTCCCAATCATCATCGTCACCACCTCTGATATCGAATGGGGATGTCCCAGAAACAGATATTTGCTGCACTTCATTGCAATCTTCAATTACTATTCAGTGCAAAACTGACAGATCCTCGAACACAAAAGATGATCATCTCTTGCAGAAACATTTTTGGACAAATGCGTCCAGTCATCATAAACAAACTTCTCCGCACTCACCTGCCCTGACCTCCTGCACAGAAGACCTCATCATATCTGATCCAATAATGTGTGATCAACCTCATTCATATAACTCATCCAGTATTCATTACCCAGATAGTCCGGACTCAACTGAGAATCTTTCAGTAAGTAATGTCAGCCTTGTTTACTTTTTGTTTACCTTTTCTTGGTCCTTGTTCCTTGTTGGTAACATTTCTTTACTCGATTGTAATATTTCATGATTTTGGGTCTCTATGGCAAAGTGGTTAAGTCTTCTCAAGATTGTAATGTTTCTGATTTCTAGGTCCTAGTTCATGTGTTATTTCTACTATTGTAATATTTCCCTGATCTTGGGGTCTCTGAGGCAAAGTGGTTAAGTCATTCTCAAGATTGTGAGTTCAATTCGATTGAGTTACATGGCATTTTTCATCATCCTATGACTACCAAATGACAGGCGTATGTGAAACCCATTGTGATGAAGTAATACTTCGCTATAGAGCCTTTTAGTTAATGACTTTAGTGTAAATTTTATCATTACTTTGAATATTTCAAATTCTAATGTAATATTCATAATGTTATTAACACTGTGTATTCTAATGATCAAATGCTATATATTCCTATATTAATGTATGTTCGAACATGGACAATGAACACTCATTTAGAAGACAAAATCGATGCATTTGAGATGTGGATATACAAAAGAATAAGCAGGGTTTCATGGACAGAGAAACAGACAAATAAACAAGTTATAGAAAACTAAGCATGAAAAACAACTATTAAAGGAAATAAAATTCAGACAAATAAAGTATTTTGGGCACATACAAAAGGCATGACACCTTGATAAAATCTTACTAGAGGGGAAAGTTGAGAAGCAAGAGGAAGCCCGTGAGATAAGTGGAAGGACAATTTAAAGAAATGGACAAGATATAGTCTGGCAGAGTGCAACACCAAGGCGAAAGACAGAGGATGCTGGAGATTCATTGCAGCCAACCTTCAATGCGGAGACGGAACCTGATGATGATTCTAATGTAACATTACATAAATTGTATGTTATATTTCATCAGTAACGTTATGTTTTGAATGCATTAGAAAATAGATGTCTGATGTCTAGATGTCTAGATGTTAGAAATAATGAATGAAAAACAGGATGACTTCAAAGTGATGAAATCAGAAATGATGAATTCAGAAGTGATGAATTTAGAAGTGATGAAATCAGAGAAAATCAGAATTAATCAGATTTCAAGACAGCAAACTGTTTTTACTTCTTTTTTTTATTTCTTTTTTTTTTTGTAGCACTCCCATGATCACGGTTATCCCGCTTTTACAATCTTGTTAATTTTAAAACTACTCTACTGTCACCTAACCTCATCATTTGCTTTTTCACTGGAGAATACGTCGGCATCTCAACTATATTAATATTACTATTGTTATTATTAGTACTAGTTGTAATATTGCAACCATCACATGGCGCCCGCGCTTCCAGAACCATCAGTCAGATGCGGCCCAATATATAAAAATATATTGGACAGCCCTGCACTAAAGGGTCTAATGACGATGGATTCACTTCCTTGTACCGGATTTCTCAATATGGCTCGGCCCTTCTCCGCATAAATGGTACCTGCCGAGAGTACTGTACTAAGCATGAACTCCTTAGCCCCGACAACAATCCTCGAGATCTCTAAAAAAAGTGCACTCGTGAACAGAACGGCGTGATTCGATTCGAACCCAGAAGGCGAACAATTGAACACCATTGTCATTTAAACGTCATCCAATGACACCGCTGAAAGCTAAGATAATGCTGTATCATATCTTAGTGGACCAGGTCAAAGGTCATGTTTTTACAAGCCATTTGTTTTAGAAAAAAAAACGCTCTTTAGTGTGTGGCTCCTGGTAAAAATGTGTTCAACCTAAAGCCATGTAGTGTTGCGTTTGGTCCACTTAGTGTAATGTTTAGAACATAAAAAGACTGTTGTGTGTTCATGTTGCGTGTACTCACTTAGTGTAATGTTTAGAACATAAAAAGACTGTTGTATGTTCATGTTGCGTTTGTCCACTTAGTGTAATGTTTAGAACATAAAAAGGCTGTTGTGTGTTCATGTTGCAGGTGGTCCACTTAGCGTCATGTTTAGAACATAAAAGGCTGTTGTGTATTCATGTCCCGCACTCCAAATTTCCGCAAGTGCGGAAAGGAATTTACCATCCTACCCTTGCATACTAGATTAACAATATGAAGTAGTCTTCTTCTTCGAACGCTCCATATCGACCACTTGTTAACCACTCTGTGCGATTTGTATGTGATCTGAGCCTAAGAGCGATTGTGCGTTGTGCCAGTTATGCGCTCACAAGTAGGCCAGCACATCCGATTTCTGATATGCTTTTTACTTAGTAGGGTAGCTTCCCTAGGTCCCACATCAGTCGTCTCTTACGTCGCAGTGGTACTATTCTTGTCTTCCCTTGCGGGCCCCGGCACCCCACGGGCGTATGAAGTAATTTAATACCTTACGGTTTGCACAGACTAAGTGACATTTTGATCATATCTTAGACAAGAACACATACGAAACTAAAAATGGATGTACAATCTTGCTATTTAAAATCATGTTTACTTATAAAACAGAAACACAATGGCAGTGGGAGCCCAATTTGTTGCTGGAAGACATGCGGTAGAAAGTTCTCTAATCTGAAGGAACTGGCAGTTCACATTAACGATGATCATATCCGTATTGAATGTCCGGATGTGGACTTCCAGTGTCGCTGGCAGGGATGTCCAAGACAGGGAAGGGGATTCAATGCCAGGTAAACAATCATTAATAATGATTCTGAAAATTGTTCATTATTTTACTGTAAACTTTCTTTCAGAAAGCAATGACAAACTACCTAACGTATAAGTGGTGCCTAGAAAAATCGACGATCGTTTACTGTTGTTGATAGCTACGTCCGTAAAGGATATGCCACGATTTTTGAACTTTCTTTGGAACTAATTACACATTTTTCAGGAAAATAATATTACACATTGATACCTTCATTTTTTCATCAGGAAAATAATATTACACTGACCTTGAAAAAAATACTCATTTTTCTGCTTTTCAAACCAAGATTGAGTATTCAAATAGTAGCATGTCCCTTGCGGAACGTCGCATTCATCACAGCCCACATGAAAAGCTCTCTGTCTCTTGCAAGTTCTCCTGCCTCTTCCAGTGTCATGTTCAAGGTTTCTTTGATGTCCTGCTGCCATCTTCGTCTTGGTCGTCCCCTGCTCGTTTTCAGGAACCATGCCTTCCCTTACCTTTCTCTCCAGATCACTGTGGCCACAATATTTTATCTTCCAGGACATGAAGTTATTTATGAGCCAATGCTCCTTGATATTCAGGTCTTGTAGGATGTCTTTGTTTTTCTCTTCTCTGTCCAGGATGTTCTAAGGACTTTTCTATAGCACCTTGTTTCAAAAGTTTCAATTTTATTTTTTAATGTTTGTTTCATGGTCTACGATTCGCATCCATATGTTGCCACAAGGAATATGCGTGTTCTTAGATGTCTTACTTTTGTTTCTTTGCTTGTGTCGTGCCATAGTTTCTTCATGCTCACCAACCTCTGGAAAGCCATGGCTAGCATTCTTCTACTTCTTTCGTATAGATTGGAGTATAGATAGATTATACCAACTCATGCAACTTTCATATCTGTAGCTATCTCTTGCAGCTCCTTCCAGCTCTCCCGTATATTGTTAATCTCTGCCTCGAAATCTCTTCTCCGTGTATTTCTATGTTTCCCACTTTTTCAATTGCACAGCGAGTTCCAGGAAAACTCCATCTGAACAGAGACACATTTTGTAACATTCAAAGATAGACAACAAACAGTTTGACAAAATACATCACCATGAAAAGAAACAGAAAATGTTGAAGATTTACCGTAGTCCTAAATCTAGACATTTCTTAGCATTTCCATAAGTTATAGTTCAGTCAAGTGTCGTAGATAGCAATTGTGATAACATACTGCACTAGTAACCACGTGCTGTAGAAATCCCAGGATTCGAAGGTAGATTGAGCCAAACATTGTCGGTGAGCACATGGTACGCTGTTCGAGTACAGGAGAGCACATGGTACGCTGTTCGACTACAGGAGAGCACATGGTACGCTGTTCGACTACAGGAGAGCACATGGTACGCTGTTCGACTACAGAAGAGCACATGGTACGTTGTTCGACTACAGGAGAGCACATGGTACGCTGTTCGACTACAGAAGAGCACATGGTACGCTGTTCGACTACAGGTGAGCACATGGTAGGCTGTTCGACTACAGGAGAGCACATGGTACGCTGTTCGACTACAGGTGAGCACATGGTACGCTGTTCGACTACAGGAGACCCTGATCCTTTACTTTGAGATCTAAATTACAAGTAACTCTGAAGTCGGAGTAATGTTTGCCTGAATGGCGAAGAACGCTGGTGATAATGGAAACAAGCCTTCACGCAGAAAATAATCAGAGGCCCCAAAGGTACGCCTAAGTTCATAGCATACAAATGAAAAAACAAATTCAGTCAGATTGTTGTCATTTATTTTTCCTAATTTCTTTCCTAACAACGCTCAACTGTTCCTGCGCTATTTTTTCTTTTCTACCGCAATTCAAACTATTTTATTTCATGGAGGCCATTTTGACAAAATTTCGACATTATTTTACAGATATAAAATGTTGATACACATTCGAACGCACACAAATGAGAAACCACACATGTGTACAGTGTGTAACAAGAGCTTTTCTCGGCTGGAAAACTTAAAAATTCACACCAGATCTCACACAGGTACAAATTATTATTATAAAATAATTTATAAATTTCTGAAGTGACTTCATGCACAATGCACCACTCCATCACATTTAGGGGCACCACTCCATCACATTTAGGGGCACGACTCCATCACATTTAGGGGCACCACTACATAACATTTAGGGAGTTTGTAATTACACGTTGTACAAGTAGAGCTGGTTGCTTAAGGGGCAGGGAGAGAAGTATGTTTAACAAGAGAGCCACAGGAACCATCAGTATGCATGCCCTTCCAAATTTGTTGGGGGAAACTGAGCACATATGGGTCTGCCTGTACTGCTCAGTTCAGTAACCAATAACTAGAATCAAACATACATATATAGCTTTAATAGTTAAGCTGCGAATGACATTTGTGATATCAATGTCCTTGTAGAAAGTCGCTTTAATCATATACTGTCTGAATGTCTCCAGCCCATTCTAACATCAAGTTCAAGGTTTCTTTGATGTCCTGCTGCCACCTTTACCTTCTCCTGCTTCTACCTACAGGAACCAATTTGTGATGTATCCCCCAAAATTATACTCTTGTGTGAAATTCTTGCGTATACAAGTCGCGTCTGACAGCCTCTACATGATTAATAAGATCTGACGCTATGCTACAGTATAACTGAATAAATGTGCTACTATATATTCGTGGTTTATGTATCTAAAATCCTACCAGTAACCCATTTGTACTCATTTATATCATCATCAGGTGCCGGTCATCATCATCGGCTGGCGTAGGTGATCATGGATCTCCACAAATCTCTGTCTTTGGTGTTTGCTATCATCTCAGATGTTCACGATCTACCGTGCCATGTCAGACTATCCAACATTTTCTCTCTCGCTTCCTCTGCCTCGTCTACCAACGATTTTACCAGTTGTCACATTTATTTGATAGTATTCTCCCATATTTTAAACAAAATTTTCGGTCGAGTTGGGACTAACAACCCAAATCTATAAAAATAACATTGTTACCGAAACTGCAAATGAAAAACTGACATAGTGTTAGACACCGTTTTATCACTATGTTTCATAAGGTACAGAAGGGAATGAAAGAGAGCGAGAGATAAGGTACAGAACGGAATGAAAGAGAGCGAGAGATAAACGTACAGAAGGGAATGAAAGAGGCGAGAGATAAGGTACAGAATGAAGAGAGCGAGAAAAGGTACAGAAGAAATAAAGAGCAGAGGATGAAGAGACGAGGATAAGTACAGAACGGAATGAAAGAGAGAGAGAGAAGACAGAGAAAGAAAAGGAATGATAAATTCTGGTATGAGGAATATCATTCCAAATCCTTCACATACCTCTTATCCTCCCCTATTTCCGAATAGGATGCTTTACCTCACGATATTGCACACTGTCCAGAGTGGCCATGTTCTATCATGGTAAAGGATGTTATCATTGTTTTCTCCTGGCACGTTTTATATCAGCAAGTTGTTTTAGTATGACTTCCTCAGCTCTCAGACAGAGCATGTATACAGCTGGATCTTCCTCCGACGAGTTCCTCCCAATTGTGTGCACTGATGTAAAACGTCTTAATAGTCAGGCTTGCATATATCTTTGTAACGAAGGAAAAGTCATTCCACCGTTCTTGTGCCATTAGTCAGTTTCTTGTATAGAATATCTATCATTGGGGATTCAACCGTCATCCATCCAGGCAAGATGACCAGCTATCTTATGTGGCATTGGCGGAGAAGGGTAACAGTGCTAGGAATCCTAGTATTTTAAAATATCCCATTAGTGGTCACTCTAGGATATCCTGCGTGTACGTCTCAAGCTGCTCTCGTGGAGCGCATTCGTTTCTTTTCTTGCAAGTGTGCTAGACTTGTATAAATACCACTTTAAAAAAAACAGTTTTGTTCTCATTTTCTGAGACTATGCTGGAGGAGGATACTATAAGGCTGAGAAATTAAGATAGCTTGCCGATGCTGTCGTTACGCATGTGAAGATCATCAGTTTTATTTTTTCAAAAAAAAAATACTTTTCGCAACTCATTCCGTACGAACTGCCGTAGGATGCCCGAAGATTTTCTATTAAAATAATCCAACTGCCGCACCCTGAGGCAAGCATGGGTTCATGTAAAATTAGTGCTCAATTTACATCTTATCCAATTTCCGGTATTTAATTAAATCAAAGATATCTATTTCAACATATTTCAACATTGTCATGTGATTTGATCTGAAGTTTAGTGAAATTTGTTAGTTTGATAAAAATTTATATATTTTTCAAGCTGGAAAATGGGGAAACAAAATAAATTCATCCAAAATCATGTTTGTTTCACAATTCGGTATTGAATGTGTTAAACCCTACAAGAGTTTGAATAAATATAACATGTCTATTTAAAATTAAATCCACGTAATATATGAAGGATTTACATTTTTATTTCAGGAGAAAAACCATACAGCTGCAGTTTTCCAGGTTGCAATAAAGCATATTCAAATTCCAGTGACAGATTCAAGCATGTCCGTACTCATCAAGAAGAAAAACCTTACAAATGCAAAATGCCAGGATGCCGGAAACGATACACTGACCCCAGTTCACTACGAAAACATGTCCGCATACATGGACACACATTAGATTCTAATGTTGTCATATTTCATCCCTCGCTCTGCGATAAAGTATCACTGGTAAATGACTTGAAGTTTGACGAGAACTACAATATCACAAAACATTGCACAAATATCACAACTGAATTTACCAACACAACTGTGTGTCAGCCTAGCAACCATGGTAATTGTAAGCACCAAAATATACAGAAAAGTTGTGCTGAACATGACAATATTGAAGCAATGCAGGACAATATTGAGGCAATGCAGGACATTCCGAACTCTATGAAAGATTTCAGAGGGGAAATAACTAGTGATGAGAACTATTTGAAGAAGTTTAGCAAAACTTTGCCTTCTGATGCCAAAAGAGATCATTTAGACAAATTTCAAATTGCTGAAGTTAATAATGTCGACAAATATACAATTTCTGAAGATAAAGTGAGCAATCTAGACAGGCATTCAGCGGTGGAGAAAAAGCTTTATAATCTGAGGCAGATATAGAGTCAGTGAAGACAGAGTGAACAGTCTAGAAATGTTTAGAGTGCATGAAGGATAGAAGTGAATAATTTAGGCAGACATTCAGATGGTGGAGATAAAGTTGATAACTTAGGCAGATATAGAGTCACTGAAGACAGAGTGAACAATCTAGAAATGTTTAGAGTGCATGAGGATAGAGTGAATAATTTAGGCAGACATTCAAATGGTGGAGATAAGTTGATAACAGGCAGATATAAAGTCACTGAAGACAGAGTGAACAATCTAGAAAGGTTTAGAGTGCATGAGGATAGAGTGAAAAATCTAGACAGGCATTCAGCCAGTGAATATAAAATGAATAACATAGACAGATATAGAGTCATTGAAGATATAGGGATCAATTTAGACATGAGTAGAGTCATTGAAGATGAAATGAGCAATCTAGACAGGAACAGAGTCAGAGAATATAACAAAAGCAATTTAGACAGGTTCAGAAACTCTGCAGGAGCTCAAGAAATATTCTGCCAAAAACCAAATTTAATAATGATACTCTGAAGAAGGTTAACTCGATAAAATTGATACATATCAGAATATTAGTCAACTAAAATCTAACCAAATTCAGAAAAACTTGGTCAGTATTCAATTCCTTAATTTCTGTGATTTACAACTTGGCCTAAAGGGAAATACAGAACATAATAAACCAGATAATCTGTCTACTACTGACAACAAGGTCCAAAAATGCTATGAAAATTTCAGACATGACAATTCTCAGTTAGCACAAGAAATTGCTAAATTTTTTCCACTGATTTGGAAAGTGAAGGGGAACTAAGAGCAGAGCTGAAGTCACCACCTATTTCTTTATTTCATCAAACGATCCTCCAAAACTTCCCACATTAAGCACTGGAAAAAAAGAAAAATAATGAACAGAGAGGAAGAGTCTCAAAGTTTGATTTACTCAACATCCTCTCTCTCTCAGTCATCTCCAGTACAGAGGTCTCATTCAACTCAGCATTACATAACTCTCAATTATCTTGTGAAAGTACTGCACCATCTTCAGTTTCTCCCCACTACGCTACGTCCACACCCCTCTTCTCCTTATAAAGACATCTGTTCTTCTATTCCTCCCTCTCATATACCTCCTAATCTTACGACAACACCTACCAGCCCTACATCTTCTTTGCAACTTTCACAAATTTTCAACAACTATTACCCCCCAGTCCTACTACCATCATCTTACAAGACATATCCCTAGCCTATATTTATCCACACTCCCCTCACACCTGTATCTATATTTTCAAACTCCTTTCCCCCTACTAGCCCATCTTCCTCAAATACAACCATCCATCCCCAATTGTATATGCCCAGACTAACCCTTTCCTCATGTCCACTGCTTCCATTTTCCAACCCTTACCAGCTTGACAGTAGCATTGATGATCCCCGCCTTGATATATATCCACCATCTTTCCTAACACATGGACCCATCTACCACCATCCCCCAGAACACAAGTTATCAGGAGATAAAAGTTATGGGAACCAATCAGTTTAAACTATCTACCACACGCAAGAAATATGGAAGACATGTTTCTTCTGTCTGCTGCCAGTCTTAGTCATTTGTCTACAAGACTTGCATTTTGTATCAGATCTTCATTAGTGTGTCCAACTTCCCACAGAATCAAAGGTCAGGTTCTCAATGCATTCTTTTTTCCCAAACCAGAAACACTTGAGCTTTCAGCTCTTGATTCCAGTGCCATGGACATCGTAACCCTTCAGTTCGGTGTCACAAACACTGTAGATCTGGAGAAGCTGGCTTTCTGCCAGCCAGGGGAATTGAACCGCACTCATAGAGGACTTGTCACCCGTGCGTCAATGCGCTACAACCATGCTGAGCAGCGGGTTCTCAATGCATTCAGGAGACTAAATGTCTTCTTTTCGCATTCGTTCTTCACCAATTTTAATCACTCTGTGATAGGTTTGATCTTTGCCAAACGTCTATCGTTGCACTTGGTTTGGTAGGCCCTAAACGCATGACTTCTACCGTTTAGGACATGTGCATCCGATTTCAAAACCTCCTTAGTAGCCTTTCGACATGCGTGGCGGGTAACAGTGGTTTTACTCTTAACACTCCAAATTTGGGTGGTAACCACTCAGCACTAAGATAGTATATCATTGATCAAGATCACAAAAACTAGGCCAAACATTCATAAGGGAAAGACACTCAAAGACATATGGCACACAATAAGCAGCATGACAATGGAGGTACTGGCAGTGACTAAGGCACTACTCTGGCTGGAGGCACAAAACTACACTGATGCGTGCATTCTAGGTGATTCATTGTATGATCGAAAGGTGGAAAGGGTTTTTGGTGCGCAGGCAATGAACTGAATCACTACAAGCATCAACAATTTACAGAATTACACTTATCTTCGTTCTGGGGCACATGGGTGTCGTTGGCAATGAGAGAGCAGACAGGCTGGCTGGCTCTGTCACAACATCAGGGGCCAGCCAAGGGATAGAACTGACATTTTGAAGCCCTCATGAGTGTGGCACAAAGAAGATGTAGACGTGGTTTATGGGCCGCCACTGTGAAATATATTGGTCACATTAAACATCACAGTTGGGACATTAGCTGGACAGTTCTCTGATGGACAGCGATGGTAAAGACCTGCATGTCAAAGAAACATGGAAAGAGGGAAGAGAGTTGAAAGATAGTGGCTTGACATGGAAAACAAGTGGTAGAAAGGTGGTAAAAGCGGCAAAAATAGAATTATTTTGGGGAAAGCTTTATGTGTCAAACGAGATGTGAGGAGGATACAGATAGAAACGACACAGTAGTTTAGAGAGATTAATAATGAAGGCATGGTTCATAGGACAAGTCGAAGATCAAGGCGACAATGGAAATATGACATTGAAGAAACCTTGTACTGATGATGGAGGAGACAGGAGAACTGGTTAGAGATTGAGAATTCTTCAGGCGGGCTGTGAAGACGGCGACATTTAAAAGGACATACTAAATGATGATTTTATAGATTCCCAATCCATGCAACAAATTATGTTTTTTTTTTCCCCTTTAACTTCTATTGTTAATTTTTATGTTGCTTTATTTATTCTATGACTATATCCTTTTTGAATAATTTTGTATAATTTTCATGACTGGAATACCTCGTCCACGTTGGTTAAAAGCTAAGAAACTATTGTTTCTATCAGCACTGATACTGTAGTATATTTTGTAATACTCTGTGACAATATAGTAAAAACCTGTGATATAAATTTGACCAGGACTATGCGAACGGAAGAACAAATGAGTATAATCACACTATGACCCAAAAAATGTTTACCTCGTGTTTCCATAATGCTGGCCCTGCTTATGATAAGAAACTTGCCACACCACACTGCACTAATAACAATGAGCCACTATGGTGTGCATGTATTTTAAGTGGGTTTGCCAAAATGAACAATTTATTTCAATGTTTTTATGCATGTTTATCATAGTTTAACACATCCTGGCATACACAAGTTAGGTGGCTCGTCTCTTATGCCAAAGGTACCAGGTTCACTCCCATGTGGAGCCATCTGGATATTTTTCTAGAGATCCCTCATCTCAGTGTTGGTGAGATTGAGTTCCTGGTTCTATTGGAGATGGACGATAAAATGTAGGTGCCATGTTCAATTTGAGCATGTAAAAGAACCTTTAGCAGTTCAAAATCGAGAAGAGCAGGCTGAAAGCCGCTGCCAGAGAAAAATTCATTAAAAAATTACAAATAAAATTCTAAAATATCTTCACCGTCTTCAAAATTACATCAGGGACCTGCAGTCGGTCTACGGAGTTCATGCACTGCAGCTGAGATCTTCCTGTGTAGAAAGAATCGAAGCACACATGGTTACTCACCCAAGTGCAATGATGATGGTCCTATCAATCAATCTATGCACTACTACATGTTCTCTTGTACTGTTATATGTTACATAGAGTCTGCAAGCAATTTATGCATACTGCTCTATCCTGGGAAACTTGTTCAATCTCTATGGATCCGAGTCCTATATTTTTCGCTTCTCTCAGTAAATTTCATTTCAGGGTTTCCCTAGATCTCCCTTTCTTTCTTGAACTATTTGTCTCACACTTCAATGCCTGCTTTGTGATTCTTTGATCGTTTCAGTCTCAAGTTTGCTCAAATATTTTGGTTAGTTTTTAATATTGACTTACTATGCAAATTCTTCCAAATCAATAATTCATGACATATATATAACAGTACCCCGTAAAGGTTCTGTTAAATAGACAAATAATATGATATAATCAGGTCTCATGTTTATCGGGTGTATACAGTATTATATATTTATTATGATATTGCTACTTTTTGTTTTCCGATCTAGAAACACATTAGCATCGCTTATTTTCAGTTCTTCAGCTCGGTGTCCTGGACATCGTAACCCTCGTTCGGTTGCCACAAACACCGTAAATCTAAAAGAACCTGGGTTTTCTGCCAGTCCATGAATTGAACCGCACTCACAGGGGCTTGTCACCCGTCAGTCCACGATTACAACACACTGGGCAGAGGTATATTGCTCTTAAAACCACTTGCTGTGAGCTTTTTTCCATTTGATTACTATGCATTAAAGACGTAGTCACACCTAAAATGGTGCCTCTGACGATTATTCGTGAATTCTTGCTTTCCTTATCCCCGGTGTCTCATAAGTAAAGTGAGCCGTACTCCAACTTTAGAGGTATTTGTAATTTAGCCAAAACCGTCAATGTGGTGCTGGGCCAGCAAGGTAAGCAAAAAATAGTACCTGCACAACCTACAAGAATGTTGTAATAGGTGACTGATGTAGGACTAGGGAAGCTACCCTAAGTACATAAAAGCATCGAGAAATTGGATGTGCTAGCCTATTGTAGGCGCATAACTGTCTCAGTACAATCACTCTTAGGCTCAGATCACATACAGATCACACAGAGTGGTTAACAAGTGATCGATATGGAGCGTTTGAAGAAGAAGATCCCCAAAATAAAGGATCAGAGGTCTCCTGTAGTCCACGGCGAATTTTGACCCAAGATGGCCTGAACCAGGAATTTTCACAGATATGGTCATTAGTGTTGAGTGTTATCAACCGTTTATCCTGACCTCACAGTGACCTCTGAGTTGGTGGCCAGTATTAGACTTTCTACCAGTCAGAAAGAATATAAAAAAAATGTTTATCTCCTCTCAAGTCTATGTTACTGTTTCATATTTGACATATTATTATTTTGTTCACCAATTCTTTTTGTGACTATATGGAATAACAAGAAATTGAATTTGACTCAATTTTGCAATATAATATAAGAATTAAAAATGTTATGGTATACCATCATTGACAAAATATGCAAATTTCTTGTTATTATTGATCTGTTTCTTCTTCTTCGAATGCTCTATATCGACTACTTGTTTACTACTCTGTGTGATTTGTATGTAATCTCAGCCTAAGAGCGATTGTACATTGTCAGTTATCTGCCTACAATAGCAACACACCCATTTCTGTGAAGAATAAGATCACACATACCAAATGTCCTTATTGGGACAGAATGGACATACAGAACAAGACAAAATGTCCTTATTAGGACAAAACAGACATACACAGAAGAAGACAAAATGTCCATAGGACAAACACAAACAAGACAAATGTCCTTATTAGGACAAAACAGACATACAGAAAGAAGACAAAATGTCCTTATTAGGACAAACACAGACAACAAAATGTCCTTTGGACAAAACAGACATACGAAGAAGACAAAATGCCCTTATTAGGACCAAAATGTCCTTATTAGGACAAACACGATCAAGACAAATGTCCTTAAGGACAAACACAGATAAACAATAACACACAGTCCACACCAGGACATGTCCCAGGCCACCCCAAAGAAAAAGCTAATACGCCTGATATAACCAAAGGCATGTCTTAGGTTGAAAGGGCATGCCTCGACCACATAGAGGCTTAACCCACCACCTAACAAACAAATTTCTGTGAAGCTTTTTTGTTTACTAGGTTGTTTCCCTAGGTCCTACAAAAATCGCCTTACATGCCTTGTAGGTCGCAGTGGTACTATTCTTTTCTTAGCTTCGAGCCCTGGCACCACTGCGTGAGTTGATCTGTTTGAAAGTTATATTGTCCTGGTCTGTGGATGAGAGAAGCAGAAAGGAAGAACTCTAGTCTAAGTCTGGCATCTCTCAATAAATAGAAATCTGTATCTTTTTCATGATTGATGGAAGTATCTTGCTATTATCATTTGACTCATTCTACCATTATTAATCTACAAGGAGGTCTCTGTCGTAAAGCGTTGGCCTTGCATTCTGATGGTCGTAGATTCAAATCCCACTGTGCCGTTTCTGTTTATAAAGCATTTTTTCTTGAAAATCCCCTAGGATTGTTACAGAAGCTATGAAAGTCATGCTTTGTGCAATACTTTCAGCAAATGGCATGCCATTTCTGCATAAGGTGACTGAGCCTTATGGAGAAACCAGTGCAATTAAGTCGTCCATCGCCTTTAGATTCCTAGCTTTAAAATCTGCAACATCTTCTTGTAGGAACCATATATTTCTATTGTGACTTTAGCCATTTCAGGATAAGTACGTTTTATTGTGATTTACAAATCTCTCTCTCTCTAAAGTTAGAGATCTCTGTGACGTAGAGGTTAGGTGCTCGTCTCTCATGCCAAGGTACCAGGTTGCTCCCTGTGTAGCCATCTGGATATTTTCTAGAGACCCCTGATCTCAGTGTAGGTGAATTGAGTTTCTAGTCCTATCGGAGATGATAAAAGTGAGGTGTTCAATTTGAGCACGTAAAGAAACCTGCGAGTTCAAAGTCAGAAGAGCAGGCTGGATAGTCGCTACCTGGCAAAATTTCATTAGACTAGATTTAAAATAAAATTCCTACATAGATATCTTCACCAACTTCAAATTACATCAAAAACCCTCACGGTGCTACAGAGTTCGTGCACTGCAGCTGTGATCTTCCTGTATAAGAAAGAGATCGGACACACATGTTACTACAAGTGTAATGATGATGGTCCTATCAATTAATCAATCTCTCTAAAATTAAATGGTAAATGAAGAACAAATTAAGAAAAAAAAAAAATGAATAAAAAAAAAAAAAAAATAAAGGAATGAACATAAGTTAATAAAGACAAATTATGAATAAGAACACATATAAAAAAGGCAAAGACAATGTTTAAAAAGAAAATAATGAATAAACATTTAAAAAGACATAACCAAATGTGACCAAAAAAAGGGAAAAACAAAAGTAATATCATTATGAAGTAATATTGTTAATACAGTAAGAGATTTCAAACAGTAGAGAAACAAAATGATACTCGAAGAAGCAAGAAAATAATCATTATAAAATAAAGCAGCCAAAAAATGTATACAGAAAATACAAATGCAGACAAAGAATAAATATTCTCTACAAATACTATGATACTAGACAGAGTCTAGCATCTACAATAGTATTGTTAGAAGTATAGTTTTCTGTCAAATGGTAATTATCTTAGTAATAATCATTCAACTTGTAAGTTGAATAGCATTTTTAGATGTCTGCAAAACATTATGAACTTAAAATTGGATGAATTCAGGAGAGGTGATGAAATCAGAAATGTCTGGTCAACCACTAGTAACAACTGTTATAAGAGAGAGAATGGAGATATGTGGGCATACACTGAGAAGAAATGATCAAAGATTCAAAGCAGGCATTTTACAAAATCTATTTTCAAATGCATTCAACTTGCTTTCTATATCTTTAGTCATTTTCCAACCTTCGCTGGCATATTTTAGGACAGATACGACATTTGAAATGAAAATTTGTAATTTAGTTTTAATACTATATAACTTGCAGTTTCATATTTTGAAACACATAACATAACCTTATGATAAGTAAGCTATTTCCACCAAATCAGATAAGTGCTTGCATCTCAGGATAATAACAACAATATCAATGATCAGGTATCGTATGCAGTTATACCCTTCTGCTTCATTCACTGATTTTAGAGCATGTGAGGTTCTCAGTTGAAGTTTGGCTGTAATGGATTTCCAAAACCATCTGTCCACTGTCCTGCTAGTGAACTCTAACAGGCAGTTGTTTGTCCATCTTATAATATTATTCTATCAGAGGTAGCCCAATCTTTCTCTTGCCTGTCCACTTTTATTTCTTCTTTCTAGAGCAGTCTTCAGCGGTGTATCTTATCTTTCTTAAGTAGTAGCATCCCTTGCGGCGTTGCCCTCACCACAGCCCGCCTAAAAGACTATCTGTCTTCAGCAAGTTCTCCTGCCTCCTCCAGCATCATGTTCAAGGTTTCTTTGATGTCCTTCTGCCACCTTTGTCTTGGTCGTCCCCTGCCTAGTATTCCAGGAATCATGCCTTCCATTACAGTTCTCTTCAAACCACTGTGACGGTTAACATGGCCAAAATATTTCATCTTCCGGGACATGGTGTTATTTATGAGCCAATGCTGCTCAATATGCAGCCAATGCTCCTTCTACATTTCTACATTGCAAAATCTTGGATATCTTGCTATATTCATTCAGAGAACTCAGCAGCTTAATCTAAGGTGTTTATTTCATGAAAATATATTGACACTAGATAATTTGGTAGAAAAGTGTTATCTGTCTTCCTGGGCCCCCTATAGAGGCGCTGTTTGGTGAAACCATTAATTGATCCAAATGATACCCTTGCACTCTGATCAAAACTCCCACCAATTCAGGCCGGTCGGATGTAACTAGTCCGGGATGACTTTTCTTCAGCATCTGCTTTTCGTTATTCATTGTTTCCGCTAAATTAAAGCAAAGATGGACTCAATAATAGAATATGTAGTCAAACTAAAGTTTTCTGTTAGTTATGTTCAAAATAATTGATAACAATTTAGAGAATAGTTTGTTGATATCTAAGAATTTTGAATGCTTTCTTAATGTATCTTATCTTAACCACATTTGCCTGAAGCCTTGTGGAATTTAGTTTTCTATCTTGTGCCAGGTGTGTTGCGTTGATGTTATCAGTCCATGCTTCTAGTAGGGACTCTGGAGATGTTATCTATCCATCTCCTCTTGGTCCTCGTGCTCAGCCCTGTGTCAATTGATTGTAATAGTGGTGAAATGTTTCATTCTCATTGCTTATTACAACTCATTAATATGTAGTAACAATTGTGTTAGTAATACTTGTGAGTGATACTTGGGTTAGTAATACTTGTGTTGTGATACTTGAGTTAGTGATACTTGTGTTAGTGTACTTGTGTTAGTGATACTTGTGTAGTAATACTTTGTTAGATACTTGTATTAGCGATACAGTGTTGTGATACATGTTTGAGTGATACTTGTTTAGTGATACTTGGGTTAGTGTACTTGTGTTGTGATACTTGTGTTAAGTGATGTTGTATTAAATGCTTGTTTAGTTCTCTTGTGTTATAAACCTGTGTTAGTATACTTGTGTTAGTGATACTTGTGTTAGTGATACTTGGGTTAGTGATACTTGTTTTAGTGATATTTGTGTTAGTGATATTTGTGTTAGTAATACTTGTGTTAGTGATACTTGTGTTAGTAATACTTTGTTAGTGATACTTGTGTTAGTGATACTTTGTTAGTGATACTTGTGTTAGTGATACTTGTGTTAGATACTTGTGTTAGTAATACTTTTAGTGATACTTGTGTTAGTGATCTTGTGTTAGTAAACTTGTGTTAGTGATACTTGTGTTAGTAATACTTGTGTTAGTGATACTTGTGTTAGTGATACTTGTGTTAGTGATCTTGTTAGTGATACTTGTGTTAGTAATACTTGTGTTAGTGATATTTGTGTTAGTAATACTTGTGTTAGTGATACTTGTGTTAGTGATACTTGGGTTAGTGATACTTGTGTTAGTAATACTTGTGTTCGTGATACTTGTGTTAGTGATACTAATATAGGGAAAATAAAATCTACATTAAAGTACTACATCTTCAAAGGTTGAATCTGGAAGTCAGCCGTGGAATAGGGACATCATTTGGAGGTCCCTCTCAAGGCAATAACTTGGCTGTACACACTTCACATGCTGGAGTGCAGGGCAATGAATGTGCCGACTTTCTTGCAAACAATGTCCAGACTCAAACTGGCAGAAGTATGGACAGAGCCGATGTGATCAATGCGGTGTGGTCTCATTTGTGTGATATGGGCAAGTCTCTGACACTGGACAGATTGCGAGAACTAGAAGTGAAGTTTGGATAGGCCAGACAGTGTTGTTTTCGTGGTAGATTGAGAAGATATACTAATCAACTTCTCATGGGTACAGTGAACAAGTAGACTTTGGAATGGCTGCTGCAGCGGACAGAAACACGCATGGGAATGCTCAATCTGCTATGACATCGATCTAATAACATAACATAACATAGCATAGTAACATATACTACCTATGAAGTCGGCGAAGACCCGCCTACATTGCGAGGGACACCAGTCAAATGGTAAAGCAGGCTTTCACGCTAAAATCAGTCAGAGGCACCATACCAGGCGTCATGGCTAAAGCCAAAATCACATCAGCGAATGCAGAAGAAGAAAAGCAACATCTACTGGTTATACTGTAGCATGGTATCAGATCTGATAGTAGCTGCATAGCGTGTAGCTACAGGGGTCAGAGCGATTCCAAGACACATTCAAGAACTCTTGAAATCCTTTGGCATAGATGTTGACAACTGGAGAATGTTGCTCAAGACAGATCCGCCTGCTGCCTTCTTCAAAACTGTTTTCGGCCTGCAGGCAGGTAGAACACACGGAGGAACAAAACGTCAAAATAGAAAGGCAGTAAAACTTCCCACAAGTGCAAGTATACCTTGCTGACACTGTACAAGAACATTTGAAGCCCGTATCGGGCTCACTAGTCATCTACACACACACAGACAAATATAATGCAACAACTACATTCCCTTGGATGAAAAATTGTGTTGTCATCATCACCCGTGATGGACGAGCATCATCATCATCAGATCTGATTAGCAATAGGAGAGATCATCTAAGCTTAGTTGTGATACTGACTGAATATATTTATAGAGATAAGTAATGAGATGAAGGGAAAAGTGATGATGAATAATGAAATGAAAATGTCTACATATTACCTTGACTGCGTGTCAGCTCTGCTAGAGACTTTCTCGGTCAGCCGTCATCTGTCTGGCTCTAATGCTCTGAATGGCTACCTGTTTGTTGCCTCCCCAGCCTGTTGCTCGACTCCCACTCTTTCTTCCATTAATCTGATGTTTTGGTATATTCAGAAAGCATTCTCTGTGCCTAACAAGATTAATGTTTTAGTATTTGTTCAAATAAAAACAACAATGACAAATTCACATTGAAGACCCTTCCATTTCCATTGTTCCCATTCTGCCGCCTTTTTTACTAAGTGTTAAGTCATCAATGAAGCAAGTGGCGTGTATACGTCAACTACCAGCAGCATGACTATGGAGGTTATGGCGGTGACAAAATCCCTGGAGTGGCTACAGACGCATACATTCACACACGTATGCATGCTCAGCGATTCTATGAGCATGATACAGAAGATCAAGGCCTGTTATGTACGAAGGCAGTGGATGCAAGTAATACGAAACTCGTCAATCCAGATACTTACCTTCATCTTTGTGCCGGGTCACACTTGGGAGAAGGGCAATGAGAGAGCAGACGCACTGGCAAGCAATGCTACGATTGAGAATGGGTCTTCTATGGACAGAAGCGACATCATCAACGCTCTCAGAAAACATGCCCGTGCCAACATGTCGGGTGTAAAATTCTAACGGATAAACTGTGCGCGATTTCTTGTGATGCGGTGTGATTTACCGCGGTTTTGGCCCACTAAAACGGATAAAACGTGTTGATTAGGTGTCGTGTTTGTATGTATGGTCAGAGCAAAACGCCTGACCGTACATTGGTGGCCCTGAGCGTGGCCGGCGCTATCGGAGGAATAGCGTAACCTATTATCGATAGGTGGCGCGCCGCGTGGCGATAGCTATGCGAGTCAACAACTGCTGCCTTGCAGGTTAATAAATTAAGGCCTAAAGGTGGGCAGCCTGGCAGAGTAACGCCGCAGAAACGGTGCACAATGTGCAGCGCAATTCGTTTTACGACGACATCGACTAGTATACAAAAGAGTAGTGGTCAACCGGAGTCTCGACAGGGCAGGAATAATCGATCCGCCGCCGGCCAGGACAGTTAGCAGGACAAACACTGAGTGAAGCGATCTCGTAGAACATTCAACATTATGCAGTGGAATGGCAGAGAAGTACTAAAGAAGAAGGTCCCATTTTAAAAATATCTACAACAGGAGCAGATAGACATAGCTGCACGACAAGAGACAGCACCTAAACTCTAGACCACGTTGCATTGAGGATATCAGACCTTCCGATTAGACAGGGAAGGACGCAAAGGTGGAGTCTGATCCTCCTGAAATGAGATTGCATGTCAAGAAATAACAGTATGTGCTAGTAGACAGTCAGAAATTGTAGGGGTAGACCCACCCAATTGGAGCACCCCGGGTCTATAACATCTACTGCCCTCCAAACAAAGACTTAGTACTGGGGAACATAGACATAATACCAACAAACTGACTAGTAGTAGGAGACTTTAATAGTCACCAAGCGGTGGCTACCAGGATACAATAACAGAAGTGATGAGGTGGAGGACTGGGGGGATAGAACACCTACACTTAATCAACAATGCTGAGGATAAACCTAGTTTCTCTCCAGAACCTGGAAAAACCCCCTCCACACCAGACCTGGCCTTTAGCTGGTGACATCCACCACAAAATTGACAGAATTGGGTTTGGGCCAACTCCCTGGGAAGTGATCACAGACCAAACTGGCCGTAAATGTTGTACTCCCCAGCAACCAAAGCTGCTACAAGATGGAACTACAAAAAGCAGACTGGGAAATTTATTCTGACAGACCTATACGAACCCCTAAACATACGCAAGTATGCTGCTGGGGTTGCAGACTTCAACAAAACCCTCAAAAAACAGCCACGAGTCCACCCCCCGGTCGAGACCAAACTACAGCCCATTCTGGACGGACGAATTAGAACAACTAGAAGTAGAACCTAACAGCAAGAAACATTGCAGAAATAGAAAAAACAACAGAAACAAACATTAAACTTAAAGCCACCGCAAATACAACGAACTAAACGAAAATGCTAGAAACAGCTGGATAGAAAAACACAAAGCCTTAACCTAGACAGAGATGGGAAAAAGTTGTGCTATTGAGAACTAAACAAGAAAATAAATACAAGCACACAATCACCATCAAACAGAATGATGAACAGCTAAGCGGAAACAAGCTGCCAATATCCTTAGTGAGCACTTTACCATTTAAAACATATGATGTTCCTGAAGAAAGGGGAACCATAAAGAAGAACAATGGCTCACGACTCTTCCCAAAGGTTTCCCAGGAGACTGCAATAATTACAATTCATAGATTGAAAACATTGCTCTCTAAAGAAAAAATACCGGCATGGTGGGGTAATTTAAAGAAATGATAATAGAAATGGGACGACAAACAAAAAGAAGCTCTGAAATATTTAAGCTTTGGGTGGAAAGTGGCGTTATACCCAAAGAATGGAAGAGCTATTGTCCGATAAAAAGGCGGGAAGGATCCCCCAGGGCCCCAGCAGTTATAGACCAATTAGCCTACTGGTCAGGAAAATTGCTGAAGCATGATCAACACCAGACTAATGTGGCATTTGGAAGAAAAGGGCTGCTACTCCCCCAAGCAGGCTTTGAAAACACAGATCTACAGAAATCAAGTGATTTACCATCCCAGGAGATGGGATGCTTTTCAAAAGAAAACAAACCCTTTGCAGTATGGGTAGATCTGGAAGGGTTTTGATAAAGTGTGGAAGGCTGGCCTAAAGTGAAGTTCTTGAAACCTGTACAGGGACAATGTACAAATGGATATCACGTATCTGAAAAAGAACTGCTAAAGTGCAAGTGCAAGAGTTCAAGCAGGAAAACAACACTAGAACAAGGAGTTCCCCAGGGTGGAGTACTGTACAACACTGTTCCTCTATACATCAATGACCCTAACCGAACATACCCAGAAGGATCCCACGCCTTGTATCGGATGACCTGGCCCTGTGGACATCAGAGGAGGCGCACGCTGCAACAAGCAGAATACAACAACTCCATCCCTAGACCAATGGTCCAATACTGGCTGATCAAAGCCAATGAAAGAAACGACATATCGTTTTCTCCTATCAACAAGCCCAAAGTCCAAAGCTCCTACTAAATAACCATATATTGCTCCCAGAAAAACCCCACATACCTTGGAATCACCTTGACCAGCCATGACGTGGCACCAGATTGAAAAAACAAAACCGGCAAAATCCAGGATGGCAATCATGAAAAACTAGCTGGAACCCCGGGAGGGCAGATAACAATGTTTAAAAAAGCTTTATTTTGGATATGTTGCCCGACACTGGGCTTGGGAATCTCTGCATAGGCAACTGTAGCCCAATCCCAAATTCAATAAATCAACCGTTTTCAGAACCAAGCTAGGTTCAGGGAATGGATCTACTCCAATACAGGAAATGGAGAAGACCACCGGCCTACAACCAATGGAGGATATAAGAGACAGCAGAGCACAAAAAAAAGCAGAAAAGTTCAAGAGACTAGAAGATCACCCAATGTACCACAGAATGAATGGGCGGAAGGAGCAATTAAAACAACCAACTTTGCAGCACAACCAGAATTTATGACAAACAACCATCATGTGCTGAAGTTACCCAAACCACTAAAATACACCAACACAAAACAGATATGGGAACAAAATTCCCAGAGCTGAATGAGAACATCACAGGGATAGGAAAAAACCAACAAACAAGTGAAGAAAGAAAAATCCTGGCCACCGAGTACCTAAAAGGGAAAACTTTCCTAACAGCAGGGACCCATGTTCTACAGATGGGTCTGCAGCAAATGCAACTGAAAATGGAGGAGGAGCCCCAGTGCTCGGTGACATGGAAACTCAGGAAGCTAAAATTAGGACAGGAAGGTTCTCCAGCATTACAGAGCAGAGGCAGAGGCCCCAAAACGGCAGCAAAACCATAGTGTCAGAGGAACAGTAAATGAAAACCTGGTATTTCTTACTGATGTCTGTCAGTAATTACTGCTCTAAAAATGAAGGCGATAACAACGAAGGGAAATCCAAGCATCACTACACCAAGTATGCAACATCTTCTCTAGAATGGTAATACAGTGGATACCATCTCACTGCGGAATACCTGGAAATGAGACTGCAGACATATTGGAAAAAACAGGAAGCAGGCTACCACAGACAGACACCAGTATGACATATGAGGAAGCAAAAGTACGGATAAAAAAGGCCTACAAGAACAAATGGCTGAGAATCACCCAGGGCATGAAAGGGCGATCTTACCACCAACTAAGTAGAGAGGAACAGGTTGTCATTTTCGTCTACGAACAGGGCACAAAAGACTGAGGTACCATCTGTTTAACAAGTATAAAATAGCCATCACATATGTACATTTGGGACCAGCAAGATGACAGAGACCCCATACGCAAGAATGTCCAACGTACATGGAACAGAGAAAAAACACATGGCCAATCCCATATCAGTCCAAGACAAGCTATAGGAGATGCATGGACTCGGTTGACCTAACTTACTTTAAGTATACAAATCGATGTCTGAAAACGTTGGAAGAAGAAGAAAGAAAAAAGAAAACATGCTCTGAATATTTCACGCGAAGATAAAGGATATTCTCTATCTGGTTATGCAAATTTGTACATACCATAGGTGTGGCAAGATGGGAAAACCACAAAAGAAAACCTAGTAGATATATCAATCAACACGACGGAGTTGTTAGCCTAAACACACTGAGATACATGCTTGGGAGGAGATCGGAGCAATTATGGACCGTCGATGATCCCACAATAAATAATGAACAATTATTAAGTGTTTCCATGTGAGGGCCCCAATTTATCAACACTCTTTCACAGTTCTTCTCCTTTGGTATCCATGTTCCTTTGGACGCTCAGGCCTTTTCTCATCCTGTCCATTAGAGGAACTGTTCTACTCAATGTCCCCAGAGGATACAATATATTGACCAATACCCTCCATCTTCATAATTTATGGGGGTTTTCCCAATTATACAGTGTGTTTTTCAAAACCTCTTTCTTTGCTATATTAATCATTACAAAAAAGGAATTACAATAACACGTGTACTCACATCTACAGTTTTAATTGACTTTCTTTTAAAAGTCAACTCTTCATTCTCTTCTTGACATGGGTTAACTCCTTCTTAGATCTTCCATCTTACACTCAAATTTGTGTTAATAGTCTGACATTCCTCTTTTTCCATCTCAGCAAACCAATGATATATTCTTGAATGTTACAGCAATTTGCTAGATTTATTAAATGAAAACAAAAGATTAATAAATTAAAATTCTGAAGGATGTTGTTATGAAATAACTCGTCCATGTATTGCTGGGCTCTCAAAAGGGGGCAAGAATGTAACACTGCGACCTACAAAGGGATGGCATAAGGGGACTGATGTAGGAAATGCACAGGCTACTCTAGTAAAAAAACACCCCAGACATTGGATGGCTGGCCTCTTTTAAACTGGCAATACAATTGCTCTTAGGCTCAGAAACACATAAAATCACACAGAGTGGTTAACAAGTGGCTGATATAGAGCGTTAGAAGAAGAATACCTTTTTTTTCAAAAATTAAATAGAATAGACTTTGGCTAGACAGAGTAAATCAGCTACAATCTACATTCACTATTTACCTAGCACTCATTCTCTGCTGTGCAGTTAGAAGATTTCGTAGTTCAGTAACTGTCTGCCTGTGAGCATCTTCTGTTGTCTGTAGTTTCACCTCCAAGTCTCTCAGTTTCACATGCTGTTCTTGTTCTATCAGAGCCAGCTGTTATGATTTGAGAAATAAAATTTCAGTCCATTTATAATTCTGCGATACATAGTCAATATTTATATTATCTATCAGAGCCAGCTGTTTTGGATTTAGAAATAAAATTTCAGTCCATTTATAATTCTGCGATACATAGTCAATATTTATATAGCCAACAACCTCTTAGGACAGTTTCTATTATATAATGTTTAACCACTAGGGAAAGCCCATGTTACATACTGTTTTAGGACTCGATTTCCGGTCGCCAACATGTTGGGTGTGAAAATTCCTAACGGATAAACGGTGCGCGATTTCTTGTGATTGCGGTGTGATTTACGCGGTTTCTGGCTACTATAAGCGGATAAAAGCGTGCGATTAGTGTCCGTGTTTGTGTATGTATGGTCAGAGCAAACGCCTGACCGCACATTGTGGCCCTGAGCGTGCCGGCGCCGTATCGGAGAATAGCGTGACCTGTTATCGATAGGTGCGCACAGCGTGGCGATGGACTAAGAGCGAGTCCAACCTGCTGCCTTGTAGGTTAATAAATTAAGGCTAAGGTGGGCAGCCTGACAGAAATGCCGCGAAGCGGCACAATGTGCAGCTAATTCGTTTCTGACGACATCGACTGGTGGTGGTGGTACATACTGTTTAACCAATACAAATAACCATGATTAAATACTGTGTAACCACTAGGGACAGCGCATGATTAAATACTGTGTAACCACTAGGACAGCCTGATTAAATACTGTGTAACCACTAGGGACAGCGCATGATTAAATACTGTGTAATCACTAGGGACAGCCCATGATTAAATACTGTGTAACCACTAGGGATAGCCCATGATTAAATACTGTGTAACTACTGCATACTGTTTAACCAATAGAGATATCCTATGTTAAATACTGTATCTTCTTCTGCTTCATTCACTCTAGCATAACCACTTACAAATCCTTCTCTGTGATTTTTGGATAATTTGAGACATTTCAAAATAAGTATGTTGCGGTTTTTTTTTAAACAATCCCCTCACTTCTTTCATGAATTTCCTTTGGGCACCATCTCTTTCCTGTTGAACTTCCATCATCCTTTTGTCCATGTCATTCAATTTGTTGATACTAGTCACACGATCTTCGTTGATCACTTCAAACTCAGCCTGAATACTGGAAAGCCTCTCTTGCAAACGTTTGGTCTCTGCCTCCATCTGGCTTTTTTGTTGTTTGTTGCTAAAATTGAAGAGACACTGAGTATTAATATACATTAATAATATCACATAGTTTCAGGTGTTATGGAAATGAGTTGTTTGTTTCGTTCTTATCAACAAGGTAGACACTCTTTATGATTGTGGTTTGTGTGGATGACGTGATTTGAGCACTTACCGCATGTAGGAAAAGCACATCAGAATTTCAACTAAAGTGTATGTACATTATCTAACAGGTTCAAAATTTGTACAGAATGGTAACTGTAGATTTACCAACAGAAAAACGCCACTTTAACCCAACGGGACTGCAGAGCCGATATATCGGTTCAGAGTAATGTTCATGATGTCGCAGAACCGATATATCGGCCTTTGGATGTCTATTCACGGAAACGAATGTATCTTCAGAACCCCTTTACTGAAGTTAAAAAAATCATCAGAAACGGAAAGTACATATATGTAGGTACATTACTATCTCCATTTAACAAATATTTGAAGAGGAAAGCAGTGTATTATTGTGTTTAAGTTGAGACTTTTTTGTGAACGTTAATGTTTCAACGATGTTTACAGTGTAATCTTGAGTACTGTTAGATCAAATTGTAACTTGTGATAGTAATGAAGAAGATTTAATTGATGGTAATAATGACATTTTATTGTTTATGAAATGTTTATGAAATGCAGTATCGATAGTTGTAAGTCTAATGTAAAAATTGCCTCTAAATAATGGGTGTTCCACATTCCATTTATTGACGTGTCCGCACTAAAAGTGAATATTATAAAAACTACTGCACCTAGCTAGATGAAACTTATAGAATATGTTCATATATAGATTATCTTCATTAAACTGCTACTTCTGAAACATCTATGAATATTAAGATGTAATACAAACCGGGGAGTAAAATATTTTTTATGATTTTTGTTTTTTTCAAAATAGTCATGCTACAATAATCTAATTTTCTCAAATGCATATCACCTGATGTAAAATATTATTATATTAATGTATTCCACATCCAATTAGCAACAATTTAATATATAATATGTCATACTTTAGAGAAACAGTACTAGAGTTATAAAGGGTTAAACTAATTGACATTGAATGTTAAATTTGAATCGCAAAATAAATGCGTCCAGAGGTCAAAATAATACAGGGCGAAAGGGTTAAAGTACCACATCTAGAGTTATACTATAGCATGGTATCAGATCTGATTAATCACAAGGAGGTTGCCAGAGCTGACATGCTATGTGGAAATGAGTGTCTTGCTGCACTATCTTGAATTTTGCTTATTCCTCTTCAACTCTAGAGTTCAGAGATCATCTAGAGAGAATATCACATTCTATTCTGACCAGGTCCCAATGCAAGTCTCTGTCTTTCAGGGAACATTTGATGTTGTCCTTTCATTGCTCTCTGGGTCTTCCTGGAGGTCTATATCCCCCTTTTTCTCTCATAATTGCTGTGGAAATCAGTCTTCTTATATGCTATCTAACATCAATCTTCTTTCTTTTTCTACTTTTGTCATCACACTGTTACCGGGTTGTTGCTCAGTGTTGTAGTTTTTCTGTTTTTTACTTGCTCTTCTCTAGTGGCTTGAGTGATAATTATTTTTGCTTTTCGACAGAATTCTTCTATGCCATCTAACCATCTTTTTGTGGTCTTCCTCTCACCTTCTTTCCTGATGTTCTGTTGTAGAAGACTGTATACATTTTGCAGTCTCGAACCACTGCATTCTTTGTTTCTCAATGTAATTCAAGCAAGGTACTGTCCCAACTTTTTTTCTTATGCTGATGTCGCTGCCTCTGTCTTTTCTGGTGTTGTTGATAACTTTTTGTAGGCATTGCATTTCACATGTAGTTATTTTTTGCGGCTGTGCTTTGCTCGCTCTCCATGTTTGGGTCTGGTAACACAAAGTAGGTATGAAAATGCTGTTGATCATCTATTGTTTTATAAAACCAATATTAAATTATAAGTGTCAATCAAGTATAAGAAATCGCCTGAGTGGTTACCTGGGCCCAAATTTGGGGTGTAAAGAATAGAACAACTGTTACCTGCCACACGTCGTAAGAGGCGAATAAGGAGGTTTGGCTGAAATCGGATGCACATCCTAAACGTGTAGAAATCTAAGCGTTTAGGGGCCTACCAAACCAATGTGCAACGTATACAAGTTCTTGGCAAAGATCAAACATATCACGAAGAGTGTTTAAAATTTGTTGTAAAGAACGAACGCAAAGGAGAAGTATAAGGAATAAACAAACAGGAACAATCACTTGCAGAAAGAAAGATGTGATTGCTACGAAAAATGCTAGTGACTAAGCTCAGTCTCCCCAATATACAAGATGTTATGAGAGCGTCTGGCAGAACGGATTAGAGTGTTGGCTCCCATGCGGGAAACCCAGGTTCAATCCCCGGTATGGTCTCTGAGTTTTTCTGTCGTGGGAATAGAGAAAAATCCTAACCTGAACAGTTTCGCTGTGACTGAATTAGCCATGCAGCCATTAAATGCCACAGGCTCATGTCTCCTCCCTATTCTAGACCACCCTAAAAAGCAGTATTACAGGAAGTAGTGACAATTTAAAAAAAAAAAATGAAAACGAATTCCTTACTTTTCCCCATTAAATTGAAAGAGTATCAACTGTTACTAAGTCTTTTTATAAAAGTTTTCATTAAAAAGAACAGTCTCACTTACTCCATACTTAATTTGTCAACCTGTGCCTGGAGATTATCAATCTTAACACTGGCCTCATCTCTAGCACGCTCAGCATCAATAGCTCTCTTGTTCAGCTGTTGGTAGGCCTCTTTTGATCTGGAGCCTTCTATCACTCCTTCTTTATAAATCTAAATGTAAAAACATGATTAGTTTCATTGAAGCTCAGTAAAAAGCAAGAAGTTATTCTCACATTGGGAAAACAATAAGCATCTTCTTCTTCTTCTTCAAACGCTCCATGTCGACCACTTGTTAAACCACTCTTTGTGATTTGTATGTGATCTGAACCTAAGAGCGATTGTACGTTGTGTCAGTTATGCACCTACAAGTAAGCCAGCACATCTGATTTCTGCGATGCTTTTTATTTACTAGGGTAGTTCCCTAGGCCCCTACACAGTCGCCTCTTATGACATGCCTTTTAGGTCGCAGTGTTAGTATTCTTTACACTACTTGCGAGTCCCGGCAACACACGGGCGATAAGCATCTTAAGTATTTCTTCTTCTAGCGTTCACCTGCTATGTATTCAGGCATAGTCAAAGCAGGTCTTCACGCCTGGGACTGATTTTTGCGTGAAGACCTGCTTTAATTTTTTTTCAGTAGCCTCTGCCATACAGGCGTGCCATCTCCGATTTCAGAGGTGATCTTAAGTGCTGAAAAGAATGAAGGTTCTGGTAGAAATTAATTGTTAATGATGCTAGGTACGACACATGATGATTATCACCTTTGAAGTCAGAGTTAGGGTCACCTGAATGGCGAGGGACACTGGTGATAAGGAAAGCAAGCCTTCATGCAAAAATTAGTTAGAGGCACCATATTAGGCATCATGACTACACCTGAATTCATCACAGAGTGTGAACAAGTAAGAAAAATAATGACTATCAATCACACTTGCTGCAATACAATTTCTGATATATGAAAAAATGTATACTACTTAAGTAGATTCAGTATTAACATTTTTTGTCCAAAAGAAAATATAACATATAATATTAAATATATATATATATATATATATATAAACATATTGTTTTATTTATATATTTCTTTGGTAGTAGTTTTTTATGGCAACACTGACTAGAAAATACAGCTTGTTTTTTGTGTGTTTGCCTGCTATGAATTTAGACGTAGCCATAGCACCTAGTTTGATGCCTGATTTTTGCATGAAGGTTTGCTTTCTTCATCACCAGTGTCCCTTGCCAGTCAAGCAAGCCTTACTCTGACTTCAAAGATACTTAAAATTTATATCCCCAAGTAAAGGATCAGGGTTTCCTGTAGCCAAAATGCTTGTTGTTTACACAAAAGATTTTTGGCCTAAACCCTGGAATTTCCGCAGCATGTGTTGACTAATGCAGCATGAACCAACTTCCCAAAAGCGACTCCAAAATATTGATGATTAACTCTTTCCACGCTTTAAGCCGCACACTGTGCCACGGCGGAAATCCGTTGCACGCTTTAAGCGCACACTGCGCCATAGAGTTGCTTCCCTTATAAGAAGTCTTTCTAGTTTTACTTCTACTGTTTTACTTATACTACTTTTCAACCTTGTTATTCTATTTGGTTGTCCAGTTTTCTTTAATTTAGTATATAATAAGATATATATGTTTATTTATTGACGAGTAGTCGAGATCGTAATTTAAAAAAATTATTTTTTTACTTCCTTGAATTAACTGCTTAAAAATTGAGAAAATAAATGGGCGTGGAAAGAGTTATGAAGCTACAGATTAAAATACCCAACTCCGCTATAGAGGACTCCCAAATGTAGATGATTATGAAGTTATAACTTAAAGTACCCAATTCCACTATTGGGGACTCCAAAATGTTGATGATTATGAAGCTATAAATTAAAGTAACTTACCTGTTGCAATTCTGACTCCACAGCTCTCTTCTCTCGCAAAAGTCTATCAAGTCTGGACTGTTTCTCTGCACCATCCTGAAAATAATAGATCTTTTGAATGTGCATCTCTCTCTCATATTTCTTCTCATTACCAAAGGAAAACAGAGCTGCAACTAATCACTAACATTTATATTAGTTTTTCAAGTCAATGTTTCTAATGGGATATAGTGTTGAAACTATTCTTGACACTATTATCAGTTTTCCATTGCAGTTTCTGTAGCTTCTTCTTCTTCGAACGCTCCACAATGACCACTTGTTAACCCCTCTGTGTGATTTGTATGTGATCCGAGCCTAAGAGCGATTATACGTTGTGCCAGTTATGCGCATCCGATTTCTGTAGAACTTTTTATTTGCTAGGGTAGCTTCCCTATGTCCTACATCAGTAGCCTCTTACAACATGCCCTGTAGGTCGCAGTGGTACTATTATTTGCTTCCATTGCAGTCCCTGGCATCACACTGCAAGTTTCTGTAGCAGTCATTTTACAGATTTGGGTTGTTAGTCTTAACCCAATCTTGGAGGTGATATTGTCAAATAGGACACACATTTGGGGAAATATTTGAATATTTGGAAAGATTTTACAAACATAAATCCCCACTTTATATTTCCACATCTATTAAATTATATTGTAGCATAGTGTCAGATTTTATTACTCACATTGGAGGCCATCCGAGCAGACTCATGTCTTGAGTTTGCATCAGTAATCATTATTTAAAAGCAAACGGCCGGCTACGCAAAAGGTGAATCTCAGAGATAAGAGGCACAACAAAAGACACAATTTATGAAGAGCACACAAGGGCTCCAGAAATCTCTTCCTATCCTGACGCTGTGAGGCAAAACAGGATTGGAGAAAAGAAAGAAGATTTTTTTGTTAATTGTATAGTTTAGTTTTGTTGTATTGTTTTTCCTTGTATTATAAAGAGTAGTAGGAAGATGTAATTTCTATTCTAGTGATAGTTTCATTACATTGGCTAACATCAGACCATGTAGTTTAAGTTTTGTTTTGTTTTTATATTCGTCCTCTAGGGTTTTCAATGTTTTAAAAAAAGGCAGATCTTGTGCTTTAGAATATTTCTAATTGGACTGCATTGTAGCAAGATGTCCAAGCTATTTTATTTTCTGTACATAACTGACATACTGTTCTGTGTTCATTAACTTCTTGGTTCATTTCATTTCTCAATCTTACTCTCCTGCTGTGTAGAACAGAGTGATGATTTAATGATACCCCCTTCTAGTGTCAGAATGAAGATTTAAGGATAATCACTTCTAACATCAGAATGGAGATCAGCAAGTAGAAACAGAGAGCATCGAATCCAATATTGGACCACCAGAGAAGGTATGGTTGACTTGGTTGTAAACATTTCTCATTGTATTATTAGTTTTTGTACTGCATACAGATTGTTTTCTTTAACCTTGCGTGATTATTACTATTGATAATTCAGTCGAACCTTACTCCTATTTCAGAGGTACTTGTAATTTAGGTCCTCAAGTAAAGGATCAGGGTTTCCAGTAATCCAGTCGCATACCATGTCATCTTATTTCTCTCCATTCCTTGCAGAGAAATAAGATGACCTCAACTCAACAGCTGTCCTCCTCTTTTCCCGAGCTCATGCTGCTTTCTTTATGGCTTTCCAGGATAGTCCAGCATCCTTCAGTTACTCAAGAAGACTCTGTCTCCAGGTGTGTTTCGAACATCCTTTTTCTTTTTCCTTGTGGGTTCCACTCAAGTGCTTGTCTAGTAACACTCGACTGTGTCTTCCACAGTGTGTGATCGACCAATCGTCACAAGCTGCGTCACACCTACACATATTTTTGTCAAGTAGGACTCGAACTAGGAATTTCCCCGGCACTTCCCTATTTACAACCCTCTATATAACCAATGATATGAATGCAGAAAAGGAAGAATGTCAATAACAACACTTACCATTTCCAGAGCATGAAGTTCTTCTGTTAACTTTGTTATCTGTTCATTACATTGTTTTCTGACATTATCCACCTGCAAGTTAGCAAAATAAATATTTACCTTTAGTCAGTCACTGGACAAATATATCAAATCGAATTAATTTGTTGAAATGAATTAGCTTTTCAGGCGGGATGTGATGAATGTGACGTTCCGCAAGGGACATGCTACCTCTTGAACTTGAATTAAATTGTACTACTTATTGAGTTCTCTTTAGTTTAGTGGTTGGATCATCATCACTGCACTTCGAAACAATTAGTCTATAAGTGCTCTGATCTCCTCTTCAATATGTCTCTTAGTGTGTGGTAACTAACGACACCAGTTTTTTGTTGCTTTACTATTGAGTTCTCTTTACAGGATGACAACAGTAAATTACTAACTGGCAAGTGTAAGCAGATAATAGGTAGAAAAAAGAATAATAATTTGCTTAAAAATATACAAATATTTGTCTGTAAAGTAAAACACAACTTGGAAATCAAAATAAAGGGGTTAACAGTAATTGTACAATTTTTCATCTCATTAGTAGCATCTGAGCTCACTGTAAAGAGTCCAGCACAAAGACAATATTTGTAGTATATATGTATTGGAAACTGCATTGGTTGCATGTTTTCACAGTATTAAAATTTCTTATGTCACATTCTATTGCCAACAGTGTTGAGTTGGGGTTTGGGAGGGGGGAAGAGAAAGAATATCTTTATCATTTTCTATAAGTGGGCATTCAGATAAATCCTTTGCAGCAACAGAAATACGAACTTTAAAGAGATTACAGCACTGATGTCATGTTGTATTCCTCTTGCTTAGCTAATCCTAGCACTGACATCTTAGTGTACTCCTCCTTTTTAGCTAATCCTAGCATTGGCATAATGGTGTGCCCCCCCAACTTTGCCAATCCTAGCATTGACATCATAGTGTTCTCCTTCATCTTAGCTAATCCTAGCACTGACATCATAGTGTTCTCCTCCATCTTAGCTAATCCTAGCATTGACATAGTGTACTCCTCCATCTTAGCTAATCCTAGCACTGACATCATAGTTTTCTCCTCCATCTTAGCTAATCCTAGCTCTGACATAGTGTACTCCTTCAACATTGCTAATCCTAGCACTGATATCATGGTATACCTTTCCATCTTAGCTAATCCTAGCACAGACATTAAGGTGTGCTTCTTCATCTTAGCTAATCCTAACATTAACATCATGACTCTTTCATCATCAAGATGTGTATCCTTTGTAGGATGTTACTCTCTTTGCAGCACATCTGAAATTCACTCTGTCTCTTGCCAGTTCACCCACTTAGTCGATGGTCATGTTCATGGTTTCTTTAATATCTTGTAGCCATCTTCTTCTTGGTCTGCCTCTCTTCCTGGGACCCTGCCCTCTAGTATTGTTCTTTCCAGGCCATTGTGATGCTTGATGTGACCAAAGTATGTAATTTTTCAGGACATGTGTGTTCTTTATTTTTTCTGTCCATGGTAATTTGATGCATGACTCTTTATAAGACCAAAATACTTTCACTTTTCATTGTCCAATCAACTTTCATGTTTAATTCTTGTATCATGGATTTATTTGTTGTTTTCTGTGTCCCTTTTTAAGAACTTCTACAGATTTATATTCAGACATAGATGTACTTCTTAACTGATTTGTTAAGTCTCCTGGTCGAACAGCCATGCTGCGACAGAAAAAATCCACACCCTTAGAAATCTAATTTTAGTAGTTTATCTGTCAGGTTACACAGTTTGTCCTGTTCCTTTCATTTCTTAAGAGAAATAGATGCTCTTCTTTTAATCTATTTGATGTGTCTTTATTGTTAGTCTTCTTTCTTCTGTCCTTCTCTGCTATTTTTTGGCGTTAAGCGTCACATGTTTAACTGATGATTGTTTTCCGAGATAGTGCACACTTGATCTCTTGTTATGATGTGACATTGTGGAGTTTTAAGATATCTGTAACTCCATCAATCCATCTTTTTTTTTTTCTTTTTTATGATTCTATTTTCAGGTTGTACGTTCTTGCACAGATGCGCTGCAAAGAGAGCAATGTCCTATAAAGGATACACACCTTGATGATGATGATGATCACGCTCTTGCAACTGATGTAGTCAGGTTCATTCTCACCAAGTGGTCAAACCATTTGAGTCTCTGTTTATTCAATGAATCTAACAACAGGTGATTTTTTTACTGTTCTTCTAATTTCTTCATTTCTTATATGGTCTCTTCTTGTTACCGCTTTCCTCAAGCATTTCATTTCACAGGTTGTAATATTCCCTTCTAGTTCTATTGTCAGTGCCCAAGTTTGGAACTGGTAGCACAGTGTTGGTATGAAGATTACATTTACAATTTGTTTTTTTAGTTTCATTGTTAGTTTAAAAACAAACACAAACGAAAACCCAAATGCTTTATGATGTTATGTTGCAATAAATAACCATCAAATCTCTATATTTACACAAACTACTGACCTCCTCTCTGGTGCGAGCCCCTGCCTTGTTGATTAACTTTGAAACAACTCCTTTCATTTCTTCCAATTCTTGTTCCTTCTGTTGAGCCACCATCACAGCCTGCATGGAATATTTATATACAGAGTCTGATCTCTCTGGTATGATAAGATCGCATATTATTTTTAAATATTATTTTGCAAACTGGCATACAGTTGTCTCATCTACCAAGTCATGAAAATTGTTTTTCTTTCTTTCTTTCTTTCTCGAATCCTGTATGTCTCACAGCGTCAGGTCAGGAAGAGATTTCAAACGGGCCTAGTATGCGCTTCGTAGATAGTCTCTTTGTCGCCTCTGTTATCTCTGAGGTCCATCTTTTGCGTGGTGGCCTTTTGCTTTGTACCCATTGTATCGGAGCAGCATTGCTCTTAGTAAAGAAATACACATATGTCTCATATTCACATCAACTGAGCTATAGAATGTAGGATCACATAAAGGTTTGGTTAGAACAGTCCTGCTTGAAAGACTTAGTGGAGCAGTCTTAGTAACACTTTTTATTTGCCACTTTGTCAAACCCTTATATTTGCCACTTTGTCAAACCCTTATATTTGTCACTTTGTCAAACCTTTATTATTTGTCACTTTGTCAAACCCTTATTGTCACTTTGTCAAACCTTTATTATTTGTCACGTTGTCAATAAACACTTTTTTAACTTGCCACTTTGTTAAACAAAGATTTTTTAATTTGCCACTTTGTTAAACAAACACTTTTTAACTTGCCACTTTGTTAAACATTTGAACTTGTCCCTTTGTTAACAAACATTTTTTTTAACTTGATACTTTGTCCAACACTGTTTACAAAATAAGAACACAACAAACCTGATCTTTCTCTAGAACTGCTGCTTCAACCACTTGTACAGCTTCTCTGACTTGGATGATGGCTTCATTCTCTTTAACTTCAATATTAGATCTGAAACATCAATAGCTCAAATATACAACCAGTCTTGATCAGTTTACAAAATTCATCTTCATCTCTGACTTAAAACCCTTGGTGATGCATGCATCTTCCATCAGATATATTCATGCCATCACACCCAGCACAATGTTCTAAAATTATTTCCATTGTTTTCTTGTACTTATACATAAGGTCTGTTAATATTTTTTTAAAGATCCTCAACAAAAAAGGGTAGAAGCAGAGTAACTAAGTAAGCAGTAATCACTGTTTTAAAGATATAGAAAGCAAATTGAATACATTTGAAAATAGATGTCTCGAAAAATAATGAATATAAAATGGAATGAATTCAGGAGAAGTGATGAAATCAGAGAAATGTCTGGTCAACCACTAGTGACAACTGTTATAAGAAGGAGAAGATGGAGATGTGTTAGACACACCTTGAGAAGAAATGATCAAAGAATACCAAAGCAGGCACTGAAGTTGGAGGCAAATGGTTCAAGAAAGAGATGGATGCCCTAGGGAAACTCTGAAACAAACTTTGCAGAGAGAGGCAAGAAATATCTGACTCAATTCCATGGCAGAGATTGAGCGAGTTACCCAGGACAGAGCGATATGGAGAAAATTACTTGCATTCCCTATATAATGTATAACAGTGAGAGAGAAACATATAATAACTGTGCCATACTGATTTCTACCTCTAAAGTACCTGTGTTTCTCAGCTGACATAATATAATAAATTTTGTAAGTTTTATCTAGATTTAAGACAAAAGATTGCATTCCTTCGATTGACTCTATAACATTTTGCTGCCAACTTTTACCTCTGTGTCTATTTAGTCTTACCAGGGTTTGTTTCACTTCATTTTCTCCAATCCTGTTTTGCCTCACAGCATCAGAATAAAAAGAGATTTATAGAACAGGCTTTTGTGTGCGCTACATAGTGTTTTTCACAGTCTTTGTTATTTTTGCGGTCCACCTTTTGCTTGGACAGCCTTTTGCTTTGTATCCACTGTATCAGAGTAGGATTTCTCTTTGAGTCTGTTTTATAATCTGCTTATGTGACCGAACCATTTACTTTGCTGTTTCTTGATGAAGTTCAGTACTGATGTCATATCCCCATTTTCCTGATGTCTTCATTTCTAAATCGGTCTCTTCTTGACACTCCCAGCATTCTGCATAGACACTACATCTCTATCGTGACGAGTTGTCTTCTATCGTTTGATATCAGCGTCTACCAGGTTTCTAACAATGAAAAATCAAAACACAAACTTATAAATTCCTAACCCAATTAATGTTACAGTCAAATAGGAAAATTGCAGCAAATATTCTGATAAACACGCAGACAATTAAGTTTTTACAAGTCACAACATTTAATATACGAGACAATATTTCAAGTGAACAACAGAAATATTGAATATAAACGTGCCACATTAAACACATTTTGGGACTGAACATGGAAAAAAAATATGAACAAACAATACAACTTATATGAGACTTACATCTTTCTCTGCAGTTCTGCGACTCGTGTATGCAGAGCTGAGTTTTCCCTTCTCATTTCATTAGCTTCTTTTGTTATTTCAGACAACCTAAAGTAAAATCAATGAGTGGAAATAAAAACAGCAACAAAAATCAAACAAAGTATATTTATGCATTGCGATATAAGTTTTAAAACATTAAGAAGTTGGGATCGTAGATAGAGAAGTTGATAACATGCAGCGTTAGTGGTCACATGTTTTGGAAATTACGGGGTTCGATGCCATGCTGGGGCTTTCAAAATGAACAAACTGCATCACTGAAGACCATATTTAAAACACAAAGATGAAATGGGCAGTTATGTCATAGCATTGGCTACAACAGTTCTCCAATCAGCAGCGGATGGGAAAAAGAAGATCTGAACACAGAAAGGAAACATAAGAAAAACTTGGGAGAAATTGTTGTCTGGTGTGGGAAACGGTTGATAGAAAGATGGCAACAGTGGATACCTCTTGTGGAAGCTTTATGTATAAACGGAACATGAAGAGGATATAGATAGATCCTTTGATTGTTTACTTGCTTTATAAGACCATCATCATTGCACTTCAGTGAGCAACCATTTGTGCTCTGATACTTTTTTTTAGGAAGACCTCGGCGGCGGTGCACAAACTCTGTAGCATCGGCAAGGGTATCTGGCGTAATTTTGAGAATGGTGAAAATTTGTAGAAATATTAACATTTTTTAAAGGAATTTTGCCTGGGTAGTGGTTTTCCAGAATAGTCTTATAGATTTTTAACTGAGGTTTTCTTTTACATTCTCAACGTGAACATGGAACCACGATTTTTAATATGTGTTTCTTATAGAATTAAGAACTCAATCTCACCAACACTGAAATCAAAGATCACTAGAGAAATAGCCTGATCGCTCCATATAGCAACTGAACTGAGTACTTTGAAGCAAGTAGTCTATCTCCACACCAAAGAGACATGTTGTGTAGCTGTTGTGTTTTAACCCACCAACCATTATGCTACGCAGACTTTCAACTGCTGCACCAGACTGAGCCACTATAGTGCTGCCCCAAGAGTAGTGAAGTCAAATCTATTATCCATTATAATTTAAAATGTAATTTACTCACCAACCACTGTGTCACACAGACTTTCTATTGTTGAAACAGACTCATACATACACCAACGAAACAAAACATGGCCTCAAGAACCAATTTTACAGAGCAAGCTATGGGGAACTCTCAAGGAACTCCAACTGATATGCAGCTTCATAGAAGCAACCCATCTCATGGTTTAGACAAGCATACAAAACTGAATGCAAAGAAGAAACAGACTGTGTCCCTATGGTTCTGTCTAAGGTGCAGTGAAGTCAAATCTATTATTCATTATAATTTAATAGCGTAATGATTACCTCCCCCTCAGTTCATCCATAATTCTTTTCAGCTCTATGACTTTGCTATCAGATAACCCTTCTTTGAAAATGGTGTCTGCATTTTCCTGAGCCTAGAAAACATTAAGAACAAATTTTACAGTATGTGCAGTCATCATTATATGCAATAGTTGTGCTTTTGCAAGGAAAAACCTGCAGTTGGAATCTACATAAACATTATAAAATATATATGGTTATTGAACAGATATGACAGCACTCTGGGTGGGCTCATAAGTGCTTAGTTGACGCTCTGTGGATGTTATGTAATGCGATCAACGTCATGACACATTGGGTATTCCCATTCGTGCTCTGTCCTCCGCTGCTGCAGCCATCCCAAAGTCCATTTGTTCACTGTACCCATGAGAAGTTGATTAGTTTATCTTCTCTCTCCACCATGAAGACGACACTGTCTCGCATGTCCAAACTTAATGCATGTATAACTTGTTGTAGATGTTTAAGGGTGTGCATGCTGGTACCTCCTGCTGCTCGTCAGCTAAAATACGCTCCTCATTTTACCTCTGAGATATAACCTAATGAATCGAAACTGGAAAAATACGTAACTACAAATCACTGCCAAATTTACATGAATGCATTCTGATCCAATCTATCTATTTCAACATCGTAGTTCGATCAGAAGTTTAATAAACAAATTTTAATTGGATGAATTTTATATATTTTTTAAGTTGAAAAATGTGAAAAAAAAATAATTCGGCCATATCCTGTTTTCAATTTGGTAATGAATATGTTAATTTATTGTAATTGTTAAATTTATGAACAATATTTTTATTTGTAAAACACATAAATATTCTGTAACTGCAGACTAGCAAGTGTTTCTAACAAAGAAAGAATCTGGAATCAAGTGAGAAAATAGAAATATTTACCTTCCATATCAGTTGCTGTTGTAGATCATGAATGGACAGTTTCAGTTCAGACTGTTTCTGAACTAAACTGAAATTTTCACTACGACAATCCCTGAAAGCGTAATGAGAAATAAACATAAATTAGTCAACTTTGTTATGTTTCAATATGAAATCATAAAGGAAGTTCAGGATTTTGTATACCTGGGAAGCCCAGTATTGCACAGGTCTAAACAGAGAAATGAGATGCCTTCTATGTACCTAGTGATAATCCACAGTGGAGGCTTGATCCCAATAAGATATCTGAGAATAGTTATTAACTATAGTTATTATCTGAGAATAGTTATTGACTAGGATGTGTGCATGTCCCAATTTCATTGCTGGGTATCCATGCCTGCTAGGAGTGACAGGTTCCGTCTTTGGTGTGAAAAGTTATGAAGTCTTCTATATTCTTGTATGTCCTAACACTGTCCACAAGACATCTGAGATTTGAAGAGTATCCTACTCTTAAGTGTAAAGACTACATTAATGGTTTAATAAATGACAGTCTTGTCAAAATGTACCACCACTGTACATTGAACAAGTTGTTTTTGGTATTGTATACATATATTCTAACAACATAAGAGGAACTCGCATAGCTGAGAATCATTGTGATGTTGAGATGCAGAAAAAGCGAGATGAGCGAAAAGACAAAACACCCACATGTTTAACCTTGATCATTTATGCCCCACCTGTGGTTGGGGATTGTGTTCTAGGATTGGACTCTACAGTTACCTCCGCACACACCAGAGGTGCAGCAGCACACCTCTGAGGCTGTTGTCATCATCGCTTGCGATGGACGGCTCATAATTTCAAGAAGTTGTTAGGTACGCAGTAATCAGTTCTTCTGTTGCTGGAAATATGCCGGTGGAGTGAGCTAAAAACTTACATAACTTAACTGTTGACAATTTAGTGCTTCTTTTACAGTTAATTCTTCGTCCAATTCTTTTCTTTTTCTGTTTGTTAATTCTAACAAAGATGTTGCATAATGTTTCTCTGTTGCTATATATATATTCTCAAGCTTGTGTTAAAACTAATAAAAGTAGTGTTGTGTATGATTGACGTAGATGTTGCATAATGTTTCTCTGTTGCTATATATATTCTCAAGTTTGTGTTAAAACTAATAAAGGTAGTGTTGTGTATGATTGACGTAGATGTTGCAGAAAGTTCCTCTGTTGCTACATATGTTCTCATGCTTGTGTTAAAACTACTAAAGGTTTTATATGTGTGTATAAAGTTTGTAAACATCAAATTACCTGAGATCATTTTGTAGAGACTCCACCTCCTTGTTAAGAGCTGTAACTGACTGTTGGTATTGCTCTTTGACCTGTTGTATGTCATTGTCACAAATTAGTGCATAGGAACCAGAGCTGACCTACACACCATATAAAAAAAACATTTCCAGTAGCCTTTTCAGACCTTACGGTATGAAGTGTCTTTCACTTCACATTTCTAGGCCCTAGTATGTATGATGTAGGAGGGTCAATTCATTTCCATACATGTGGATTGTCGGTGTGGGATTGAACCCACAACCATCTTTCAGACCTTAGGGCATGAAGTGCCTTTCACTTTCCATTTCTAGGCCCTAGTATGCATGATGTAGGAGGGTCAATTCATTTCCATACATGTGGAACGTCGAGTGTAGGACTGAACCTACAACCTAAATCTCCTGTTTGGTTAAACTCTCTAATTGTGTTCCAAATGTGATTTCAGTCCCTTTATACATTTTTTATATTTAAAACCTTTTCTCACTTACATTAGAAATAACAATTAACAAAACAAACATACAGATTTATCAAGTATGGTCACATTAAATGTTACAGTGGTTAAGATGGAACATTGTAAAAAGGAGGACATGGTTCCTAGAAGATAAGGTTACTGATGCCTTGTAGTTGATTGGGGACAATCAAAGGCTAGCGGAGCAAACCGTACACAACACTGGACGAGCGCGAACCAAGGTGTCCATTAAAACGACCGGTTTTGCTGGGCAGATGGTGCTCATAAGCCCGGGAGGGCAGGCCGTCTAAGGGTCACTGCCCTAAAAGAAAATGGGAACCTACTGCCTTTGGGTATTGGCTGGGGACAGCAAAGGCTAGCGGAGGCGAACCGTACACAAACGATGGTTGAAATCGAACACACCACCGAAGGATAAGCATCTGAGCTCCAATAGGTACTGAAGGCTTGTGCATGTACATCACGTTCTGATGTTTGGCTGTTTATATATCACAATAGAATGATAAAAACGGCTTAAGAATAATCAAGAGAGAGAGAAGATAAGATATAGGGTTAATCAAAACGACAATGGTGACAGGAAATTAAAGAAATATTGAATGTGACGACGGAAGAGGTCGGAGAATTGGATAAAGATTGATTCGGTTTCTGAATAAAATCAGTTTTGTTCTTTCTTCCGAGCTGTAATGAGAACATCATTCTGTTAGAGACATGCTACAAGAAGAGAAAGAAAGAGTTTACAAATCATTTTGGAATATAAAAACTGTTTATTGTGACATACAGTCTGTGAGACAACTAGTGTCATATGCTACCTGACCTGATGTGCTTGATGTTCTACAACTCTCCATTGATGACTATCTTTCTCCATCTGTGAGCAACAAGACAAACAAAAACATCAAATCAAGTCAAATTATTAACTATTCAAGAGAGGACAAAAATAACTTTGTAAAACTACTAAGCTCTGTCTTTAGCTTCTTCAGTTTTCTGAGCTTTTGAGATTCATTGTTGCAAATAGCACCCTCCTCCTTTCATCTCTGTTATAAGTCTTCTCTTTCCAATTTTAGTCTTCTCTTTCCAATTGTTGACTCCTAGTATTTCTAGGTCTACTTCAATATTATCTCTTCATCATCTTCTTGATGGTCTCTTTCCTTCATCTTTTTGTTCATGCAATTTTAGACTCCCTGTTCCCTGCCCTTCTTTCAATATGTCCCAGCCATTGTATCATATTAACCTTCATGATGGTGGTAGTTAATGGTAATTTAAACAAATTATAAATATCTTTATTGTTTATCTTCCTCCATTCTTCACTATTTTCATCCTTGTTGTGCCCAAAGATTCATCTTAAGACTGTTTTCAAAGGTCTATAATAATGTTTCATCTTGTTTTGTTGTGCTCCAGCTTACAGATCCATGTTGAACATTTGGTCTTATTAGTTTTGGTATATTGTGATCTTGATGTTACTTGACAGACACTTGAATTTTAGCAGATATTGTTGGACAAAGTATTCCTTATTTCCTGATAGTATTCTCAATTTTATTTCTTCTCTTATCATGTTGAAACTATTCAAGTTCCTATCCAAGTACTTGAACTGTTTCTGTTCTTTTGATTTTCAGATCTACTTGTATGTATTCGGTTTCATTTTCAATTTTTCTTTCTTGTTATTATCATATATTCTATCTTGTCTAGATTGATCTTTAATTCCATTTTTTCTTCAGATTCCATGAAGTGTTTGAATGTTCTCACAGTTGTCTTCTACTGAAGTAGGGGCCCCTATTTTTTCCGTGGCCATAGTCGTAGTATTTGTCGAAGATGATGACACTGGTAATTGATGGTAATGATTTACAGCACAAATAATAAATATCAACTATCTCTTAGGCTTCATAGTTTGTTTATTTGGTGATGGTTCTGCCTAATCAGACAAAACAAGTCTGTTCGTGTCTAATGTTTTTCTGCTCTCCTTATGTTTACTAAATGTTGCTAACTGACCGTCACTACAAACCTACGTCGATTAGGTTTTACTACGTCAATGTCTCGTTTTAGTGTTACCCTTCTGCTTAGAGAGTGTAAACACTAAGTCTGCTAATAAAAATATATAAATATATATATAAACTACACACTAAAGCTAACTGTCTGGTTCCTCAGCTGCCACCTGGGGGGAGGGGAACTGGCTAACTATGACACTACCACATCTATGGCATCTGCATAACCAAGTATTCTTCTTGTTTCATCTATAGCACTATCTTCCTGTACTTTCTTTATTTCATTTTATTCAGGCTATGTTAAAAGGACTGGGGACATGGCATCCCCTTGTTTTAAACTCATCATCATCAGATGCCGTGCCAGCTGGTGTAGGCGATCATGGAACTTCATAAATCTCTGTCCCTGATATTTGCTATCGTCTCAGATGTTGATGCTTTTCCGTGCCACAAAGTCAGGTTGTCTAAAGTTTTCTCTCTATCTTCCTCTGTCTTTCTCCTGATTTGACTGGTTGTCACAATGTGTTCTAAACCTCCCTTTCTCATCACATGTCTGAAAAATGATGACTGCCTCTTTCTTATAGTGATAATAAGTTTTCTCTGCATCTTGGTCCCATTCAACAGAGAAAACTGCCTCATTTAAATCCATGCTTATTTGAAATAGGTCTGACTTTCTGCATTTATATATAGCTATGTTACGTATTATCTTCCATGTATGGTAGGTATTTCAAATTCACTCATGATATTTCAGACTATTTCTATGAAATTCTATCTTTATATGAATTTCAAATAAGGCAACCTCTCTCTTCTCTCTCTTTAGCCTGTTACGCCCCTGGCGTTTAGGGCAGCAACAAACGGACACCATTCTTCCCTGTTCATGGCCTTCCTCTGTATTGTGTTCCAGCTATGATTCATTTCCTTCAGCTCTTGCTCTATCGTTCTCCTCCAGGTTGTCTTGGGTCTTCCACGCTTGCCTACCCTCTGGAGTCCATCTCAGTGCAGTTTTTGTGTCGGAGCCAGTCTCCATGCGCATCACATGTCCAATCCATCTCCAGCGTCTTCGGATGATAGTGCCCATATTCTCTTGTTGGCATCGTGCAAGCAATTCTTGATTCGAGATAGTAGTCGGCCAGTACACGCGTAAGATTTTTCGGAGACAAGTTGTATGAAAGGCGGAGAGTCTGGACATATCCTGTTCTGTCATTCTCCAGCATTCCGATCCGTACAGCAAAGTTGACAGCACACAGCTGTTATAGATACTAGTCTTGGTTCTGATGCTGTATTGGGCAGATTTCCAGGCGGTCTGAAGGGTCATGAATGCACTGCGTGCTTTACTCAGTCTTTTTTTAATGTCAGATCCAGCGCCTCCTTCATTGCTAATAACACTTCCAAGGTATGTGAAAGCAGTTGTATCTCGGAGGGTTTTACCTTCTAGTTTGACTGGTGCTGGGTTGCTATGTTCAGAGTCATTACTTCAGTTTTCTTCTGATTTATTTTCAGCCCAACCATCTCACTATATTGGTTAAGGCGGCAGGTCTTTTCCTGGATATCTCTATGTGTATGAGATAGGAGTGCGATGTCATCTGCAAAATCTAGGTCTTCCAGAGTGGTTGTGAGCGTCCATCTAATACCTCTTGCCTTATCTTCCGTTGTTTTACGCATCACCCAATCTATGACAGTGTTGAATAATAGGCTGACATAACACATCCTTGTGCACGCCTGTTTTACAAACTTTAGTTCTGAAGTTTCAATACTCATCAACTTGAGAGCAGCTTTTATAATATTTAAAAAACAGTGGATTCCATACTCTTAGATAGGCTGAAGACTTTGCGTGTATGCTATCAAAAGCCTTTTCAAAACACAAGAAAAGCTGAGTCATAGAAGTTTGCTTTGCTCATTCTGGCATTGTTTATATATCTAGAGCAAAATTGGCTGAATAATCAAGGAGAAAGATAAGATATCAGGTTTAATCAAAGCGACAATGTACGATTGATATTTGAAGTATTACTGGGAAGAGTCAGATATTGTAGTATTATTCAATCCAAAACTTTTGTCTTCTTGAGACTTGTCCATGGCATCATATCTTTAGGAGCATTCATAAGAGTAAAAAGAGTTTACAAATATTTTGAATTCTAGGTCTATTTGAATCATTTCTGGTTAAGACACATTCCTCCTGCCTGATTCTTGATGATTTAATTGCAATGATCTATCCTCTCATCTTACAATTGCCAATTTCAACATCATTCAAGTTCAATTCTGTATACTATTCAGAGGGGTCTTAGCAATTCTTTAAAACTGCTAGCCATCGATTTCTGTTCCTTCAGTTTCTAGTATTGCATTCTTATTTATGAGATATTTGATCTTCCTTAATGTTTCTCTCGTTATAGCTTTGTAATTTTACGTTCCTGTCACATTTTGCTGCTTTCTTCTACTTAATATTATCTTACATACATTTCTTGAGGTCTCTTTCCCTTATTCTTTGTTCTTGCTTTTGATACTGTTCTCTGGTATCTTCTTTCAGTCTTGATCTTTAACTTCAATTGTTTTAATAATCTTAACAAATTATTATCTTTTGGTTTATCCTTCTTTTCTTTTTCTTTGTGGACCCAAGACATCTTAACTGTTTCAGCTATAATAGATCGTTGTTGTCTCCATTTTACATCATGTGACATTTGTCTAGTTTCATATGTGATCTTGATTTACTTACAGACCCTTGAATTTTCATCTTGCATTATAAACTATCCCTTATTCCAAGTATCTTTTAGTTATCTCACATGAACTCTTAAGTTCTTCTTAACTGTCCTGTTTTTTAGTTTTAGATTACTTGTTGTGACTAGGTGGTTCATTTCAATCTTGTCTTTCTTGACTATTACATTATAGCTATCTTGGTCCATTGATCATTAATTCCATTTTTTTTATTCCTGCAAGTAGTGGAATACATGATTGTCTTCTAAATGTTGAAATGGGTCCTCCTATTCTGGAGATGTATATTTGTGCAGAAGTTATAACGGTAATTTCGTTGATCATACCACATCATATTTCATAGTTCTATACTTCTAGTTTGTCTTATTTGATGGATTCTGCCCTAACAGAATAAATCAGGATGTCTGACTTGTCTAATGTCTTTTGCTTAGTTTTACTAAATGTCTTTACTTGTCTTCAGCTATCATTAGGTTGCTACGCATTGTCAGATTGTATGTTTAGTTGTTCCCTTTGCTGATTTAATCAAGTCTGCTGATAGAATTTCAATTTAATAGAACTACCACGCCTAACTTCTGGTTCTCAGCTCCTCCTGGGGAGGACCCTGCTCAGAAAATGACACTTCACACTGTTCAGTGGCATTCTTACCATATTCTGTCATCTGTTTCATCTAGATAGTAGATTATATCTTCTCTTCTCTGTTATTTATTTTTTCGGTTTAGGACATTGTTACATTAGCATCCCCTTTCTTTACTTGCATTCAGATTCCGTCCTCATGAAGTGAGCTTCTTGGCTTCACCTTCCGTCATTGCAGTCATGACCTGTAGCCTTTCATGCCACGAGATAGGTTGTTGTTTTTCGTTTCACTTCTTAGTTTTTTTAGGATTGGGACTGTTGTCCAATGTTCAACTCCCTCAACCTGGAAGTGACTGCCTTCATAGGTTAGTTTCCTCCTTCCTTCAGTAAAACTCTTTTCCGCTTATTGAATGGTCTGACTTCTGCTTTATATTCGCTATGTTCGTCATCTTCCTGGTGGATCATTACACTCATGTTTTCACCACTACTAGAAATTCCTTATGGAAGAAATAAGGCAACTACCCAGTGGTTACTGGGGCCCAAATTTTGGGTGTAAAGAATAGAACCAGTTACCTGCCACGCATGTCATAAGAGGCGACTAAGGAGGTTTGGCTGAAATCGGATGCACATGTCCTAAACGTGTAGAAGTCTATGCATTTAGGAGCCTACCAAACCAATGTGCAACGTATACCGTTCTTGGCAAAGATCAAACATATCACAGAGTGATAAGAATTGGTCCTAAAGAACGAACGCAAAGAAAAAGGAGAAGAAGAAGAAATAAGGCAAAATGTATTAGAGCAGTATGTGCTTACAAATAAAACACAGTAAAATTATTTCAAACCTCCAGCACATGTTCTAATCGATCAACCTCTTGAGCTGCTTCCTTCCATCTTTCCTGAGCGGCTTCTTTTTCCTGAATAAATAGACCATAGAAGATTAAGTAGATTTCTAACATACACACAATGCAAATACTGTCATGATATAAATCTATCTATCTATATCATCTTCGTGTCTCGTTTGACACATAAGAGTTCCGCAAGAGATTTCCATTATTGCCGTTCTGCAGCCTTTCTAATAATTGTTTCCCAATCAGATGTCAGGCCAGAACTTTTAAACTCTCCACAGTTCTTTTTCATATTTCCTTTGGATGTCCAGACATTCTTTTCCCCTCTGCTATCCATCTGAGATCTGTCTATGCCAATGCCCCTACTGACATAGGCATACATGCCCAACCCGCCTCCATTTTCGTATTTTAGTAATGGCCTCCAATGATGTACAGTTTGCTTATTTTCATGTTTTATTTTATTTGGCCAGAACAATTTCAGGATTCTTCTTAAACCTTTATTTTAGAATGTCTCCAACTTGTGTATTATGTTTTGGGTCATCTTCCAGCACTTACTACTGTATAATAACACTCCCAGGACACTGCTTTTATAAAAATGATATAATTAGTCATACTGAATAAGGAAGAAACAGAATAATACCAGAAAATAAAAAATAGGTATTAAAGTCAACCAAATTAATTGATGGCTTTAGAGTTATCTTATAACTCCAGGTTGGTTGTTTAGTTTAATATTTTCTAACTGTAATTTTCTTTTTTTTAATCATGACCAACTCTAAGAATATTTTACTGCTGGATTAACTAATTCTGATTATTAACATTCATTCAATTTTGTGTTAAGTTTAATTTCTGTTATCCATCTTTTTAATGAACACCAACATCTACTGACTTGACGGTTTCTGACAAATCTACATCCCATTTCTTAATGGGTGTCTTCTTAACCTGCACATATATTCTTCTTCACCCTTCGCCCCCAGGGAGGCATAGGTCCGCAACCAAAACCTTCAAAGGCCTCCTATCCAAGGCCATCTTTTCCAGATCTCCCCACTCTCCCCATTTTCTAGCATTCCATCTCCCCTCACTTGTGGGGTCCCTCTTCTTCCTCGGGTGGAGAGCTATGAATTTTCCTGGTTGTGGTTTCTGTAGTGTAGTTTTTACGGTGGGTGCTGCAGATCCACACCCAACCTCCTAGTCGCCTTTACGACATGCGTGGCAGTAACAGTGGTTCTACTCTTTACACCCAATTTGGGCCCCGTAGCCACTGGGCACCATATATTCTGTTTTATACAAATATCTTTTGCCCACGCCAAACCTCCTTAGTCGCCTTACGACATGCGTGGCAGGTAACAGTGGTTCTACTCTTTACACCCGATTGGGCCCGTAGCCACTGGCTGCATATATTCCGTTTTATACAAAGTTCTTTCTGGTAACCACATTCTGCAAAAGAGAATGATTGATTGGACCATCATCATTGCACTTCTGTGAATAATCATGTGTGCTACGATCTCTTTCTTAAACAAAAAGATCTTAGCAGCAGTGTAAGAACTCTGTAGCACCGGCAAGGGTCCCCGATGAAATTTTGAAGATAATGAAAACATTTTGTAGAAATTTTATTTGTAATCTTACTAATGAATTTTGCCCGGGCAGCTGCTTTTCAGCCTACTCTTTTTGATTTTGAATAGCGAAGGTTTCTTTTATGTGCTCAACTTGAACATGGGATATATGTTTTATCGTCCGTCTCCGATAGGAGATTCAATCTCCCCTACACTGTGATCAGGGATCTCTGTAAAAATATCTGATAGCTCCATAGGGAAGCGAACCGAGTACCTTTGGCATGAGAACTATGTTAGACAATAACATTACTAAAGACAGAAATATACATAGCCCATCATGATACAGTATCAAATCCTATAATCTTACATTTGCAAGAAGATCAAGCTGACGCTGGAGATTTTGTATGATAAAATCACTGCCAGCTTCTCCATCATCACCTGCTCCAACATGACCTGATGGTATATGGCCCTGGATTATATCTTGAAGGTCCTGGCGAAGCCTGAGCATGATCCAAAAATAAAACATTGTTTATTTTTATGAAGCACAATTTATTTTATGATTAACAAAACATTACAGGGAAGTGTGTGGCTGAGTGGATAAAAAAAAATGGTTTTAAAGTCGAAGGATTGACTTCATTGCATCGGGTTTTACCCCATATGGCTCGGTCTCTCTCCTCAGAAATGGCACGTCACCTGCCTAGAGTATTGCACAAAGCACGAACTCCATAGCTCCAGCAACAATCCTAGAGGTCTCTGGAAAAACTGCACTCGTGAACAGAAGGCCGAGGTCCGTATTCGAACCCACAACCTTCGAAAGAGTGGATAAGAGGAGCACATATCTCTCTTTCAAGCTCGTCTCCAGGGGTCAGGGAAGAGTCCTCAAGTCTAATTGATGCACATCTTTCAAGTTTGGGGTGGGCCCCCTCCTGTCTGGTGATGCTCCACAGTGGAAGCCCCATCTTGTGAGCACATAAAATATGAGCACATTCATTATCAACTGCTTAATACATCATCATCAAATAGCTTGTCCTGAGCAGAACTTTGTCACCCCAACAGTCCTTTTGGAATTTTGTCTCTCATTAGCCAGATGTCCCACTTCTGTAGTCATCATGCTCAAATCATTAAATACATCCTGAATCCATCTTATCCGTGGTCATCCTCTTCTCCAGGATTCCTCCTTCCATAATGGTCTTCTCTAACCCATTGTGTCTCTTTATATGTCCAAAATACTTCAATTTCCTCATTCTTATTTGTAGCATCAGCCAGTTTTCTTTGGTATTGAATTCTTTCTGGATTTATCTATTTATAGTTCGATGTATGTGTAATGCAAACATGCCCCATTTCCATTGCTTGCTATCTATACCTGTTAGGGTCAATGTTTTTTGTCTTCAGTGGGAGAAGTTATGAAACATTTCTGTCCATATTCTTTTATGTCTTAACATTGTTGCAATGCATCAGAGGTTTGAAGAGTGGTCTTCTCTGCTTACTTTAGTAAAACTAACATTATACATATTTCCATACTTCTCAATTTGTTAAAATTTTACTACAGCTCCCTCCAATTTTTTTTAAGATCAGACTGTCTGGATTTTGAGAAACATATTTTTTTTGTTCTCCTCCTATAAATTTAGACACAGTCATAGTATATAATATGACGTTTCTGACTGATCTACTGAATGAAGTTATGGAGGTACATGATTGACACTACAGATGAGAGAGACAACACACATCGTGTACAACACACCTGTCATTTTCCTGGACTAGGCTCCTGGACTGCTTGCTCAGTCTCTCGAAATCATTCTGTTAATGTCAAACATGCGGTTACTTCAAACAAAATTCAAGTCACAAATATTAAACTGTAACAATTAGAAATACAAGAATGATAGCAATTTGTCCCTGTTCTAACCATGTCAATTAAGATGTAGTAATGGAGCTTCTGACTAATGTTTGCATGAAAGCTTGTGTATCTTACTAGGTAAACACGTAAAACAAAGTACTACAGTTTTACAAAATACATAAACAGTGACGATAAACAGCAACGTTTTGACCAAAAGGCCTTTATCAAGCAAACAATACAACAAGAATGCAATTTCGAGAACACTACAAATGGACGATTACATGTGGAAACATAACCTATCTGATGAAAATCTGGGAATAAAAACCGTTTTATTCCCAGATTTTCATCAGATAGGTTTATGTTTCCACATGTAATCGTCCATTTGTAGTGTTCCTCGAAATTCGTCATTCTTGTTGTATTGTTTGTTGATAAAGGCCTTTGGCAAACGTGCTGTTTATCGTCACTGTTTATGTATTTTGTAAAACTGTAGTACTTTGTTTTACGTGTTTACCTATTTTTCCAAGTTTTACTGCAGTCTCCACCCTTTTTCGATGTATCTTACTACTATTGTCCACTGCCATTTAGACAAGTCTTACTCCGACTTCGAAGGCACATGTAATTTAGATCCTGCTGGTATAAATACAACCAAACAAGACTTGATAATATGGTCTTATGTTAGGTGAACAGTTGAAAACAATAGAAAAATATCCCATCAGATGGCAAGCATATTTTAAGTGATACTTTGAAACTGTTCTGGTGCTAATAATTGGATGATGTCACAATTATTCTTCCTTAAGGGCTAGATAGTTGATATATTATATAAAACAAAGCGGTCTATAAAGTCTGCTATGCATCTGGCTCTGCATCTAGCAAGATTTGGAGTCAGCTAGTCCCTCTTCGGAAGGGCAAACAATTAGTATCCTGCTGATGACATGTAGAACACACAAGCCAACTCCACCTCTCAGTGTGACAATTTTCATCTTCCTTGCTAACTCTTTTCTGAACTCAATGACCCAGGTATTAAAATATGACTGGAGATGCCTGCACTAGCAAGGGATCTGGGTCTTGTTCAACTGCAAAGCCAGCACACTAACTGATTATGCCAGCAAGAACACATACTTTCTCTCACATATAAAACTCTTACCTGGAAGTTATTAACAAACCCTTGCAAACTATTAAACAAACTACACATACAATTTGTTGTTAAAGAAAACTCTCACTGAAACAAAGCATGGGAAAAAAGAACACTGACAAAATAACATTGCTTACCTGGAAGTTTACTAACTGCCCTTGTAAGTCATATATAACAGCATCATACTCTTGGAGCAATGGTGATAGTTCCCTGTAACATTTAACAATCAATAGAAACCAACATAGAATACTTATTTATATATATATATATTTCCCGATCCAGAAGCACTTGAGCTTTTCAGCTCTTTGGCTCGGTACTATGGACATTGTAACCCTTCGGTTCGGTGCACGAACACCGTAAATCTGGGGAATCTGTGACTTTTTCTGCCATCCTGCGGAATTGAACCCACACACACAGAGGGATAGTCACCCGCAGTCCAACGCGCTACGAACACGCTGGGCAGACGGGCATATATATATATATATATGTATATATATACTAGCTGATTAACCCGGCTTCGCACGGATGAAAGTTGTTAGTAATCCTTGATGAGGAATTGGTGAAGCCGTTCCAAGAGATGGCGTCTTCTTCTTCAGCGATTTCTGGTCATGCGCTTAATTTACTGTGGACCACAAAATGGGCAGTCAGCTTCAGGTCTGTCAGGTTTCCCCAAAGCTTCGTTTTCAGGTCACTGGGTGTGGTCACATGTTGCTTCTCAGCTCACCCAGGAGAGGACAGTCTTACAGGATATGCTCTGGTGTCTGCTTCGCTTGCTGACACTGGCAGAAAGCTGTTTGACTTATTCCTAGTCTATATAAGTGTTTGTTGAGTCTGCAGTGTCCGGTGCGTAGTTGAAATATAATGACCTGATCTGTTCTGCTTAGGTCTTTGAAGGAGTCTTTTCCATAATCATATCCAATGTTTGTCTTCCAGTCTACTGCTGATTTTCTCTGTATAAGGGTTTTGACCTCTTGAAAAGACAGAGTCGGATAAAACATATCAGTTTGGGTTTTATTTATTTTTTTAAACGAGTATTGACCTGATTTCGAGTCAATATTCTAAATTACACAGTTTGCTTAAACCAAAGCAAAGGAAAAAAAAATGCAATTTTTATAGCGTAGTTCGAAACAACAAATTAAGGGACACAATCCATGCCTATGTTGTATCTAGCAATTTGTGGATTATATCCCTTTACTTCACCTGCACTTCACCCTCGTGGTGTAGAAATATGTTGGATAGGATATCAAGAAATCGATTAAAAATTCATTCTAAAGCTAATATTGATCCGATTTGGACACGGTTTCTTTAACTAATATTAACTTTTGTAGATACAATTTTGCTGAAAAATGGTGAATATTGGATGTAAACTGAAGCTTTCTATAGGGGGCACACATCGCGACAGTCAGCTTTATATTATAAGATATATATATATATTTATATATATATATATATATATATATATATAATATATATATATATCTTTATAAATATTTTCGCCCAAGACAGAAAACACTCATTTATCTTACCGGGCATCGAAACTAGGTCTCCTGAATCGGAGTCAGCGCTCTAATCCATTTGGCCCCTCTTAAAAATTAATAAAAAGGAAATAATCAATACAATATAACTTACAAATAATTTAACTTAATATATATATATATATATATATATATATATATATATATATGGACGCCATCTACTGTTCTTGGTAATTGGTTATTGAACCGACATCAGAGCTCTCCAGGCAGACCTATAGATGCTCAGTCCCACCCAACAGATGTCAAAGAGTATCATCTGAGTGTCAAAGGGACATCTGGTCTATGAGAGAGAGAAATTCAGAAGGATTGTTAGGGTGGCAATATTCTACTCAGGACAGGCTATGTAATGATGTATATTCTTTACTTACTTTCGGTTTTCTAACCATGGCTGTTCTTTGGCCCAATCCTGTCAATAATTTGAAAAACATATTAATAATATAGTGATTTCTTAGGAAAAATAGCAGATGGTGTATTAACTGTGACCCATGTTCTTTTAAACAAACAAGAGTAATGTGTGATTATCATGTGGGATGGATTAGCATAATGCATAAGCGTTCGCCTATTGACTCGGACACAAGAGGGTTGGAGGTTCAATCCCACACTTGACGTTCCACATGTGAGGAAAGAAACCCAGCACAGCAACCCAGTCAGGTCCATAGATGTTCTGATCTCCTCCCCAAAATTTTGACCAGTGTATACCAGCTTACAGAAGTAGAGATAACAAGTTGTGGTGATCCATATTTTCCCACATCAACCAATATGGCCCATGAGAGTGTTTTTTTTTGTTGGTACAAAAACAATGTACTTGACTATCACAGAGGAATGACATCTAAGAAAAATATATGAAGAATGAGAAAGTGGAGAACACACTGACTGTTGTTTAACTTACTTTGGGAAGTTCATTCTCCTTAACAGCAAAGTTGGGATAAGCATCTTGGTATCTAGAAAGTACTGAGCTCAGTCTTTTCACTGAAATACAAATGTAGATATTGGACAAGATTAAAATATTACACCTGCCTGGAGTCATCTTCGATGACAAGAAATTGTATTCATTCGTTCTTATCAACTAAGGTGATCACTCTTTGTGGTTTGTGCTGAGAATGTGAGTATGTTGTACCCCTGTCAAGTCATACGACATGTAGGGCAGGCACATCTGAAATTCGAGCCAAAAGTTATGGTGGGGTTCGCCTGATCTGGCATTCTCTGTTCTTTCTGGAACTGTATACTGTTCATTCTTTATTGATCTCATCCACTTCTTGCAGTCTGTCTTTGATCTGAGCTGAAAGACATGAGTATGCTTGCCAATTTTTCTGACTCTGCAAGGTCATCCTAAATAGAGCACATTCTTGACCCTTTTCCGACATATCATTGTTGTTATCTCCATGGCATGACATTTTCCATAGTGCAGGCTACACTATCTTGGAAAACCTTTCATCACAGCTAATCTTTGAATGAACATATTGAAAACACAATGCAGCATGGCACGCAAGGTCTACTAGAACTTAGAGCTATGACAGCCGCACATACAGGTGGGTCAGCATTGCGGTATGAAATCAGGCTGGTCTTTTTCCTACCAACAAGCATTGGAGATTCTAAGCAGATAGAAACATACAGGACAACTACTTCCAACTTGAGGATGGAGACAAAGACTGTTATTTCTGTTCTTAAATGGTTCTCTGAGGCTGCACTAACTAAGGTGATTACCAAGTCTGTTCAGTAAACATTCAAAAGTAAGATTTATATTATAGTTATTATACTCAGATGGTACTTGACTGGAACCAGCAATGGAAAGGGGATGTCTCAACTCTAGAGCAAGTAAAGGATGCCAAATGATCATGGGAAGCCATACATAAAACCGATAGAGACCAGGTAAAGTGGAGAGCAACTGTTGAGGCCCTATGCTCCACGAGGAGCAGAGAAGAATAGGCAAATCATATTCAGATGGCAGTGTTATATTTTTACTATAACTATGAAACCAAATTTCGTACTTGTAATACTTCATTTTTTCACGTTTATAAAATAACACTCAATGAATTACATGGGTAATTATTTGATCATGTCATTAATGTCAACATTGACGTTCATTCATCTAGTGTTTATAGTTTATTTGTTTTAATTCATGGAGGAAGAATTTTAAAGCATCAATAATTTAATTTGTAAATTATTTTAGAGTATGGACATTTAATAAATTAATATGGCAGTGGAAAAACATATATGTGCTTCTGAATATTAGGATGAGGAGTCCTTCGTATATCATGGACAGAGAAGAGAGCAAATGGATCTATCCAGAGGGAACTCAGAGAGCTGGCTGATGCTACAAATAAGAAAGAGAAAATTGAGGTATTTTGGACATATAAAAAGACATGAAGGGCTGGAGAAGACCATCATGGAAGAGCAGAGGCAGGACATCTGGCCTGACCTATGAGAGAGATAAATTCCGAAGGATTGTTGCGAGCCTGGTGTGGTGGCAGAGTTCTGCTCAAAACAAGCTATGCAGGCTGTTGAAAGTATATTTGTCTTTGAATTTGATCAGATGATCATGATACACAAGTGTTTTCTTTACTGTTATCACGTTCTCCCTCAAATAGTCTTTTCTTCCGGTCGCCCCTCCCCACGCAGTTTAATGGTGATCCAATTAATTCAATTCTCGCATTGTATTTATTTTTTAGCTAACTATTAACATTTTTTATTTACAAACAAAACATGTTCAGACGTCGCGATAACAACGGTTTTGTTGACATGTGAAACAATGTTTCAAACATATTTGACTTACCTTGATCCTTCAAAAATTCTAAATCTCCTTCTGACATTTTATTGTACAATCCCCTTTTCGTTAATCTACAATCTACAATTGCAATGATCTAGTGATGTAATACATATTGAAAAAGACCAGGCAGAGTTTTAAATTCTGCATTTGCTATTTTATTGCTCAAATGACCAAAAGTATGATTCAGCAGCAAATATTTGCTCTTGTGACAAAGAGGCGCATTGTAAAAAAACTTATGGAATATTTAATATTGTAAATAAATATAATATTGTAAATAAATATAACAAATTGTTAAAATAAAGTTTCACAAATGAACACAAAGTAGACATTTCTACAAAAATATCTTTGTTTGCTCTAGCTTAACCACTTTATAAACCACTATTTGGGATTTGTGTATTTGATCGTAAGTACACTATGCTCCTCATCATCGTAATTGACGTAATATACCGTCTCCACATCCAAGATTGGATTAAATGGATTTCTAAGATTGGCTGCAATGACAGTTCATGATGTCCATCTCTGGGTGTTTCCCTTTCAATTGTATGTCTGTCTATTCATGCTTTCCTGCCCTAATCTTTTCCCTCCAACGTGGTGGCGTGTCTCATAATATGGCCAAATACCTTATTTGTAAAACGTTTCTGTAATCTTTTCCCTCATAATTGTTGTATCACTTCTATATTATTTTTCTCCCCTTTAATTCTGCATATTCTCACTTCGAATGCTTGGATTTTGATATTCATCCATCTGCCTGTTTGTTCAAGTTTTCACCCAACATAACAATGCTCAGTATATGTAACACTTGGTGATTTCCATGTTTGTTATTGCCTTGGATATTATTATCCTTCTCCTGCAGGTAAATTATTTTTTGTAACCCCAATTCTTTCCTCTCTCTCGCGATCACCGCCCAGACCGATGTACTAGATCTCCCAATAAATTATATTCATGTGGAAATCTGATTCATGCACCCTTAGCATTGGTGTGTTTTACGTCACATCTTCAGCACCATTTGGAGCTCTGGTGCTTATCCTTTGGCGATGTGTCCAGTTTCAGCCAGCGTTTGCTCGGTTCGCTCTCCGTTCTGTAGCCCTCTAGTGTTTTTTTACGGTATGGGGTAGCTAGCTCCACCTCCTTAGTCGCCTCTTGCGACATGTGTGCAGGTAACAGTGGTTCTAATCTTTACACCCCAATTTGGGCTACGGCAACCACTCGGGCGCAATTCTCTTCGTAATTTCCATTTCTCTTCTTCAATCTACCCACTAATATACTTCCAAGAGTTACACTACGTAATACACGTTCTAGTGTATCACCCTCTCTGTTATTATGTTCAACAATTTCGTTCTCTTGTTTATAAATATTTTCTTCTTATCAGACCCTACCCGACAGTGCTACGTCAAGTTGACCCTATCTGTTATCATGGGCGTCCGCCACGGAAGTTGTTTTTTTTCCAGCAGGAGCAAATTGAAAAGAAAACCACATTATTGTATTGTTTACTACGCCGAAATGGAGACCAGATTCGTAAAAAAACTGTTTTATCAAAAATATATTTTCCAGGTGTAGCACTTCCATCTTCCTTGTCTTAACAAATGGACGCCCATGTGTTAGAACCCTTGGCTGTTGAAAATCAATAAGAGTATGGTGCCCAGGCAATATTCATAAAGACTAAAATACATTCCTACAAAAATTATCATCATCCTCAAATCCCATCTGAGGCAGGTGCTAGGGAGTTCATGCACTACCACTCAGATCTTCATGTGTATGAAAGAGACAGAATTGTGAGTTACACCAGTAACTGGACATTCATTTGTTTTAGCGTTGTACTGCCAATTGAGAAGCATAATTTTAACTTCCTCTATCCTGACATAACTTTGCGTGTATGAAATATAATTTACTTATGTATAATTTTGTTCTCATAGTTTTAAAAATTGTTTACGTTCGTTTTTATCAATTAAATTAACCCCTTTGTAATCTTTGCTGAGAATGTTAGTGCGTTGCGCCCCACTAGAAGTCTAGACCGGGCATGTAGGATATGCACATCCGAGTTTCAGCCAAAGTGTGTGCATAATATCCATCATCATGTGCCGTTTCGGCTAGCGTAGGCGATCATGGATTTCCACAAATCTCTGGTGTTTGCTATCATCTCAGATGTTGACGCTGTACCGTGCATTGAAGTCAGGCTATCCAAAATTGTATCTTTGTCTCGTCTACCCCTCGATTTTACCAGTTATTACAATGTGTTCTAAACCTCCTGTACTATCATCGCCTGTGTGGTGCCGGGGCAAGCAAGGGAAGCAAATAATAGTACTACTGCATGTCGTAAGTGGCGACTGATGTAGGCCCTAGGGTGCTACCCTAGTAAATAAAAAGCAGCGCATAAATAAGATGTGCTGGCCTACTTGTAGGTGCATAACTGACAGAACGTACAATCGTCCCTAGGCTCAGGTCACATACAAATCACACAGAGTGGTTTACAAGTGGTCAATATGGAGAAGAAGAATTGGTACTGTTCTTTGCTTCCCTTGCGGGCCCTGGCATAACATGGGCGAGTACTCTCTTCTTAGGCACATGGTCCGGATTTAATTCCACAGAAGGGGTAGAATTTGTTCCGTCTTAATTGGGTAACTGAAAAGCACTGGAAAGTAAAGGCAGCAAACATGATGTTGACCACATTAACCTTTGTGCGCTGATGAACAATGAAATATATGAGTCTAACACCGTAATCCACAATATACCTCATGGTATGAAAAAGGGGCTCCTTATCTTTCTTTACTTATGTGCATCGAGGGTTGATGATGATTGAAGAGAGCTGGAATATCTGTGCATTTTCTACCCACCAATTTTGCCAGGGCAGCGGCTTTCCAGCCTGCTTTTCTTGATTTTGATCTGCCAAGAGTCTTTTACGTGCTCAAAGTGAAAACGGGACCTATGTTTTATCGTCTGTCCCAAATAGGATTAGGAACTCTCGATTTCCCCTAGTCAGATCAAGGATCTCTGGAAAAATATCCTAATGGCTCCAAGAGGAGAACCAAATACCCTTGGAACAAGATCAGGTACCTAACCTCTACGCCACGGTGACCCCAATGGTTCAGAATTACAACAGATCATATCACCCCATTGGAATACCAGGAAATGAAACAGCAGACCGATTGGCTAAGGAAGGTGCTGCAGGAGAGCAGCCGGATGTGCCAGTTACCTACCACCAAAAGAAAAGGATGATTAAATCAATGAGAAAGCCACAAATACCAACACAAGGCGATTACTATAATATGAGCAGATTGGAACAAGTTGTGATTCTGCGCTTAGAACAGGACACAATCGGCTCCGCAGCCACATGTATACAAAATTCAAGATTGGCAATTCAGCCATGTGTACATGTGGACAGGCAAACCAGACTGCAGAGCACATACTTCAAGACTGCCCCAAATATGATACACTGAGGCAAACTCACTGGCCTAATGAAACAACACTCGACATAAAACTACACGGACCTCTGTGTGAGCTACAAAAGACAGTGAAGTTCATACAAGAGACAACATTGAATATATAGACATATTTCAAGCGAACGAAAGGAAGGAAGGATCACCCCATTTCCCAAACACAATAAGACAAGAATAAAATATAAAACAAGATAACCATAAAGTGGTGTTCAAAACAAAAAATGTGTAGTGCTACCAGATCCAAACATGGACAATGAACAAAGCAGTCAGAAAAAATTACATGTCAAATGTGGTGTCTTGGACACATTACCAACAACACAGTCACAAACAAGTTTAAGAGAGAAAGTTGGAACAGAACCTTGCTAGAATTAGATAGACAAAGATTGAAGTGGTTCGGCCACATAATAAGAATGCAAACAAACCCCACCATAGAGTCTTCTAACAATAGAAGAAACACGAAACATATAGATAGATGGCTTATCGGCCACATAATAAGAATGCAAACAAACTCCCCCATAGAGTCTTCTAACAAAATATCTAGAAAAAACACGAAACATATATATATAGATGGCTTATCGGCCACATAATAAGAATTCAAACAAACTCCACTGTAAACAATCTTGTATAAAAAAAACATCAGGAAAGAAAATGAGAACCACAAAAAAGATGGATATATGGCATAGCAGAATTCTTGCCAAGAGCAAAACTATCTATCACCCAAGACAAAAATATGACACTAGGCAACAACCCGGTAACAGTGTGATGACAAAAGAAAACAAAAACCATGTAAGTATAATGATTATATTTTCCTGTATTCTTCCACACTGACTGAATTACTCAAGATCACATTCTTAACAAACAGAACACGAGAATGTGATTCCTTATTGCAGCATGACTATCTATTACCCTAAATCATACAACTTATGATCAATATTTACATTATATGCATGCATACACATCTTGTTATGTTGACTGGCTTATTAGAAATCTTCAAATATCAATATAATCCAAATTATATCAACCAGTACAATTCCTTGCACATTCTTCAATCTCTCCATTCCAAATTAGATTTTTTATTGTTCGCCGCTATGAATTCAGACATAGCCTTGGACTGATTTTTAAGTGAAGACTTCCTTTTATTTATCACCAATGTCCTAAGCCATTCAGGTAAGAATACAACTGACTTCAGAGGTGCTTGTCATTTAGATCCCCAAGTAAAGGATTACGATTTCCTGTAGTACAACCATACAGAGTGTGCAAACTCAGAATTTTTTTACCCAAGCTGGACTTGAACCCCAGAATTTCAGTTTGTGGTCATTAGCGCAGTGTTATAAACTTTGAACGCGGTCCAGACTGTTAATAAAACAAACAAATGCATCGAGTATATATATATATATATATATATATATAATACAACCTGAATGGTGGATTACAATAATAAAACATAAATTATCAAAGAAAATATCACCAAAAAAGATAATTCATGGACTGTAATAATGAACATAAGTTTGTTAGTGATCTCCAAGGGAAATACAAGCTTACATTCTCTGTCTCTCTGTATGCCAGTCAGTGGAGTTGTACTTACAACATCTTGTTTCTGGCAGCTCGTTTCAACGAGCTAGGTTTCCAGAGCTTTCTTTCATACACCAGAAGGCTGCATCGTTCAATGTTACTGTGGGCGCAAGGCTACAAACTGGACAGTTTTTATACTTCAGAAGGAACCATAATGAACATGGAAAAAATGAATCTGTAACCTTTGCAGACCATAAGATATGAAGTTCTTGTTACTTCACATTTCTATACAAGTGTACTGGAGGTAGGAGGCCAATTCATTTCCTCACGTATGTAACGCCGGATGCTGAAAACAAACACACAACTTTTGTGTCCAACCCCAAAGGAGAACGATCTACGAATTGTGCTAATATACGTCCCACATAATGAACATATAAGCTGCGAATAAAATCATCACAGGTACTACACCCAGAAATGAAATTATAACATACCAAAACATGATTCTGTGAAGTAATTGCCTTCAAGTCTGTGTTTCTGGTCTTTTGTTTGTGGAAAAGAATGTATCTAATTCAACGCATGCCCCAACAATAACATAAAAGTTCAAGTAGAATAACATAAAATCAAGTAGTAGCCACCCATTTCAATGATACTGGCCATTTAGGTGCTCACGATGTCCAGGTCACAGCCATCCGATCATGTTCCTCGGATGATCGCAGTCGATTTGCTCTGGAGAATCGGTTGATTTCTTTGTATGGTACCTTGCGACGCGCCGCTCAACGTATTACATTCTTATGCTTCTTAGTACTTTCCCATGCTTTGTAATCTATATGGGTATATGTTGCATGTATTCATGTTATATTCCATTCTTATGCTTCTCTTCCCATGCTTTGTAATCTATATGGGTATATGTTGCATGTATTCAAGTTATATATTTACTAGATGTTTCATTGTTTCTTTTCCTTTCTATTTCTAGTTTTTATGTGTGTTTTTGTGTTACATTTATTTTGTTATTCGTTTTTATTCCAGATTTTCCTTAGATACGTTTGTATTTGGTCGTCCATTTGTGTTTCATTTTAATTTGTCACTCCTGTTTGTTCGTTTGCTTGATAAAGGCCTTGTTGGTCGAAACGTTGCTGTATTTTGTCATTGTTTTTGTAATTTGTAAAACTACAGTACTTTGTAATTACGTGTTTTGCCAATCAAATAGTTTTACTGCAGTTCCATATATATATACTAAATAAGTAGAATCCTGAAATTTTCTGACCAAATATGATGGCAAATGAAGAGCTTTTAAAATGAATACACTTTGTGTAACTGTAGACCATCATTAAAAGATGAAGTTGGCATTATGGCAAATACCAGTAGGGGCATTGGCTAGGACAGCTCTCAGATGAAAAGCGGAAATGTAGAAAATGCCTGGACATCCTAAGGAAGCGTGGAGAAAAAACTAGGAGAGTTGAAAGTCTGGTCTAACATGGAAACAATTGGTAGAAAGGCGGCTGAACAGCAACAATAGAAATTTCTTGAGGAAGCCTTATGTGTCAAACGGGACATGAAAAGGATATAGAATAAATGGTGTTGCCATGTAGACTGTCATGGACTATGAAAGTGAGCCCAAACAGAACACATACTGAAATTGGATAGGTTGAGACGGAAGACATAAATGCTACAAAACGTACACTAAGTGGCTCAAATGACAAAGATTGGTTTACAAGTTGTTATTCTAGAACCACAGCACAGGTATTTGTGCTGTTGTTTCTGAAGCAATTAGTGGTACAAGATTAGGTAACTATAAGAATATACAGAATCAAGAGGAACTTTCATTGCACTAGGAAATCTAAATAAATCAAATCTAGAACCAACATTAGAATATATTTAACTCCAGTGTTAAAGCAGTTCGGTTGTATGGGTCAGAACAATGGAGAACGACTAAAACAATAACGAATAAATTTCAAACGCTCATAACCAGTGTCTGCCTAGAATAGAGGAAATGAGATGGTATGTAGGGTCATAAATCATGTCATGAAAAGACAGATCTCAGTAAACCAAGAGGTTAAAAAAAGATGCTGGCATTGGATAGGACACATTTTGAGAAAACGAGGGGAATATAACAAGGGCCCTTTTCTGGAACCTGCAGGAAAGCAAAAGTGAGGGATGTCTAGGAATATACAGAGAAGAGATTAATGATATAAGGAAGAGTGAAGGAGCTGCAAGCGATATCTAAAGATAGGAAGACTTGGCAACGGTTTGTTGAGCGTCTATATGGCCTAGTCAGGTTTAAAACGACTCAAAAGCAAGTAACTACGCTCATGTACAAACTCCCATCCACCCATTACAAAATACTTTGTATTATCCCTATTTAGTTTGCAGAAATAATTTTTGACTAAGCTGGACTCGACCCCAGAATTTCCCTGCATGTGGTCACTAGCGCAGTATGTTATCAACTTTGCTATTGGCGGATCCCCCCATAGTTTTGAAATGAATAACTAGTATAGAATGAAAATTTTTCTAATAGCAGAATTTAAGAAACTGGATGCAGACTCTTACAACATATTGTACACAGAGTCCAAAATCTGCAGAATACATTCTTCAAGAGTGTTGGATCGAATGGAAGAAAATGTCATACCAATACAACGTAATTTCCAAATCTGAGTACATGTAGGTAAGTTATTTCTTCATTCCTACTTTGTCTAGAAATTGTGGGTGTTGCATGCACCATAGATGAAAAACCGCCAGTGGTTACCAGGGCCCAAATTGGGGTTTAAAGAATAGAACCACTGTTATCTGCCACACATGTCGTAAGAGGCGGCTAAGGAGGTTGGGCGTGGTTTTAGCTACCCCACACCGTAAAAACACTAGATGGATACAGAACGGAGAGCGGCCGAGTAAATGCTGGCTGAAACCAGACACATCGCAGAAGGATAAGCACCAGTGTTCCAAATGGTGTTGAAGATGTGATGTAAAACACACCACCGCAAAGGCTGCAGGAATCAGATTTCCACATGAATAGAATTTATGGGGAGATCTGGTACATAGGTCTGGGCGGTGATCGCAAGAGAGAGAGAGAGAGATGAAAAAAAGACTGCATTTTATACCCAATGTATGAGGTGCAAACCAGGGACCTCTTGGAGTAGCAAGAGTAACAAACAACAAGGTGTTGGAATATGCTAAGACTCCCAGCATGGTCACTCTCCTCAACCAACACCATGCTCAATGGAGAATGTTCAGATCACTAAGACTATCTTGTGTGCAGAACTGAGTGATATTAAAACTGGGTTAACCTTCTTATGCAAAAACTTCACCTGTAGCACGAGACTTGAGAATGTTGGATCATAACTATACCAAACTGGGAAAAGTGTGCCAGGGTCCAATTCACCTGGAAGTAGGCCATAAACACTGGTCTGTGAATTGGTGAAATCAAACTAAGACAGCTTGATGACATAAAATATGTTAGGAGAAAGCAGTAACTTTTCCAATGGATGTTAGTTTCATTGTCTCCATAGACTAACAGAACACCATCAGTTACCTCTGCTACTAAGGGGTGTCAATCTTCACTGCAGCTCTCACAGGTTAGGTGACACATTGTCTCCATAGACTAGCAGAACACCATCAGTTACCTCTGCCACTAAGGGGTGTCAATCTTCATTGCAGCTCTCACCAGGTTCAGTGACATATTGAGAGCACCATCAGTTATCTCTGCTCCGCCCGAGTGGTTACCGGGGCCCAAATTTGGGGTGTAAAGAATAGAAATACTGTTACCTGCCACGCATGTCGTAAGAGGCGACTAAGGAGGTTGGCTGAAATCGGATGCATGTGTCCTAAACATGTAGAAGTCTATGTGTTTAGGGGCCTACCAAACCAATGTGCAACGTATACACGTTCTTCGCAAAGATCAAACATATCACAAAGAGTGATTAAAATTGGTCGTAAGAACGAACGCAAAGAAGAAGATCTCTGCTCCTAGGGAGTGTCAATCTTCACTGTAGCTCTAACCAGGTTTGGTTCTTGCTACTTCTGGATTAATTCTGATGGATCTTACTCATTAGATTCGCAATAATGATAAGCACTCTTCCCTTTCGCTATTCTGTGGGTTCCAGTCTAACTAACTTGCAATACCAGGTTGTTCTCCACACAAGTCATCTTTATAAAATTCTTGGGGATATTATCTGTGACAAAGTTATCAAGATGTTTGTCTTGCATTCTGAGTGTTGTGGGTTTAAATCCAAACCATGTCATTCGGTTCTGACATGCATTTTTCTGAAATTCCTATGATTATTGCTGGAGATACAGAGCTCATGCTTTGTGAAACACTCTCAGCCAGATTGGGGCATAGGTCCTCAACCAACTCATGTCAAGTCTTCCTATTTTCTGCAGCTCCCTCCAGCTCTTCTTTAAATTGTTGATCTCTGAATACAAATCTCATCTCCATGTATTTCTAGGCCTCCCTCTCTTTTGCTGTCCCTGTGGGTTGCAGGAAAGGACCCTTCTTGTTATATTCCCATCTGATTTTATGAGAAACAAATGCAATGGACAAAAGTGTTTACAAAACAAAAACCTATTCAATTCGATATCAAAACACAAAGGAAGCATGGTATAAAAACATACAGGAAGCATCTGTTTGCTGAATAAACAGTTGTAAAAATGGCTGTGATACCAAATATTCAACTGTATTTACACCAAAGTGTAAATAACAATTTCAATATCAGATTTAAAATATAGTGAACAAACATGGGTATATCTCATTCTACTATAGCATCAGAACTTTTCTCAAATGTACCTTCCACAGATTTTTCTTTCAATTTATTTTTTGACTTAAACTTTTTCTTTCTAAGCTCACTTGTCTGACCACCAGCATCGTGAACAAGGTTCTCATCATCCATGGATTCTCCCAAATCACTTGGCTTCATTTTTTTAGCCTCAACCAGTTTTTTCACAACTTTCTTCTTCCTTTTCACTCCTTTATTTTCCTTCTTTGATTTATTATCTACAACATTTTCAGCCACAGATATGCTCTCACTTGGAGCTTCCTTCACCTTGTTTGGGTGTTTCTTAGAATCCTTTACATCAGCATTTCTACTAGATTTCCCAGCAAGATCAAAACCCTTTCTGTGTGCATTTATATTATTCTCATCAATTAACTGTTCTGGGTTTATCATTCTTTTATGTTCAAACCTTTCAGGTTTGCTACCTTCTTTAAACTTTTCTTTATCCTTTTGTTGACTTTCATAATTACTCTGGTGGGACTTCTCTGTGGTATATCCTTCGACAGGAGTTCTTTCAGTGCCCCTACTTCCGCCGTTATGTCTTCTTTCATCACCACTTTTCATATCCTTATTGGCAGAAATGATTTCATCACTTCTCATTCGAATGCTACTATCTTTCTTCACACTTACCAAGCCGATTCTACTTTCTTTGTGAATCCCTACTCTATCTTCACTTTTATCCCCATCAGTTCTTACCACTCTGATTATTTTCCCCATCTGTTTTCTATCACTATCTTCCTTATCTTGATATCTGCTATCTGTACTTATAATTCTAATTCCCTTGTCTTTACAGTTATTTCTTATTCCAATAACCTTTCTACCAGTACTTCCACCACTACTATCTATTTGTAAATTCTTTTGCCCTACATCAAATTTATTTTGATTTCTTCTGTCGTATATCTGATCTCTTTCTTTCACATTTAATGTCTCCTCTTCTTCTCTATATTTCTGGCCATCTGTTTTATATCTCTGTTTACTACCACTACTTTCACTTTCTGCAGCAAGTGATCTATCTGTTCTTCTGATACTTTCTTGTCTGTCATTACCTTGATTCTTCACTTCCCTTTCCCTATAAATTGGACTTCCATCTTTCCTTGTATACTTTACATCTCTTCTCTGTTTCACACCATCTTTTTGACTACTATCTTTACTACTGCGACTTTCACTTCTCTCATCTCTTTCTATACTGCGGCTACCTTGTTTGTATTCACCATCATCTTTTCTAGTGCTCTCTCTGCTGTCCCGACTTACAATTCTCCCATCTGCATTTTTAACAATTATTTTCTCACTTTTTCTATCCTTATTAACAGTTTCTTTAACCCCAGCAATTTTCATATCTTGTGTTTTGACCTCTGAACTGCCAGCTTCACAAAACTGATGCTTGCTGCCACGAGTTCTATTTCCATCTCTTCGGTCATCACTTTCTCTAATTTCAGTACTTCCTTCTGCCACTTCTTTATGCTTGCTAACACAAAGATCCTCTGATATATGTTTCTCCACAGTAATATTTCTTTTGTATTTGTTTTTCATATCTTCACTACCAACTACTCTTTCATTCCTTTTAACGACATTCTCATCCATCTTTCTTACTTCTTTGTTATCTAAGGCCAACTTGTTATTTCTCTGGTCACTAGATTCTTCAACACCCTTACCTTTATGTCCAACTTTTTTTCTCAACACACTATCTCTTATTTCTACATCCTCTAAAACATTACTGCTGTCTTTCTTTACCCTTTCGTCACTACCAATTTCTTTTCCTTCTTTATTTTTGCCATCTTTCTCACTTTTGTCCCGGCTCTTATGTTTGGAATTTGTCTTTTCTTTCCTCTGTTTTAAAGTTGTACCTTCCTTAACTAATTCATCACTTGGGTCTTCTATTTCTCCTTCTCGTTTCTTTTTATTGCCATCTTTATGATCAATTTTCTCTCTATCTCCATCATCTTCAACAATTTCCCTGTAGTAATCTCATTACTCTTATTTTCACTATTTTTTTTTGCATGTTTTGATTTCTTTGACTTTTTATGCTTCTTTTTATGCTTCTTTTTCTTCTTCTTCTTACTTGTCTCTACATCAGATTTAATTTTTCCATCAGATTCTCTGTCTAATGATCTGTGGCGACTCCTACCTTTACTATGCGTATGACTATGAGACAATGAACGTGACCGACTTCGGTCCCTACTGTCCACACTTCTTGATCTGCTTCTATTTCTGCTATGTGAATGATCCCTAGACCAACTGCGGGATAGCACACTTCTGCTGCGAGATCTTGACAATTCTCTAGGCGGACCCCGAAAACCATCATTATAGTCTCTGAAATCCCCCTCATAACCACCACGTCCTCTTCCCTGTCTCCCGCCCTCTTCCCGGAAACCTCTACCCATCCCCCGTGGACCCATATTTTGTGGCCCATAATAAGCCTCATATTGCATCCAAGCCTGCTGGTCCCCGTAATACATGGCAGCATAGGGATCTACTGGCCACCCTTCTGGACCATAGAACATTGACATAGCTTCTGGACCATACCATGGGTAGCCATAGTGAGCGGCATAAGCTGCCCAAGACTCGTCATAATATTGATTAGGTCCTGTGTGCCATGATCCCCTTCCGCCTCCCCGATGGAATTGCCTCTGTCCATCTCTAGGGCCAGATCGCTCATCATCTGTGTAGCTGCTTCCACTTCGACTACAGCTGTAACTGCGACTTCTACTTGAGCTTCGACTTCTAGACCTGTGATGTAAACAAATTTTCTCGTAATTTAGACTAGTTTTGAATAAAGACTAGTATTTAAATATATATACATACACCAAGATGGACATATAATGAGATATATATACACCAAAATGTAAAATAACACTATTTTTCAGTGCAGAGTTTTGAAATATTGTGAATCATACATATTATATTAGCAGAATCGCCGGGGGCCAGCACAGAGACAAAGAATAGTACCACTGCGACCTACAAGGCATGTTGTAAAGGCGACTGATGTATGGCCTAGGAAACTACCCCAGTAAATCAAAAACATCACAAAAATCGGATGTCCTGGCCTACTTGTAGGCGCATAACCGACACACCGTATAACCGGTCTTAGGCTCGGATCACATACAAATCACACAGAGTGGTTAACAAGTAGTCGACATGGAGCGTTCAAAGAAGAATATTAGCAGAATTAGGATAGAACAGGGTCTCTGGGTTTGTGTACCAATGTGTGGTGTTCAATTCCTGATACCGACAATTGTATAGTCCTCCAACTGAAAACTGGTACCAAGATAATTTGAGTTTGGTAAAAATTAAGAGTTGTTGCTGAATTTACACTTGCATGTAAGTGCTGGGCTGTAGACAATATCAAATAGATGAAAGAGACTGAGATCTGTGAACTTCCTGAGAGTAGAAATGTCATTTCTATCCAGTTCTCCAGTATAAATTGTGAACCTACCTGAGAGCATAAATGTTATTTCTATCCAGTTCTCCAGTATAAATTGTGAACCTACACGAGAGCATAAATGTCATTTCTATCCAGTTCTCCAGTATAAATTGTGAACCTACCTGAGAGCATAAATGTTATTTCTATCCAGTTCCAATAATACCTACCTGAGAGCATAAATTTTCTATCAGTCTCTAGTATAAATTGTGAACCTACATGAGAGCATAAATGTTATTTCTATCCAGTTCTCTATTATATTGTGAACCTACCTGAGTCCAGAGATGTCAATTGTATCCAGTGCTCCATTATATTATAAACCTACCCAAGGAGTGTGAGCTTACCCGACCGAGTGCAGAAATGTCACTTCTACCCAGTTCTCCAGTATATTTTGAACCAAACATAAATATTACTTAAAAAATATACAGGTATTAACATTTGTTCAATTCATCTACAAATGTTATTTCTGTTATTTATAAGTTATATTGAAATTGAATATTTTAAATATCTAATTCGGCTGTGTGTTGCCGCGACCCTCAAGCCAAGCAAAGAATAGCAAAACTGCAACCTACAAAGCAGGTCGTAAAAGTCAACTGATGTAGGACCTAAGGAAGCTACCCTAGTAAATAAAAAGCGTAGCAGAAAATGGATGTGCTTGCCTACTTGTAGGTGCATAACTGGCACAATGTACAGTCGCTCTTAGACTTGGATCACATACAAATCACAAAGAGTGGTTAACAAGTGGTCGATATGGAGCGTTCGAAGTAGAAATTTCTTTTTTTGTTTAAGTTAAAAGATGTAGGTGATAGAGAAGAACTATGACTGTCTGCTTGAACATTACAAGACTGAAAACTGCTTGGATTGCAAAGTTATGAAATCTCTATAGACAACATTCACTCATACCGCAACCTGCCATTCTGGATCTTCCGAAGCATCGACTGAGAGTTAGAAACAACAACAGCCCCAGTAAACAGAGTCCCAGATAGTTAATGGAGGGTAGCAGTCACATAGAACATTATAGACTGCAAGCCCATCTCTACACAATGAAAACTAAAACTGACCAGTGTAAAAGTCAAAATGTCCACCAGACTCACATTATGCAAACATGACTCATTTGGGACTACCTGAGGGATTAAACCTGGCTCAGAGATATTCAATTTAAGGAGAAAATGTGGGCACCTGCAAAGATCTACTGATAACTGGATTTATGGAGGCAACGCAATTCCCCGTTTCGATCTCTAAGCAAAGAAAAGTGATCACAGAAGAAGATATCGGAGCATGGATAATTTATAACAAGAAAAAGTCATCATAGAGTGAACAAACGACTTATATACAACTGTATGTAACACTCCAACCTGGATGATCTGCTACTGTTAGTATCATGGTCTCCTTTCCCATGATGCTTTCCACTCTCCTCATTAGCTTTTAATCCAACATGAAATCGTCCTCGCTTGCTAGGTGGCCGGTAGGGCTCTCGGAGTGTGCTGACAAGTGTATTGCGCAAGAAAGTCTTGTTGGTAACAGGTACTGGGCATTTCTGCCTGTAAATACACAGATATATAAAGGTAAGTCAGTATATTATTAATTGATATATGATAGTTGAAAATGGTAGCTGGTAGTTTCTAAAAGAGTAGTTATGTAACACAAAACATACAACTTGATGTTTAGTTTAGATCGCAGACACTAGATACAAGTACAGAAAATGTCCAGGTCTGCGGACTAGAGAAGTACTGCTCCATGACAATATCAGACTGTACACGGCTCAATTAACACAGGAGACAATTGAACAACTAGAGTAGAAACTTCTTGAATATCCATCTTACAGACCTGAGCGATTTTCCCTTATTTTGTCAACTAAAAACACACCATGGCCCTAAACTAGTTGTTAATGACAAAGAAGAATGTACAAATATGGTTAAGACAACAGATGTGCAGCTTCTGGGTCTTTGTGGCTAAATCTTTGCATTGCATTCCGAGGGTTTGAATCCGGACAGTGCCGTTCTGTTTACAAGTGCATCTTTTTCCAGAGATCCTTAGGATTGTTGCAGGAGCTACGGAATTCATGCTTTGTGCAATATTCTTGGCAGGTAGAGGGTCACTTCTGCGGAGAGGGGCCGAGTCATATGGAGTAAAAACCTGGTGCTATGAAGTCAATCCTTAGGCTTTAGACCCTATGCTGTAAGTCTTGTGACACCAATAAAAAGGATGGGATAATTGCATGAATATTGATGGATATTATGTTAAGAAATAAAAGGAAATGTAAGTGCATGGTTTTCAAGTTGTTATATCTCATTTAGTTTTTTAAATAATCCTTTCAACTTTCTGGCTTACCCTTGTAGAATAAGCATAGAATATATAAGGGATAAATGTTGCAATGTCATAGTAAGGAATTCTGGAAACTTTATTCAATTAAATAGTCAGTTAGTATCAGTTTCTGTAGCTCTAAAAAAAAGGACACCCTAGGGAAACATTGAAACAAACTTTACTGAAACAGGCAAGATATATCTGACTCAATTCCATGGAAGATATTGAGCAGGTTGCCCAGGACAGAGCAGTACGGAAAAATTACTTGTAGGCACTACGTAACCTGAGAGCCGCTGTAGCGTAGTTGTTAGTGAACTCGCTTCGCAAGGCTGGTTGTCTGGGTTCAGCTCCCGCAATGCGCGTGGAACTTTTCCCGACCGCGGCGGCTCTCAGGTCGACCCAGCCTCAACTGGACACCAGACATGCTCTGGGAAAGTAAAGTCGGCCGGCGTGATGCTGACCACATCACCCATCGTGTGCCGACAGCCAATGAAAAATACAGACCTAACACTGTATTGACATATATACCACGAGGTATGAAAGGGTTCCTTTACTTTACTTACTATGTAACCTATACAGTATGAGAGGAAAATATGTATATATATGAATCAGTTGCAGAAAGCAAGATAGCTTAACTGTCAAATCACCCACTAACTACTCCTCCATTCTATTATCTGTGACATATTATCAGTCATCCTTCCTTTCTAGCTTCACAACAATCATGGTGCCATCACTGCATATGGTATTCTTGCAGGAAGACTGTGACAATGAATGCATGTTTTCTTACAACTGTAATTTCTGAAGAAACTGTTTGAAATAAACTTAGTTTAACCCCATACACAACAGGACAAGCTTGCTAGCTCGGCCCATACATAAGTTTGTTAGCTTTGTCACATATATGTTTGCTAGTCCTGTTCCATACATAACAGGATAAGTTTCCCAGCCCAGTCACATACATAAGTTCGCTAGTTTTGTCACATACATAACCTTCTTTAGTTACCAATTTATTTTAAAATATACTGAAATACTCAGTGTGTTCACATATGTGCTGTGTCTCTTTCAGATAATTTCTTCTTCTTCAAACACTCCATATCGACCACTTGTTAACCATTCTGTGTGATTTACATGTGATCTGATCCTAAGAGCGAGTGTATGATGTGTCAGTTATGCGCCTACAAGTAGGCAAGCACATCCATTTTCTGCTACGTTTTTTATTTACTAGGTAGCTTCCTAGATCCTACAGCAGTTGCTTTTTACGACATGCTTTGTAGGCTGCAGTGGTGCTATTCTTTGCTTCCCTTGTGGGCCCTGGCACAACGCAGGCATTTAGGATAACTGAAAGTGAATGCAGCAGACAATTCACACAGTAGTTCTGGTGATGATTCAAGTTTTCCCTTAAATAAGGGATGTCTAGGTACCCAGTTGCAGCTATGTGACTGGAGAACTGACTGTTCTGTGAATCAAATACCAACTTGGTCTACAAGGTGTGTTCTGCACCTGGCACTTCATCCAGCAGAGTTGGGATCAGTTAGTCACTTTTAGGAAGAGCGAATAATTGAAAATTAGTATCCTGCTGGTGACCAGTAGAACACACAAGCCATCCCCTACTCCCAGTAATGTAAACTAGAAACTTTGACATTGAGATCCAAGGCTAATGGGGCTCTCCTAGGTTGTTTAGTTGTTATGCCATTCTCACGAACACAGACAGCCATAATTTCATACCAATAATGCTTGATATTAGTGAAATAAAATATAAATTAAATGTGCATATGATAAAAATGTCCTCACCATCCTAGAGCTCCATGTTCCTTCGCTCTTGCTGCACCTCGCTGTACTTCTTTCAAGATTTCTGTAACAGCCTGACTGAAAATTTGAAAAGTAGACATTTAAATCTTTCCAATTAAAAAAAATAATTATAAGATATTAATTATAGAAAGAATTGCAGTAAAACTATATATCACAGGCAAAATATCAGGTAGTTTTATAAAGTAAAAAACAGACCAAATCAGCTATTTGACTAAAAGGTCTATTAAATAAAGAATGCAAGATGCTCTAATGATAAAAAATCATGCTACTACACAAAAATGCAGCACAAGGATACCAGGTTATGGGCTAGTAAGGAGTTACATAATGAAGAGATGTGACTCAAAAATGAATCCTATGAAAACAAGAATAGAATAACTGGAAATAAAAATGTGTACAGGAGCATGAGAATGCTTTACCAAATGTACCAAGCAGCATAGTTATGTCCAAGTAACCACAAGGCACTATATGAGTATTAAAAAATTTTTTAAGGGTTAATTGATCATCAGAATACTAAGAGCATGTATATTCCTAGTGGCAACGTATTGGTGTGAAGCATGGACATTTAATAAGGCAGTGGAAAAACATATGTGATTTTGACTATAACTTACAGAAGAATCCTTCGTATATCATGGACAGAGAAGAGAACAAATAGATCTATCCAGGAAGAACTCAAAATCAAAGAAAACTCGCTGATGCCACAAATAAGAAAGAGAAAATTGAGGTATTTTGGACATATAAAAAGACACGAGGGCTGGAGAAGACCAATTGGAAGGTGGCATACCAGCAAAGAGAAGAGGAGGAAGACTATGGAGATGGATTCAGGAGGTAACTGCTGGTTTGAACATGAACGCTGTGGCGGAACATCTGACCTATGAGAGAGAAATTCCGGAGGACAGTTGTGGTGGCAAAGTTCTGCTCAGGACAAGCTATTTCATGATGATAAAATGATCATCAGAGACACTACACCAAGTATCCAACATCTTTTCTAGAGTGGTAATACAGTGGATACCATCCCACTGCAGAACACCTGGCAACGATACTGTGGATATATTGGCAAAAGCAGACAGCAAGCTACAACACACACATATACCAGTATGACAAATGAGGAAGCAAAAGTACAGATAAAAATGGCCTACAAGAACAAATGAGAGATCACCCAGGTGGTCACTTTTCGTCTATGAACAGGGCCCAATAGGCTGAGGTACTATCTATTTAACAAGTACAAAATAAGCCCATCTGACATATGCACATGTGGCACCAGCAAGATGACAGAGACACACATACTGCAAGAATGCCCAACATACACGGAACAGAGAGAAAACACATGGCCAACCTCCATACCAGTCCAAGACAAGCTATATGGAGATATACATAGACTCCGGTAGACCACTAACTACTTTAAAAGTATACAAATCGATGCCTGCAAACGTTGGAAGAAAAAGATCATCAGAGGAAAACGATTCGCTTGTCGTGACTTGTGTATCTCACGAGCCCCTAGATTCTCAATGCTATTAATGTGAGTGGCTACAGTGGTCAATGAGAGAAGGCTTGTAACATTTAAATGTTGGCAGAAACGGCCACCAAACTTCTTGTCCATTTTGCTTATGTTAAATTACAATGATTGCCAATGACATCATAGTTAACATTGTGGAACTCATGTATATAAAGAATCCGTAATAAAAAAAAGGAATCCACTTTAGTAAACGATCAAGTACGAGTTTGTATCGCAAGTTTTGCATCGTAGATGGTCCACCAGAAGATTGGTATTTAATTGTCTGAACAAAGATGCCGTAAATTTCTTATCGCCATTCCCTATGGAAGACACAGTCGAGTGTCACTAGACAAGCACTTGAGTGGAAACTGCAAGGAAAACGGGATGTCCTACACAGCCTTGAAGAGGGAGTCTTCTTGATGAGCTGAAGGATGCTGGACTATTCTGGGATGCATAAAGAAAACAGCCAGAGATTGGGAATAGTGGAGAACAACTGTTGAGGCACAATGCTCCATGAGGAGTGAAGAGGAATAAGCCAAGTCAAAACTATGCATCACTAGTATGAAAAACCTAGCTAGCAACTGCTAGGATGCTAATGAGAACATCCACAAGAAGCTATACACAGTCAGAATGAGACCTGTTGTAAAATGTAGCATCACAGCTATTCTGCGACTGCCAAATCAAATTTCGACTAGATAAATCAACTCCAAAACCAGGCAGCCTGCATCATAACAGTTCTAAAATTCACACAAACCAACCACATGAAAAGTGTTACAGAACTATAGTCTTTACAAGCTGAGAAACTTAAGAGACTCATTGGGTACCCCGGCACAAACAAATGAATCATCGTCCAAGGACACATAAGGCAGAGACGACAATTCTCACTCAATTGAATCATGTACCTTTCTTTCTACCTCAAACCTAACCATATGTGCGTCTTTGAGTTCAGCCTAAAAAATTCTCGACGTAAGCGAATGAATAGGCAGACTAAAATGAAACAACTCTGTGACTCAAGATAAATTAAATGAGACCACTCAAGGGTAATAACAGGTGCTACCTATAACCAGCTCTTCAGGCGGAAGTCCTAATTTTCCAGCTACGCTAAACCAATAACATCTCAATTATGTGACATGGGCAAGTCTCAGACACTGGAATGAGTTTGAGAATTAGGCGTTAAGTTTGGACATGCCAGACAGTGACAGTGTCGTCTTCGTGGTAAAGAGAGAAGATATGGTAATCAACTGCTCATGGGTACGGTGAGCAAATGGACTTTGGGATGGCTGCTGCAGCGGAGGACAGAGCATGAATGGGAATGCCCAATGTGCCATGATGTTGATCGCATAACATAACAATAACAGATCAGTGTATCTATGGTACCAGTTCTATTACAGTCAAACATATATTCCAGATTAACAGCACATGATAGTAAACGGAGAAGCACATGACCATGTCCCATTTCCCTTTATGAAAAATATTATGATAACATTGATAGCCTAGTGTTGACCTTTCATCTCCATCTGAAGCAGATCTCTAACAAGCATTCATCGTTTATTTCTCTCCCATGATACTCTTTCCAATCACCACAATATCCATTTCCAGATCTCTTCAAGTGTTTTTTAATCTTGATCTGTTTCTCTTTCCCTGTGAGTTTCAGAACAAGGCCCACCATACTATACTATTTGCTGGTCATCTTATTAATGCCTGTCCTAAAGTCAGTGTCTTTTCTGAAGTTCTTGTTTCACTAGTCAGTGTTCACACATTTATTTGTGTATCACCACTTAAAATAATTGTCAGAACAAAAAATGAAGATGAGTAAAGGTAGAGAGATATTACTTTTTAAAAACAAACCTTTCAAGGGCTGCTTCCTCCTTGGATTTTAAGGGTTTCAGATCTGAATTTTCTTCAGGTATTGGTGTAGTTTCATCTTTCTTTATGTCAGTAAACCTATTACGTCTGAACCTAGGTAACCGATCTCTCTTGGTGGTTTCATTCTCTGGAATAACTTTACTAGTACTAGCTGATGTGTCTGTTGTTGAAGATGAAGCTGTAACAGCTTCAACTGCTGCTTTATAATCTGCACCACTTTTAGAGGCTTCATAAAGTTTCTTTTCTTCTGCGTCATCATTGGCCTTCTTTGCGATGAATGCCGGATCTGGCGCTAACTGATTTTCTAACAGCACACCTAAATTACCTGCTACATTTTTATGTAATACATTTTGATTGATTAGAAAACCACTTTTTACAACACTACTTGGATCATTAGACTTAAATGGCACATCTTTCTTCTCTCGTACAGAATAAACATATTCAATCTTATTAGCACTCTTATTTAAACCGGGTTCCTCATCTGGTTTTACATAATCAAAGGCCCCAGGAACAGGATCCCCATTTTCATCTAACCAATCTACAGCAAGATCATCCTTTACTTTGGAGGGTCCTGTAAGATTTCTCAAAGCCTCATCTTCAGGAAAACTACACGAATCATTGTTATCACTCAGATTTGATACAACACTTACATTTTCATCTTTTGAGATGTATGCAAGGTTATCAATTTTAGGATTCACAATAGGAGTAATAAAATCTACAGATGGTTTAATGTCTAACGGCTGAAAATTGGGTGGCGGTATTGTAAAATTTTTATCTGGTCTGGGAATATGTTTGGAAATATACTTGTCTACATTTATTACTCCATAATTTGAACCAGATTCTTTTTCGTTTTGACATAAACCATGAGTAAATTCAAATTTGGGAACAAATGGAAGATCACTAAAGGAACGCTTTTCGTCCAGTGATCTGTCTTCTTCAGGCAAAGATAACAAATCATTGGAAACTCCAATCTTTTCAACTTGTTCATTATCAATATCATCTTCCCCAATACTTCCATCAGCAGATATTACTTCATAGTAATCAGTAGGATCGTTTTGGTCTAAATTATTACGGACATGTGGGGGTTTAATATCAGACGGGGTAACTGTTTGACTCACATTATCTGTAATTGTAATGTTTTCAGAAGATTCCAACCGGGACCCCACTATCGATGAATTGCGGCTGTCATCGTCAGTTTTGTCTGTTCGATTTACTAACGTTGGACTATTTCCACCACAAACATCTGATTCCATGATAGAAGTACACACATAAATACAATAATAAAACACTAGTGCACCTAATCAAACAAAGTAATCGCGGAACATAATTAATATTTTATCACAATCCGATAAAAAGCAATTTAGTACACGGATGCCATTTTGCTGAATATCAAGATGCAGGAAGTTACTTTTGCAGGGAATCAGCTTCCGGTACACACGTGTTTTGTTTATTTGTTTTGTGTGGATTTATTATGGAATGAAATATACACAATTTTGTGTCAGTTTTGGTTATGTTCGACGACCTTTTATCATATTGTGACCGTATGCTGTGGTGTTAATCTATATGTGGGGAGAAATGTTTACATTGTTGTGATATAAAACTGAATCTCCTCTCACCCCGCATCTACATTCATTGCTTCTCGAGACTAACAGACAGAGTGCCATCATATGAATATAAAGCAATAAAAATAGTAAAAATAGAAAGAGCTGCAGAACTAGACAATGTAAAAATAGAAATAATTGAAACAACTGGAGAATTTGACATAGATGTAATTACGGATATGTGCAACGATATACACATAGTCTTCCTCTTTTATATAATCCTGTTTTGCCTTACAGCGTCAACATAAGAAGATATTTCTAGAACCGTGTATTGTGTGCGCTTTATAAATAGTGTTTCTCACTGCCCCTGTTACTTATGTGGTTCAATTTTGCAAGGACGACCTTTTGCTTTGTATCCACTGTATCATAGTAGCATTGCTCTTAAAGATGCTGTCTGTTGGTAATCTCCTTATGTAAGCCTTCCTGTCGGAAACCTTCCATGTCACCAACGGCGTCAAACAGGGCTGTGTACTGGCCCCAACACTCTTCAGCATGATGTTTGCTGCCATGCTCACGGATGTCTTTTGGGAAGGCGACGAACATGGGGTAAAGATTAGATACAGGACAGACGGTAATCTATTCAATCTTTGGAGGTTAAAATCCTCCACCAAGGTAAAAGAATCAACTATCTCAAACCTGTTGTTTGCTGATGACTGCGCCCTCGCTACCAACTCTGTGGAAAAAATGCAGACTTACATGGACAAGTTCTCAATGGCCTGTGTTAGGTTTGGCCTCACCATTAACACACAAAAAACAGAGGTCATGTTCCAACCCGCCCCTAGAGAACAGTATTACGATCCAGTCATCAACATTAAACACCAGCGTCTCCAGTCAACGGACAACTTTGCTTATCTTGGCAGCCTCCTATCCAGATCGGCAAACAGATTCTGAGGTCAACAATAGGATATCCAAAGCCAGTGCTGCGTTCGGAAGGTTACGTGTCACTATGTGGGACGGAAGGGGATAAGCATAGTCACAAAGCTGAAAGTTTACCAGGCCATAGTGCTAACCACGCTGCTGTACGCAAGCGAGACATGGACAGTGTATAGCAGAGACGCAAGAAAATTAAACCATTTCCACACAAGCTGTCTACGCAGAATACTAAAAATAAACTGGCAGGACAAAATTCCAGACAGTGAAGTCCTCACAAGAGCAAAGATCCCAAGCGTCAACACCCTGTTGCAGAAGGCCCAACTGAGATGGGTCGGTCACGTTGCTCGAATACCTGATAAACGCATCCCAAAACAGTTGATGTATGGCGAGCTTGAATGGGGAGACGTTTAGCTGGTGGACAGAAAAAACGTTTTAAAGACACTCTTAAAGTGTTTCTGAAATGCTTCGATATAGACAATACGTGCTGGAAATCCCTTGCGCAAGATCGCCAAATGTGGCGCTGTAACAACAAAAGAGGAACCCGAATAGCTGAGAATCATTGTTGAGTCATAGAGAAAACGAGCAGCGCGAAGACAGAGCACACAACACGCACATGTCAACCTGATATGTATGCCCACCTGTGGTCGGGATTTGTTCAGGATTGACTCTACAGTCACTCCACACACCAGAGAGGTGCAACAGCACACGTCAGTTGTCATCATCGCTTGCGATGGACGGCTAAGTATGAGAACCTTTCATATCTCGTGTATATAGGTCAATACAGTGTTAGGTCTGTATTTTCTTGACCGTCGGCAACGATGGGTGATGTTCAGCATCACGCCGCGCCTTTACTTTCCCAGAGCATGTCTGGTACCCAGTTGAGGCTGGTCGACCTGAGACCCGTCCGGTCGGGAAAATCCACGCATTGAGCTGAATCAGACCACCAGCCTTGGAAGCGAGTTCACTAACAACTACGCTGCGGCTCTCAATCTCCTTAGTGCGAACCATTTCATTTGTTGTTTCTTGATGAAGTTCAGTATTGATGTTGCACCCAATTTTTTCCTGATGTTTTTTATTTCTAAACCTGTCTATTCTTGATACTCCCAGCATTCTGCCTAAACACTTCATCACTGTCGTGCCTAGTTTTGTTCTATCATTTGATGTCAGCGTCCAGGTTTGAAACTGATAGCTTCTTCTTGCGTTCGCCCGCTATAAATTCAGGCGTCGTCAAGGCGCCTATCACGTCGCTTCTGACTGATTTTGCAGAAGCCTGCTTTCCTATTCCAGTGTCGACCTCCATACAGACGTGTCTTATCCGACGTCAGAGGTATTTGTATATATCCTAAGTATTGATCAGGACACTGGTAGCATAATGTCGAGAGAAAGAGATTGTGTTGTACAATGCTCTTTTAGTGTTCCTGATGACATGCTTGAATTTCAAAGTCTATTGAAGAACGGAACATGTTTCTTAAATGTTTTCAGAAGACAGCTGGACAAGAATTTGCACAGATGGATCGGAAATGGAGGCAACCATAAATGGTGGAACAGAATCCTATGAGTTTATATTAAGCACCCAGACGATACTATCACGTCTCTAGCGAACCCACTGGACGAATATGTTCCAAGCTTATTCATATGCTGTGCTGCCATCAGAACACTAAGCGCTTCTAATGGCAGCACAACATATGAATAAGCTTCAAGCACCTGCAGACATGATGGTCTTTCTTACATACTCACTGTCAGCTATACAAGCCATGGATACTAAATTCACTGATAGTACAGTACAGAACCTAGAAAAAGAACTTGCTCGGTTGTCAAAGAAGGCAGAAGTTCGCCTGCAGTCGATTCTATATAAAGAGAAAATCTACCTACCACTGTCTTTTCAAGAGGTCAAGACCCTCTACCAGTGTTGAAAGGCGAAACAGACAACGGATCATGTCCTGCAAGGCTGCCATCTACTGGGTGAGCTGAGAAGCAACATGTAACCACACCCAGTCGACATGAAAACTAAGCTTTTGGGAAACCTAACAGCTGGCTGTTGTCCCCCGTGAATTAACCACAGGCAACTCAGAGCCATCTATAAACTTATGGGCTTTCGGACTCAGGTAAGAATTATGGGAAATCAGACCACAACTACACCACGTGACCTTGCATTCCAGTATTGTTGTATATAGACGAATTCATTTTAAAATCAACACAAAATGCTAACTCGAAGTTATTATATGCAACAAGATAACTTTAACAATAAAGAATATCAATATTATGAATATTTTTCACCAATAAATAACCATAGACTCACAGAATTGAGTAAAATTGCATAAAAGCGTGCAGTGTGCTATCAAACATCTGTAATTTCCAGCCCCCTTTTCTGATCTAGGTCAGGGAATCCCCGGTGAGTTGTCTAGCCTAGTCATCTAGAGTTGGCTGTGGCACGACCAGAGATCGTCGAAGAAGAATTCTCAGCAGAGCGGTAAATATTTCTTTCTAAATATCTCCTTATTTTCTGTCACCCCAGTCTAGTGATATTGGTCTTTGGTTTGGATGACCTTTTTATTTTATGATTTTTTTTCTTGGTAGCGTTTTGACTTTGCTGATGACTATATAGTGCGTTTCAGATTGATTTTCCGCGGGGAAAATTTAATATCTCTGCAACCGCTTGACCGTAATTGTTGTAACTTTGCATATGATCTAATGATCGTAATGTCCCGAGGTTGATATTTTTTGTACTCAATAACAAACGTATGGTTTAAAATTTTCTTTATGTAAAGTATATAAAAGTGACCATCTCCTTGGCCAACCATATAATGAGAAGTATTACCCTTCATATTTGTGAGATGTTGCAAGTTCCACCACTTGCACGTTTTTCACGTGGTTTTCCCGATTTTAATCGCTTTATAGCACTTTAAAAAAATGTATAAAGATGCTTCCGGCGCGTTCAGTTACAATTTACCGTTTGTGTTTTCAGAGCATAGGTGTATTACAAAATGTTAGGCTCATCAAAGTGAGTAAACACTTTATATGATTTATATAATATGAGTTATCTCACCCTCCAAAATTCGAATTGTACATACGCCTATGCCGAAAATATGTGATTTTTAAAATTTACGGTAAATTATTTTCTTCCAGCACCAGATAATTACTAGGTTTGAAAAGATCAAAGGAATTCTCCGTTGCAAGAAAAGTACACTACCTGCAACATTGAATTTTAGACAATCGTTGGGACATCGGAAATACAACACCACATGCAAAAATCACGTTCATCCATGCAATGAATATGGAGATTGAGGTCAATCGTTGACCGAACGTTTTGAAACGCACTATAGTGCGTGATCTGTACCACAGTATGCGCCGTGGAAAGTGCATATCATTTTGACTGCGTTGAAGTGTTGTCTGCGTGTTAGTACGAAATTAAGCTGATACCAGTAGCTTGATCTGGGGAGGGGGTACGAGACACTCTATGGCTGTATTTGAAGTAAACAACGTATTGGTTGAAAACATGTTGTAGGCGCAGAATTTCATCAATCTCTTGACATTATCGTTGCGCCCGAGTGATTCCGGGGCCCAAATTTGGGACGTAAAGAATAGAACCACTGTTACCTGCCACGCATGTCGTAAGAGGCGACTAAGGAGGTTTGGTTTAAATCGGATGCATGTGTCCGCTAGGGAATGCTAACCCGAAACAAATGCTTGCAGAAAACGGATGCACCAGGCCGTAAGGCGCATAACATGGTGCAACGACCCTCACAATGCGGAATGGGATCACGGATTCTACGGTCGCCAATCTGCCTCTGAGATTTAGTCACGCTGTAAGAATGTCAGACCCACCATCACGAGGGTGGCCAAAACTTACTGCACGAAAAGGTCGGCACAAACGGGGAAGCAGAAATCATAGGAATTATCTCCTACAGAGGTGGCCCACTTACACTAGTGTCCAAGACAAACTGTATGGCGTGACTGATAATCTGAGACAGACGGCTGCCTTTATTAGAGAATCCGAAATCCCAATCTAGTGAGAACGCAGAAGAAGAAGACATTATCGTTGATATTTCCAATGTCATGATGACTCATGCATACTGGCCACGAAGGGGGATCAGATTAAATGCTTACATTTAATCACAAATTATATGCAAATGCTCACCCTATGTAAACGAATTAACGACCTTCTGTAATGAGTTATAGAAATTGTCTCGTCCGTGTGGTTACAGGGGCCCAAAATTGGGATGTAAAGAATAGAACCACTGTTTCCGCCACGCATGTCGTAAGAGGCGACTAATGAGGTTTGGCTGAAATCGGATGCATGTGTCCCAAATGTGTGGAAGTGTATGGTTTAGGGGCTTACCAAACCAATGTGCAACGTATACACGTTCTTGGCAAAGATCAAACATATCACAAAGAGTGATTAGAATTGGTCGTAAAGAACGAACACAAAGAAGAAGACGAAGAGAAATTGTCTTTATCTTCTACATATGCTGCTAGTGGACAGAGAGAGAGAGCTTCTGTTCTACAACAGCTTTATATTAGAGAGAGTTGGCTATTAAAGAGCATAACATCAAGGAACATTAAATATTTCGGACACATCTAACGACATGAGTGCCCAGAGAAGGTAATTTTAGAGGTAATGGCGCCTGGAAGAAGAATGAGAGGAAGACCTAGAAGACGATGGGTGCAAGATGTCATTGACGATCTGAGAATGGTTGCTGCTGACACCGGTCAATTTGCACAGAATAGAGAGCTTTTCAGGACTGCTGTCATAGGAGACAAGTTCCGGAAGGGACAAGCTACTTGATGATGATGCTAGTGTTTGTTTTCTTAGACATTACTCTCCATGTGCATAATCTAATACATCTATTATTATTGTTTCTATGCACAAAGTGTTACATCTACTTTTTCTTTTACCTTTGGTCTATCCCTGTGTACCCTACAAAGAAGACAGATGTGTCGGGTCAGGTCAACAAATTACCGACTAGAGGATGTCTAGTTTAAGGCGGGCGGTAGATCACATCTTCAGCTGCAGTACTCTCATCTTCGAAAGCAATTCGTGGCTTCCTCCCCTTTGCCAATTTGGGAGGACTTATAATTCATTTCTGTTACTTTCGTATTGTGATGAAACTGAAAACGCAATGTTGCAGTGTTTTCTCCATTTATGTTTATTGCATAACATATGCAGCTAGTGCAGGAAATGTATTTTGCCTATTGTGCACAAAATCCCATCAACCCTACTGTTTTCATCCAAAGGAAAGACAAAGTATTTACGTTTAGAAGTTTGCAGATGACGCCAAACGATGAAAGGAAACATATCTAACCATCAGCTGTCTTAGGGTCAATCCCTCCGGAATTGTGGTCCAGATTTACTTCTCTAGCCTTCTGCATAACTGTACTATGATACACAAGTCAGTCGGGATTCTCTATCAGGGTTTACTTCCTAGCCTTTAGTTTTCCTCCCTCCCCACAACTGTGAGTTTAACAATTGTACATAGTACCGTCTACTGTCATTACGGTAGCAGATAAACCACCTGATCTGCCCATATATATATAGTTTTATAGAAATATATATATATATGTGCATGATACATTTTCAGACTTGTGACACATGGAAGGAATTTGCCATCAGTAGAAGAATAATAAACAACACATGCTGCAGATGACACAGTGATGCAAGCTAAGAACGAACAAGAATTGCAGAAATTTATAGACCAAATAAACAACACAAATAAATGTTATGGAATAGGCATCAATATAGAGAAAGTAAATGTCAAGGCATCAATATAGGGAAAGTAAATGTCAAGGCATCAATATAGAGAAAGTAAATGTCAAGGCATCAATATAGAGAAAGTAAATGTCAAGGCATCAATATAGAGAAAGTAAATGTCAAGGCATCAATATAGAGAAAGTAAATGTCAAGGCATCAATATAGAGAAAGTAAATGTCAAGGCATCAATATAGAGAAAGTAAATGTCAAGGCATCAATATAGAGAAAGTAAATGTCAAGGCATCAATATAGAGAAAGTAAATGTAAAGGCATCAATATAGAGAAAGTAAATGTCAAGGCATCAATATAGAGAAAGTAAACGTAAAGGCATCAATATAGAGAAAGTAAATGTCAAGGCATCCTTTTTTCATACCTCGAGGTATATTGGGGAGTACGATGTTATGTCCGTATTTTGTTAACCGTCGACACATGATGGATGATGTAAGCCTGTTTCCTTTACGTGCCAGTGTTTTTTCTTGTGCCCAATTTAGACTTGGTCGACCTGAGAGCCGTGACGGTCGGAGTCATAGTTCATGGATTTTCTGTAGTGTAGAGGTTAGGTGCTCGCCTTTCGTTCCAAAAATACTCGGTTCGCTCCCTCGATGAGCTATCGGGATATTTGTCCAGAAATCCTTGATCTCAGTGTAGGTTGGATCGAGTTCCTAGTCTTATCGGAGACAGACGATAAAACGTAGGTCCCGTGCTCAAGTTGAGCATGTAAAAGAACCATTGGTAGTTCCAAATCGAGAAGAGCAGGCTAGAAAACCGTTGCCCCGGGCAACATTCATTAGAAAGATTACAAAAATAAAAATTACTATAAAACATTTTCACCATCTTCTAAATTACATCGATGACCATTTCTGATGCGACGGAGTTCGTGCACTGCCGCTGAGATCTCCATGTGTAAGAAAGAGATCGGAGTACACATGGTTACTCACCTAAATGCAATGCTGATGGTTTCATGTGCTTTACCAATTTTCAATGTTTTCACTAATTTCAGGCACCAATTTTTAACTGTATAGACTAGAACAGAACTCTTCTTCTTCTTTGCGATCGCTATTTTAATAATTATATCGTTAGACGCGTTCTTATGATGAAGTCGGCTGTTGTTTGGAGCTCATCTCTAGTGCCATGTAGTTTTGATGATTATATCGTTAGACGCGTTCTTATGATGAAGTCGGCTGTTGTTTGGAGCTCATCTCTGATGTCATGTAGTTTTGATGATTATACCGTTAGACGCGTTCTTATGATGAAGTCAACTGTTGTCTGGAGCTCATCTCTGGTGTCATGTGGTTTTGAATGTAGTGTTGGGTTATAGGGTCAGCATTCATTTCTAGGGAGGATATACAGGGGACAGTCTTGCAGGAAATGTTCTGTGGTTTGCTCAGCGGTGCCACAGAGACACATGGGATGGGGACAATCGTAGCCTGTGTAGGTGTTTGTTCAGTCTGTTATGTCCTATCCTGAGTCGAAAGATGATAGTTTGTCCTTGTCTGTCGAGTGTGTGGTAGTCATCGTTGGATGGTTTAGGTTCGTTTCTGAAGTCCACGATAGCTCTTTTGTTTTCTTCAAAGTAGGTGATTTCGTTTTCTATTTGTTCACATTCTGCTCCCTTTTTTGCTAATTTGTCTGCCTTCTCGTTACCTGGCACACTACAGTGTGAAGGTACCCACTGTAGTGTAACTCTTGTTGGCAGAAATCTTGCTGAGCTCCTTTCTCAGAGTTGGGAGTTTATTCTGGAGGGCTTCCAAAACGAATCTGTGAAAAAAATCACTTGTTGGCAGTCAGAGTTGGTGTTGTTGATCATGATTGCGGCCTGTAATAGTGCTTGAGCCTCTGCTGTGTAGTTTGAGCAAAATTTACCAGTAGGAATGTACCTTGTCTCAGTGGGGTTGTTGGGATATGTAATATACGAGATACCAGCCCCTCCATTCTTAATTGCATCTGTAGCAGATCCATCGGTGTAAGCATGAATCCATGATTGTATGAGGTATTTTTCTTGAATCATGCGCATAGTCGCTGTTCTCTTCTGCAAGTCATTGTGTATCTCTCCAGTTGTGAGTCCACTATGTGTTGTGGTGATTTTTGCTGTATCACTAACTTGTTCCCAGGTGTAACAGTTTCACTGTTATCCTAATTAGGAGTACAGTCGGTCAACCCACGACCCTTAATTTTTCACGGGCGTCCTTGATACTATTAGGTATTGTTGTTTACAGTCCAGTTACTGACCAGAGGAGTTAAACTCATGAAGTTCTGACCTGGAGATGAGGAATGAGACCAGGGAACAGAAGGCGGCTGGAGATTGAGGGGAAACATAGTAAGAAAGAGAATCAAATACTAAGACTTTCACCATTTTAAATTAGCTGATGACCATTTCTGATGCACAGTTTGAGCCAGCGGATCTACTGATTTGTGAAGAGAGAGACCAATACTACCTAATGTGCTGATTTTAATTGCTTTGACAATTTTCAAATGTTTCACTCAATTTAGCACCAAATTTTAACTGATAAAAGGGAACAGCTTTCCGCGATCGTTTTTAAAAATGTTACCGTTAACGCGTTCTGACGAAAATGCCGTTTGACTCATCTCAGTGCCTTTAGATTGAGAACCGTTAGATGCCAGATGAATCGATGTAGTACCTGATGTCAGAAGTTGATGACCGAGACGCGTTAATGATGAGTAAGTTCTGAGCCATCTCTGTGTCATTTTTTGAAGACATAGGTCGCATCATTCCAAGGATTCAGGCCCAGTGTGCAGAAAGCTCTTGTTTGCTTAGATTGAGAAGGGATGGAACAGACTTAGTTTTCGAGATATGCCAGGTAAGAACTGATAGTTTGACCCTGTTTCAGTGTGGATCAATTTGAGTTTTAGGGTATCGAGTCGAAGCTCTTTTTAATATAGACCGATTGTTACAGTAGCTAAGTCTTATTTTTCTGAAAAGTTAGGTACAAAATTTTTGGGCAAATCTGCAGCTCCTTTTCAGGTTGGGTTTTATTCACTTCCAAACGAGATCTTGATATTATAAGTGTGGTTAAATTGGCTTATATTTGGCTCTAGTGTAGTTTGAAATTACCAGTAGATTACCTTGTCATTGTTTTTGTTGTAAAGCGTCCATCATTTTAATTGTTGTGGTATTCACTGTAAGACAGAGAGATTGTATGAAGGTATTAGAATATATTTGATTTTTCTAATCAGTTATCTGTTGTAGTCCTACTATTTTTGTCATATCTGTTATACTGCCAGGGAGCAGGGTAGAGATTAGGTATCAGCGGTATTGTGTGCATTGGTAGGTCATATTGGTACTGTCTTTTTAAGCCGCTTTCCCGAGGGACGAAGCTGTTACGTTTTAGTCGTCCAAGTGCCAGATCATTTAATCTTGCTTTCACTGGATGCAAGGGCATACTGGTGTATTTCTCCTTCTGGATCAGACTTTTGGTTTCTCTTCTATATGCCAGTGCCTGTACTTCAGTATTTTTTTGCATCTCCGTGATAGGTGTCGATTTCATGGCTCTTGTGATGATCATGAGTGCTTGATTTTGAACTCTATCGCAGGTGTGATTTGGCAGCTGTAGCCCATGCAGTTGAGCCAAACTCTAGGTGGGGGCTTATTGTTCCCCTTTGTAAACTTTCTTTAGTGTATGTTCATTAGCTCCCAGTTGGCCTGCCAGTTTTCTGAGTAGTTTAATTTTTCTTCTGGTCTTTCCTTCTGTGATTTCTATATGTTTGTTCCAAGTGAGTCGTTTATCAAACGTAATCCCTGGATAAGTTGAATAGCTTTCTTCTTGTACTGGGGTTGTTCCTAGGTGGACCCTTTTAAATACATTTTCTGCCGAGGACCTCCAAAAGTTTCTATATAGAAAATAACAGGAATGAATTATCTTTGTGTTACAATAGTAAACAATGTCTGCAATTTAACATTTTAATAAACATGAAGACGTTTCCTTTTGCCTTGAACAAGACGTGCCATCCTTAGCATTTGTTTGTTTATTAGGGGATTAAAGCCTATTTAAGCCGAGGCACGCCCCTTTCAACCTAAGGCGAACCTTTTATTGGTTATATCAGAGCGTGTAGGCCAACAAACATGAAAAATAAGAATTAACTCCTTTCGGAGAATCCAAGAGTTAAATCCTTAGCATCATCAGCACATTTGCGTTTTAATTTCAGTCAGCGATCCATCCTGAACACCTTCCCGCAAGAAGCAAGTTGCCGTAGGCGCTGCGACAAGTGGCAGACAGCAAAAGAAGTTGTAACACTGCGCCTACAAGGCATGACGTAGGAGGCGACTAAGGTAGGGTCACCTCGTATGTTGCCGGGACCCGCAAGGGGATGAAAGAATATGCAGCAATGTCTATATGACAACATGTCGTAAGAGGCGACTAAAGAGAGTTGGTGGTGAGGCTGGCTTCCTCAGCCCGTAGAAAAATTGAGTCAAAATATTCAACAAACATGGAACGTACAAATATAAGAAATAGCTACGAAAAAGACCCTGGTGTTGGATAGGACATACATTGAGAAGACCAACCGGAAGCACTGCCATACAGAACTGTTTTGGAGCCCGCAGGAAAGAGAAATAGGGAAGGCCTAGACAGACCTGGAGAAGAGAGCTGGAGGCCGATATTAAAAGAATAGGTCAAACATGGAAAGAATTGGAAGGGATAGCAATAGAGAGGAAGAGCTGGAAGAAGTTTGTTGAAGACCTGTGCTCCGTTGGAAATTGAAAGGTGAAGTATGAAGAAGGGATCCACCCTGAAGCTCAGACAAAATATATTGTAGCAAAATTCAATGTACACCAACGTTATTTATAACATATTTCCCAAGATCGTTTCAGCCAATTACTTACTTAAATTTCATTCTTCTAGCGATGGAGTTATTATTACACCACACCAACAGTCAAGCTGGCTCCAATTTCTCAGAATGTGGAAACTTCAAACGATCTTTCATTTTGTCCTGTCAGACAGTTAGACTCCGGTCTGGTCCGGGGCTTTTGATTTCGCAGCTGAACTAGTTTATCATTGTTTTTATACATGTTTTTAAAATTTATTTTTCTGTTCAAAATGTCAAAGATCATAATATTTCTTCAAGATTTGAGGAACCCTTGTGAGTACCTCGCGGACACCAGTTTGGGAAACGCTGAACTAGAGAATAAACTGTTCCAACAACTGAACCCAAATTTGTTGTAAGTTTAATCAAGAAGAACACTGCCAATCTGTTATGTCTGCTGTCGTACTAAAAAAAAGTACATTCAAAAGAAACATACTATTGGAAAGTTGTGTTTTCGTTTGCCACCTCTGCTATCTGACTTTAATCCCCATCAGTATTTCACTCCCAGTGTCACAATCTGGTCCGCCTAGCAGCGGTACATAAAACGTACATCTTCATACAAGATAGAAAATATTTCAACACGAACTCTCGTGCTCAGATCGGTGGAACCTAGAATGAATATATGTACCACGCGCGCCATTTTACTACTTGGCAGACACCACTCACTGTAGACCAAGCAAGCAAGCTGACCCACAACACACAGGCAGACACATTGTTCTAACGTTAAAAATCATCGTTAAAAAGGAAGGAGAATAAATGCTATCTGCGCTGTGCTGGAACTTTCAGAGGATAGGTAAAGTGGCAACTACATTTATTTTAACAATGCTGCATACTATACTACTGGAGAAGCAGTACAGTGTAGAGACAACATTGTTTTAGAACTTGTTTAGTCTTTAAAATATTTGTAAATAATTCAGTTGATGTTCAACAGAGATTTATATTTGAGTAAACACAAACTAAAGAATTTCTAATACGGTTTTACATCCATGCTTGTTTAAATTCGAAAGTTTGAAGGTAAGAACATAATATGTTGGCTGAAATAAATGTATACTTTGGATTGTTTACTCTTGTTTTGTGTTTCGTATTGCATATGCTGTATATCATGCTAAAACATAAGCAGCGGCAAAGTGATGGAATATTGGAAATCTGTATCTCAATGTAGGAAAGAAAGTCAACAACGTAACTGGCTAACATTACTAAACACATGTTATTAGTTAAAAACATACTTTCCTACATATCATCGTGTACGGTAGTCGACATAACACACGAGGAAGAATATTCTCGAAATCTGACCCTCATGGGATGGAGGATAGCCAACATCATAACTGGTTGAATGCTTTGATTAATATAAACAGTATTTAAGAGGTTTTTCCCCCAGCAACGGTGTAGTCGTGTAAGAGGGAATTAGAGCACCCGGTACTTTTGTTAATGTAACCAAATAGCCATGCCTCATAAAAAGCCAGTGGTTATATTGTTTTAAATTTGTTTTATTGTCTGGGAGTTTAGGATGGAAGAGGGAGATGTTCTTTTGGAGATCTACTGTTGGATTAGGGCATTCGCCAGTGTGGTACCGGGGCCAGCAATGGAAGCAAAGAATTTCACCACTGCGACCTAAAAGGAATGTCGTAAGAGGCAACTTATGTAGGGCCCTAGGAAAGCTACCCTAGTAAATAAAAAGCGTCGCAGAAATCGGAAGTGCTGGCCTACTTGTAGGCGCATAACCGGCTTCGTCTTCTTCGCTTTCGCCTGCTATGAATTCAGGCGTAGTCAGTGCATCCACTATGGAGCTTCTTGCTGGTTTTTGCGTGAAGGCTTGCTTTCCTTATCATCAGTGTCCCTCGCCATTCAGGCGAAACTTCTCCGACTTCAGAGGTGCATAACTGGCACAATGAACAATCGGTCTTAGGCTCAGATCACATACAAATCACAAAGAGTGGTTAACAAGTGGTCGATATGGAGCGTCAGAACAAGAAGACGGATTAGGGCACTACAATTTATGTTGGATCTATCCATCGATTTTCAGAGTTCATAATTAAACATTGCACAAGTAGAGCCTGATACTTGAGGGGCTGAGAGATGAGTTTGTTTAGCCAGTGTGCCACAGGAACCATCAGTATTCATACCCTTCGACATTTGTTGGGGGAGACTGCGCACGCAAGGGTTTGCATGGAGTGCTATGACTTCTGTTCAGTAACCGATAATAATTATCAATGTTTTATTTAACATGCATTTATTTTGTGTTTATCTAAACAAAATCTAACATCTTCTCTTTCATCATTTACTTCTTTATAGAAGTGTTGGGGGTGAAACGTAGTGATCTTGTGTGTGCTTGTTCTTCTCTTCCATCATTTACTTCTTTATAGAAGTGTTGGGGGTAAAACGTAGTGATCTTGTGTGTGCTTGTTCTTCTCTTCCATCATTTACTTCTTTATAGAAGTGTTGGGGTGAAACGTAGTGATCTTGTGTGTGCTTGTTCTTGTCTTCCATCATTTACTTCTTTATAGAAGTGTTGGGGGTAAAACGTAGTGATCTTGTGTGTGCTTGTTCTTCTCTTCCACCATTGACTTCTTTATATAAGTGTTGGAGGTGAAACGTAGTGATCTTGTTTGTGCTTGTTCTTCTCTTCCACCATTTACTTCTTTATAGAAGTGTTGGGGGTGAAACGTAAGGATCTTGTGTGTGTTTGTTCTGTAATCTGATATTCATGTTCGTAAGGCTGTTCTTGATGCCGTCGTTCCATCTTGCGGTCTTCCCTTGCTTTGTACTCATTATACTTTTTCTGTGTGGCTCTTTGTGGTAGGCGATACCATGGCATTCTTGTCAGGTGTCCAAACCATTTAATCTGTTGTTCTTTTATGAATTGAATAACTGGTTTCACATCCAGTCTTCTTCTGATTTCTTCATTTCTAATTTTGTCTCTTATTGTCACACCTGCAGCTCTTCTAAGACACCTCTTCTCCGTCGTTATGATTTTCCTCTCATTAGTTGCTGTTATTGGCCATGTTTGACACTGGTAACATAGTGTTGGCCAGAAAATCGTTCTTATGAGATTTGCTTTAGTTGTTAGCGGCATCTCTTTGTGTGACAACAGTGGCGTTAACTGTCCCAGTACCTTGTTAGCTTTTGTGCAACGATTGCTGATTTCGCTATCATACTTCCATCTGCTGTGAAAATTGCTCCCAAGTATCTGGCCTCATTTCTTTGTTTTATGTCTACGTTCTGGAGTTTTATTTAACGTATCGCAATAATTTCTCCCCTGTACAACGACAAGATAATAATTAGTCAGTGTTGTTGGTGTACATCAACTGTGTGTAACTAGTTATGTCTTCAGAAAACATTGGCAAACTACTGAACGTATAAGTGGTGCCTAGAAAATCGACGACCCGTTTACCGTGGTTGATGGCTAAGTCCTCTAAAGGATATGCCACGATTTTGATTTTTCAATTAGTTATGCAATAATAATACTAATAATATTAATAATACTAATAATATTAATAAACATTGTGTTAATAAATTAAATGTGACACCATGTTTAAAAGGGTCTAAAAACGAAGGATTGAGTTCATTGCAGCGGGTTTTACCTAATATAACTCGGTCCCTTTCCGCAGAAATGGACGTCGCCTGCCGAGAGAATTGCACTAAGCACGAACTTCATAGCTCTGACAACAATCCTATGGTCCGGTGGCGGCTCGTCATTAAGGAGAGCCAGTGGGGCCGAGCCCGACCAAAAATAATGTGTAATGTGTATAAATTAAAATATAACCTAACCCAATACCATGATTTTCCACACAAAATATGTCTGGCCCCACCAACAAAACTTAGCACGATCCGCCACTGCTATGGTATCTGAAAACTCTCGTGAACACTCGTGAACAGAACGGCGGAGTCCTGATTCTCTTTGATTATCTGTATTTGAATGTTTGATGGGGTGGACACGTATGATGAAGAATTTAAAATCTTGGAATGGTTTTGATTGATTGATTAATAAGACCACCATCATTGTACTTCGGTGATTAACCATGTGTGCTCCGATAGCTTTCTTACATTGTACTTCGGTGATTAACCATGTGTGCTCCGATAGCTTTCTTACATTGTACTTCGGTGATTAACCATGTGTGCTCCGATAGCTTTCTTACACATACAAATCTCAGCGGCAGTGCACGAACTCTGTAGCACGGGCGAGGGTCCGTAATTTATACTGTGATTTATAAGATGGGGAAAACAGGACACAATCGGCTCCGCAGCCATATGTATACAAGATTCAAGATTGGCAATTCAGCAATGTGTACATGTGGACAGGCACACCAGATTGCAGAGCACATACTTCAAGACTGCCCTGAATATGATACACTGAGGCAAACTCACTGGCCTAACGAAACAACACTCGACAGAAAACTACACGGACCTCTGTGTGAGCTACAAAAGACAGGAAGTTCATACAAGAGACAACATTGAATATATAGACAATATTTCAAGCGAACGGAAGGAAGGAAGGACCTCTGTGTGAGCTACAAAAGACAGGAAGTTCATATAAGAGACAACATTGAATATATAGACAATATTTCAAGCAAACAAAAGGAAGGAAGGAAGATGGGAAAAGTATTTTGTAGGAATCTTTGTGTATATTATTTTTTCTAATGAATTTTTCCCGGACAGCGGCTTTCCAGCCTGCTCTTCTCGATTTTGAATTGCCATGAATTCTTTTACGTGCTCAACTTGAACACGGGGCCCATGTTTTATCGTCCGTCTCCGATAGAACTAGGCGTTTGATCTCACCTACACTGGGATCAGAGATCTCTGAAAAACATCTGGATGTCTCCACGACAGAGCAAACCGAGCACCTTTGGAACGAGATGTGAGCACCTAACCTCTACGCCACATACTCTTACCTTTGAATGGATTACTGTTAGGAAGAACTCACTGTGTAATAGAGAAGTAGAAGAAAGTAAGAAGAAGAAGAACTCACTGTGTAATAGAGAAGTGGAAGAAAGTATGAAGAAGAAGAAGAACTCACTGTGTAATAGAGAAGTGGAAGAAAGTATGAAGAAGAAGAAGAAGAACTCACTGTGTAATAGAGAAGTAGAAGAAAGTAAGAAGAAGAAGAACTCACTGTGTAATAGAGAAGTAGAAGAAAGTATGAAGAAGAAGAAGAACTCACTGTGTAATAGAGAAGTAGAAGAAAGTAAGAAGAAGAACTCACTGTGTAATAGAGAAGTGGAAGAAAGTAAGAAGAAGAAGAACTCACTGTGTAATAGAGAAGTAGAAGAAAGTAAGAAGAAGAAGAACTCACTGTGTAATAGAGAAGTAGAAGAAAGTAAGAAGAAGAAGAACTCACTGTGTAATAGAGAAGTGGAAGAAAGTATGAAGAAGAAGAAGAACTCACTGTGTAATAGAGAAGTGGAAGAAAGTATGAAGAAGAAGAAGAACTCACTGTGTAATAGAGAAGTGGAAGAAAGTATGAAGAAGAAGAAGAACTCACTGTGTAATAGAGAAGTGGAAGAAAGTAAGAAGAAGAAGAACTCACTGTGTAATAGAGAAGTAGAAGAAAGTATGAAGAAGAAGAAGAACTCACTGTGTAATAGAGAAGTAGAAGAAAGTATGAAGAAGAAGAAGAACTCACTGTGTAATAGAGAAGTGGAAGAAAGTATGAAGAAGAAGAAGAACTCACTGTGTAATAGAGAAGTGGAAGAAAGTAAGAAGAAGAAGAACTCACTGTGTAATAGAGAAGTGGAAGAAAGTAAGAAGAAGAAGAACTCACTGTGTAATAGAGAAGTGGAAGAAAGTATGAAGAAGAAGAACTCACTGTGTAATAGAGAAGTGGAAGAAAGTAAGAAGAAGAAGAACTCACTGTGTAATAGAAAAGTGGAAGAAAGTAAGAAGAAGAAGAACTCACTGTGTAATAGAGAAGTGGAAGAAAGTATGAAGAAGAAGAAGAACTCACTGTGTAATAGAGAACTAGAAGAAAGTATGAAGAAGAAGAAGAACTCACTGTGTAATAGAGAAGTAGAAGAAAGTATGAAGAAGAAGAAGAACTCACTGTGTAATAGAGAAGTAGAAGAAAGTAAGAAGAAGAAGAACTCACTGTGTAATAGAGAAGTGGAAGAAACTTAACTAGATTATTTAACTAGAAGACGAAAGTAGAGTAAAGTATGAGAACTTGAAATTGGGATGATAAAATACAAGTGTACAGAAAATGAAATGTGTGTTCTGACAATTTAATCTTGTTGAGTTTACGTTGTACCTTCCTGATAGCACGGGTAAAGTGTACAGTTAGCATTATGAATATTTACTGGAACGATGAAAAGAATCTGGTTGAATTTAATTTTTACTACACTTTTTTATTACGAAAAGGATTTTGATATTTTTTATGGTGATTCTTATTACATTCTTCTTCTTTTTGTGATGGCTATTTTCAGTGATTCTTATTACATTCTTCTTCTTTTGTGATGGCTATTTTCAGTGATCTTATACATCTCTTCTTTGTATAGCTATTTTCAGTGATTCTTATTACATTCTCTTCTTTTGTGATGGTATTTTCAGTGTGGTCTGATCATTTTTTGTATGTCAGACAAAATTTCAGGAAAATCTATTGGTTAGGTATATTTAATTCAATAAAACAATCAGTTAATTATTATTTGTGCACCACTTGTCCCTAATGACGAGCGCACTGGCTATTTTGATAATTATACATCCGATGCTTCTTATGATAAGTCGATTGTTGTTGATAACATCTCTGGTGCAGTAACTTTTCATGATTAAAACCAGACATAACTATAGTCAGAAATTCATGTGTTTTTTTAAAATTTCAAAGAATGAAATGTTGAGTGAAGCATTACAATCGAATATTGTGTTCTACATTATCTTTTTTGTTTCTATACCGGGTAGTACATTACTTATAATTTTGATGAAGCTGTTAATTTTTTTACTATTTTTACAAAATTTTTTTTAGGTGATTCTTATACATTCTTCTTTTTGATGTATTTTGTGATCTTTACATCTTCTTCTTTTGTGCTATTTTCAGTGATTCTTACATTCTTCTTTGTATGCATTTGTTCATTATTTTTTCTTTGTTTTTTTCAGTTGCTTAGTTTTTGGTTGCAGAAAAAATTTTGGTAAAATCTGATTATGATTGGGTAATTTATTTTCATAACATAGTTACATTATTTATTTGGACGTTACTTGTCTAATGACGAGCCGCCACTGCCTATTTGATATTTACCATCCGATGCTTTTTGTATAAAGTCGATTGTTCTTGAAAATCTCTGTGATAACTCTTCATGTTAAATGCCAGACATAACTATACAAAATTCATATGTGTTTTTTAAATTTCAAAGAATGAAATGTTGAGTGAAGCAGTCTTATGGTATTAGAAAATTAAACAAAAATGTTTTCAAAGTTTGTAATTATTAGTTAGATATAATAATGTATTATGTGAGTTATTATTATAATACTTCCCTCCTCCCCAGGAAAATGGCTTGATCAGATTTATGCAAAAATGTGGTCTTCTCCATTTCCGCCTAGTAAACTACCAACTACATTTTTTTAAATTCATTTTTTCCGACCAAATTCCCTCCACCCTAGAAAAATGTATGTGACGCCCTTGTTAGTATCTATCATTCAATTCTTTCACTTCAATAACAATTTTATTTCGTTCATATGTTTTCCTTTTTTAAAATTTGCGTATCGCTGATAGGGTGTACCAGTTTTTGTTTTCTCAAAATCTGGTTACCTTGGTGTTAGTCTCTTTCAACATATTAATATTAGTCTGGACACTGACAACAAATGATAGAAGAAAACTAGTCACGACAGAGATAAAGTGTCTACGCAGAATGCTGGGTGTAACAAGAAGAGACCGGTTGAGAAATGAAGACGTCAGGACAAAAAGTGTACACAACATCAATACTAAACTTCATCAAGAAACAACAAATTAAATGGTTTGACCACATAAGCAGATTACCAACAGACAGTGCACCCCAACGAGCAATGCTGCTCCGATACAATGGGTACAAAGAAAAAGGCCGGCCACGCAAAAATGGACCTCAGAGATAACAGAGGCGACGAAAGACACTATCTACAAAGCGCACACAAAGGCCCGTTTTAGAAATTTCTTCTTGACCTGACGCTGTGAGGCAAACAGGAGTGGAGAAAAGAAAGAAAGTCAAGAACAATAATAGTCATTTTTAGCAGTACATAGTATAATCAACATTCTTATGTCAAACAACATTGAAGTGGTTTTCAAAAATAGCATGAACCTACTCTTAGCAGATTTATATCTTCTTCTTCTTTGCGTTCGTTCTTTATGACCAATTTTAATCACTCTTTGTGATATGTTTGATCTTTGCCATTCTGGCCACCTTCTTCGACCTGACTAAAGCCTTCGACAAAGTCTGGAAAAAGGACTCCTGCTAAAACTAGCACAAAGCGGGATCAAAGGTCACATGTACACATGGATCAGAGATTTCTACAAGACGATGTGCAAGAGTCAAACTGGAAGGACACAGAAGCAAGCTGGTCAGACTAGAAGATGGGGCTCCACAGGGAAGTGCAAATCCCTACACTCTTCATCCTTTTTATCAATGATCTCCCCAAACAATTCACATCTAACATTCACAAGGCACTCCATGCAGACGACTTGGCCATATGGACCCAAACAGAATACATAGGAACTGCCAAGATCAGAATGCAAGGAGCCATAAATGCAGTAAAGAAATGGGCAGACACTTGAGGGGTCACAATAAACCAAAACAAGACAGTGTCAACACTATTCTCACTCTCTACAAAACCTGAACAAGTCGACTTATACCTGGACAACAAACCACTACCAAAGGAGGACAATCCTACCTATCTAGGAATAAAATTCGACAAAAGACTCACATGGGGTCCCCACATAGAAGAAACACAAAGGAAAGCCACAATAAGATTAAGACTCATGAAAAACTAGCAGGAACCCACTGGGGCGCAGATGCAAACACTACACGCCAAATATACACAGGATATGTACGTCCAAAACTGGAGTATGGCACAGGAGCCTACACAACCGCAGCACAAACAAATCTACACAAGCTAGATAAAATACAGAACACAGGCCTCAGAATCATCACCGGAGGTCTGAGAAGTACACAAATCAAAGATCTAGAAACAACTGCTGGCATTGAGAGCCTGGGACGACGCAGGGAAAAAAAAATACTCACACTATCAGAAAAGTTCAAACGCACAGAAAATAATCCCATGCACCAAACAATCAACGAACCAACCAAAAACCGCATAAAAGACACAGCTTCCATCACTTGTCAAAATCACTCTCTGCAAAAACATGGACATCCTCTCAAAAGACCCAGCAACCTGGGAAATGATAGTACCATTCAACAACACAGACCTACAGCCCAACTTCACAGTGATAACAACAATTCCAAATGTAGACAAAAGGGTGAAGAAACAGGTCCCATCTTGAGAGCAAAGACATTAGAACACATTGACACCTCATACCCCCATCCCGAGTGGACCCATATAAACACAGACGGATCATCAGACACGACAGCGAGGAAAGGAGGGCCGGAACCATCATCATACTCCAAGATGGCACTACACTAACAAATTCAAGTGCCACTGGAGAACTATCAACAAATTTTAGAGCCGAACAACAGGCAATTGTGGATGCCTCAAAAATACTGCAGCAAAGAAACATCCAAACAACAAACTTGTCTTCCTTTGCGACTGCTTGTCAGTCCTGCAGGCCACACAAAAGGAACCACAAGATAACATGGAAAGAGAGCTGATACTACAGCTAAACAAGCTCTCAGAACACAACAAAATTATTCTCCAGTGGATACCAGCCCACTGTGGAGTTCCAGGAAATGAGAGAGCAGACATGCTGGCTAAGGATGGAACAAAACTTACACAACAGAAACACCCAGTATCACTACCAGAAATCAAGACACATATCAAAAGAAAGTACAAAGAGGTATGGAGGCAACAAACCCACAGCAAACACCCACAAGATCCCATCAGCAGACTAAACAGAAAACAGCACACAACAATCTTTCGCCTAAGAACAGGTCACTGCAGGCTCAACCGCCACATGCACAGAATAAAGCCTGCTCAGACTGCACAGTGTGCATGCCAGACAGAAACACAGACTCCAGAGCACATCCTGCAGTCATGTCCATCATACATACACCAACGAAATTAAACATGGCCTCATGAACAAAGCTTACAGACCAAGCTATGGGGAACTCTCGAAGAACTCCAACTGACATGCAGCTTCATAGAGGCAACCCATCTCATGATTTAGACGAGCATACGAAACCGAAAGCAAAGAAGAAGAAGAAGAAAAAGATCTTTGCCAAGAACGTGATACGTTGTACATTGGTTTAGTAGGCCCCTAAAAGCATTGACTTCTACACGTTTAGGACATGTGCATCCGATTTTAGCCAAACCTCCTTATTCGCCTCTTACGATATTCGTGGCAGATAACAGTGGTTCTATTCTTTACACTCCAAATGTGGCCCCGGTAACCACTCGGGCGGCAGATTTATATGTTTATTAATAGTTTGAAATAGAAAAGAGAGGCATTGTTCAGTTTGTGGAAAAACATCAGTTTTCGAGGGAAAATTGATGATATACTAACTCTAAATGACGTATTTTGACACTGCATTTTATCACAAAATTCACGAAGAATTAAGATGATGTGTTGAGAATAGCCTTCTCTCTCTCTCTCTTTTCTCTCTCTCTCTCTCTCTCTCTCTCTCTCTCTTTCCCTCTCTCTTGAGCCAGATGTCAAGTGTTCAAACACGTGCTAAGGAAGCAGGTCTTTTGTGGTATCAATTTCTGATCGTCCTTATTATTTAGAACTTTGATATAGTTTATTTAGTATTCTGTGTTTGTATCTGTTTTCTTGATATAGTTTATTTAGTATTCTGTGTTTGTATCTGTTTTCTTGATATAGTTTATTTAGTATTCTGTGTTTGTATCTGTTTTCTTGATATAGTTTATTTAGTATTCTGTGTTTGTATCTGTTTTCTTGATAAAGGCATATGGTCGAAACGTTGAGTGTTGTTATTTTTATATTTAATATTTCATTTTCCTTTTTATGTAATACTGTAATGTAATTGTCCCGTCGAAATCGCCCGTTTACTCAGTATTACCGGAACCTCCCCCCGGTTTTCTCCAGATTCGATCTTTTTCTTCTTTCGTTCGCCCACTATGAACTCAGACGTAGTTAGGAAACCTAATATGGCACATCTGACTGATTTTTGAGTGAAGGCTTGCTTTCCCTATCATCAGTATCCCTCGTCATTCCACCCCCACTTCAGAGGTCAGATCTGATCTGATCCGGTCTGCCTACCCTAGATCAGTGCCGGATTAGGCTAGCGCGGGCCCGTAGCAAATTTTAGCGCGGGGCCCTAGATTTTGTATGATAATAAAATAAAACACAACTTTTACAAACAAACTTGTCTCGATTTAATGTGAGCAAATTTAGAGATAATACTAGACAAATTAATTTCTCTAAGTAAATTACATTCAATGTTCATTAAGGTGAGGTTATTTTTATATTCTTGTCCCATCATGTTCCTGAACTCACCTTTTATACGCTCGAATACGCTTTTATATGTCGAAAAAGAACTTTCTTCGATGCAGTTAGTAATCATTAAAAACAAGTAAATTCGTAAGACTATTTCTACATTTGGGAAACACGACTCTAATGAATTTTCCATTATAAGTTTATAAAATTGCAGTTCAAGAGCCTCATGCTTTTCGTTTCTAATAGAAGCAGCTACATTAGTTTTAAGAAGTTCAGTGAACTGCATAAGTTCGTCGCCTAGGCTTTCTTCCAAATCCTCTTGGTAAGAGCTGACAATATTTGGAGTTCTTTTCAAGATCTCTTCTGCTGTAATAGATTTTAACTGCCGGAGTATTCCAAATACACCAGTCACTCTATGGTACAGCCTAAATCAATAACTTTGCAAACAAAACAGAACAGTTGTCCTTTAGTATCTGTATAACACAACCAATCTCTCACGTGAGTTTTGTTTGTTGGTGTATGTGTGTATGTGAAAAACGACTTTCGACAAAGTCGTGGATTGTTTTCTTTATTGTATGTTTTTTTAAGACAAGAAATCACTGTTCATATGTTGCACTCGCTACTTTCTTTCACAATCCAATAATCTCGATTGAAATTGTTTGGCCATTCACCAATATCGTTGGAGTACATTTTACTTTCGTAGTGTTTTTGGCTTGTAGAAGATGTTGCTTCATTAGAAGCATGTGCTGTGCTTTCTGCCTCTCTTTGGCTTGAAGTTGATATGGCTAAATTGGGAGGACTTTCTGTACATTCGATTTCAGTTTGTCTTGTGAAAATGTGGCTAAATCGTGAAGAGTTACTGATCTTAATGGTAGTATTGGTAATGATGATTCTTCTATAGCACTGCTTTCATCCACTACACAGTGGGACACGTCTTCTGTATTTTCTGCTTCGATTTCTTTGGATTCGGCACCATCACATACGACATTAACAAATTCAGATAGAATGCGTATTTTTGAAATAACATCTGGTTATTTTTTCCATTTTCATCTCTGTCACATAGGCGCGGGGCCCCTAGAAGCGCGGGGCCCGTAGCATTTGCTACTTCTGCTACTAGGCTAATCCGGCACTGCCCTAGATCTGTATGTTTTCGTACATCTCTGAAAGCAAATAGCAAGATGTCTGAGGTCAGTCCACAATACCAGTCAGATAATTCTCAAGTTCATTGTTCTTAATTTAACTAAAACTGATAAAAAAATTCCCAACCACTTATATATTTGTCTCAGTCAACTATATCCCCAAGCTCCTTGCATTCCTAATTAAACTTCGATTTTGCCAGTTCCATTCCCAGAAAAGAAAGGAGGAGGATTTGTGCGTGAAATCAGCTACATCAGCACTGTAATTTTGAGAGCTTCAGAAACTTGCCATAAAGAATTCCATACCGGTAAACAGACCAGCTGGCGCCCTAGTGTATGGTGCACCTAGTGCATCAATGACAGTTGCTGATGACAGCCATTTTGTGGAAGTAACAGAAAAAAAGGTAGTTAGCGGATTAACTTTCATTTACTCAGAGAGAGAAGATGGAAAGCATATGGAAGGGGTGTCATAGTGATGATACTGTAGCTAGAGTAGCAAGAAGCATGTTAGAATGGGAACCTATCTCCAGTCGTATAATTTGATCTTACCTTATTAGCAGATATGATAAAATGGCAATACTGCAGTGATATGCATCAACTAATGAGGCTGAAGATGATAAGAAGGACATGTTTTATGAACAGCTGCTGGATGCAATTAACAAGACCCCCAAACGATGACTTATTAATAGTAATGAAAGACTTTAATGCGAAGGTTGGTAGTGGCAATGTCGGGATAGAGAGTTATAGAAAAGAAGGAATAAATTAAAAAAACAGATTTGTCACCAAAAACGTCAAAGTTGGACTGCAAATAAGCTATCAACAAAACAAATATAATGAAGACATCTATCCCAAGTAATGCCGATCAGTTATCAGAGGACTATCATCATAGCACTCTGGACATGTCCATACGGGCTCCGATCTCCGCCTCAGCAAATCCAGCAGCGTCCAGCCGCACAACACGCCAGTTCGATGTTGATTAATCAATCTCTTTGCATATTTAGTATGTCGTTATTTTCGGGCTGCACCAATATTGATAAACATCTCTCTCATCTCTCTCAACCTGATCAGTGAGTGGGATTCAGAGCCCTGAAACTCCTCTGTTCGGAAAGACTCTCTCAATGCGGGAAGAATGTGAAGAATTTCGATTCATGCCAGCTCCCTCTGATATTGTAGCCAAGCCAGCCAATCTATCAGCTCGTTCATTACCCATAACTCCTGCGTGCCCAGGGACAAAATGAAGGTGATTTCTCTGATCATTGTCTTTACTAGTACCTCCACCCAGTTGCCTCTCACCATTCCTGATTCGACTTTACGAATCATGCTCATGGAGTAACTGAGTATGAAAACACGAAAGTAGTTGTGAGATGCCAACCATTTCACCGCCTCCGTAACGCCCGAACCTCCATTGTCAAACTATAGTCTGTCCATTAATTCGTGAGCACGTTTGAAATTGATTTTCTCGAAAACTACCTGTTGGATCTCAGTGATTTTTGCATGCAGCCTTAGAATATCCATGACGCTAAAATAAAGCTAACCAGTAGTCCATAGATGCTACGGATTTTGCACATCGGCGAATTCCTTTGATCTTTATGACAATTGCAAATACGGGGCTCAAATTTTAGATTTTACAGTATCCTAGAATTTGTCCATGTCAATTCTATTCATAGGTGTATCTCCATATTAACTTGATAGGTCAAGTAATTAAGTGTGTTGCCCTTTATGTGCAATCGTGAACTTGGATACAATATGCAACAGTTAGTCCTCCCCTTCGGTCACCATTAGACCCCAGGGTGTCTTAACTTCACCACAAATTGTATGATGGTAGACGCATTTGGATATGGAAATGTATACGTTGCTATTTCTCAGTCTGTAATCAAAATATGATTTGTATCATCCCGAATCTGACGATTCCATGAGGTTGATAATTGTTACTGGCTGGACAAATTGTAATCCATCTCGGTGCCAGTACTCGTCTTCCTCTCGGAGCACATGTTCAACACACTTCTTCCAGAACTGCATGTCTATCATTGAGAGGGACTCACGTGTCAGAACTTCAACATCACACATTTAAAACGTCCTGTTCTGTTCGGCAACTTGCCCTTTACTTTAGCCCAGACAAGCTCTATCGGATTGAGGTGAGCATGATATGGAGGTAGTCGCAAAGACGTGTGGCCGTATTCCGCAATGATTTTGTCAATATGAAACACCTTTGTCTTATTTGTCATCCTCACCAGGTGCAACAACTCGGGTTTCAAATATGTATCATCGAAGCTGACATTTTCCTTAGCAAGCCAAGTCCTAATTTGATCTTTTGTATTAGATGCAGTTGGTACTTTGTCTTCCGCTGATACTGCGTTGTGATAGGATGCATTATCCATTACGAAGCATGATGGTCTGTTTAGAATTGGAAGTAGATCTTTCTCCATCCAGTGCCTGAAAATATGTCCATTCATTTCTGTGTGGTAGTCCCTACCGTCGGTACTTTTTGATTGGAAAATAAGTCCAGCGTCATGGACAAGACCTTCTTCACTGCTTCCTGCATGTGTTAGTATAATACGCTGGCCTTTGCTGCTTGGTATTTTTCTTTTCTGTTCACCGTCTACTGATTGCCATTCTTTAGCATTGGTGTGGTGAGCATTGACCCAGGATTCGTCCAAATATACAATATCATAGCCTTGCCTCCGCCGCTCACGGATCTGCCTCAGGTATTTACTTCGGGCAGCAATTAAATGTGGCTTTCACAAATAATATTCCTGCCGCCTATAGTTTTCTGAAGGTGAAGCCGGCGGCTCTTAAATTTTTCATAGAGTACTTTTAGAAATGTAGTTTTAATTTCAGTTTCCTGAGAAGTAACAAGTTGATTTGTCGCAAACATTTTCAAGAGCTCCGTCTTATGACATCTATGTCAAAGTCGTCAATTGTTCTTTTCCTTCCTTGCTTGACATTAGTGCACTTTGTGTCCTGCTTAATCCATCGGGAAAAGGATTCTCTATTCAGACCAAGCGCCAGTTGCGTTCGTTTCTCAGGGTTATGAATATCGCAATATAGATGACCTCTCTTAGATCCCTACGGAAGTGTTGGTATAGTAAAACTGTAACCTGCATTGTTATAAATGTGCACTTCAGACTCATTATGAATGTGATATCAATGTCAGTTTTGATAAGTCAACAAATATGATACAATAGCTTCATACAAATAGCGAGATACGCTTATAACTATACAACGGTATCCCAATTATAACGTCATATGCTTTCCGCTTTCAAAGTCGACTGGGTTAGGTGCACGGGAATTCGTGAAACTCACGATATTTATATGTTACCATAATGTATTTTTAGAACAACGCGTCTGTGTACCGTAGATCTGTTACTATTGTGTACAATCCGGTGAGGTTGATTTTAATATAACCTGAAGAAGAAATATTTCAAACTACATCAAATTTTCTTGGAAAAAAATATTTCTCTAGCGTCATGGATATTCTAAGGCTGCTTGCAAAAATCACTGAGATCCAACAGGTAGTTTTCGAGAAAATCAATTTCAAACGTGCTCACGAATTAATGGACAGACTATACCTGTGGTTGTTGCGTAGGCCCCAGTGGCCTCTGTTATTATTGTCCTCCTGAGCGTGCTGTAAAAGTCCACGCACAGCGTTGTTGGCGAATGACTGAACCAATGATGTAAATAACCACATCTGTATCATTGATGATGTCATTCAAGAGGGTCTCAACCTCCACGTTAATCAGTGATGGATTATTTTGTTCGCAGTTTTTCTTATAGATGTAATAACTGTGTAAGCAGGCTGAAATTGAGGTGGCACAGCAATTCATTCCTCTCCTGGTTCAATTAATGCTGATATCATGCTGGAATACAAAATGATAAAAATAACAGAATAGTTCACCTATATGTATTTGAGTGCCACGCCTGCCCTGCGTGTTCGTAGCGCGTTGGACTACGGGTGACAAGTCCTCTGTGAGTGCGGGTTCAATTGCACGGACTGGCAGAGAAACCACAGATTTCTCGGATTTACGGTGTTCGTGGCACCGAACCGAAGGTTACGATGTCCATGGCACCGAGCCGAAGAGCTTTCAGCTCAAGTGCTTCTGGATCAGAAAAAAAAAAAATATGTATTTGGGTAGCAATTTTGATTGCTACTGAAATACTAACAGGAAATTATCAAAGGAATTTCCAAAACAACGTCAGCTTTAAAGGAAAAATAAAATGATCAACATAAAGTTTTAAAACAAAGTTACGAACTTTCAATTCAAATGTTGTATTAATCCTAAAATATGCCAGCGAGAGTTGGAAACTTACTAAAGATTAGCAAGTAAGTTGAATGCATTTGAAAATAGATGTCTGCGAAAAAAATGAACATAAATGGGATGAATTCAGGAGAAGTGATGAAATCAGAGAAATGTCTGGTCAACCACTAGTAACAACTGTTCTAAGAAGGAGAAGATGGAGATCTGTTGATATACTCAGAGAAGTATAATCAAAGAATCACAAAACATGCATTAAATGAGAAGTAAAGGGTTCAAGAGAGAAAGAATGCCATAAGAAAACACTGAAACAAACTTTAATGAAAGAGTCGAGAAATATCGAATTCAATTCCATGGGAGATAATGAACGAGTTGCCCAGGATAGAGTGGTATAGAAAGGTTGCTTGCATGCCTTATGTAACTACTACTACTTATGTAACTACCCACTTTAATATCCCAGTCTAAAGCAGTTTAGATGCTCGGAATACAATGTCACAACGACCCGAACGTGCTGATCTGTTAATAGACCACTTGTTCAGATTATAGTTACATCCGTTTACACGGTAGATTATAGTAACTGGAATTTACACACTACATTTTGATGGTTTTTGATACACACAGTCCTCCCATTACTTTTTTAGTTCCCATTCACGTGTTTCCTATGCTTTTTTAGTTCACATACACGTATTTTCTATGCTTTTTTAGTTTACATACAACTATTTTCTATGCTTTTTTAGTTTACATACACGTATTTTCTATGCTTTTTTAGTTTACATACACGTATTTTCTATGCTTTTTTAGTTTACATACACGTATTTCCTATGCTTTTTTAGTTTACATACACGTGTTTCCTATGCTTTTTTAGTTTACATACACGTGTTTCCTATGCTTTTTTAGTTTACATACACGTGTTTCCTATGCTTTTTAGTTTACATACACCTATTTCCTATGCTTTTAGTTTACATACACGTGTTTCCTATGCTTTTTAGTTACATACACCTATTTGCTATGCTTTTTAGTTACATACACGTGTTTTCTATGCTTTTTTAGTTTACATACACGTATTTCCTATGCTTTTTTAGTTTACATACACGTGTTTCCTATGCTTTTTTAGTTTACATACACGTATTTCCTATGCTTTTTTAGTTTACATACACGTGTTTCCTATGCTTTTTAGTTTACATACACGTATTTCATGCTTTTTAGTTTACATACACGTGTTTCCTATGCTTTTTAGTTTACATACAAGTGCTTTTTAGTTTACATACACGTGTTTCCTATGCTTTTTAGTTTACACTACATCTTTAGTCTACGTTTCCTATGCTTTTTAGTTTACATACACGTGTTTCTATGCTTTTTAGTTTACATACACGTGTTTCCTATGCTTTTTTAGTTTACATACACGTGTTTCCTATGCTTTTTTAGTTTACATACACGTATTTTCTATGCTTTTTTAGTTTACATACAAGTGTTTCCTATGCTTTTTAGTTTACATACACGTGTTTCTATGCTTTTTAGTTTACGTACAGTGTTTCCTATGCTTTTTTAGTTTACATACACGTGTTTCCTATGCTTTTTTAGTTCACATACACGTGTTTCCTATGCTTTTTTAGTTTACATACACGTTTTTTTCTTCTATTTCAGTAAACGTAGTAATTAATTACTCTTATCTCATATGCAAAACACATATTTTTTAAATGTAGTTTGTCAATTTTTTCATACTTTTGTTTTGAGTTGCGTCTTTCATAAGATATGATATACATACGTTTCCTTTTTATTGTGCGTATATTTTTAAATAGATACTGTGCCTTTGTGGAGGTTTTTGTGGGGGAGGGGCAGTTTGTGTTCTCTGTTTAATTAAGTCTTTTAGTCTAAATATCGTTTTACTCTGTTGTACACTGTGTAAAGAAGTAAATGGTGGAAGAGAAGAAGAAGGCACTGTATAGCTGCCTTAGTTTATGTGTTTTTATTTCGTATTTTGACGTTCTTACACTATATATTACAGAATCTTCTTCTATCTTCTTCTTTGAACGCTTCATATCGACAACTTGTTAACCATTTTTTGTGATTTGTATGTGATCTAAGAACGGTTGTACCTTGTGTCAGTTATGCGACTACAAGTAGGCCAGCACATCCGATTTGTATGTGATCTAAGAACGGTTGTACCTTGTGTCAGTTATGCGACTACAAGTAGGCCAGCGCATCCGATTTGTATGTGATCTAAGAACGGTTGTACCTTGTGTCAGTTATGCGACTACAAGTAGGCCAGCACATCCGATTTGTATGTGATCTAAGAACGGTTGTACCTTGTGTCAGTTATGCGACTACAAGTAGGCCAGCGCATCCGATTTGTATGTGATCTAAGAACGGTTGTACCTTGTGTCAGTTATGCGACTACAAGTAGGCCAGCACATCCGATTTGTATGTGATCTAAGAACGGTTGTACTTGTGCCAGTTATGCGACTACAAGTAGGCCAGCACATCCGATTTGTATGTGATCTAAGAACGGTTGTACCTTGTGTCAGTTATGCGACTACAAGTAGGCCAGCACATCCGATTTGTATGTGATCTAAGAACGGTTGTACCTTGTGTCAGTTATGCGACTACAAGTAGGCCAGCACATCCGATTTGTATGTGATCTAAGAAGTTGTACTTTCAGTTATGCGACTACAGTAGGCACATCCATAGTGATCTAGACGGTGACCTGTCGCCTCTTACGACATCCTTGTAGGATCTATACAGTGTTACTATCTTGCTCCTTATGCGACTACGGCAACACCGAGGGAGTGTTATACAATTAATGCTGCAAAATAAAGAAAGCAAATAACTAGTAATTTTACAAATATATATATATATATAAATGTGGTTGAAATGCCGATTTACAAATCAACACAAAGTCGACGTTTCGACCAGAAGATCTTTATCAATATAGTGATAAACAAATACAGAAAAAAAGACTGACTGTACTGCATCTGTAGCATTAGCCAAAAAAGCACACATAAGAAGATAAGAACGGCAGTACACTAAGTTACATTTCAACGTTATCAAACAAGCAACGATAACAGGCCATTAAAATATATGTATATATATTTGAAAAGGTTTCGTTCGTTGTATATCTAAAATGCTATGATATGGTTTTCAGCACAATACTTGATCAAATGAGAATGTGATGATAAAATGCTCACAATTTCTGTAATTTTGAGGTTACCTGGTTTGTCATACTTTCTTACTATTGAAGTGTTGTTACATATCGCATTTTCTCAATTAATTTTGCCGTTATTTTATGCATGTGTGTGTACGCGCGAGCATATGTGCGCGGCTTGTGTTCTTGCGTGCGTGTTGATTTCACAAGTGTTCTTGTGATTAAATGCATTGTTTTCTGTACGTACATATACTGAAACAGTATTGCATTGCAATGTTTTTGTTCGTATTTTTCTTTGTTCCAACATACTCTTACAAGATAACTGAAATCTGTTAGCAATATGGGAGGTTTCTGTTTTATGATTGTATGTCTGTTTGTGGGAATATGGTTAGCGAGATTTCATTTTACATATCTATTTTTGTTTTGGTGATGGGTGTTAATGCTTGATGCAGTGTTTCCAATGCTAGCGATAAAAAATGTACATAGTATACTGTTTTCTGTTTGTTTGGTTTATTATTTCTTCAATGATCCAGCGGTGCTTAGGTTTTTGTTCTTCCGCCTAATGCTATGTAATGGTATCTGCATGTGTTCGATTTATCTGGCCTTAGAAGCAGAATCATCTTTTGGAAATCATCCAGCGCTTGGCACACGAAGAAGTGGTCTGTGAATGGTTTCATGATGATGTACACACAGCTGGCACTCAGTGTGTTGTGGCTGAATTCTGTGTGTTATTATTAAGTGTTATGTGTTGAGTTTGGGACCGAAAAATGGTGCTCTGATCTCTCCTTGTAAAGGGGGTTGATGTTGTCATTTGGGGTTAGTGTTGGTTATGTGTCTGTAAACCTCTCTTCCAGTATCTCATAAAGCCCATCTGTTCATCCAAAGTATTTTATTTGTTGTATGTAGGATTTACTTTGCTGCATGGAGAGCCGGTTTGTTGTAATCTGTGTGACTTCCTATATGCGACTGGTATAATGCTTGATCCAACTGACTGCTAAAATGACTAATGTTGATGTGCTGAAAGAGGACAAACCACAGAGAAAACTTATTATAGTCCGTTCAACTTGTCATGCTCACAGATAAAAATGTGTATCTTTGTAACCATTTGATGAAATAACTTGAAAACTTGCATGTAAACAACACATGTTCCCGACGCTACAAAATATTTTTGCCATTCAAACAATCATACCGTCTAGAAGTTTCCTTCTTTGTGCTATATATTTTCCACTGGCATGGTTGAAGAAAACTAATGTTTACAGCCATTTAATACATTGATGACAAAAATAGCAACATTCAGGACGAAATTCATAGTTTTTTTAAAACAATTCTTGCATTTCCATGCACCAAATAGACTCGGTCTTGAACATGATAAACAAATGACGTCATTAGTGCGAGACGGACTTTTAGTTAAAGGCGTATATCGAAATTAGTGTGAGGCTATTGGGTCATTTTGTTGACTTCTCAAAACAGACATTGATATAACATTTCTAATAAGTTTGAAGTTACAATGCAAAAAGTATCATTAATGCTATAAGCGTATTTCCGCAAAGAGGCACATATGGGTCATCTGTACTACAGTATACAAGAACCAGAGAAAAGAGCTATTTTATTACAGTGATTCCTCCATACCACATATGTTAACACACGCACATTGTAACGAAGAAGTAGCAATTTGAAAAGAATCTCTTCAGTACTTCCGCCATAAAAAGGGCAATAGAAAAGTTATTAGATCTTCATGGACAAAAAGAGAAGAAACAAAGACATCCTACAAGACCTGAATATCAAGGAGCATTGGCTCATAAATAACATCATGTCTCGGAAGATGAAATATTTTGGCCCCATTAAACACCACAGTGGTCTGGAGAGAAAGGTAATGGAAGGCATGGTTCCAGGAAAACGAGGGAGGGGACGACCAAGACGAAGATGGCAGCAGGACATCAAAGAAACCTTGAACATGACGCTGGAAGAGGCAGGGGAACTTGCAAGAGACATAGAGCTTTTCAGGCGGGCTGTGATGAATGCGACGTTCCGCAAGAGACATGCTACTTCTTGAGCTCCGCCATTGCCAGTCCCAAGCCTGGAAGTGAAAGAGGGATTTCATTATGACATGACAGCTAACTTTAACTGTAATGTAAGTTATTTAAAACCATTAATACAACTATGTCTACATTTCTTCTTTATTTCATGATACGATTGCAAGTATCAAAATTGGCCCCCATGTATAAGCTGAGATGATACGCCCTTGCATGAGACTTGTCATCAAATGTCATATGTGTGCGTTTACAGTAAAAACTAAAATTTCATTTCACACTAGCCAAATATGCTGCCAACATCAAAGGAAACCGTTATAATACAAAATCCAGGTTTCCTATAGCAATTTCTTCCATCAGATATTTGCGTCGGTATAATTCTAAGGTTGGGTGCAAAGTTTCGCTACTGTGGAACAGATGGTTTTGCTACAATTCGCGTTGGACTGTGGGCATGAGTTGTTGAACGGACTATAACAATATAAGAAAGAGGCAGTCATTGTAGGAGTTAAGTGTTGGTAAAAGTCAGGTAACGAGCTGAAGTGATGTGGTGCCGCCTTGCTTACCGTGTGTAGTTGGGTTCTTCTTCTTTTGTCGTCACACTGCTACCGGGTTGTTGCCCAGTGTCGTGGTTTTCTGTTTTTGTCTTGCGCTGTTCTGGTGGCTTGTGTGATTGTTATCTTTGCTCTTTCACAGGATTCTGCTACGCCATCTAACCATCTTTTCCGTGGTCTTCCTCTTGCCTTCTTTCCCGATATTCTGTTGTAGAAGACTCTGTATACTGTGGAGTTTGGATGCATTCTTATTAAGTGGCCAAACCACTTCATTCTTTGTTTATTTATGTAATTCAAGCACGGTTTTGTGCCAACTTTCTTTCTTATGCTGATGTTGGTGATTCTGTCTTTTCTTGTGTTGTTGGTAACTTTTCGCAGGCAACGCATTTCACATGTAGTTATTTTTGTGACTGCGCTTTGCTCAATGTCCATGTTTGGCTCTGGTAACACAAAGTAGGTATAAAAATGCTGTTGATCATCTGTTCTTAGCTGCCTGTGAAATTTTGGGTGCCTTAACAATGGGGCTAGCTGGTAGGTTACAGCATTTGCTTTTTGTACTCTAGCCTCTATCTCTCTATCCAGTTTTCCGTCTTCTGTGAATATGCTTCCTAAGTATTTGAATTCTTTCACTTGGTTTATTTTAGTGTCATTGACATGGATGTCTAGATTATTATGTTTTTTTCTTCCCATATTCATTATTTCTGTTTTAGTGTTGTTGATTTTCATGTCATGTTTTACACAATTTTTGTTCAAGGTGTCAATATGATGTTGTAGATCTTGTTCATTTTGATGTATCAGACACTGATCATCTGCAAACAGCACTTCATTTATTTCATCATTATCTGAATTTGACTCTTGAGTTATTTTATCCATATATGCAATAAAGAGTAGTGGTGAGAGGACACAACCTTGTCTAAAACCTGATGTAATGGAGAACCAGTCAGTCATTCCTTCTGTTGTTCTTACTGTACTCTGGCTATCTTGATATAAGGCCATGATATTACCTAATAGTTGTCCCTGGACGCCATATTCTTCAAGGATCTTCCATAGTTTGCACCTGTTTACTCTATCAAATGCCTTTTCTTGGTCTATAAATATAAGCTGTTTACTTTGATTGTATTCAATTGTTTGTTCGCAGATCTGTCTTAGTGTAAATATTGCGTCTGTGCAGCTCTTACCCCTCCTAAACCCAAACTGGCTATTGCTTAACTGGGGCTCTAATATATGTCTTGCTCTTCGCTCCAATATTTTTGCAAACATTTTTCCTATATGGCTCAAAGAGAATACCCTGTATGTTTCACACTCTCTTTTGTCTCCTTTGTTCTTCCATATTGGGACTATAATAGCTCTCTGCCAGTCATCTGGAGCCTGTTGTGCCTCCCAGGCTATGTTAAAAATTCTGGTCAGCCATGTTATTGTTGTTGTCTTACACGCAAGTAACATTTCTGTTGTTATACCATCTATGCCTGCTGCCTTCCTTCTTTTGCTTTGATTTAGTGCCATTTCAACTTCGGATTCTAAGATGTTCAATTGTTGATATTTTCCATGTTTCATTTGAAATGTTTCTGTACCTTGTGTTTCGCAGTTTAACAGTTCCGTAAAATATTCTTTCCATCTGTCTTTAATATCTTTGCTGTTGGTAAGAGGTTTCCTAGACTTGTTATTTATAATGGTGACTGGATTGAATTGTTCTTCTCTTAGCCTCATTGCCTTGATGCTTCTGTAAAATTTTCTTGGTGTCTTAGTGCATAGTTCCGCTAAATGTTCTCCATATTTTGCCCAAGATTCTGATTTTGATGACTTTACTTTATTTTTACTATTCATTCTTGCTGTTCTATATTTGGTGTAGTCTTCATCTAATTTTGACTTTTGCCACCTGTGAAAACACTTTTTCTTTTCTTGTATAGACCTTTTAACTTCTTCATTCCACCATGCTGTGTGCTTTCTGTGCTTATTTAACTTTTAAGTCCACAATTTTCTTTCACTATATCCATGATATTTGTTTTGAAGATTTGCCATTCTTTATTTATGTTGTTTACTCCCTCTAGGGTGTTAAAAACTGATGTAACTGCTCCTTCAATTTGATTCCTAATTTCATTATTATTTAGCTTTTCAATATCTATTATTTCAATTTGTTGAGTTGTACTCCTGTCTTGTTTTCAAATTTGGGTTTTTTGTAGAAATAATACCACTGGTCTATGATCAGAGTAGTAGCGGTCAAGTGAGTGTTCTTTTGTTTGTTTGATGCTGTCTCCCACAAACGAATTTGTTGTGTTTGGGAGAGATCCCGCCCTTACCCTTATTCTATATTATTCTATTTTATAGTGTTTTTGTTTTAATGACGTGTATCATTTTGGGAAACATTCGATTTTTAATGTTATGTTATGCGATCGACGTCATGGCATACTGAGCATTCCAATGCGTGCTCTGTCCCCAACTGCAGCAGCCATCCCAAAGACCATTTGATCACCGTACCCATGAGAAGTTGATTAGTATATCTCTCTACTACGAAGACGGCACTGTCTGGCAAGTCCAAACTGAACTCCTAATTCTGGCAATTGTTTCAGTACCTGAGACTCTCCCATATTACAAAATAAATGAGAGCGCACCGGATTGATGATATCAGCTCTGTCCGTTTGAGACGGGGAATTGTTTGCAAGAAAATCAGCATCTTCGTTACCCTGCACTACAGCATGTCCAGGCGTGTTCAGCCAAGTCAGTGTCTTGATATGTGATCTCTTCAATTTCTAGTGTTTGTGGGTACTTCTGTCATTACTTGTGATGGTGAATGGAACACATTTGATGTGTATGTTAGTGTTGGTATAGTGTAGGAGTTGACTACTGTACTTCTACCGAAGATGATAGTGATTTTGTATTTTTTAAAGTTCTATACGACCTTTTGATTTCTATTACGATGTTGTTGGGCCTTGTTTCTTTGTTTTCTTTAAGGGTGTGCAGTGATAGAGGACACTACATAGTTTTATTTAACACAAGTTGCCAACTTGTGTTTGATTGAAAAGGGAAGTCATGTCTGTGTTTCCATGTTCATATTCCCATTATGTTGGATTTCTGTATATTTGCTTTGGATCCGCTTTCTGTGCTGAATTCTTGGAAAGTCTGAAGAATGTTTTGTATGGATGAGTTGTTTGATGGAAGAAATACTGTCATTTATAATACATGCTATCAGTTTTTTTGGTCTTCCAGATCAGGTATGAAAGTTCATTTGATTTCCTTCTTTTTGTCTAGCACTGGTTCTTAGACCAGCACGTTGGACAGATGGCGCTCATCAGCCCGGGAGGGCAGGTCGTCTACGGGTCACTGCCCTGAAAGAAAATAGCAGCCTGCTGCCTTGTGGGTTTTGGCTGGGAACAGCAAAATGCTAACGGAGAGCGAATCCAGTAAACGCTGGTTGAAATCGAACACGCCGCCGAAGGATAAGCACCTGAGCTCCAATAGGTACTGAAGACCGTGCACGTATATCCGTTCTTGATGTTTGACTGCTTATATATTACAATCGAATGATAAAAGCGGCATAAGAACGATCGCGAGGCGAGGAGAGAGAGACCAGCACGTACAAAAGAGTAGAAAGTGAGCATCCTTGCCTCACCAGTATAGTGACATTGACTAGGGCAGCTCTCTGATGGACAACGGATGGAAAATGAAGGCATAAACGTTCAAAGGAAAACATGGAAAAAGAGAGTTGAAAGATTGCGGCCTGACATGGAAAGCAATTGATAGAAAGGCTACAGAACGGCAACAATGAAAATCTCTCGGGGAAGCCCATTGCTGTCACACGAAGCACGAAGAGTGAAGATTAGGCATATAGACACAGCCAACTATAAACTCATACGGCCAGCGGACGTCGGAAAAATTCTAGGAAATAAGACCACTACCGTCACGTGACCTCGAATTCCAGTATTGTTGTGTATAGAGATTATATTATACAACAAGTTCAGTTTAACAATATCAGTGTTATGAATATTTTTCCCCAATAAATAAACATACTCATAGAATTAAGTAAAATTGCAAAAAAGCTTGCAGTGTTCTATCAAACATATATAAAATCAACCCCCTCCCAACTCAAACTAGGTCAGGGTTTCCCCGGTTACTTATGCGACCCAATATTAGAGTTGGCTGTGATAAAGACTATGTGGATGAATTGTTTGTAGTATCCGGCGGTTAGTCCGTTTGGTCTTGTTATCTTCTTGTCATCATTAATCCTCTCCGCTCCTCGTGGAGCATAGGGCCTCAACAGTTGTTCGCCACTCTTCTCGGTCTCTGGCTGTTCTCTTTATGGTCTCCCAGGTCAATTGAGCACTCTTCAGCTCCTCAGTAAGACCTCGTCTCCAAGTCTGCTTAGGGCGTCCTCTTTTTCGTTTTCCCTGCGGGTTCCACTCGAGCACCTGTCTAGTGACACTCGACTGTGTCTTCCGTAAGGTATGGCCTATCCATCGCCATCTTCTCCTCTTGACCTGTGTCATCATAGGTTCCTGCCCTGTTCTTATCCACAGATCCGTGTTTGTAACTCTATCTTACCATCTCAATCTGAGAATCCGCCGCAAACATCCGCTGACAAAGGTCTGGATCTTATTTGTATTTGCCCTAGTGACTCGCCAAGTTTCCGAGCCATACAGCAACACGGACTTCACATTTGAGCTGAAAATCCTGAGCTTTTTGTATTGCAGTTAATTGTATGTAGTTTCTAGGTTTACCACAGTTTACCACAAACACAGGATTATCAGAAAAGTTTCACGTAGGGTCAGGAGTAAGACAAGGTTGCATACTATCCCCGCTACTGTTCATCACGTATATTGACCACATCTGTAAAATAGCTAACACCAGCGAAGGAAACAACCTCGGAGAACTCTTAAACGAATTTCTTTTTGCAGATGATCAGGCAATCATATCAACAACAGACGAACAGCTACAACAACACATTAACAGACTCCAGTTAGCATGTAACGAATACAACATGAGAATAAACATCGATAAAACAGAAGTAATGACATTCGCCAAAGAGGAAAGCACTACCAATATCTGCATCCACAATCGCCCATTAAAACAAGTACAAGACTTCACATACCTGGAGATAATTTTTTCAGCTAACGGAAGAATACTAATGAAATTCAACACAGATGCAACCAAGCAAATCAAATGATAGGACAAATGGCACCAATTTTAAGATGCAAACATGTCATCATGAACACAAAAAGAGCCATGTTCAACACAATCTTTCTCCTCACATTATGTTACCAGTGCCAAACCTGGACACTGACAACAAATGATAGAAGAAAACTAGTCACGACAGAGATGAAGTGTCTACGCAGAATGCTGGGTGTAACAAGAAGAGACCGGTTGAGAAATGAAGACATTAGGAAAAAGTGGTTACAACATCAGTACTAGACTTCATCAAGAAACAACACATTAAATGGTTCGGCCACGTAAGCAGATTACCAACAGACAGTGCACCTCAAAGAGCAATGTTGCTCCGATACAATGGATACAAAACAAAGGCCGGCCATGCAAAAGATGGACCTCAGAGATAACAGAGGCGACGAAAGAGACTATATACGAAGCACATACTAGGGCCCGTTTTAGAAATCTCTTCTTGACCTGACGCTGTGAGGCAAACAGGATTCGAGAAAGAAAGAAAGAAAGAGCCACTGTTAGTGGTGGTCTAACATGTGTTTATCGTGATTATTTAGCTTTCTAACGTGTGTCAGGGAATGCGAAAGAGAAGAAAGCCTAGACATACACAGAGAAGAGATCTGGAGGCAGAAACAATACGCAGAAGAGATGAAAGGAGCTGCAGGAGATGGCAAAAGATATGAAAACTTGACATAAGTTGGGGAAGGCGGCATATGGCCCTATCGGGGTTTAAAAATCATAAGAGAAAGAGAGACTGATGTTCGTTTTGGGAGGTTGAGATCTTCTAACATTTGATTGAAGCAGTCTTTCCTTATAATGTGGTGTTCTTTGTCTCTCTTTTAGTTTGTCCGACAGTTCTTCCTAGAAAATAGTTTGTTCGTTTTTTGGAGGTGGGCGCACGTTCACTAGCTAGTGTATGTATGTTCTTGGAGGTGGGCGCACGTTTACTAGTTAGTGTATGTATGTTCTTGGAGGTGGTCGCACGTTCACTAGCTAGTGTATGTATGTTCTTGGAGGTGGTCGCACGTTTACTAGTTAGTGTATGTATGTTCTTGGAGGTGGTCGCACGTTTACTAGCTAGTGTATGTATGTTCTTGGAGGTGGTCGCACGTTCACTAGTTAGTGTATGTATGTTCTTGGAGGTGGTCGCAGTTCACTATTAGTGTATGTATGTTCTTGGAGGTGGTCGCACGTTTACTAATTAGTGTATGTATGTTCTTGGAGGTGGTCGCACGTTTACTAGCTAGTGTATGTATGTTCTTGGAGGTGGTCGCACGTTCACTAGTTAGTGTATGTATGTTCTTGGAGGTGGTCGCACGTTCACTAGTTAGTGTATGTATGTTCTTGGAGGTGGTCGCACGTTTACTAGTTAGTGTATGTATGTTCTTGGAGGTGGTCGCACGTTACTAGTTAGTGTATGTATGTTCTTGGAGGTGGTCGCACGTTCACTAGCTATTGTATGTATGTTCTTGGAGGTGGTCGCACGTTCACTAGTTAGTGTATGTATGTTCTTGGAGGTGGTCGCACGTTCACTAGCTAGTGTATGTATGTTCTTGGAGGTGGTCGCACGTTTACTAGTTAGTGTATGTATGTTCTTGGAGGTTGGCGCACGTTCACTAGCTAGTGTATGTATGTTCTTGGAGGTGGGCGCCGTTTACTAGTTAGTGTATGTATGTTCTTGGAGGTGGTCGACGTTCACTGGGTAGTGTATGTATGTTCTTGGAGGTGGGCGCACGTTTACTAGTTAGTGTATGTATGTTCTTGGAGGTGGGCGCACGTTCACTAGCTAGTGTATGTATGTTCTTGGAGGTGGGCGCACGTTTACTAGTTAGTGTATGTATGTTCTTGGAGGTTGGCGCACGTTCACTAGCTAGTGTATGTATGTTCTTGGAGGTTGGCGCACGTTTACTAGTTAGTGTATGTATGTTCTTGGAGGTGGCGCACGTTTCACTGTAGTGTATTATGTTCTTGGAGGTGGGCGCACGTTTACTAGTTAGTGTATGTATGTTCTTGGAGGTGGGCGCACGTTTACTAGGTAGTGTATGTATGTTCTTGGAGGTGGTCGCACGTTCACTAGGTAGTGTATGTATGTTCTTGGAGGTGGTCGCACGTTCACTAGCTAGTGTATGTATGTTCTTGGAGGTGGTCGCACGTTCACTAGTTAGTGTATGTATGTTCTTGGAGGTGGTCGCACGTTTACTAATTAGTGTATGTATGTTCTTGGAGGTGGTCGCACGTTTACTAGCTAGTGTATGTATGTTCTTGGAGGTGGTCGCACGTTCACTAGTTAGTGTATGTATGTTCTTGGAGGTGGTCGCACGTTCACTAGTTAGTGTATGTATGTTCTTGGAGGTGGTCGCACGTTCACTAGTTAGTGTATGTATGTTCTTGGAGGTGGTCGCACGTTCACTAGGTAGTGTATGTATGTTCTTGGAGGTGGGCGCACGTTTACTAGTTAGTGTATGTATGTTCTTGGAGGTGGTCGACGTTACTAGTTTGTGTATGTATGTTCTTGGAGGTGGGCGCACGTTTACTAGTTAGTGTATGTATGTTCTTGGAGGTGGGCGCACGTTTACTAGTTAGTGTATGTATGTTCTTGGAGGTTGGCGCACGTTTACTAGTTAGTGTATGTATGTTCTTGGAGGTTGGCGCACGTTTACTAGTTAGTGTATGTATGTTCTTGGAGGTGGGCGCACGTTTATTAGTTAGTGTATGTATGTTCTTGGAGGTGGGCGCACGTTTACTAGCTAGTGTATATATGTTCTTGGAGGTGGGCGCACGTTTACTAGGTAGTGTATGTATGTTCTTGGAGGTGGGCGCACGTTCACTAGCTAGTGTATGTATGTTCTTGGAGGTGGTCGCACGTTTACTAGTTAGTGTATGTATGTTCTTGGAGGTGGTCGCACGTTCACTAGTTAGTGTATGTATGTTCTTGGAGGTGGGCGCACGTTTACTAGTTAGTGTATGTATGTTCTTGGAGGTGGCGCACGTTCACTTAGTGTATGTATGTTCTTGGAGGTGGTCGCACGTTTACTAGTTAGTGTATGTATGTTCTTGGAGGTTGGCGCACGTTTACTAGTTAGTGTATGTATGTTCTTGGAGGTGGTCGCACGTTCACTAGTTAGTGTATGTATGTTCTTGGAGGTGGGCGCACGTTTACTAGTTAGTGTATGTATGTTCTTGGAGGTGGTCGCACGTTTACTAGTTAGTGTATGTATGTTCTTGGAGGTGGGCGCACGTTTACTAGTTAGTGTATGTATGTTCTTGGAGATGGCGCACGTTCACTAGTTAGTGTATGTATGTTCTTGGAGGTGGGCGCACGTTTACTAGTTAGTGTATGTATGTTCTTGGAGGTGGTCGCATGTTTACTAGTTAGTGTATGTATGTTCTTGGAGGTGGGCGCACGTTTACTAGTTTGTGTATGTATGTTCTTGGAGGTGGGCGCACGTTTACTAGTTAGTGTATGTATGTTCTTGGAGGTGGGCGCACGTTAACTAGCTAGTGTATATATGTTCTTGGAGGTGGTCGCACGTTTACTAGTTAGTGTATGTATGTTCTTGGAGGTGGTCGCACGTTTACTAGTTAGTGTATGTATGTTCTTGGAGGTGGGCGCACGTTTACTAGTTGTGTATGTATGTTCTGGAGGTGGTCGACGTTACTAGTTGTGTATGTATGTTCTGGAGTGCGCACGTTTACTGTTAGTGTATGTATGTTCTTGGAGGTGGTCGCAGTTTACTAGTTAGTGTATGTATGTTCTTGGAGGTGGCGCACGTTTACTAGTTAGTGTATGTATGTTCTGAGGTGGGTGCCTTTACTGTTAGTGTATGTATGTTCTGAGGTGGTCGCACGTTTACTAGTTAGTGTATATGTTCTTGGAGGTGGGCGCTCGTTTACTAGTTATGATGTATGTTCTTGGAGGTGGTCGCACGTTTACTAGTTAGTGTATGTATGTTCTTGGAGGTGGGCGCACGTTTACTAGTTAGTGTATGTATGTTCTTGGAGGTGGGTCGCACGTTTACTAGTTAGTGTATGTATGTTCTTGGAGGTGGGCGCACGTATAGTTAGTTATGTTCATGGGCGCGTTTTAGTGTGTATGTTCTTGGAGGTGTGCAGTTACTGTTAGTGTATGATGTTCTTGGAGTCTTTTCTGTATCTGATGTTCTTATGTGCAATTCTCAATTAGTTATGTTTTTTTAGTCTGTTGTAATTTCTCTCTGTGTAGGATTCTTGTCAGATCTTTAGCTACGCCTTTTAGCCTGTGTGTTGCCGGGGTCACAAGGGGAGCAAAGAATAGTAACACTGCGACATATATGCCATGTCGTAAGAAGCGACTGAGGTAGGGGCCTATGGAAGCTACCTTAGTAAATAAAAAGAATTGCAGAAACCGGATGCGCTGGCCTACTTGTAGGGGCATAACTGACACAACGTACAATCGCTCTTAGGCTTAGATCACATACAAACGCCCGTCTGCCCAGCGTGTTCGTAGCGCGTTGGACTACGGGTGACTATCCCTCTGTGTGTGCGGGTTCAATTCCGCGGGATGGCAGAAAAACCACAGATTCCCCAAATTTACGGTGTTCGTGGCACCGAACCGAAGGGTTACGATGTCCATGGCACCGAGCCGAAGAGCTGAAAAGCTCAAGTGCTTCTGGATCGGGGAAAAAAAAATCACATACAAATCGCACAGATTGGTTAGCAAGTGGTCGATATGGAGCGTTCGAAGAAGAACAAGAAGATACGCCTCTGCAAGTTTCTTTGAAACTATGCTATGCGTGTACCAACGCTAAAAGTGCTGTGTTTTCTTGCTTCTGTGTGTTACTTGTGATAAGAGAAAATACGTTTTAGATTTGTGTATGATGTTTATAACGTGTTTTGTTTTATTCTGAGGTCACACGTTGAGTGTAAGTATTTATAGCTTGTTTGTTGCATAGCAGGTAATAAAAAAAACAGACGCAATATTGATAGAGAAGAACGGATTGCAAATCTTCTGGTTACGTACTGGGCACAAAAGGATGAGACACCATCTGTTTAACAAGTACAGACAAGATAGACTCTACTGACATATGCACAGGGCTGTGCCGTGGTATGATACAGAGAGGCGACTGCATCAGGCGGCACCGTAAGGGAGTGCGGCATAAGCAACAAAATCAAAATTACAATTGAAGGTTATTTTAAAGAAAAAACATTTAAGGGGCGGCATTTTAAAGACTTGCACCATATTGAGAAAATATACCGCACGGCCCTGTATATGCACATGTGGCACCGGCAAGATGACATAGAGACACACATCCTGCAAGAGTGTCTGACATACAACGAACAGGAAACACGCATTAAGCCCCCATGTCAGGCAGTCCAAAGAAAGCTATGTAAAGATGAACACAGACTTTAGTTGATCACTGACTAGTTTACAAGTATTTTTTCCGATCTAGAAGCACTTGAGCTTTCAGCTCTTCGGCTCAGTGCCATGGCCATCGTAACCCTTCGGTTCGGTGCCACGAACACTCACAGGGGGCTTGTTACCCATCGTCCAACGCTAAGAACACGCTGGGCAGGCGGGCAGCTTACAAGTATAAAAGTCGATGCCTGAAAACGTTGAAAGAAGAAGAAGAAGAAGGTAATACAATTGAATATTACTTGAAGGAACACAAAATAATTGTTTATTGTTGGTTATGTAGAGGAGGGATTCAAGCATTTCCAAGTGTAGGTCCATCTATTTCAACCTAAGTATGAGACATTTTTGGTGATATCAAGTCATGTATCACAACAAACATTTTAAAAAAATAACTACTTGCGGAGAATCCAAAGTATCGTCTACCACAGAGAGTCACACAGAAAAAGTAAAATGAGTACAAAGCAAAAGGAAGACCACTCAAAAGATGGAGAGACGGCATCAAGAACAGCCTTACAAAAATGAATATCAGCTTACAAAGTGCCTTAAAACAAGCACACATAAGATCACTACCTACACCCCCTCAGCCTCACAACACTTCTATAAAGAAGTAAATGAGGGAAGAGAAGAAGAAAGAGAATCCATTGAACACAAAATGTTTGTAATGTTGAAGATTAAAGTTCTGTAAGCCGAAACACATGCCGCTTCAACCCAAGAACAATCCTTTTTTGGTTATATCAGAGCTTGTAGGTCAACAGACATGGAAAATAAAAATTCCTGGATAATCCAAATGATCGTTTTTTTTCCTATGGAGGGGATTAAAGCCTCTTTAAGCATAGGCCTTTTCAACCCAAGGACGAGCCGTATCTTGGTTCTATTAGAGCGTGAATCCAAATAACAAAAGTGCCTTATTCCATGATAATAAAACGCATATCTGAGAATCGGCGTCCCGTTGGGACACAAGGAAACGAGCTCCTCGAAAAGACAGAATACACAACACCTACATGTCTAACTTTGATCATATATGCTCCACCTGTGGTAGGGGACTGTGTTCTAGGATTGGACTCTACAGTCACTACAGTCACCTGCAAACACAAGAGTAGTGCAGCAGCACACGTCTGAGGCTGTTGTCATCATCGCTTGCAATGGACCACTATTAATAAAACACAGTGGCGGCTCATGATCGTTTTTGTTGGTGGGGCCAGACACAGATTTTCGGAAAAATTATGGTTTTGAATTAGGTTATATGTTAATTTATTAAATAATAAATGCACCTTACGCATTATTTTTGGTGGGGCCGGCCCTCTGGCCCTAAGGACGAGCCGCCACTGATAAAACACCTTTAAACTTTATTAGTCATTGACTTCAATGTAGAAACTCGGATGTGTCTCAAGCTGTTAAACCTAGTCTTGCAGACTACTACTATTATTCTCATTCTGTGTTATGTTTCAGCGTCATTCACCATCTGCTATTTTATGTTCAAGATATCACAAATTGTTTACTTGTTTCATTTATTTCAAGCGTTTGCAAAGTTTAAGACCACCAGTGCGGTTGTTCGTTCTCCTTGCCAGACAAACTAACAAAATACTTCCGGTGCTTGAAGTGATTGGTTTCTGTAACAATTGATGTTATGTGCAGGCAGCCACTGCAAGCTCAACGTTCAGTTTGACTTAATCACTGTATACATGTCGGTTAGAACGCAGCGAACTACTTTACTGCTTCCAAATATCTGGTAGAAAGTTCAACACGATCGAAGAGTGTCTGCACAATTTGTTCCTGTTGGCTCCAATTCTTCTTCTTCTTCGAACGCTCCATATTGACCACTTGTTAAACCACTCTTTGTGATTTGTATGTGATCTGAGCCTAAGAACGATTGTACGTTGTGCCAGTTATGCGCCTACAAGTAGGCCAGCACATCCGATTTCTGCAACGCTTTTTATTTACTAGGGCCTACATCAGTCGCCTCTTACGACATGCAGTGTAGGTCGCAGTGATACTATTCTTTGCTTCCCTTGCGGGCCCCGGCACTACACGGACAGTTGGCTTCAATGGATTAATATGACTGCATTATTTAGATCTGCTGTTTCTGAAAGTTCTGTTTTTCGTTTTGGCTGGCAAATTGAGTCTCTCTCTCTCTCTTGCGCGATCGTTCTTATGCCGTTTTTTATCCTTCTATTGTGATATATAAACAGCCAAAAATCAAGAACGGAAATGTACGCGCACAAACCTTCAGTACCAATTGGAGTGCAGGTGCTTATCTTTCGGTGGTGTGTTCGATTTCAACCAACGTTTACTGGGTTTGCTCTCCGTTACCCTTTTTGCTGTCCCCAGCCATAACCCACAAGACAGCAGGCTGCCATTTTCTTTTAGGGCAGCGACCCTTAGACGGTCTGCCCTCCCGGGCTTATGAGAGCCATCTGCCCAGAAAAACCGGTCGTTTTAATGGACACCTTGGTTTGCCGCCCGTCAAGTTTTGTGTACGGTTTGCTCCGTTAGTCTTTGATTGTCCCCAATCAAACTACAAGGCAACAGTAGTTCCCTGCGAGCGGAAACACGCACTGGCTTTACCTCTGCTGGGCCTTCCAGTTGTTCTGCACATTTGGGTGGGACGCACACCCTCTTGTATGCCATGCTTGTCGCTGCAGTGCTTGCCTGCCCCTCGGTGGAGCCCACTATGGCTTCGTCAGCGTGCGTGATATCTCTGCCCTGGTGCCTGGTCACCACCGGTTTTTGCCGTGCTCACATTTTCCGTGCCTTCAGTATCGTGCTCACACCTGCCTGGGCTGTCCCCGCCTGTGAATCAACTCGGTCCCCCACCCCTGGTATGGGGTCACGGGTTTCGCCCCATGTGGGCCCACCCTTGCAACGTCCGTATGCGTGCTCACTCTGCCCTGGTGCCTACCTCACCATTTCCGTCAATTCCCACCGTGCTCATATTTTCTGGGGCTGTCCGACTCCGGGGGTGGCAAAATCGAATTTCGCCCCATGAGGACCCACGTACAACTCAACTCGACTCCCAGCATACTCATCGGCTCAAGAGATTCGGCTCAAGAGAGAGCATGCTCGGATTCCGAATTTCGCCACACGCGGGTCAACGTCTCTACGATGGCCTTGAGTTGTGTCCTCATCTGTGTGATGGGGCCAGAGTGTTGACCTATGTGGACTAACGTGCGATTCAACTCGACACCCAGCATACTCATCGGCTCAAGAGAGGCAGCTCAAGAGAGAGCATGGGCGGGCTCCGAGTTTCGTCCCACGCGGTTTCACGTTCATCTTTCCAGCTTTTTCCATCGGCCGGGAGAGGCGCGCATTAATAGTCACTCTGGGAGTTCGTTAGTCTGTGTTGCGAGCGGATCCCATCTTGCGTCACTACCTTTGCATCTCTACTTGCCCCAGAGTAGTTCTCCACGGCACCTGCCCTCTTAGCCAGACCGGAACTACCGTCTATTACCAGGGTCACCACGTGGAGGTGAGGGCAAGGGATTAGTGCCAGCTCACTAATCTGGCGCGCCGTTGTTTCCTTGCGCATTTGACCCCAAACTGAGAAACTAGTGTACATGTTTGCTTTGGCTTCTCTTCCAGTGATCTTTTAAACTTGGTTGAATTTTTCTAGAAGTGCAAGACTCCCCTATATCTTGATTAATCAAGGATCCTACCGACAAAGCTCATGGAATCATTTAAACTCCCGTCGGTAACAGATTTGCAGACCTGAGAAGAAAGAGGTGGCTCACTTACACCTTCGCCCAAGATAAACTGTATGACATGGCTAACAATCTGAGGCAGATGGCGAACTTTATTAGAGAATCCGAAATCCAATCTAGTAAGAATGCAGAAGGAGAAGTAACAGATTCTTTAGAACTTGTCAATATAGCACATTTATTCTTTAAAACTGTTACCGATATAGCTCATATATCATTAATATTCTTACCGAAATAGCTCACGGATTCCTTAAAACTCCATATTCGTTAACAAAGTTTATTAATTCCTTTAGACTGTCATTGACATAGCTCAAAGATTTCTTAACATTCACTCCTAGAGCGACCTCCAGTTATAAAAGAGTGGATTCATTGTAGCAGTCTCACATACGTCTTTAGCAGGCTTCACCACAGTAAAAAATTAAGTCGATCCTTGATTTATTAATCAGACCTGGTCTCTTATCTTTTTTCCCTTCATTCGCCTGCTATGAATTGAACCTAATATGGCGCTTCTGTTTAGTTTTTGCGGGAAATCTTGATTTCCTATCATCAGTGTCCCTCGCCGTTCAGGCGAGCCTTTCCGGTACCCAATAGTTTGTTCTGACGCGTTGATCCAGTTGGCCAGATTTCCATTCTCACGCTGCTCAGACTGGGGCAGTCTTGCAAAATGTGCTCTTCGAACTTCTTTGGTGCTTCACAAGTACAGGCAGCTTAGTCTTTAAGACCCATTCTATGAAGGTGTGTTCTGAGATCGCAGTGTCCCGTTATAAGTCTGAAGACTGTGGTCTGCGTTTTTCTGTTTAATTTATTTCTGTTGTCATGCTCTGGTTTGTATCTCGTATATTTAATTGAATTACTAGATCACTGGAAATTAAATTTAAAGTTTAAATGTATTCATGTCCTTGAATTAGTCTAAAAGTCTACAAAGCAGACTTTGTCGCGCCTACATTAAGGCGTAAGCATTATTCCAGATCAGCGCACACCTTGCACGTGTAGAGAAACTGCCAATCAAAAGCATGCAGATAACCTTATGTGTGTTGGCTTACGGTTGCAATTTGTTTCATGTGTTGCTGTGTTTTCTGGTGTAGCATTTCACTTCAAGAAATGCGTAGATTATCGGCGACATGTCAGTTTGTTGGTCGACTGCTTAAAAACTGAGCACTGGCATAGTCAAATATTTAGAAAACTGGATTCGTTGTCTTAAGAGATTGGATTTACTTTCTGGGACATGCGTACTGTTCTCCCCGTATGGTTTCCAAGATAACGAAGAATAGAATCATTGTCACTACTCTCATGTTTTTAAAGGCGACTTAGAGAAGTAACTCAGGGGGCGGGGCGGGGGCGGCGTTTACACACTGCATAAAAGCGAACAGACAGAGAAGAAAATCAAAACTGTTCATTTAAGTACACATTTGGTTGTTTCTGTCTTGGGCGCGACGAGCACTATGATAATGATGAACGGAAAAAAAAATATTTTAAAATGTCGTTACTGTATGTAGTCCGCTTTTTAGGGCGGTGTAGGACAGGTGGGACGAGCCTGAGCAATTTAATGGCCGCAAGGCTAGTGCAGTCGCAGCGAAGCTGTTCAGGTTAGGATTTTTCATTTATGCCCACAACAGAAAAAATCCTTGGCCTTACCGTGAATTGAACACAGGTCTCCCGCATGGGAGCCGCGATCTAATCCATTCGGCCAGGGAGCATCGCTCTAATCCATTCGGCCAGGGAGCATCGCTCTAATCCATTCGGCCAGGGAGCCTCGATCTAATCCATTCGGTCAGGGAATCACGATCTAATCCATTCGACCAGGGAGCCGCGATCTAATCCATTCGACCAGGGAGTCACGATCTAATCCATTCGGTCAGGGAATCACGATCTAATCCATTCGACCAGGGAGCCGCGATCTAATCCATTCGACCAGGGAGTCACGATCTAATCCATTCGACCAGGGAGCCTCGATCTAATCCATTCGGTCAGGGAATCACGATCTAATCCATTCTGTCAGGGAGTGACGATCTAATCCATTCGGTCAGGGAGCCGCGATCTAATCTATTCGACCAGACTAAGAAAAAAACAAAACCAAGAAAGAAAACTGATATAAAAACACAACTTAGATTTTTAAGAGCATATAGTTAGTTGCCCTCCGCAGAAACGCATGGTTGTGCGTCATGGGTTATTGGTACAACAGTTGAACAATCTGTTTATTGTCTTTGAATACAAGTGTTACACAAGAGTACTCAGAATACTGTTGACAGAAAAAAAACATTTTTCAATTTTTCAACAGTTTAGAATCGAAGATAAGTTGTCAATAAAGAAGAGAATTTTGAGAAAAATGAAATATTTAGGATATATAAAGCAGACAATAGTTCTGGAGGACATGATACCAGGCAGACGAAGTAGCAGAAGACCAACAAGATGAGTACAGGATATTATAGTTGAGGGTATAACTGTGACAAACGCCGGACATCTTACACAAAACAAGAAGAGATTTAGAGCTGATGTTAAATTCCAATAAGAACAAGCTAGTTGATGGTGGTGATATATTGTATATTATGTTATATGGCATGTTATATGTTATGTTATATGTCATGTTATATGTTATATTATATGTCATGTTATATTTTATGTTATTGTTTGTATTATTTTTGTGTGTAATATGTTATATATTATGTTATTTGTTATATCTTCTTTCTTCTTTTTTTTCAATCCCGTTTTGCCCAACACCGTTAGCAAAAGAAACGATTTCTAGAACGGACTTTTGTGTGCACTTCGTAAAGTGTTTTTCACCGCTTCTGTTATTCTTGAGGTCTACCTTTTACGTTATATTATTTTGTGTTAAATATTATATGCTGTGTTATATGTTTTGTTATATGCAATACGATTACCATATAGCACATATAATCACATATAACATATACCGTCTCGAAGTCAAGTAAAGATAGTTTTTATATAGTGTTCTTCAATGGTACTAATTGAAGCTGGGTCGATCCGAGAACTGTTTAATCGCCTCAAATCCCACGCCTTCTGTTGAATTTGATTCAGTGATACATATTTGTATTACATGTAGATTACATTCAGCTTTCTCTTACTCTACCCCAACTTTTCAGTGAAATAGGTAGGCGTTATGAGCTATGCCAAGGCGACCAGACGTCTCCATGGAAAAAAAGTAACAACTTTAGAATATCATATTTCTGTATATAAGTAGCGCTCTACGCTCGTGAGTTCTGAATTGCACTAAAAAGCCCGAGGAGGTACCGAGGGAACGTTCATAACGAAGGTATTTGACATAAAAAATAGACATAATAAATGAGACTGTGACACTGACAATGGCGTCTAAATCTATTTAAAAAAAAATAGAAATGTGTCCATCGTTTGAGCATGAACTCTGTAGCTCTGGAAACAATTATAGGGGAATCTGTTTAAAAATGAACTAGTTAACAGAACTGCTCTCTCTGGATTCAAACCCCCGACCTTCGGAACGTAAAACAAATAGCTTCATCAGTTACCAACAAAGAGCACCGATTGAAGTTGACTATGAGAATGAGGGAAGAAGAAAAAATAAGAAGTATTTTACCATAGAAAAAAGTAACAACGTTAATAACAATTTACTAACACTATCATATGTAGCAAATTCATGACACGTATGCTCCACCAGAACTCGGTTAACCAATCACTCACTTTCACAATGAACCTATACTGCTTTCGTGGTTATCATAACGGACCCGTCTCAAAACGTAATGACACATTCTAGCAGCTGAACTGCATCATCATAAATTAAACTTTTCCCCCCAGTATGTGGCAATAGACATTTTCTCCCCTTTTCTCTCAACCTTTTCATGAGAATAATCTGGTCTGAATTTTTCTTATTGTCTGTGACATCTATCAAAAACCCAAAAGAATGAATATAAAAAGATGAGGGAATGTCTCTAAACGAAGGATTGCTTCTTTGCATTGTATTTTCTCAATTTTTTGTTACCATTTTGTGCGGACAGATTAACCATTGTTTCTAGCTGTTTGTAGTGATTGCATGTTTCGCTTTGATTGTAAGGTTTTGTATAATAAGACGACAATTATCTGTTCCTCTTTGATGAGAATCATCACATCGAAGTCGACCTCAAACCAGCCACTGATTTGTTTTGTTGTTTGACCCAACTTGATATTACCACGACCTTCTCGTCAGTGCCGGATTAGGCTAGCGCGGGGCCCGTAGCAAATTTTAGCGCGGGGCCCTAGGTTTTGTATGATAATAAAATAAAACACAACTTTTGCAAATAAACTTGTTTCGATTTAATGTGAGCAATTTTAGAGATAGCACTAGACAAATCAAGTTCTCTAAGTAAATTACATTCAATGTTCATTTAGATGAGGTTATTTAGACGATCTTGTCCCATCATGTTCCTTAACTCACATTTTATACGCTTTAATGTTGAAAAAGAACATTCTCCGCTGCAGTTAGTAATCATTAAAGACAAGTAAATTCGTAAGACTTATTCTACATTTGGGAAACACGAATCTAATGAATTTTCCATTATAAGTTTATAAAATTGCAGTTCAAGAGCCTCATGCTTTTCGTTGCTAATAGCAGCAGCTACATTAATTTTAAGAAGTTCAGTGAACTGCATAAGTTCGTCTTTCTTCCAAATCCTTTTGGTAAGAGCTGACAATATTTGGAGTTCTTTTCAAGATCTCTTCTGCTGTAATAGATTTTAACTGCCGGAATATTCCAAATACACCAGTCACTCTATGGTACAGCCTAAATCAATAACTTTGCAAACAAAATAGAACAGTTGTCCTTTAGTTTCTGTATAACACAACCAGTCTCTCACGTGAGTTTTGTTTGTTGGTGTATGCGTGTATGTGAAAAACGACTTTCGACAAAATCGTGGATTGTTTTCTTTATCGTATGGTTTTTTAAAAATTTTTTTAAGATATGAAATCACTGTTCATATGTTGCACTTCGCTACTTTCTTTCACAATCCAATAATCTCGATTGAAGTTGTTTGGCCATTCACCAATATCGTTGGAGTACATTTTACGTTCGTTGTGTTTTTGGCTTGTAGATGATGTTGCTACATTAGAAGCATGTGCTGTGCTTTCTGCCTCTCTTTGGCTTGAAGATGATATGGCTAAATTGGGAGGACTTGCTGTACATTCGACTTCAGTTTGTCTTGTGAAAAATGTGACTAAATCGTGAAGAGTTGCTGATCTTAATGGTAATATTGGTAATGATGATTCTTCTATAGCACTGCTATCATCTATTACACAGTGAGATGCGACTTGTGTATTTTTGTTTCGATTTCTTTGGATTCAGCACCAATCACACACGACATTAAAAATTCAGACAGCTTGCGTGTTTTTGATATAACATCTGGTTATTTTTCCATTTTCATCTGTCACATAGGCGCGGGGCCCCCTAGAAGCGCGGGCCCGTAGCATTTGCTACTTCTGCTACTAGGCTAATCCGGCGCTGCTTCTCGTTAAATATAGTTGGCCGTGATATTACTTCAGATGTCATCGTGGGACTGATTCGTGTAAAGCATAGATTCCCAAACTTTGTTCGGCCCACAGCCCACTTTGCACAACATAAACTTTGTAACGCCAACTCCACATTATAACAGTTGTCAACGCCCCCCTCCCACATGTATACATGATCTGTTTTCTCTTTGACATAGAAAAATTGATATATATTTCTGTCATACATGGTTAACTTTCAAATGATTATATGCATGAAATAGAAAATTGATGAAAAAATAGATTGTGTAACACGGGCATAAGATGAATTTAAATGCAGAATTCAAATTTTAAATGATTATTCAATCGCAAAATCACGGAAATAATTTATTTAAAAATATTTATTATTAATTTTTTCTTTAAGGAGCCACTGACCCCTAATCGCCTAAACACCCCCAAATTCTTCTAAACCCACTACGCCCCCAGAACGCGTCAGCGCCGACTGGGTGGTACCCCCACTTTGGGAAACTCTGGCGTAAAGTGTAAGCGTTCGTCTATCGACTCGTACATAAATTGTGGGTTGTGTGTTAAATCCTGCACTCGATGTTCCACATGTGAGGAAAGGAAGTGGCCCTCCTACCTCATGTACACTAGGGTCTAGAAATATGAAGTTACGGGCACTTCATACTTTAAGGTATGAAAGGTTGCGGAATTTTTATTTTTTTGAATTTTTTTTTTTTTTTTTTTTTAAATTGTTTAAACATATTATAGATGTCATCACGAAGATGTCTCTATCTGTCTATATAATGAGTGGTTATCTTTAACTTTAGACCTGGGAGAAGCTGTTTAGACCAAATAATTACCCTACGACTAATTTTGGAGGAACATATTGAGAAGCAACAACCACTCATACTAAATTTCATCGATTTTAAAAAGCCTTTGATAGTCTACACAGAATCTCTCTGTGGAATATTCTGAGATGCTATGGAATACCAGACAAAATAATAAACATTATTAAAAGCTTCTATGATGGTTCACAGTGTGCAGTTCGCACTGATGGTGGACACATCGACTGATTTATGATTGAAACCGGAGTAAAGCAAGGCTGTATTCTATCTCCGCTATTGTTTGGAGTGGCCATTGACTGGGTGATGCGAAAATGTTGCAGGGGCGAAACTGGCATCGATTGGGTAGAAAATAGTCAACTAGAAGATTTGGATTTTGTAGATGATATTGCCTTGTCAAGTAGAAACAACCAAGATATGCAAAGAAAAACAGACAATTTGTCATCTATAGCATCAAAAGTTGGACTGCAGATAAGCTATGAAAAAACAAATACACTGTATAATGAAGATACCTATGGCAAGTAATGCAGATATCACACTGGAATCTAAAATGATAAAAATAACAGAGCAGTTCACCTATTTAGGTAGCAATTTTGATTGCACAGGAAATGTTAAAAAAGAAATTATGATACGAATTGGCACATCAACATCAACTTTTAAAAGTCTAAATAAAATATGGAACTGCAAGTTATATAGTATTAAAACTAAATTACGAATTTTCAATTCAAATGTTGTATCAATCCTAACATATGTCAGCGAGGGTTGGAAAATGACTAAATATATAGAAAGCAAGTTGAATGCATTTGAAAATAGATTGCGAAAAATAATGAATATAAAATGGAACAAATTCAGAAGAAGTACATGTTCGGTCAACCACTAGTGACAACTGTTATAAGAAAGAGAAGATGGAGATATGTTGGGCACACCTTGAGGAGAAATGATCAACGAATATCAAAGCAGGCATTGAAGTGGAATGCAAAGGGTTCAAGAAAGAGAGGTCGACCTAAGGAGACCCTGAAACGAACTTTGCTGAGAGAGACAGGAAATATCAGTCTCAGTTCCATGGAGGAGATTGAGCGAGTTGCCCAGGATAGAGCGGTATGGAGAATTACTTGCAGGCCCTATGTAACGTATAACGGTACGAGAGGAATTATTATTATTATTATTATCTTTAACCGGGATGAACAAACACCATAACAACGATCTTAGAACCACAACTTAGAACCACATACGTAACATCATTTTCCTATTGCGATAAGTTCACAATGGAACAATTTACACACCCATAATAATTAATAATAATTTACGCATAATAATAATACGTTGTGCAGTTATACGCCTACAAGTAGGTCAGCACATCCGATTTCTGTGACGCTTTTTATTTACTAGGGTAGTTTCCCTAGGCCCCTACCATAATCGCCACTATCTTGTAGGTAGCAGTGTTACTATTCTTTGCTCCTCTTGCGGCCCCTGTAAACACACAGGCGTCAACGTTTAACGACTAATAATATATATTCTATGTTGATTAATCTTCTTCTTCTTCAATGATCCAGCGGCACTTGAGCTTTTGCCCTTCGGCCCAATGCTATGTAGTGGTATCTGCATGTGTCTGTAAGTTGTTAGATGTTGATTAATCAAATGTATGGCGCCTCTAACAAAGTGTTCGTGTCGGGTAGTTTCCACTGTCACACCCATCTCTTTTCCTCTGGATAGGGATGTAGATCTTTAATTGTTTTAAAGGTCCGTCTGCCCAGCGTGTTCGTAGCGCGTTCGACTACGGGTGATATCCCTCTGTGTGTGCGGGTTCAATTCCGCGGGATGGCAGAAAAAGTCACAGATTCCCCAGATTTACGGTGTTCGTGGCACCGAACCGAAGGGTTACGATGTCCATGGCACCGAGCCGAAGAGCTGAAAAGCTCAAGTGCTTCTGGATCGGAAATAAAAATTGTTTTAAAGTCAAACAATTAACATATTTTGAACACATAAAGAGATATGACACATTGCTCTTATACGACCCGCAGCTCTTATGGCATTGATGATATCTGCACAATCCATTGACTGTCCTTCCTCGACCACTGCTGTATCAGCCAGGTGATATAAACGCTCATTGCTTGAAAATGACTTGGCTGTACACGCCTGGACATGCTGGAGTGCGAGGTAACGAGCGTGATAACTCTCTTGCAAACAATGCCCCGACTCAAGTGGGCAGAAGTATGAACAGAGCCGATATCATCAATGCGGTACGCTCGTAATTGTGTGACATGGGCGGGTCTCAGACACTGGACCGAGTTCGAGAATTAGGCGTTAAGTTTTGACATGCGAGACACTGTCGTCCTCGTGGTAGAGAGAGAAGATATAGTAATCAACTTCTCATGGGTACTGTGAGCAAATGGACTTTGGAATGGCTGCTGCAACGGAGGACAGAGCACGAATGGGAATGCCAAATGTGCCATGACGTCGATCGCATAACATAACATAACATAACATAACATAACATAACCTGTAAAATGTTATATAAGTGTATATATATCAAAGAAAATTGTGGCATATCCTTTACGGGACGTTGCCATTAACCACAGCAAACGAGTCATCAATTTTCTAGGCACCACTTATACGTTTAGTAGTTTGCAATTGCTTTCTGAACAGTGAGGTCTATTTTTACCGTTCGTAAAATTCCACAGGAACAAATTTGCTTCCAATTTGTCCGCCGCGTTATTTGAACCAGGTACGGTTGGGTTCTGATCGAGCTGACTACCGGTTAAGCTACAGACACCTCCCATAAGTGTATATGCTAGAACAAAATAGAAAACGATTATTCCATATTTTTAAAGAAAAGCAAAAATATTGACATTATCAAGATATGCTACTCTGAGCAGGCAGTAAGAAGTCATGTTATTGCATATCTTGCTGAGAGTGAGTCTTCCTATATTGACAACAAACTCTAAAGAAACCATCCCAAAATAAAAGGGAGAAATAAAATGGGAAATCTCATATTCTTAAGATCGCTAGAAGAAGACGAAGCAGAATAATTCACTGTCATAGTGGTAGCCAGTGGCGGCTCATGATCATTTTTGTTGGTGGCCAGACATTTTTCCCCGGATAAATCATAGTTTTGGGTTGCTATATTTTAATTTATAAAATAATAAATACACGTTATACATTATTTTTGGTGGGGCCCGACCCCACTGGCCCTTAATGACGAGCCGCCACTGGTGGTAGCTTATGTGATACGCATGGAAACTAACCCTGTCACCAAAATATACTGAGATGGACACCAGAGGGTAAACGAAAACGTGGAAGACTCATAACGATTCGGAGAAGAACAGTATAACAAGAACGGAAATAAATGAATCACAGTTAGAACACAATACAGAGTACGGCCAGGAATATAGAAGAGTGGTGTACATTTGTTGCTTCCTAAGCGTCAGGGACATCACAGACTATAGAGAGAGAGGGAGAGAGAGAGATAGAGAGAGAGATATATATATGGTAATTAACACGAAAACTTAGAATCTAACCAAAAATATGAACTAAGTCGCCGTGGATAAAGTGATATAAATCAGGGAAACTGAATTGACCAAGATCCTTCTCCATCCCAATATGGTGGCCACAGTAACAGGAAGTATCATTGCAGTCTGGCTAAACTGTACGATCGATAAGGGGAGGTAAACTAAATGCCACGCGAGAAACAAAGATGTCGGGAACGGAAGGCGCAGTTATCACAGCATCGATGTAAACAGGACACATAAGTAACTAACGCCCTTTCCAGTTCGAAAAACAAGATAATTCTAAGACTAAGATAAGCTGCGAGCAACATGTAACAACACACCCTTTCTTCTTTTCCATATCACGGCTCCGTTCATCTTTCCAGGAGATGTCTTTGATAAACATTTCTCTCACTTTTCAACTTTTTATATCATTCTTTCATAGCTTTGTTAGTGTTCCATGTATTCGTTAGTTACACGTATATGTTTTTGTTTATATATAGATATTCCATTTCATTTTATGGCATCCCCTGCTTGGGCGTTCCAAACGTAGGGACTGTGTGTTTCCTCTGGGTGAAAACAGAAAGGTCGAGATGGGGTTTGTGAATGGGCAAGGTACATTCACCATATTAGCTGCCCAGGCCGCCCGTGTGGTGCCGGGGCCCGCAAGGGAAGTAAATAATAGTACCACTGCGAACTACAAGGCATGTCGTAAGAGGTGACTGATATAGGATCAAGGAAGCTCCCCTAGTAAATAAAAAGCATCGCAGAAATCGGATGTGCTGACTTACGTGTAGGCGCATAACTGGCACAGCGTACAATCGCTCTTAGGCTCAATTGACATACAAATCACACAGAGTGGTTAACAAGTGGTCGATATGAAGCATTCGAAAACGAAGAGACTGGCCAAGCTAGGCATAAATGGAGATCACTCAGAAGTCCTCACAGTAACACTTGTCAAATGACCTTCCGTATAGACGGAAATGACCATACCTATCAGTTATATAAGGACTATCATCAAAGCACTCTGGATATGTCCGTATGTGTATACAATCCCCGCCTACACAAATCTACCAGCGTCCCAACGCGCAAGTTAGATTTTGATTAATCATTTTTTTGCATATTTGGTATGTCGTTCTTCTCGGACTGTACTAATATCAACACACATCTATCTAAATTTGGTCAGAGACTGGCATTTACAATCCTGAAACTCCTCTGTTCGGAAAGACTCAATGCTTGTAGAATGTTATTTTGGTCCATTGCAGTCACCTCTGATATCAGCTCGTTCATTACCAATGACTCCTGCTTGCCCAGGGACGAAAATTAAGGTGATTTCTCTGATCCTTGTCTGTACCAGTACGTCCACCAAGATTCGTCTCACCACTCCTGCTTCGAGGCCATATATACATATATATATATAGAGAGAGATACTTAATATAACATTTTTTTTAAATAACCGGTACAAAATAACAAACTAACCGGGACCATACATTCAAACCAGGACAGTCCCGATCAGACCGGGACCTATTGTAAGCATATATATATATATTCAAATTTGCTGCTTAGCTAACTATGAATCCTTTTTTTTAATGTTCTTCGCAAACGACATATTTAATTTCTGCTTGCAGGAATAAATCTACAATCAAGCAGTCAAATTAGATCACAGAATGCCAGCAGACGACAAATTATTGTAGATATGAACCATGTGGGTGTTGTTCGACTCTGGTCGTAAGAAAAGACAATTGTATACAGAGCGCTACTTCCTGTCCTGATGTATTTACCGAAACCAACAGAAGTTTACAGAAATGAAAATACTGGTAGGTTAAAGGTTAATTAGTTAATATTGAGTATTACTTATGTATTGTGAATGCTAATGTTTAATCTTGAAGACATAAGGCACGATTGCAGCAAACATGGAAGAACCTGTCAGGGGTAGGTCCAGTTGGAGGCACATTTGGTTTGAGAGTGCTGATGAAATGCTGTAACCTACCAGCTAGACCCACTGTTGAGGTACCCAAGCATCTCACTGACATCCAGACATGTAAATGCTGTAACCTACCAGCTAGCCCCATTGTTAAGACACCCAAACATCTCACTGACAGCCAAATATATAAATGCTGTAACCTACCAGCTAGACCCACTGTTGAGGTACCCAAACATCTCACTGACAACCAGGGTTGCCAACCAAAATTTTGACTTTAAGCCAAACTTTTCGTAGAAATAAGCCAAAAATAAGCCAAATTTGTAGAAATAAGCCAAAAATAAGCCAAACCACATTTAAAATTTTAAAAATTCATATTCACATACTCACATCACATAAAAAGCTCCAGATCCATGTCATTATCCTCCCCACTGGAAGTAGCTGAATCGGCAGCATAAACTTTGTCCAGTGTGAAGTTTTTTTACCATTTCTGGAGATGCTGTAAAGTCTTTGCAGTATTTGTTTAAAAGTATCAGTTCTGTCCTGATTCTGACAACAGCATCAAGAAGTTTAATCTGCATTCTGTTTCTCGCTTTTGTTTTTACAGAGGATACCAGAGAAAATATTCTCTCAACCACAGCATTGCTGACGGGGTAGTCAGGCACGTTAGAGCAAAGGTTGCAAGCTGTTTAAAAGACGAATGCTGAAGCACACCAACCCAAAACTGCTCAGTATCTGTAGGAGTCCATCTTTTTAAATGGAGCCTCCTCTTTCCAGTCCACAAAAAGCATTTGTCTGTATTGTTCCTCAATTATGCTAATGTTTTCTCCAGCGTCGTGTAAAAAGGTAAATCGGAAAACATGGGCCTCGAAATTTGATTTAAGATCACAGTAGGGCTCAATTTTGCTAAACGTTGAAATGTATCTCTGGCCTGTGGGACTCTAATTGTAATTTGGCTGAGAGCTTCTTCTAGCATAGACATACATCTTTCCTTGACAAATTGTATTTCCTGATGAGCCTCAGTACTGTTGTTCTGCTGCAAGAACTTATTACATGCTGTTATGAATTTGATACCAAAATCAACTTGATGAAGATCTCTTTTCTGTCTCCTTCCATCATACAGCCTGTTCTGTAGACTGGTCTGGTGTAGAAATAGCTGTTGGTACAGTTCATGAGGATCTGCTTTTATCTGTTAAAACAGGCTGTTCAGTCTTTCAAATTCTTGCACAACTGGTATTGCAAACTCAAAGAAAAGGGGGTTTTTTGAAATCTGACAACATTTCTTTTAATAGTCTTGCTTTGAATTTTGTGTCAAGTTTTGATTGGTCTAGTTCAGCAGAAGCAAAATAAGCTTTCAACTCTTGCCAGTTCATCATAATGTTATACATAACCTTTCCCCGTACAAGCCACCGAGTAAACGATGGCTTTTCAAAAGGAAGTGGGGCAGTTCGGGTTGGCTGAAACTCTGTACTGCTGTTCATAGCTTTAAATAAATCTTTGTAAGCTTCTCGTCGTAAGTCACTATGGCGAAACCAATTAGGTATCTCTGAGGGGACTGCCTAGAGTAGTTGATAGTAGCTCGGCCTGCTAGCTGTGAGACGCCTCATAGCTCGGGTTCGAACCTACTGTCCGGCATTTGTTCGAGTCCCTGGTCTTACTCAGGACGATAACGTGAGTACCTCTGAAGTCGGAGAAAATCTGCCTGTATGGCGAGGAATACTAATTACGAGTACATTGAGCACACGGCTGCTAGTGTAAAGTAATTTACAATGTGCACGCTGCTGCCATTGTAAGAAATTGGAAAAACGGCTTTTCACGCAAAAATCAGTTTCAGAGATGAAACTTCGTCTGAGTTGAAAGCGGACGAAAGAAATCTCTGAGAGTAGAAACCCAATATTTGATGGTAATTTGGATACTGCATATTGAATGCACAATGCTAGCGAATGGCAGATACAATTAAGCTGCACGCAGTTTGGAGAGACTTCTTTTAGTCTAGACCACACTGAGTTGTTGCAGCCAATCATATTTGATGCACCATCTGAAGAAAAACCAACACAGTTTACCAGGTTTTGACCACTTCTTGTTATTTCTTCGTCAATTAAGTTGAAGATGTTTTCTCCTGTAGCCTCTTGCACAGGAATTAAACCTATAAATCCAGTTGCAATGTTCTTTGTTCTGTCACTAAGAAATCGCACTAAAATACACAGGTGCTTATGTACTGAAGTGTCCGTTGATTCGTCAATAATAATGGCACATTTCTTATTCTGGAGGTCGCAAAGAAGTTCAGCTTTCATAGCTGGCGAAATGACGTTCTTAATTAGGCAAGCACATTTCGTTCTGTGTAATTGTATGTTATGTTATGTTATGTTATGCGATCGACGTCATGGCACATTGGGCATTCCCATTCGTGCTCTGTCCTCCGTTGCAGCAGCCATCCCAAAGTCCATTTGCTCACAGTACCATGAGAAGTTGATTACTATATCTTCTCTCTCTACCACGAAGACGACACTGTCTGGCATGTCCAAACTTAACACCTAATTCTCGAACTCGTTCCAGTGTCTGAGACCCGCCCATGTCACACAATTGAGAGCGCACCGCATTGATGATATCGGCTCTGTCCATGCTTCTGCCCACTTGAGTCGGGGCACTGTTTGCAAGAGAGTCAGCACGCTCGTTACCCCGCACTCCAGCATGTCCAGGCGTGTACAGCCAAGTCATTTTCTTGAGATGTGATCTCCGAATGCTGTTCACCCATTCCACCCGCATACTTCCAGATGCAATCAGTTGAAGCATACTCATCGAGTCTGATATGATGATCGTATGGGTAACCTGTTGCTCAGCCACCCATGACAGAGCCCTGGAGGCAGCGGTGATCTCCATAGTCATGCTCGATGTCGTTGTCTCGAAAGCCCCGCAGTCCTCATGAAGTGTGCGACCGTTTCGTTGTGCTGAGTAAGCCCACGATGATCTGGTGCCACGCTTGACAGAGCCATCGGTGTAGATAATGATATCACCTGGGTGGGAGTGCTGATCCACGAGTGCAAGAATTTCTGCGTTGACGACGCCCGGGGCCCATTCTCTACAGCGGCGTCCAAGTGTGCTGATAACCCTGGCGTAAGCAGTCATCCAGTGTACTTCCACTGGATGCAGTAATTGTATGTGCTCCAGTGTACTTCCATGTCCATGTGCTATCATAATCTCACTGAGGTGGTCAACTGCACGTATCGCACAATGACAGAGAATGCCCACAGCAATTTGCAGCTCTACCGCCTTCACCTTATCGTTAGACTGTCTATGAGTTTTTGTCACATTAAGTAGCGCCTGACCTTGCACTGGTATACTCCGTTTATGTTTCTCCGATTTCTCATGCTGAGAGAGGTTGCTAATTCTTGGTAGAATGTTGCAACGACAAAGTTTACAGTAGGCATCACCAGACCCATCGGCCGCCTGTTTAATCCATACAAATGTTTCTTCCCATTTGGAACAGTACTTTCTATTATTATCGTACGTAGCTTTCCACTTCTTTGTTGACATGGTTATCTGGGTGATAAGTAAAACACAATTCTATGGAAATTCTAAATCTAGCACATCTATCTTCTAGCATTCCTCTCACTAAGACTTGTTTATTTGGTTCTTTGAATGTCTATATATCTATCTACTTGCTTTCTACACTCCATGACCATTCCTAGCCCATTCTAAAAATGACTCGCAGTGAAACAATTTATATCTCTCCAGCATCACATTGTTGTTATGGTTACCCCTAAAAATTGACTCATCTGAGAAATGTCTCCGACCTATAAATTGCCCTTGGCACTAACCTACACCCTTAGGCAAACTGTTAACATTCCATATAGTCTCTGTTTGTCAAGTCAGCCGCGTCCCCCATAATGAACTCGTCCCGCCCTGCGTAAACATGTCTCTTTCAGCCCATCGCTGGATGGACATATTCCCTGAATAGTAACTGTCTCCATAATAGCATTCAATAATTAACAAGTATGTAGGTTACAATATCATTCTGGCTGCCGGTACCCACACACATTCATTGTTTTCTCCCCTGTCCAATTAGCAAGTTGTATTTCGATGTCAAAAACAGTGTTGCCAACAGAAAATTTGACTTTAAACCAGACAATTCGTTGAAAAAGCCAAAAATAAGCCAGATTTTAGCCAAACAGCCAGACAAAATTCTTTAAGCCAAACAACATGAAAAACAGCCAAATTTAAGCCAGTAAGCCAAACCAAATTTTCCGCAGCCAACCAACTTGAAAAAAGCCAGATTTCTCAAATCTGGCTTAAAATAAGCCAAATTGGCAACCCTGCTGACAACCAGACATGCAAATACTGTAACCTACCAGCTAGCCCCATTGTTAAGACACCCAAACATCTCACTGACAGTCAAATATACAAATGCTGTAACCTACCAGCTAGACCCACTGTCGAGGTACCCAAACATCTCACTAACAGCCAAATATGCAAATGCTGTAGCCTACCATTAGCCCAATTGTTAAGGCACCCAAACACCTCACTGACAGCTAAACAACAGATAATCAACAGCATTTTCCTGTCTACTCTGTGTTACTAGAGCCAAACATTGACAATGAGTAAAGCACAGTCGCAAAAAATAACATGTGAAATGTGATGCCCACAAAAGTTACCAACATCAGCATAAGAAAGTTGGGACAGAACCTTGCTTGACTTACATTGAGAAACAAAGAGTGAAGTGGTTCGGCCCCTTAATAAGAATGCAACCACTGTATATAGTCTTTTACAACAGAACATCAGGAAAGATGGCGAGAGTAAGGCCACACGAAAAAGATGGTAAGTTGGCATAGCAGAATCATGTCAAAAAGCAAACATAACTATCACCCAAACCACTAGAGCAGTGCAAGACAAAAACAGAAAACCACGATACTGGCAACAAACCACGATACTGGGTAACAAGTTGACGACAAAAGAAAGAAAGATGAAACTAAACTCAACAACTCACTGATATGAAAACTGCCAAAGAATTATGTAGTAAAGTATGCTGCACTACTGCAGCCAGCCTTGCTAAGTGTGTGAATGAAAATCGTAGCATATCCTTTACCGAACCTCGCCATCAACCACAGTAAACTAGTCGTCGATTTTCTAGGCACCACTTATACGTTCAGTAGTTTGCCAAAAATAAAACTCAAGTCACTATATAAACCACCTAGAAGCAAGAAAATAAACTCACAGTCCCTACTGGTAAAAGAACAACAACTCACATTTAACACAGAGGTACGAAATACCTACACGAACAAAGAAAACAAAACGGTAAATGTGAACACTAAGAACAACATAGAAGAAGATTGGGACTTTCTCAAAAACACGCTGATAAATGCTGCAACAAACACAGTAGGGTATGTCCAAAGACAAAAGAAAAAGTGGCTAAGCGATAACACCTGGACAAAAATTCAAGAAAGGAAACAAGCAAAACTAACTCTTCTATCCACGAAAGACAAGCTTTCATACGATACCAAGAAACAAAAATACACCATGTTAGATAAAGAGGTGAAGTCAAGAACACGAAAAGATAAACAAAACTTTATTCACAATCTAGACACCGATGCGGAAACAGCTGCAAAAACTGGGAACAATAAGACCGTATTCCACATTATAAAGCAACTATGCAAACATACTCCTACACCGAATAAACCCATCAAAGACAATCAAGGTAGGATACTGCTGTCAGAAGAACAACAAAAACAACGGTGGGCAGAACATTTTAAAGAAATACTAAATAGACTGCAACCAGAGATTGTTCCCAACCTAGATGAAGAAATCACCATGCCCACACTAGAAGCTTCCTGCGAGCCATTCACACTGGAAGAGTTGAAATCTGCCATTAAAAATTGAGAAACAACAAAGCGGTTGGTGATGATAACATCTCTGGAGAAATGCTCAAAGCAGCAGATGATAACAACTTACAACATATACTCCAACTGATAAATGAAATCTGGCAAAATGAATCCCCACCACAACAGTGGAAAGATGGTGTTATTTTCAAATTACCTAAAAAATGAGATTTGTCTGATTGTAATAACTGGCGTGGGATCACCCTACTGTCAGTGCCAGGAAAACTTTTTGTAGCATGTTACTCGAGAGACTGAAGAAGTCTATAGACGAAAGGCTAAGAGAAGAACAAGCAGGGTTTAGACCAAAACGAGCATGCATAGATCACATCTTCACACTAAGAGTAATCATTGAAGAGTTCGTAGAATTTCAATCGAATTTAATCATCAACTTTGTTGATTTTCAGAAAGCGTTTGACAGTATTCACCGTCCTACGCTTTGGAAACTACTCAAAATTACGGTTTCCTACTAAATTCATCAACATCATAAAATCCTTCTACAGTGAATCGCGCTGCAGTGTAAGAACAGATTTCGGTAACTCTGACTAGTTCTCAGTGGAAACAGGAGTGAAACAAGGCTGCGTCTTATCGCCAATGCTCTTTGGAATAGCAATTGACTGGGTCATGCGAAAATGCACAAATAACGCAAATATGGGCATCAAATGGGTTGATAAAATTTTAGAAGACCTTGATTTTGCCGACGATATAGCCTTTTGAGTTCATCACACCAAGATATTCAAATGAAAGCAAACCTTCTCCAAAATATCTCAGGACAAATTGGTCTCCAAATCAACACCACAAAAACAAAAATTGTTGACCTTACCAGCAGTCCAGAAAATATCCAACTAAAAACTACACTCTTGAAAAAGTCAAAAGTTTTACATACCTAGGAGTATAATGACATCTACGGGGATACAGCGCCAGAAATTCCATACAGAATCGCATTGGCATCAAGTGCTTTTAACAAATTGTCAAATATATGGAAGTCCAATTCACTCAGCAAGCACTTAAAATTAAAGATCTTTAACTCTTGTGTGATTCCAGTATTAACTTATGGATGCGAGAGTTTGAAAGCAACAAAAGCTCTAGAAAGAAAATTAGATAACTTTGAGAATAAATGTCTTAGAAGAATACTGAACCTCAAATGGTCAGATTTCAGACCTAATACACAAATAAGACAAGAGACCAAGCAAGAAAATGTATCAAATTTTATAAGAAAGCGCCGCTGGAACTACATCGGCCACACACTTAGAATGGATGAGAGAAGACTCCTTACCAATCCCTCATATGGACACCAGAGGAAAAAGAAAACGAGGAAGACCAAGAGAGACTCTGCGTAGAACCATCATCAGAGAAGGCTCAACGATGGGCCTAGCAAACATTAAAGACCTAAAACAGATAGCAACGAACCGCGAGACATGGAGAGATATGACCTCTGCCCTATGCGCCGCCCACAGGCCCAAGAGGAAAGACTAACTAAGTTTGCCATTTCTTTCTCAACGTTGACGTCTATTTTTACTGTTCGTAAAAATCAACGCCGAACAAATTTGCTTCCTAATTGTCGGCCGCTGAGTTGGAACTAGGCACGCTTGGGTTGTGACGAGCTCACTACCGCTTAAGCTAGCTAAATGTTGTTGAAATTACATCATAACAATCCATTGAGTGTATGGTCAAAGAAAAACAGATCGAATTAATTCCGTATTCTTCAATATATCATAGGGTATGAACAAATATTCTTCGCTTCATTATATTTTCATGTATGTGTGAATGTATGTTTGTGTGTGCGCGCGCGCTGCTGCGCTAGTGTGTGGTCTAAATACAATAAGCTCTTACTTTCAAAATAAATGTGTAAAATGTTCGTTTCGTTCTTCTGTATTATTGGTTTCACGTATTTTTGTACTCTTAGCAACACAATCGTTACAAATACATAAACTTTCGTCACTGACTTGTTGTGGCGGCGCGTATGTTTTTGTAATGAAAAGAAAATGTTTCTTCTCTGAAAGAGATCGTAGACGATGCAACTGACTTTATAACCACGTTTTTTTCCTCTTTCATGTTTCACATACTATACTGGCCACGCATATTTATGTATGTCTGCCGATTGTGAACATTTTTATATTCAATCAATTGAGAACTTTTTAACTAATGTTCATTGTTTTATGGCTATTGTTTGTCATCTTTTTGTTCCATCTTTTTTTTTTTCAAAACGTTCGTTATCAACCAAGTTAACCACTTTTTAGTGATCGATCTGTATTACTTGCCTCGTTAACGTTAGCACATATTGCATTGGAACCCAGTAGGCCTCTATGGCATGTAGGGCAGACACTTCTGAATTTCTACCAAAGCATAAACATATTCTCCAAAAGAACACACATTTATACAAACTAATAAAACTTAAGATTTCACAAGCAGAAAATCCTCATTTTAAAATACCACATCTGATTCCTGAAGTTATACTGTATCATGATATCAGATCTAATTGTTCATAGGGAGACCATCAGAATAAAAAAGGTAGGAGGCCTAGGGAAATAGTAGTCACTTCTTTCTTTTGTTGTTACACTGTTACCATGTTGTTACTCAGTGTCGTGGTTTCACTAAATATAAAATCAATAAATAGGAAATTTATATGATATTACCATACATATCTTTTTTCAGATTTCCAAGAGAAAGTTGACATCAATCATTTATGTGATGATATGCATCCTGTGCGGCTATGCAGTCTACCTAGTGTATTTGTTCCACATTCAGGACACCAGCTTAGCTTACCACTCAAAGAAAGTGCAGAGTTTTGTACTGCAAGACATGCATTACATTCAGCACGGAGAAAAACGTTCACAACAATTCGTAGACATTTCAAACACACACCAGAAAGGCAGAGATGGTGATAACAAACCTTGGAATAGTTTAGAAAATGGTGTTCAAAATAGCAATAATTTTATACATGAATATTTAACCTCTGTGCCAATCACAAAAACCAAGTTTTCTCATAACCAAGCATATATGGATACAGAATTGTCAGAAAAATTAATGGATATCCATGATATGGATAATGTGGATGTGAGTTCAGTGGATGGCTTGATTTCTCATGGAAAAAACACTCAAGAAACTCAGAGAGACTTCCATTACCCTGCGATAGGCTACCGTTATTATGGTGCATTCAAAGGATCCGTAGACATTCCAAGTTATCAGTATACTCATGCACAAAATAGTTATACACATAATGTTAGTCCACTTCCATCAAGAGAAAGCAATGTTAGTAACACCAGTTTAGCAAGCAACAATAGTTCTACTAAAAGCAAATCAAATGCTAATACAACAAGGAAGATCCAGAAAAAGAAAACTTTTCCCCTCACTGCAATGCCTCCATCGCTTGTTAATATTGGGAAAAAACTTCCTGGAAACAAAAGATACTTAGTTTATCTTTGTGATGCCTCATCTTTATGCGGAGGTTGGGGAGATCGCCAGCGAGCGATGGTATCTACTTATCTCTTATCTCGGCTGATTGACCGTGAATTTAAGATTATTATGACAACTCCTTGCAATCTCAGATTATTTTATAAACCAAACAAAGTACAGTGGTTGCCACTCTCGAAAGAGCTTGTCAGCAACTCAAGTATTTCAATCAATGCTTTCATGGACAAAAGCTTTCAGTTAAGTATCATGGAAGGTGATTTTAATAAGAAATATCCCCAACAAGTTTTGTACTTAAAAACTAATCATGATTATTATGACAGACTACGGAAAAATGATGTTTATTCTAATGTTTTGAGCCAGTGGGGAGGTTTGAACTTACGACGACCAAGATTCAACTGGGGATGGAATGATCTCATGCAGCCTTCACAAATGCTCATGACTCACTTAAAACATATAGTTGGAACTGAGTTTCTTATTAGAAAAGGATTAATACCTAATTCTGTGTCCAACAGCAAGAAAGTTAATGCCCGCACGGGCATCAATAATTCAACTTTAATCTGTGCCCATGTTAGAATGGGAAAGAACCCTACAATTCCTATGGATGAGTATTTAAAATCATTTAAACTTGAATATCTTCCGACATTGTTCAATTTTATGTTATCCAAAGATACTGACAAAAATTCAAAATTCTTTGTGGCTACAGACTATGACCACATTCGTACTGAGTCAAAAAAGTTTTTTGGTCCCAGAGTTGTAGACTATGGTGGTAAAATCTTACATATAGATCGACAGAGAAGTGAACATAGTGCTTGTGTTGGTTTTGAAGTTGCTCTAATGGATCAATTAATGCTAAGTTTGTGTGATATTTTGGTCGTGTGTAAAAGTGGATTTAGTATCAATGCATCATACATGAGTAATAGCACAGGCCATGTGTATTTCATGAAAGATGGAAACATTGAAAAATTTAATGGCTAAATATGACATCTTATCCATGTATTTGAACTGCTAATATAATGTAATTGCATACTTTTGAATTGTGAGTACTGTTACAAGAAAGTACATTCCCCTTTGAAGTTATCTACTGCTGATGATAAAGAGATTTCCGTTGTTGCCTTTCCGCCACATGTTTCCAACATCAAGACACAATCTGTTGACTCTGTTCCCACAGTTCTTCTTTATGTTTTTCTTGGACATGCAGGCCTTCTCTTCCCATTCACTCTTCATCGGAGAGCTGTTCTATGCAATGTTCTTATTGCCATGAGACATACATGCCCAATCCACCTCCATCTTCATCTTTTAATGGTGGTCGCTAAGGATGCACTGTTTGTTTTAAAAGCACTTCCTTTGCTACTGTATTTAGCCAAACAATTTGCAGAATTCTTCTTAGAAATTTATTTTGGAATATCTCCAACTTGCGAATGAGGTTGTGGATAATTTTCCAGCAATCCCTACTGTATAATAACACTCACAGGACACTTCTTCTACATATTTAAAGTTTTGTTTTAAAATTTAGTCCTTTTACTTTCCAGATTTTGTTGAACATGGCAAAAGGTCAACTTGCTTTCTAGATATTTCCAATCATGCCCTTTTTCTAGTCCCCATCCTGCGATACTGTACTTCCAAGGTATACACAATCTTGAACTGCCTCTATGATTTCATTTTGTAACATAATTTGGTATAGGCCCTACTGTTGATTGAAAGGGAGATCGTAGAATTTTAGTATGGCTATTAATTACATCCAAAAATCTTATTTCCTTTTTACAGAAAAGTGTATAAATTTATCAAACATAAACAAATATCTCTGATTGTTTCAAATTATACAACAAAATTAATAATTTAATGAAAACAAAAGAAAACTATTTGGAAAATACTGGCAAAACTAGGAATGAAAAGATTAATATTGAATTGTATTGTTAATATAGTGTTATATATATATATATATATATATATATATATATGTATATATATATATATATATATATACACTCGTATATATATGTGTGAATAAAAATCGTGGCATCACTTATACGTTCAGTAGTTTTCCATTGCTTTCTGAACAGCGAAGTCTATTTTTACCTTTGGAAAAATCCCACAGCAACGAATTTGCTTCCAAACTTACCCGCCGTGGGGTTTGAACAAGGTAGGCTTGGGTTTGTGATCGAGCTCACTACCGCTTGAGCTACAGCCGATCTGTTAATTTTTCAACTAATTTTGATGAATAATATGTCATCTTGTAGATATACGAGTGCACTATTATCACAAAATATGAGATTTTAATATTTATAAATTATAATAAATATATAAAATAATTGAATGTAATTCACGGACAAAACAAGTAAAGCACTGTATAAAAATATAAATGTAATTAAAAATACATATATTTTTAATCATTTAACCACAAGATGCTGAAAAATAAGCCATGACCAAATTAATTTTTTGCTCACATTTTCATTCCGCAGGTGTATGTGCAAATTAAGTTGTAGTTTTCTAGCCTTGTAACGAAATTTCTGGAATAACTAGTAGATATTTTGGTCGATAAATAAATATACTTTTATTTGAATGAAAATCAAAAATACAAAAGAATAATTGAGAAGTTGGTAGCTATTAAAAGTGTGTAAAGGTAAATTTAAATCTAATTTGATAAAGAAACAAACCTATGGGGTTAATGAACACCTAATCAACCTTTGCAAGAACATTTATACTGACAGCCAATGTACGATTAGAACAAATACAGGATTATCAGAAAAGTTTCATGTAGGGTCAGGAGTAAGACAAGGTTGCGTACTATCCCGCTGCTATTCATCACGTACATTGACCACATTTGTAAAATAGCTAACACCAGCGAAGGAAACAACCTCGGAGAACTCTTAAATGAATTTCTTTTGCAGACGATCAGGCAATCATATCAACAACAGAAGAACAGCTACAACAACACATCAACAGACTCCAGTTAGCATGTAACGAATACAACATGAGAATTAACATCGACAAAACAGAAGTAATGATATTCGCCAGAGAGGAAAACACTACCAACATCTCCATCGATAATCATCTACTAAATCAAGCAAAGATTTCACATACCTGGGGAGCATTTTTTCAGCAAATGGAAGAATAACTAATGAAATTCAACACAGATGCAACAAAGCAAATCAAATGATAGGGCAAATGGCGCCAATTTTAAGATGCAAACACGTCACCATGAACACAAAAAGAGCAATGTTCAACACAATCTTTCTCCCACATTATGTTACCAGTGCCAAACCTGGACGCTGACAACAAACGATAGAAGAAAACTAGTCACAACAGAGATGAAGTGTCTACGCAGAATGCTGGGTGTAACAAGAAGAGACCGGTTGAGAAATGAAGACATCAGGAAAAAGTGGGTACAACATCAGTACTAGACTTCATCAGAAACAACAAATTAAATGGTTCGGTCACGTAAGCAGATTACCATCAGACAGTGCACCCCAAAGAGCAATGCTGCTCCGATACAATGGGTACAAAGCAAAAGGCCGGCCACGCAAAAGATGGACCTCAGAGATAACAGAGGCGACGAAAGAGACTATCTACGAAGCGCATACTAGGGCCCGTTTTAGAAATCTCTTCCTGACCTGACGCTGTGAGGCATACAGGATTCGAGAAAGAAAGAAAGAAAGACAAATCATGACAATCTGCGGTACATGGTCAAACGGGACAGACAAACTGGCACATTGTTGTAGTAGTTAGTAATTAATATTTTAAATTTGTTTTAAAATGACTTATTCCTCTCCACTCCTCATGTAGCGTAGGGCCTTAAAAGTTGTTTGTCTCTTTTCCTGGTCTTATGCTGTTTTCTATATGGCATCCCAGGTTAGTTCAACACCCATCACTTCCTCAAGAAGACTTTGTCTTCATGTCTGTTTAATACATCCCCTTTTCTGTTTTCCTTGGATGTTCTACTCAAGTGTTTGTCTAGTGACACTCGACTGTGTTTTCCGCAGAGTATGCCCGTCCCATCAACATTTATTCCTCTTAACCTGGGTCGTCATTTGTTCCTGTCCTGTTCTTATCCACAGGTCCGTGTTTGCAACTCTGTCATACTTATTTTTAAATAACTTACATTAATATTTTACCCAGTATAAGAACACTTTTTTTCATAAATACAACTCAGCAGACGGAGCAGAAATATTAGAAAAATATACAACCCAGCAGGCGGAGCAGAAACACTTGAAAAATATACAACAGCAGATGGAGCAGAAATACTAGAAAAAAATCCTGCATGTTCAATGCTCAAATGTGTTTCAACTATTGTCAATATAAAAAATATAAAAATATAATTATATATTTGTTTTTAAAAAAAATTCATAACTTTATGAACTGTCATTACCTATAATTATGTTATTTTTGTGTTACCTTTGGTCAAAATGTTTTTAGCCTAAGAATTGTTATTTTATGTGAAATCTTGACTCAGTGTTTACTTATTTGTCTTGGTGGTGTTTTATTGAATAAGTGCCTAACAAATCTGGCTATTTCTTTTTTTTGTGAGTGTTTTGTAATACTATAAGTGCAAGGGAGGTCTCTATGGTGAATAGGTTAAGACTTTTGCCTGCCATCCTGAAGATTGTGGGTTTGAATCCAGATTGAGTCACATGTGCAATGTTTTTCATGAGATCCGTAGAATTTTTGGCGGTGTTCATGCTTTGTGCAACACTCTCAAAAGATGATGTGCCATTTCTGCCAACAGGGATTGAGGGCTGTATGGAAAAACCTGATGCAATGCAGTCAATCCTTCGACTATAGAAATAAGTGCAGAAATGCAATGTAAAGTTAATTGTACATACATTTAAAAACTATAATAGTTTAACTTAAAATATTTACTAAATCCACTGACAGCGCTGCACAAAACCTAAAAAGAGAACTGCTCAGCTTTCAGAAAAGGCAGAAATTCATTTGCAGTGGATTCCATCTCACTGTGACATTGTAGGCAGTGTAGTGACGATGTCTTAGCTAAGGAGGGCAGTGCCAGAGAGCAAATTTACAAACCCCTGTCTTTTCAGATAAAAACCCTCATACAGAAAAGTCTGCAGTAGACTGGAAGACAAACACTGATATGGTTATGGAAAGACTTCCTCAAAGACCTAAGCAGTCATTATATTTCAACGACGCACTGGACCCTACAGACTCAACAAACACTTATATAGACTAGAAATAAGTTTTTTTTTTTTTTTCTTTCGTCCGCTTTCAACTCAGACGAAGTTTCATCTCTGAAACTGATTTTTGCGTGAAAATCTGTTTGTCCAATTTCTTACAATGGCAGCAGCGTGCACATTGTAAATTACTTTACACTGGCAGCCGTGTGCTCAATGTACTCGTAATTAGTATTCCCTCGCCATACAGGCAGATTTTCTCCGACTTCAGAGGTACTCATGTTATCGTCCTGAGTAAGACCAGGGGACTCGAACAAATGCCGGACAGTAGGTTCGAACCCGAGCTATGAGGCGTCTCACAGCTAGCAGGCCGAGCTACTATCAACTACTCTAGGCAGTCCCCCTAGAAATAAGTTAAACAGCTCGTTGTTAGTGTCAGCAGACAGAAAAGACACCAGAACATGTCCTGCAAGACTGTCCTCTCCTGTGTAAGGGAAAATATCTTCTTATGGATTTAATTGTGCTTTGGTTTTCGTCCCTTTGCTTTATGTCATAGTCGTCATCATCATCAGGTACTGTCTCCGTATTTAAGGCTGACTACACTGGACCTTCAACATTCCCTGTCTCTTGTCATAATGTTGCACTCTACTATGCTGTAATTTGTCCATCTCCTGATGTTTCCCTTCCACTTGTGTCTCTGTCTACCTCTTGCTTATCGTCCTTCATCTTTTCCTTCTCTAATAAGGTGTCATGTCTCTTTATGTGTCAGTAATATTTTATTTGTTTGACTTTTATTTCATTAATTAGTCTTTCTTCATTACTAGTTTTTATAGCACTTTTTTTATTTGTTGCTTTTCTTTTCATGAAATACAACATATTCTTCTATATATCCACATCTTAAAGACATTAATTAAGCCCACTGTGAGTGCGGTTCAATTCCGCGAGCTGGCAGAATAGCCACAGGTTCTCCAGATTTAAGGTGTTAGTAGCACCGAACCGAAGGGTTACGATGTTCATGGCACCGAGCCGAAGAGCTGAAAGCTCAAGTGCTTCTGGATCTAGAAAAAGACATTAATTATGTCTGCAAATTCTTGTTCCTTGTCCATGTTTCTGAACCATACAGAACATCATGATACTTCATGACGTAGTAAATACACTGTTAGAATTCAGGATAAATAGAAGACACTCAACCATACAGAACATCATGATACTTCATGAGATAGTAAATACACTGTTAGAATTCAGGATAAATAGAAGACACTCAACCATACAGAACATCATGATACTTCATGAGATAGTAAATACACTGTTAGAATTCAGGATAAATAGAAGACAGTGAACAAGTATTAGGGCTTCTGGAAAACAAATTACTAAACACAGGATTCGAACCACAAATCTTTATTTCTTACGGCATCCATTTCTAGCCACACAGACAGGCGTTATTAGGAACACAACCAGCTAGCTCTCCAATGGGTTCTTCAAACTTCTTATTCTCTTTTTTAATTCTGGATAAGAGAACTAGAGCTCAATAAAACTGCAAGATAAGAGCATGTCTTGATGCAGGGATCAGAGCTTTCTCCAGTGATAACAGAACTAGAGCTTAATAAGACCGTACTCATTCTGCAAGATAAGAGCATGCCTTGATGCCGGGATCAGAGCTTTCTTCAGAAAGGTAAAATAAAAAAATGGTAGTCTGCTGATGAACTATGATCTCACAAGTTAATCCCAACACCAAGCGGTGCAAGCTGGAAACTATGGCAGCGAGAACCCATTCTAGCGAAGCTCTGGAAGAGGCTCACAATGTGGGCAACCTAAAGCTTAAAACTTGGACATAGGGTACCCAGAAGTACAGACCATCTATGAGATTGGAAATTCTATACACATTCCATGCAGATTAAGTTCCTGATACCGGAAGGGCAGTGCATCTAAGGAGAGTATTCATCAGCAGAAAATACAGTCTGCTGTCTTGCAGGAGGGATAAGGACAACCTGCTGTCTTGCAGGAGTGTTGAGGAAAATACAATCTCTTGCATGACGGTTGAGGACAACCTAAAGGTAAGAGATCTTCGTCTGGAATCAGCGTCAGCCACACTTCTATTCTTACGTGGGTCGAACAAGTCGTGCACCTGAAGTCTTCAGCACTCCCTCAAAATTTGTTCAAAATCTTTGCTCTCTTAGTCCAGATTTTATCTCTCTGCAGGATAGTTCGTCTTGCTTGGCGTGTTCTAGGAGCTCCGCAGTCACAAATGCCAGAGCCTCTGAGACACATTTTGTGCAGGTGGATCTTGAGACTACAATGTCTTGATTCTACATATCTTTGTTTCTTCATTTCTGCTTCGCCGGCTTACGCTGTCAGTATATTTATTGATTGATTGATTTATATGACAATCATCATTGCACTTCGTGAGTAACCATGTGTGCTCCGATCTCTTTCTTACACAGGAAGATCACGCGTGCCGTGCACGAAGTCCGTAACACTGTTCAAGCCTGCTCTTCTCGATTTTTGAACTGCCACGGGTCTTTTACGTGTTCAAATTGAACACGAGTCCTATTTTATCATTCGTCTTCGATAGGACTAGGAACTCGATCTCACCTACTCTGAGATCAGGATCTCTGGAAAAATATCCAGATGGTTCTACGAGGAGCGAACCTTACTTTTGGCGCGAGAAAAGAGCACCTAACGTTATACGTCACATGATTTATCATTGTATTATTGCATAGTAATTGTTAAGATTTTATCGTTTTCATTCAATAGGAGGTCGTCGAAACACTCAAAAGCGTTTTCATACAATAGGAGTAAGAAGGTCACCGAAACACCCAACAACGTTTCTCTTCAATTGCCAGATGATCGGTACTATTTTCACAGGTCTGTCGCTCATGCAATACCGCAAACACAGCATGTTCATGACAGTAGAACTACGTAAGACCTCTATTGTGTGTCTGGATAGAAAATTCACTCACACCATAACCTGCCATTTTGAACCTACAAAGCGTTGACTAATTGATTACAGGAAGCCCTTGAATGGCAGCAGTACCGACCGTAACCTGCATCCAAATACTAGAAGTGTTACTAGAGTAATACTCCATTCCGCTCTGCAACGATTGTACCGTGCGCGTTAGATAGAATGTCAAAGTCTGGTTTCTCCCCACGATGCGCATAACTATATCCGTACATTCATTAATATCATCACCCTCTACGACATGTGCTATCATTTGTGAGTTTAGATTTCATAGTGGCCCAATCTCTACATTCTTTTCCAAGAAATAGCACTGTGAAAGTTGACCATGCTCTCCTTTAACGAGATCCATTAGTTCTGTGTTGGTATGGTCGCAACTGTAGTCCTCTTGTCGATTGTTTTTTTCAGCTTAGGCCATCCACGATGTACCATGCTTGATTCTTGTTCCCTTAATATCATATCTAATTAGGGCCGTGCGTGTTATGATACAGAGAGGCGACCGCATCAGACTGGACGATAAATGGAGGGAGGGAGGGGGCGGCATAAGCAGCAAAATCTAAATTACAATTGAAGGTTATTTTAAGAAAAAAATTATTTAAGAGGCGGCATTTTGAAGACTTGCATCATACTGAGAAAATACACCGCACACGGCGTCATATTTGCATTGAGATACCGCTCTTTTAGTAATTTGCACTACTTTTTCAGCGCAGTCCGTGACGGTAAATAAATTTAACACAAGTCAGCCATTGTGTATTTTTCGATCGAATCGATGAAACAGCGTGTAAACAATTGCTTCATATGAAATATGTGTCATTCATATAGTAAAACCGATTGTTCTACGTGTAACTGTAACATATTCTACAGATCTGGAAAATTCTTTGATTATATGTTAAGTAGAAGCTATTTTGAACGAAAAATTTTTCGATGGTCACTACCATTATTTTGGAACCTTGAAAATTTCGCTTGGTGCTACCCATAAACATCGCATTTACGTGAAACGACATTATTAACTTCTCTTTACTCGTAAATTTTCATTACTATAAATATTTTTCTCTCTTCTAAAGGCAAATTTACGTTTGCACAGCGTCAATAACCTACCAGACTTACCATTTCTCTGTGCTACGAAGTCGGTTTGCTTGTGACGTCCATAACAACCGCTGCAGTTTGTGATCTTCTCGTGAATTCTTTTCGTCATTTTACTTGTGTCAACGATATCCAGCATTGCTAAATGAAAATTTTAATTTTCTTTTATATTTCAAACATTATTTATTCCTTTCAGTTGACTTTTGTATCGAGTATCAACCGTAATATTAAATATCCCACACTAGATCTAGCTGTCCAAAGTGAACCATTCGTCAGCGATAGACAGCAATAATGACTGGACCGATCTTTATCGTACACTATTCAGATTTACTTGAGAAGTCTCATATTATTGTACTGTGATTTCAGAATTAAAATAACTAGTGAATCATTTCAGTATTCTGTTAATTGTCTTTCTTAATTATAGGCATTTCATGTTTAAAAGTTGTGCCATTTAAATTGCACTCATTGCTTAGCTGCAATGAAGCTTTGTGACAAAATATAGTCTAGTAGCAATTTCAAATGTAACTATTGCAAGATCATCTACATTTTCTTGTTTATGTAAACTTCTTCTGTGACTTTTAATTTGTTAGTGGTTAACCTAAATGTGATCATTTATATTTACTCCACATATATAAATGATTTACCAAATAAGTATTCAGCATGTTTGCATGTGAGATGTGCATACATAAGTAAATATATAAAACTCACACTATTCAAAGAGTCACTCAGAACAGCACAACATATTGCAGATAAATCAAGAAATATATGAATACAAAAATTAACCTCTGATGCTAGAGTGAATAATTTACCAATATGCTTTTATTATTTTCTAAATTGTTTTGGTTATGTGGAACATATAATGAGCACTAGACCAACAGTTTCAATAAATAATATTCATTATGATCTCCCCATGCAACTGACTTCAACCTTGCAATAACATTAAATATATTTATTACTTTTTTTTAAAAAACTGGAGATAGGGGTTGTGTGAAAAATTTACTCAGAAAGTTTTAAAAAGCTTGACCATCATTGCAAAACTAAGGTCAAATGCATGAAATTAGAAAGGATATTATTCAATGAAATTGTTGATCTAGTAGTCAATACATTTTTAAAACAATCAAGACAGTTTTTGACAATAATGAAAACACACTGGTAAATCATTTACCTGTACTTCAACTATATAGAAATTAGGATTTATACAAAGATCTGATTTGCTGTATCATTGTGTTTACTGTACCTTTTATTAATCAATTTTACTCAAAGCCCAGGTCCTACACAAAACTTTCAATGACATAAAATGTGCTTGTTCAATGTATGTTCATATAGAGACATGATGCAGTATTTCATCACTAATTATCACATTTAGTTCAACCACTAACAAATTAAAAGTCACGAAAGTTTACATAAAAAAGAAAACGTAGATGATCTTGCAATAGTTACATTTGAAATTGCTACTAGACTATATTTTTGTCACAAAGCTTCATTGCAGCTGATTGCAGCTAAGCAATGAGTGCAATTTAAATGACACAACTTTTAAACATGAAATGCCTATAATTAAGAAAGACAATTAACAGAATACTGAAATGATTCACTGGTTATTTTAATTCTGAAATCACAGTACAATAATATAGGACTTCTCAAGTAAATCTGAATAGTGTACGATAAGATCAGTCCAATCATTATTGCTGTCTATCGCTGACGAATGGTTCACTTTGGACAGCTAGATCTAGTGTGGGATGTTTAATATTACGGTTGATACTCGATACAAAAGTCAACTGAAAGGCATAAATAATGTTTGAAATATAAAAAGAAAAAAAAAATTTCTATTTAGCATTGCTGGATATCGTTGACACAAGTAAAATGACGAAAAGAATTCACGAGAAGATCACAAACTGCAGCGGTTGTTATGGACGTCAAAAGCAAACCGGCTTCGTAGCACAGAGAAATGGTAAGTCTGGTAGGTTATTGACGCCGTGCAGACGTAAAGTTGCCCTTAGAAAGAGAAAAATGTTTCTAGTAATGAAAATTTGAGTAAAAGTTAATAATGTCATTTCACGTAAATACGATGTTTATGGGTAGTACCCAAGCGAAATTTTCAAGGTTCCAAAATAATGGTAGTGACCATCGAAAAAATTTCGTTCAAAATAGCTTCTGCTAACATATAATCATAAAATTTTCCAGATCTGTAGAATATGTTACAGTTACACGTAGAACAATCGGTGTTACTATATGAATGACACATATTTCATTTGAAGCAATTGTTTACACGCTGTTTCATCGATTCGATCGAAAAAACACAATGGCTGACTTGTGTTCGTCACGGACTGCGATGAAAAAGTGAGTGCAAATTACTAAAGAGCGGTGTTGGTACGCCGTGCGCACACCTTATCTAATCATTAATATTCTTGGGCAGTCATATATGAATTAACCTTCTTATATGCTTTGGTAAGCGATAGAATGAGGGGAACGTAGTGACAGAATGCCAAGCATATATCTCATCTTCTCAATGGAGGTATCTCTAGTGCAGCTCAGGACTATATATGCAGGCTTACTTTGAACACGTTCAATCGCTACATTGTGATCTTTGTTATTGTGAATGTCATGTCTGTAGTCCACCAAGAACATAACCAGTTGATGGAACAGTAGGACACGCAATAGCTGCTAGAGGTGTGCGACTACCATAACTTGACATCCTCAAAGGGTTGAAAGACAGAAGACAAGCGCAGACTCAGAAGTTGTCACAGTAAAACGCTTGCCAATTGACCGTAGGAGGTAAAGAAGAAAAAGACCATATATATAATATATTTCTTCTTCGAACGCTCCATATCGACCACTTGATTATACCACTCTGTGTATTTGTATGTGATCTGAGCCAAAGAGCGATTGTACGTTGTGCCAGTTATGCGCCTACAAGTAGGCGAGCACATCTATTTCTGCGATGCTTTTCATTTACTAGGATAGCTTCCCTAGGTCCTACAACTGTCACCTCTTACAACATATCTTGTAGGTCGCAGTGGTACTATTCTTTTCGCAACTTTTCTCATTTTAAAACCAAATCATCGCACAAGTCACCATTTCATCCATCCATCAAATATACAGTAAAATTTCCCCACAAGTGCAATACCTTGCCCACACTGTACAAGAACATTTCAAGCCCGCATCAGGCTCACTAGTCATCTACGAACACACAGACAAATTTAAAGCAACTACATTCCCTTGGATGAAAATTTGTGTGGTCTTCATCACCCCGTGATGGACAGGCATCATTCTTTGCTTCCATTGCGTGCCTGGCACCACAGGGTGATATATAATCTAAATCAGAGCTCGTATTGTACATTGTTAATATAGTGAGCTGAAGTTATGTCGCCATGGTTCCGGTGTTTAAAAGTGAAAAGTAGATATTGAAAATAAACATTGCAATATATCTACTATACTCAAATACTGAGTTCAATGGCTCATTTTGATGAAAGAAGTGGTATCATTCCATGCAAAACAGAATGGGGACACTGGTGGCAAACTATCGACGAAGTTTACATAGAAATTCATTCAAATTCAGAGCTTAAATCTAAGGAGATCAAATGCAACATAACACCAAAACGTATCACTGTTCATGTGAAAGGATGCCTAATTTTCGAGGTTGGAAACTGTTATTTTATTAATTTTTGACATTATTTTGTATGAGGTCAGGTTGCACGTATACTGGTGTTAAAGTCGTCGAATCATGCATCTCCACTATATTCTGTCTTCATCGACTTCTTTCTTCTTCTACACACAATCATAATGCTGTATTAGTGTATTGACTGCACGTCTCCCCATCGAAGATACTAAGATATAGCTCATTAGCTGTAATCACTTAAATCAACAATGACTCATCCGAGTGTCCCAGAGTAGATGTTAGTGGGGCAGATATGTATCTTGGAACCTCCTTGGATTTTGTCTGCCAATATATTGTGAAACATAATTTATTACGTTATTTTGAAAATTTGATTGAATCATAACTTATATCTGAACGATAAACCTTTTGATCAGTTTAGTTTTGGACATTGTATGCTATGCCGCACAGCAGACAGTCCTAACAGCTGCACTACTCTGCTTTAATCACTATTAGGTTTAAAAAGACACTGGTTGCTGGAGTGAACCATTTCGTGTCGGGTGACCTGGCTCCATTTCTTTTTGGTTGTAGCAGTTAGGAGATACGTCATGAAGTAAACTTTGATTGTTGCTTGACCGCATTTCTAAACTTCTGGTGTGTGTTTGGGTTTTTTCTGATATCTATCTATATGTTCTAGAATAGCTGCTGCAGTAAGTAGTTAGTGAACAAGCTTCTTGGGGAATCTTGGTTTGATCCCAGATTGGGATTTTTCTAACCACAATTGACTCACAAATTGATCCAGCTTCATTTGATTACCAGAGAAACACTGTGAAGTAATGGTGACTGTTATGATGTTGACTACATACTCTTTATTGATCATAGCAAAATATGGGCATAACACCATATTCCTCAATATGACACATGGTATGAAAACGGACTATTGACTTACTTTAACATAAACTGTCATACTGTTTTCAGCAGACATGTTACTTCTTACTAAAAAGTTACAAACTAGTGTCCATACACAATTTTTTAATCAATGAAAGTTCATAATTTTTTAATCAATGAAAGTTAAAAATTAGATCGATGGGGGACACATATTCATAGTTTTGAGATCATTTCTAAACACATTTATTTTTGTTAAAAGGTAAGGTCATCTGTAATAATTGTTTTCTGTTAGAAAATCTGAATTGAAAAAATAATCGTTTTTATTCAGAAACAAAAAATAATAATAATTCCTCTCTTACCGTTATATGTTACATAGGGCCTGCAAGTAATTTCTCCATTTGCTTTATCCTGGACAATCCGCTCAATCTCCTCCATGGAACTGAGACCGATATTTCTTGCCTCTCTCCAGCAAGTTTGTTTCAGGGTCTCCCTAAATCGTCCTCTTTCTTGAACCCTTTGCCTCCCACTTCAATGCCTGCTTTGATATTCATTGATCATTTCTCCTCAAGATGTGTTCAACATATCTCCATCTTCTCTTTTTTATAACAGTTGTCACTAGTGGTTGACAGACATTTCTCTGATTTCATCACTTCTCCTGAATTTGTTCCATTTTATATTCATTATTTTTACAGACATCTATTTTCAAATGCATTCAACTTGCTTTTTATCTCTTTCAGAAACAAAATACTGCATTTATAATGTTTAATTCTGATGTCATATGTTAAAATCCATTTTCATATTTTACCAGGAGAATTTTGTGAAACAGTTCATGCAGATGGGAAAAAGTATGGACTTTAGGTATATCATAAACTGTCCATGTTTTCTTTGTCATATTCTTCCATTTAGCCTCCAGTGATAGATCCTGTTTATTTATTAACATTTTTGTAATTAGAGATGTTTGTGATAGAATACAAAAAACACAGCACATTCAGCCTCATGAGTCATATAACAGTCAGCCTCATGAGTCACATAAAATCAACCTCATGAGTCACATAACAATCAGCCTCATGAGTCATATAACAAAATTACTTTTCGGCATTATCATGAGAAAGTAAAAAACAAAATAAGACCAGAAGTTAAGGAAGAAGAGTGTGGCTTTGTTGAACTCGGGAGAACAAACAACGCAATATATACAATAAGAACAATAATGGAAAGATCAATTGAAATGAAGTTGGACTTATACCTATGTTTCATAGACTACTCAAATGCTTTCGATAAAGTAAAACATGGAGAAATAAATTTAAATGTTAGAAAGTATAAATATTGATGGGAAAGAGCTGTGACTGATCAAGAATGTGTACTGGCAACAAAGCGCAGCCATAAGACTAGAGAATCTTGTCGTACCACCTGATGTTCATAATCCTGCAGAGACATCAAAGATGAAAGATGTTAAGTCTCCTCTCGTGTCTTGAGTAGGCTGTCCATGTTTCTGAGCCATATAGTACAGAACTAATTACACAGGCTAGATATATTTGAACCTTTGTCTGCAATATCAGTTTTGTATTGTCCCATTCGCTTTGATAGTTTGCGAATAATCACAATGACACTACGGAAGAGTACTCTAGTGATATATTTAACCCAAAACTTATATATATCAGCAATCATGGACAATGAACAAACAATCAATAAGATCACTGGAAGCCACAAAGATGTAGTTTTACAGAAGAATGAAAAATTCCATTAACAGCGAAGAAAACAAATGTTTTTACATTTTAAATCAGTTTTAAAAACAGTTTTAAATCAGACCTGCACACAAAGAAACTTTATCAAAAGAATAAGAATCAAACAATCAAGGTTCTTCTGGCTTATAGAGCGGATATAAGGTTTAGAGCATTTGGGGACAACAGGTAAAATTCAGGAAAGAAAAGATCGTGGAAGACAGGGAGAAAATGTTGAATGGTCTGACATCATGGTTTGACAAAAGATCGATGTCAGAACTGATTAACTGCACCAAAGAAGAGTTGGGAGAGAAACATGATCGCCTATGCCGGCAGGCATGGCATTTGATTGGTTGAGTTGATTATTAGATTGTCTCATCATCATCAGATAGATTGTATTTAGCAGAACTTGCCACTCTTAGAGTCCTTCAGTATTTCTCTCTCTCATATGCCAGATGCCTCTACAGTCTCTATTTGTTCTCTTCTCTGTCTATGATATATGGAGGACTCTTCTGTAATACTTATATTTAAAAGCACATATATGTGACTGGATCCAATTTTAAGACTGGACCCAATTTTAAGACTGGACATGAAACCAGTCGTGCAATTCATAAAAGAACAACAGATTAAATGGTTTGGACACCTGACAAGAATGCCCTGGTATTGCCTACAACAGAGAGCCACACAGAAAAAGTATAATGAGTACAAAGCAAGAGTAAGACCACACAAAAGTTGGAGCGATGGCATCAAGAACAGCCTTACAAAAAAGAATATCAGCCTACAAAGTGCAGTAACTCTTTCCACGCTTTAAGCCGCATACTGCGTCACGGCGGGAAATCCATTGCACGCTATTAGCCACACACTGCGCCATAGAGTTGCTTCCTTATAAGAAGTCTTTCTAGTTTTACTTCTACTGTTTTACTTATACTACTTTTCAGCCTTGTTATTCTATTGGGTTGTCCAGTTTTCTTCAATTTAGTATATAATAATATATATATGTTTATTTATTGAAGAGTAGTTGGGATCATAAATGTTTTTTTTTACCTCCCTTGAATTAACTGCTTAAAAATTGAAGAAATAACTGTGCATGGAAAGAGTTAAAACAAGCACACACAAGATCACTACTTCCTCTTCCTTCTTTCTCTCCCCCCAAACACTTCTATATAGAAGTAAATGGGGGAAGAGAAGAAGATAAGATATAAGTTTTTCCACTGCCTTGTTAAATGTTCATGCTTGACACCCATTCGTTGCCACTAAAAATATGAAAAAAAATATTCAATGCTCTTAATATTCTGATCTATGTTTTCCTATTAGTTCCATTCCATACTATTTTTAGTTGTTTAATTGTTAGCTCGTCTACCTTAGAAAACCTGGAGCTTTGATTGAAAGAAGTTTAGAATTTCATGGTTTCAATAAATATGGGTAAAATTTAGCAAAATATTTGCCCATTTATTTCAATTGTTGCAGAGGATAAAAGCATGATTCGAATTTGTCTTAGCAAAGCCCACAACACAGCTGCTCATTGCTGGCCGTCACTGCTGAAAGGAAAGTATAAAGCAGATCCCCATACCTTTGATGAAATGCAGAAAAAGTTGACACTTCAGAGGTTTCAATTAGAGGTAGGCTTTTTAAAAACATTTTTTCCAACTGTACAAGTAGATGACTCCAATATATAATTACAGTAGTACCCGTTTGAGATGACAAACCCAGGCCTATGAAAATTATGTTGGCTAACGTGGTAGTCTGTTAATTCAATTGGAGGTGGGCTATTTTTACATTTGTTCCAACTGTACGAGTAGATGACTTCCATATGTACTCTTCTTCTTTCTTCTTCTTCGAATGTTCCACATCGACCAGTTGTGAACGCTTCAGTGGGATTTGTATGTGATCTGAGCCTAAGAGTGATAGTATGTTGTGCCAGTTATGTGCCTACAAATACGCCAGCACATTCGATTTCTGCGATGCTTTTTATTTACTAGGCTAGTTTCCTTAGGTCCTACATCAGTTGCCTCTTACGACATGCCTTGTAGGTCACAGTGGTATTATTCTTTGCCTCCCTTGCAGGCCCCAACACCAAATGGCGCAATATGTATATAGATCATTTCATTCTTAAGGGGCAGATATATAAATGCTTTCAATCTCCAAGGTGAACATATTTTTCAATTTTCTTCATGCCATGTAACACAAGAGGTTTGTTTCTACAAGGATTCTCCATACTTCCCTCACTTTTGCAGTTCTTGACACATTGTTCAATGTCAAAGATACTACATACATTTCTTCTTTAATCATGCGTCTCTCCCTAGCCATTTCCATCTGCTATTTTAAATGATATTATTCTTGCTAACTGAATTGCTGCTTAAAAAATGGTTTTCTGTTTGACACTTTCAACATCCATTATCAATATATAAATTCTATCAACCTCCAATATATATATATATATATATAAAATGCTTTAAACCTTCAAAATGGATATAGAAAAAACGAAAATCGTGGCATATCCTTTACAGGACATAGCCATCAACCACAGCAAATGAGTCATTGATTTTCTAGGTACCACTTATACGTTGAGTAGTTTGCCATTGCTTTCTGAACAGTGAGGTCTATTTAGGTTTATTTTTATCTTTCATAAAAAATCATATGGAAACAAATTTGCTTCAAAACTGCCGCTGACTTTGAACCAGATACGCTTGGGTTATGATCATGCTCACTACTGCTTAAGCTACAGTAGTCCACAAAATTGATATACAAAGTGCTTATTATATGCTATGAGATACATATTTTTTTAAATGAAGCTCCCCTCACCTGAAGGAGGCTCCATTTTTTCAATATTATATACCCTGCCAGCGTGGTGGAGTCTTCTTGGTTGAAAAAAAAACTATAGAGATACCATCCTAAAGTTAGAAAGAAAAAAGTGAAAACGTCTCGTCGATCAGAGGAAGAACAAGAAGAAGACGATGCTATAAGGAAGAAGGAAAAATCGATACATGAACTTCTTCAAATGCGCCATATCAACCACTTGTTAAGCCACTCTTTGTGATTTGTATGTGATCTGAGCCTAAGAGCGATTGCACATTGTGCCAGTTATGCGCCTACAAGTAGGCCAGCACATCCAATTTTTGCGATGCTTTTTATTTACTAGGTAGTTTCCTAGGCCCCTACTTTAGCCGCCTCATACGACATGCCTTGTAGGTCACAGTGCTACTATTCTTTGCTCCCCACGAGAGCCCAACAACACACTAGCGATAATGTATGAACAAATAACTATTTCACATTAGTAAGAGTTGGATGTTGCTGGAGATCTGTGTGTATCTAATCTTTAATGTGCAGATGGTAGTGGATCTGATTAGATTAAAGAATGGGGGTCTCTGTGGCTAAGCCCTTTGCCGTGTAGTCGAATGTCGTGGTTCGAATCCGGACCGTGCCGTTCTGTTCACGAGTGCAATTTTTCCAGAGACCCCTAGGATTGTTGCTGGAGCTACGGAGTTTGTGCAATACTCTTAGCAGGTGGCATGCCATTTCTGCGGAGAGGGACCGAGCCATATGGGGTAAAACCCGGTGCAATGAGGTCAATCCTTCGACTTAAAAACCCCTTTTTTTAGATTAAAGAATGCATTTGTAATTCATTGCTTGCATCTTTCTCAGAACCCAGGTATGGACTTCAGTGGAGCTTCAATGACAGGGAACTATCATGGTGGAGGACCACAGCTGCCAGACTAGCATCACATTCTTATACAAATATAAACAAAAATATGATATGCAAATGGTCTAGTTAAAAAAATTTTGATAAGTAATGTCAATAAAATAATTATATATAATTATTTTAGCTGTGACCTTGGGCACCCGATAACATAAGGTCGCTCAGATCAATCGAAAAATCAGAAATTCCAGTTGATGTGGGCCGACTTTTATATATATTTGATAGAACACTGTAAACCTATTGCACTTTTACACAATTCTATGAATCCATTGTTATATATTGATGAAATGTGTTAATTATATTGATACCAAAAGGTCGACCATGCAAAAGGTGGAGAAAGGATTGGAGAAAAGAAAAATGTGTTAATTATATTGATATTCCTTAGTGTTACATTTAATCTCTGACATAATATAACCTTGTTTTTGCATGATGTGTTTTGAAATGAATTCGTCTTTATCTAACTATACTAGAATGCAAGGATGTGAGTTTTCTGGGAATTTCCATTTCAACCAAGTTGCCTTATGGCTACAGTGGGCTGTGATGGAACTGACTATTTAAAAAAAAATTAACATCTGCTAAAGATGGGTTTATATTCCGAATTGTGCTGGTGAAGTATCTCTTATCCAAAACATGCTCTCAGATGTTGGCGTGAACAATGGAGGCAGATACACCCAACTGTAGACCCCAAAGATCTCTACTACCAAATAAATGTCCAGCAAAGAACATGATCATACACAGACTCTGAACAGGACACAGGCGATTGATAAGCCATTTATGCAGAAAAATTAAGTTTGGTTAAACAGAGTTGTGAATTGAACCCACTGAATCCATTTCTGGAATATTTTTTTGACTTTCCTACTTAACTTGTTATTACTGTTCTGTATATACCATCCGTAGTTATCAATGGAACTGGTTGTGACATGCATCAAGAATGCAAAAACCCAGACACCCACATGAGCTTTGAGATGGAATCAGGGAATGAAGAGAGGTAGGGAGCGGCCTAGAGACAAACTAGAAAGAGAAGAGGTGGGAAAGACCTGGAATGAACTACGCTGGCTTGCTTAAGACAAATCTGGATGGATGAAATTTGTTGATGCCTTATGCTTCAAGGGGAGTTAAGAGAAGAATACTAGAGCAGTAGCAATCCTGTGAATTTAAACCTAATATGTCGGTTATTGAATTCAAGCGCAAAGACCTGTGCTACTCATTACTCCCTGAAGGTAGATTGCATGTTACATCAGCTGAGCCACTCGACCTGTTTACTCAGAGAACGCCACACTACAAATCTCCACTGTATCGCAGAGTGTTTGGAAGCATAGGAAGATGAAGACTTCATCATAATTTCTGCCCTACAAAAGACAATATGTCAGCGTTACCAGGTGCGGAGGTCCAGCAATTGAAAGGGGATATGTAGGCATTAAACAGATAATTAATTAGTTTAGTCATCAGATCATCGTCACTGCACATCGAACTGATTAATCCTTACAGGCTCAAATCTCCTCAGTATGTCTCTTAGCCTGTGCCGACTAACATCACCGGTTCTGTGTTAGTTTACTATTCTACTTTGGCTACCAGCATAGTGCTCTTGTCTAGCTACATCATATTTGATTTGGTATTCTTGCAGTAGTGTGGTAGATTCACAACTATTACTTGAATCATGTACACATCCTCTCTCCCATAGGGAATTTATAATATCGGCCTGGTCCACTGCTCGCCCGCTTTGTACAGCAGCCATACCTACAAGCCTATCGGTGCGTTCATTTCCCCTTACACCTGCATGCTCCGGCACAAAAATAAAACTTGATTTTTTTCAGTCTAGAACTACTAAGCAACTCCATCCATTGTCTCTGAGCCCCACCTGTTTCAACCTTCCTGAGCCTACTAATTGAGTCACTGAGAAAACATGCATGTTAATGAATATGCTGTTAATTTGCACTAAATGGAGGAACTACTTCTGTAGATCATCAATAGATTCTGTAGATCGCTGGGGAGGTCTAGGCTGACAAAGATCAGTTTTATTTTTGTGCCAGGGCATGCAGGTGTAAGGGGAATGAACGTGCGGATAGGCTTGCAGGTATGGCTGCTGTTCAAAGCGGGCGAGCAATGGACCAGGCTGATATTATAAATTCCTTAGGGAGAGAGGGCGTGTACATGATTCACGTAATTGCGGTGAATCCACAACACTAACCAGACTGCAAGAACTCAAAGTTAAGTGTGGTGTAGCTCAACAAGAACGCTATGCTGGCAGACAAAGAAGAATTGTAAACCAATAAAGAACCGGTGTCGTTAGTCGCCACACGCTGATGGACATACTGAGGGAGAGATCGGAGCACTTATGGACTAATTTGTTCGACGTGCAGTGATGGTGATCCGACACTAAACTAAACTAAACATCAATAGATTCATGTAAGCATCTCAAGTTCATGTAAAGACTGAAGCGTATGAAACTGATCGCAGAAGAAGAAGAAACAACTCTCTTTTAATAACAATAAAGTAAAAAACACCAGAAAATTGTTAACATTTTATTCAATAAACTCTTTCCATACCGTAAATGTTACAGAGTTTAAACCACAAGTGTTTTATGACACCAAAATTTTGTATTACAAAGTTTTCATATTTATGTTATTTGCAGTAGGTATTATATGAATATAAATCACCAAATACACTATCTGTAGATATAAATTTTACATTTTTTAGCTACACTAAAAACTTGGAAGGTTTTAGTACAAAGTGAAAGTATTTGATGTGAAAAGCCATTATAGTGTCTAAGGGTGTGATTGGCCAGGTCTCTAGGACACTGAAGTGGTCAGTGGTATAGTTTGAGTTAATGAATCATAAATGGTAATAATATAAAAAAATTATCAAAAACTGACACCCATAAACAACACAACAGCTGCAAAATGACAGTTGCAAATTACAACAAAAATAAGTGCACATAATTACAGCAGACTCCAATATTAATTTTTAAAATTGTTTAAAAAATATTTACAAATGAGACAATAACTACCTTGTGTTTTTTTAAATATAACATCAAAGTTGCCTTAATATATCCATGTTTATAAATTCCATGTTTTTCAATATTTATAAATATAACAGCATACAATTTTTGCATATTTCCATGAAAGTCTATACAAAATTATTGATAGTTTATACTATCTTTAAATTCATTCAGTTTAATACAAAATATGATAAACATATACAGACCTACTAAATACAACAATAAGGTAATCTGAGAAAAGAGTAAGGTAGCCATGACATTTACAGCACTAAGATATTGTTCCGACCGTAGCGACTGTCAGGTCAACCCAGTCTCAATATTGGTACCTGGAAAAGTACTGGGAAGTAAAGGTGACCGGAGTGATGTTGATAACATCACCCATCATGTGCCGACGGTTAATGAAAAATATGGACCAAACACTTTAGTACTCAATATACCTCTGAGGTATGGAAAAAAGTTCCTTTACAAAAGACAAAGTTCAGGATATACAAAACATGTTTTAGGACAATCCTCTTCTATGGATCTATGACTTGGGAAATCGATAAGAAGATAAAAAGTATGCTAAGGGGATTAGAGGGAAGACTTCTTAGCAGAATACTTGGATATACCTGGGAGGAAAATATTAGCAATAACAGACTTCAAGAACTAGCTGGTCTGGAAGATATAACTACAAGGAGACAATGACAATTGGACATGTCCTAAGGATGAGAAAAGGTGACAAAAACCTACAATGCAGTGGAAACTTGGAGAACAGCAAGAAAAAGTAGACCTAGGGGCACATGGAGAACTTTTGAAGCTGAAAGACATGTTAGGACTATGTTTGAGGTAGAAAGATAGACATGAGATAGAATTGAGTGGAAATTATTGTGCCCTTAGGTGCAACGACGACCGATGATGATTTAGTCATTAGGACATAAGGAAATCCAAAAGAAAATCACTGGCTAAACTGCAGGACTTGATGTAGATGTATAGAAAAGATAGAGAAACAGTGATGAGGGTACCAACAGAATATTCTTTAAGCTAGATAATAGATTTTGGTATAGTTTGCAGTCTGTTAAAACAAGATCTGGGACACATAATAACAGTGTTTATGAACCATTTAGTTTATAATAAAACTGAAGAAAAAAAAGTAAAGACGGCTTCACATAACATTAAACAAGATTTAGTATACTTAGATCACAAATGAGAGAGAGATACAATGCAATAGCAAAAATACAAAGTATTGATGAACAGTGGGAAATTTAGAAATATTCTTCCAAGCAAGACATAAGAATGACACAAGGTATACGTTTCATAATAATTTTCAATTTATGCAAAATTATTCTGTGGTTGATTCAAAACACTCTGCAACAGAATCATATAATGCCCATAAACTTTTTAAACACTTATATTTCGACACCGATTGTACTTCGGTGTGTAAGAGAAGACATTTAAATTCTTCACCATTATCACAAGAAAATAATATATCGTTCAACGAGCGTGCATCGTTCAACGAGCGTGACTTAATTTGATTAACACCGATAACGCAGTTCAATGATTTGTGGAGTCTGTCGCTAAGATGCTTGGTAACTAAATGTTGTCAACGAATAACACAATGAATTGTTACAACATACGGTGCCACATTTTTAAGTAGACCAGAAATCCTTAAATCTTGCTTTAAATCTTGAGAGTAAGAAATATCTTTGCCAAACTTTATCTGGGTACCTCTAGGTAAAATGATCATAAGCCATGATGGTTTCATTTCTTTGTTAAAAAAACACTTGCTGGCAAAGCAAACACATTGGTAATTTTTTATTTAATGCAGAAGATACAAAACCGAATTAAAAATAATCTACCGAATATTATCAAAACTTTCTCTTTACTGCGATATATTGACAATAGTATAATATGACTGCGACTACAATCGATCGTCTTAAATTTCGACATTGAAAATATCAAAATATGTATTTAAAGTAAGTCACAATGGCCATGGCGTCAAAAAGTATTTTTGGCGTTCTCACTTCAAAGGAAAAAGAGTTGAGCAAATGGCCAGACATCAACCTCACTTAAAAGATGGATTTGTGACATGAGAATGTGCTGGAATTTTTTTGTGAGGGAGTGGTGCTATGGAAGTGTACAACGAAAAGTCCTAAAGTCTCCTAATAATTGTAACATCCCTGTATTATGAAATCATTAGAACGCTCAATGGAACTCTGTAAATTAAAACTAATGTGTTGCAAGCTATATGATAGGTGGGTCTTACGCAATTGTTTCATTTTTTTCTTGCAAACACGTATGGAAATAGCGAACATGAATAGTAGTAACCTATCAGAACGGTCCCAGACATCTTTAACTGGTGGATGTTCTACCTTCAGTGGGTTATGTTATGGAGTTTCCATATCTATGTTCTTGTAATTCCTAATCCTCTTTCTGTCTTGGTCATGATGATAAATATGGTAATTCAGTCTGTAGTAGCCAGTCTCTGAATATCAACACCTGATCTCTTCTTGGTAAAGGAGTAGTGTTGATAAATATCATTCACCAAATCTCCACAAAAGATGTGTCTGCAAGAGTGGCTACTTATAGGAAAAAAATCAAATACATATTGATGACTTTAGTAACAGACGCCATCATGTAGCCTGTGAATTTATGAAAATAAACATGAATCCGTGTTACCAAGCACTTTTCAAACATTGATTGAAGTCTTAGTTATATCAGGGTATTGTGGCCTTTCAGAAATATGGATGGATGGTATACATACCTAAACCAATAATGCTAAAAAAAAATATCTAGTCCTGATAAGGACATGCAGACACACATATCAACTATGTCATTTGTTTTGTACAGACATCTTCAATACTTATTATTCAGCTGCATTTGTTTATAGCAACTATATTTGGGGAAATAAATACATAACAATAATGTAAAATACAAAATTAATTAGCAAAATGAAATCTACATAAATAATAAATATTGAATGAACAGAGAAATGGGACAGGCATAGGACAGTCTGGTGGAGAACAGTGAAAGAATAAATGTGGACTTGAGATTGGAAGCATAGTGTAGGTCAGTCACAGAGTTCCCTGCGAAGGATGGTCACCGACCTAGCACAATGGAGAGATTTTATCATTGGCCAACAAGACGCCTACTGTTTAGCTGACCTGTGTCCATAGAAAAGAACAATAATAGAAAAATAAGAAGTCCCAAAAATCACATGTGACTGTATGGAAAGATATAAGTATAGAATGGAATATTTGTTATTGATAGCTCTATTGCACTTTCAAACCCGTGTCAATAGTTTCTGCTTACACTTATCATTAATTCCATTCTCAATTCAAATTTATGTTATCTGTGGCATGTTCTATTGTCACTATTCAGGGAGTAGACAATGATTCATTAACAACACAGAACCGTAACTTCAGTTGCTGCATGCTGACGGATATACTAAAGATGAGATCAGAGCATTTATGGACTTGTGCAATGAGGATGATCTGATGACTAACCCAATCTACTATGTGCTCTATTTGCAACGAAGGTTGGCTGTAATGGCTCTTCAAGTCTTATCCCCTGACAGAACACTTTGTTAATTGCTAGACTGTTGCCTGTCCACTTCCTGATATTTCCTTCCAATTTTATTTGTCTTCTTCTTGCAATTCTACTTTCTATTTTCCCTTCCAAGATGGTTTTCAAGTGTCATGTCTCTTAATGTGCTCAACATATCTCAGTTATCTAACTTCTATCTCCCTGATCAGATCTCTTTTCACTAATAGTTTAATGAAGTATTTGTTTATTAGTTTTGTTCTCTGTCCATGAACTTGCACTAGACCAACAGTATATCAACATTTCACAAGCTTCAATTATTTTCTCCATCTGTTTGCTTATTGTTCAAATTTTAGCTCCAGACAAGAATGATTAATTGATTGACTGAACCATCATCATTGCACTTCGGTGAATAACTATGTGTGCTCCAATCTCTTTCTTACACAGAAAGATCTGAGCAAACTTAAACTCCATAGCAGCAGCAACGGTTCCTGGCGTAATTTAAGGATGGGAAAAATTTGTGTCGAGATTTTAATTTTTTAAAATGAACTTTACCAGGATAGTGACTATGCAGCCTATTCTTATTAATTTTCAAATGTCGCGGAGTCTTTTACATGTTCAACATGAAGATGGGACTTATATTTTATCATTGGTCTCCTATAGGACTAGGAACTCATTCTCACCTTTAATGAGATCAGGGATCACTGGGAAATTATATCTAACTGTTTTAGGCAGGGGAATGAGCCGAGTACCTTCCGAGCAAGAAGCGAGCACCTCACCTCCATGTTACCTCTCTCTCTAACCTGTGATGCTACTGGTGCTTAGGGCAGCAACAAATGTACACCACTCTTCTCTATTCTTGGCTGTCCTCTGTATTGCTTTCCCGCTGTGATTTATTTTTCAGCTCTTGTTCTACCGTTCTTCTCCAGGTCATTTTGGGTTTTCCATATTTTCGTTGACCGTCTTGTGTCCATCTCAGTGCAGTTTTCATGACAAAGTTGTCTCCATCCTATAGAGATTCCCAATTTATACAACAATGATGAATACATGTGGCATTTGACAAGTCTTCTGTATATTAACTAACTAATCTACTATTCTACAATGCTAAACAACTATGTGGAGGTTCAATTTTAGTAGTTTAGTATGTTAGTGTGGAGCTGAGTGGTAGGGTAAGCAGTTTTCCAGCAAAATTGAGCTGCATGTGCAAGTAATAAATACAAAAAGTTATTACCAAATATTTACATAAAAAATTATTTTAAGATGAGCAAAAATAAACAATATTTATCGTGTGATTTGCACATTTACCGTCACTATTGTAACATTTAATACAAAAAACTGTTTGCAGACATTTAAAGCCTGATGCACAAGCATGTACATTTTACAGCTCTATGATTACAATCACATGTAACAGATGCAATATAATGATCAACATTATGAATGATAATGCCCTTGGTGCTTAAGGCAGCAACAAAAGCAATGCAAATCTTCTGTCCTTGGTCTTCCTCTGTATTATGCTCCAGCTGGTATTCATTTCTTTCAGTTCCTGTTCTACAAAAAGTGGTTTTTGGGTCATCCATATTTATTTTTAACCCGTGGTTTCTATCTCAAAATACAATGATTGGTGCAGTATAAATATCCATGAGATATGCAATATAACAATCGATATGTTTATAAAAAGTGTAATTAAGAACCACAAAAAAAAAAACCCGTTTCCATGAAATATCAAAACACACTAAAAAAAGAAGTTAAATACGTTAGAAGTAAGTTAATAGAAAATAGCATGAGGAAACATGAATTAGGTGACAAATTATCAAATGACTGTACTGCCGAGTGGTTACCGAGGCCCAAATTTGGGGTGTAAAGAATAGAACCACTGTTACATGCCACGCATGTCGTATGAGAGCGACTAAGGAGGTTTGGCTGAAATCAGATGCACGTGTCCTAAACATGTAGGAGCCTACCAAACCAATGTGCAACATATACACGTTCTTGGCAAAGATCAAACATATCACAAAGAGTGATTAAAATTGGTTGTAAAAACGACGCCAAGAAGAAATGACTGTACTGTTGAGAAACACATAAATCTTCCATGGTGGTCTCTGTGGCTAAGCCCTTGCCTTGCACTCAGAAAGTCATTGGTTCGAGTCCGGGCCATGCCGTTCTGTTCACAAGTGTATTTTTTCCAGAAACCGCTAGGATTGTTGCAGGAGCTACAGAGTTTGTGCTTTGAGCAATACTCTCTAGAGATGATTTGCCATTTCTGTCAAAGACATGTCATGTAATGTATAAGTGTTATGCTGATGACATTCAATTCGGTGCGAATTGACTACGCCGCTGTGTAGAAGAGTTTCTTGATAGAATAGTACTTAAGTGTTAATCATGAAGAGACATGGTTTGGTAAACAAACAAGTAAAAAAAACATCATAATTCAAATACAAAAACACATCATAATTCAAATACAAAAAAAAACATCATATTTCAAATACAAAAAAACATCATAATTCAAATACAAAAAAAACCATCATAATTCAAATACAAAAAGACATCATAATTCAACAAACAAAAAAACCAACATAATTCAACAAACAAACAAAAACACATCATAATTCAAATACACAAAAAATGCTCTCATAGAATTGATTAATATGGAGAAAACAAAATTGTGATAAAAATCATCATATTAAATTTACATAAACCTTTTAAAAAAAGGATTATAATTAGTTAACAGAACCAACATCACTGTCAAGCAAACAGACACCTAGGTGCTCGGTATTTTCAAACAAATTGTGAAGAGTACTTTTGCTTATAGTTCTCGCCAGTGGTTACCGGGGCCCAAATTTGGGGTGTAAAGAATAGAACCACTGTTACCTGCCACGCATGTAGTAAGAGGGGACTAAGGAGGTTTGGCTGAAATCGGATGCACATGTCCAAAACATGTAGAAGTCTATGCGTTTAGGGGCCTACCAAACCAATGTGCAACTTAAACACGTTCTTGGCAAAGATCAAACATATCACAAAGAGTGATTTAAATTGGTCGTAAAGAACGAACGCAAAGAAGAAGAAGCTTATAGTTCTCATGTATCCATGCATGGTTCCTTGCAGACTGATGTTAAATTCCTCCAGTCTCAAGATAATGTCTTCATTGATGGCAAAGTGGTTAAGATGTTTTCCTGTTCTGAAGGTTGTGGGTTTGCATCCGGACCGATTCACATGTGCAATTTTTTTTAATGAGATCCTCAAACTGTTTATGAAGCTACGAAATTGTGTGCAACTCTCGGTAGATGGTGTGTCATTTCTGCCAACAGGTACGGGCCATAAGTCAAACCTTCGCGTTAGACCCTTTTTTTTACCTATGAATATCAAATATAGAAACCCCCATTAGAAACACTTCAGAAGCTTGGCTTGATGTCGCTATAGTTTTGATCCATAAATGTTACAGTTCTGGACTCTATTAAGTATAAATTGAAAGTCTGACATGATTACTATTTTACTGAGCTTGATCCCAGAAAGCCAGAACAAAGTTTAAACAGCAATCTCAGTCAACAGCTTCGAAAAACATCACTCCACATGAGCATATTATCAACATCATCTAGTAGCGTGTATGAGCAGAACTTTGCTACAATAAGTCTTTTAGAATGTCTATCACATACTAGATATCCTAACTAGCCTCTGTTGCTGTTATGTTTAAGTTATTTATCACATCCTGTACTTTCGCATAATAATAATAATTCCTCTCGCCGTTATCGTTACATAGGGCCTGCAAGTAATTTCTCTATACCGCTCTATCCTGGGCAACTCGCTCAATCTTCTCCATGGAACTGAAACCGATATTTCCTGCCTCTCTCAGCAAAGTTCGTTTCAGGGTCTCCTTAGGTCATTCTCTCTTTCTTGAACCCTTTGCATCTCACTTCAATGCCTGCTTTGATATTCGTTGAACATATCTCCATCTTCTCTTTCTTATAACAGTTGTCACTAGTGGTTGACCAGACATTTCTCCGATTTCATCACTTCTGAATTCATTCCATTTTATATTCATTATTTTTCGCAGATATCTATTTTCAAATGCATTCAACTTGTTTTCTATATCCTTAGTCATTTTCCAGCTCTCACTGGCATATGTTAGGATTGATACAACATTTGAATTGAAAATTCGTAATTGAGCATACATATTTAATATATTTGATAAATTATGTAAAAAATATCTACAAATTGATACAATTTGTAGAATCTTGACGTGATATTAACGAATAAAATAGTATGAATAAAAAATACAGGAAACAAAGTGACAGAGAAACGGATACCGCTTGCTACTGTTGTAAAAGACCAGAATCATTTACATCTTTCAAGATAAACAATAAAACACAATGTCACAACTTTTAGCATGCAGAGACTGTCAATAACTAGATAAGACAGTCAATATAATAGAAAGCTGTTTGGTTACAACAGATTTAGCAATCAATGTAATTTTTCAAACAAATTAAATTGTCCATGTATTGCCAGGGCTCGCAAGGAGAGCAAAGAATAGTAACACGACCTACAAGGCATGTCGCAAGAGGCGACTAAGGTAGGGTCTAGGAAAGCTACCCTAGTAAATAAAAGCGTCGAAGAAATCGGATGTGCTGGCCTACTTGTAGGCGCATAACTGGAACAACATAAATTGATCTTTGGCTCAGATCACATATAAATCACAAAGAGTGGTTTAACAAGTGGTCAATATGGAGCGTTCGAAGAAGAAATTTCTTGCATAAACTTGAGGTAAACTGATTTTATAATTTTTATGAAATGTTGACCTCCGACACATGAATACATAACACAGATCATGATAACAACTGTGCAAACAAGAAGTTGATTACTGTGGCCCTGTTATGATTGAATTTTAATAACTTCTCTTCTTGTCATTAACTCCAATTTGTTTCTATGCTTTCAGGTCCATGGAGAACCATTTCAGAACTCCTTTTATTATAAAAAGAAGTCTTTCATGAGACAATCAAATTTAAACTTTAATTCTCCTTTGCATGTTTGTTACTGATCAAAATTTCAGCAGCATATTTCTGTGATTTTTATCGACAAAATTCATTAAAAATTTTAATAAAATTCTCAAATTTTCACCATTATAAAAATTACATCAGATATCATCGCTAGTGTTATGGAGTTCATGCACTGCTGCTGTGTATAATAAAGAAAATTGAAATACACATGGTTATTCACCAAAGTGAGATGACAATCCAATCAATCACTTAAGGCATAATAATGATACATTGCCTTAATAAATGTGTGTGTATTCTTCATCCTGTTTAAACTGGTATAATGGATTACTTTTTTTTTCTGATCCAGAAGCACTTGAGCTTTTCAGCTCTTCTGCTCGGTGCCATGGACATCGTAGCCCTTCGGTTCGGTGCCACGAACACCGTAAATCTGGGGAATCTGTGGCTTTTTCTGCCATCCCGTGGAATTGAACCCGCACACACAGAGGGATAGTCACCCGTAGTCCAACGCGCTACAAACACACTGTGCAGACAGGCAATGGATTACTTCAATTCTAAGACACACTTTAAAAAAACCAACAAAACAAATATTTCTAAAAATGAGATGTATCTAGAAATCAATGGCATCTTTCAATCAGTTTTTTTAAAAATTGTACTCACTTTATACATGGAAATCCCATTCCAAGTTTCACTATTATTGCATTCTACAAAAAATGGGAGTCACTGTGTTTCGTTCATTTTGATCATTTATTGCACATTAAAATGTCAAAAGGATTGCACTTCTAAATTGCACTGAAACAATTACTGTTATTGCACTGAAACAATTACTGTTATTGCACTGAAGCTACTGTGTCTGTGAAAAGTAATTGTGTATGGAAATATAGCTTTTAATCAACATTTTGATGCTAGATGTTGCTTGTGATCGTTCTTATTAAACAAGTTGGCATGAGTCAGCTTCGACGGTATACCTATGACCAATCAGATCAGATACCATGATCAAGTATAACTCCAGATGTGCTACTTTAAAGTGAGTTTTAAAAATATTTATAAAATCTTACAGTTACCCATCTGTACAAATGTGTGTCCTGTAATATGCATAATCTATAGATGAAATTCAAACATGAACAAATGCAAGCAAATAAAGTTAACCACACTGTGGTTTGTGTCGAAAATGTGAGTACGCCATGTCCTCGTTAGGTTCCTGCGGATTGTAGGACAGGCACATCTGAATTTTGGCCAGTGTTTTATCTTATCTAACAGGACAGAAATTTGTACAGATAGGTAACTAAGATTTGTACAGACAGGTAACTAAGATTTGTACAGACAGGTAACTAAGATTTGTACAGACAGGTAACTAAGATTTGTACAGACAGGTAACTAAGACTTGTACAGACAGGTAACTAAGATTTGTACAGACAGGTAACTAAGATTTTAAAGTACCCAGATCTAATTGTCAAAATAAAAATATTGGTTTGGATATATTTTAGTATTTTACTTATTAACTTTTTCTTAGAATCAAAAATTGAATTTGTTTCTTCGATGGTGAAATTAAGTGTTGCATCTTAGAATTGAAGTAAAGCCATTTTCAAACTGTTTCAACTATAAACAAAAGAATCCGAAACATGACATTCTGTTCAATTTTTGTTAAATTTTAACACTCAGATTGATAAAATGTTCCATGGAAAAGAATTATTGATATCGTCTTCAATGCTGTAGCAGTATTCAAACAATTATCAATTGATGAATGCCAGGTAGCAGTATGTGCACACATTTGTCAGGTATTTACTTGTTCATATATCTGGTCTTGTGTATAAAGATGTGACCAAATATCAATGGTACTGAGATTTTTTTAGGCAGAACAAACTTTACCAAATCTAAGTTCAGTATCTAATGACAAAATTCTGATAACGGCTGTATTTGACACATCCATTTATCGCTGTCGGATGACATGTTTCAGAAACTACTTGGAAAGTCCAGCCAAAATGGCACCAGCACTCATGAAACAAAATGCCATAAAAAGAACCAGAATATTCCTTTTACCCTGTGGAAGATGAGTAAAAATAAAAGAATTAAAAAAGACTAAAATTGAAGAAGCAAATTTGTGGACAAGCAAGAATGACAACAAGTTCATGATGAGTTCTTCAATAACCTTATAGCATTAACATGAACACTTTGCTCAATTATGTAATTACTTTGAGAGCTGGGATAGCACAATTTGTAGTGCATTTGCTTACTAGACAGGTGGTCTTGGTTCGATTCCCAGTTGGAGTGGAATTTTTCCCACCGCAAATGGCTCTCAGTTGCTTATCAGAGAAACAATGTGAAGTAAATGTAGCTGGTATGACGTTGAGAGAGCAGTTATTGCTTGCTTTGTGAGAGAGCAGTTCAGAGCTTTCAGCTTCATAGTTTCTGTCTCAACTTTGAACCCACGTTTACTTTTTCACTGCCTTATTAAATGCCTACAAGGTGTGTTCTGAGCCTGGCTCTGCATCCAGCAGGGTTGGATCGATTAGTCTCTCTTAAGAGGGTGGATGGATGTTAAGGCAGTTACTTTTGCCCTCCAGTGCAGTCAAGTGTTGTTTCTGACTCTCAGTAAGTGCTTTGGAAGGTCCATAAAGGCAGGTTGAGGTACGAGTGGATGTCATTTATAGAGGTTTCCAACCTCCAGAGGTTTATGTGGATCTATGTCCCTGACATGCGGGTGTTCACAGCAATGAGGTAGAGGATAGGTTTGCTTCAACAGCATTGATCATTGAGAGTTAAGGATAGATAAGGGAGATGTTCTGTCTTTTGATGACCTCCTGTTGGATGAGGACACTAAAATAGATACTGAATCAATCCAGAGTTATCCATTATACAAGTAGAACTGGATGCTTAAGGGGACAGAATGAGGAGTGTGTTTAACCAATGAACCACATGAGCCATCAGTGTACATAATCTTCAACGTCTTTTTTCTTTTTTTCTTTCGTCCGCTTTCACCTCAGACGAAGTTTCATCTCTGAAACTGATTTTTGCGTGAAAATCTGTTTTTCCAATTTCTCACAATGGCAGCAGCGTGCACAATGTACTCGTAATTAGTATTCCCTGCCATACAGGCAGATTTTCTCCGACTTCAGAGGTACTCACGTTATCGTCCTGAGTAAGACCAGGGACTCGAACAAATGCCGGACAGTAGGTTCGAACCCGAGCTATGAGGCGTCTCACAGCTAGCAGGCCGAGCTACTATCAACTACTCTAGGCAGTCCCCCTCTTCAACGTCTGTTGGAGGAGACCTGAGTGATATGTCACAGTTTTAGTAATCAACCTATACCGCCAGTTCTTCAATGCTCCTTATCTATCACTTGTTAACCACTCTGTGTTATTTGTATGTGATCTGAGCCTATGAGCAATTGTACGTTGTGCCAGTTATGCATCTACAAGTAGGTCAGCACATCCGATTTCTGCGATGCTTTTATTTACTAGAGTAGCTTCTCTAGGTCCTACATCAGTCGCCTCTTATGACATGCCTTGTAGGTAGCAGTGATACTATTCTTTGCTTCCATTGCGGGCCCCAGCACCCTCGGGCAATACCACCAATTCAATAACCAAATCTCAATATGATTTCACATAAAACCAAATTATTCAGATCAAAGTTGCAACAACCCTTACCTGGATTTCCCGGAAGATAACAACACCCCAGAATAAACTAGCTATGGCAGCGGGGGCTGTTGAGATTATTGGATATGAGACAGCTTCAGATAGTTCAGCATTGGCAATGAACCAGCATGCAGTAGCTATGGCCCACATCACACCAGATGTGATGCCAGGTAGGATTGTTTCCGGGTATATCTATTGTGAGGTCATGGGAAGAAAAGGGAATGAAGATAACATAAGATTAAAAATGAAAGCAATCTTAAGAAAGAAACACACAAGTCACAAATAGCAATGAGATGTGAATTATATTTTCTAATGCAATAAGATGTACAAAACTGTAGCACAACAAATCACATATAATCTTAATATTATTATGTTTATCATCTTCTTTGAACGCTCTATATCGATCACTTGTTAAACCACTCTTTGTGGTCCAACATGAGCCATCAGTGTACATAATCTTCAACGTCTGTTGGAGACCCGAGTGATATGTCGCAGGTTTAGTAATCAACCTATACTGCCAGTTCTTCAACGCTCCTTATCTATCACTTGTTAACCACTCTGTGTTATTTGTATGTGATCTGAGCCTAAGAGCAATTTACGTTGTGCCAGTTATGCGCCTACAAGTATGTCAGCACATCCGATTTCAGTGAAACTTTTTATTTACTAGGGTAGCTTCCCTAGGCCTCTACATCAGTCTTCTCTTACAACATGCCTTGTAGATCATAGTGGTACTATTCTTTGCTTCCCTGGCGGGTCCTGGCACCACACAGGCAATTATGTTTATAAATTACTAGCTTTACTTCTCAGCTTCAACTAGCATTTATGTTCTGATATCATCATCAAATAGCTTGTCCTGAGCAGAACTTTGCCACCTTAAAAGTCCTTCGGAATTTCTCACATAGGCCACACCACTTGCAGTCGTCATGTTCAAATCATCAGTTACATCTTGAATCCTTCCCGCCGAGTGGTTACAGGGGCAAATTTGGGGTATAAAGAATAGAACCACTGTTACCTGTCACGCATGTTGTAAGAGGCAACAAAGGAGGTTTGGCTAAAATCGGATGCACGTGTCCACTAGGGAATGCTAACCCGAAACAAATGCTTGCAGAAAACGGATGCACCAGGCCATAAGGCGCATAACTTTGGGATAACGGATTCTACGGTCGCCAATCTGTCTCAGATTTAGCCAAGCAGTAAGAATGTCAGACCTACCATCACAAGGGAGGCCAAAACTTACTGCGGGAAGAGGTCGGCACAAACAGGGAAGCAGAAATCATAGGAATTATGTCCTACAGAACTGTCCCCAGAATGTACACTTCAGAAGAAAGGTGGCCCACTTACAATAGCGTCCAAGACAAACTGTATGGCATGGCTGATAATCTGAGGCAGATGACTGCCTTTATTAGAGAATCCGAAATCCCAATCTAGTGAGAACACAGAAGAAGAAAGAAGAAGAAGAATCCATCTTCTCCGTGGACTTCCTCTTCTCCTCTTTGTCAGAATGCCTCATTCCATAATGGTATTTTCAAATCCTTCGCGTCTCTTTATATTTCCAAAATACTTAAATTTTCTCATTTTTATTTGTAGCATGAGCCAGTTTTCTTTGATTTTGAGTTCTTTCTGAATAGATCTATTTGTTATAAATTGTATATTCCATTTCTATTTTAAAGAAAAAATCTTAAAGACAGTGATACCTACATGATAGGAAAAACATGTCTTAGAATAGCTGCAGTAGTAACAGTGGGAGATTAAATTAGAAATGAATAAATTAGAAGACCATGAATAAAACCATTCTTGCATTTCATAAAACAACAGATTAAATAGTTTGATCCCCTGACAAGAATGTCCTGGTATCATCTACCATAGTGAGCCACATATATCTTCTTCTTGACGCTCCATATCAACCACTTGTTAACCACTCTCTGATATGTATATGATCTGAGCCTAAGAGCGATTGTACATAGTGCCAGTTATGTGTCTACAAGTAGGCCAGCACGTCCGATTTCTGCGATGTTTTTTTATTTACTAGGGTAGCTTCCCTAGGTAGCCACATATATGACAAAATATAATGAACACACAACAAGAGGAAGACCACGCAAAGGATGGAGTTATGACATCAAGAACACTGTAGAGAAATGAATACCAACTTATAAAGTTCATTAGAAAAGGCGCTTGAAAGACGCATATCTCGCTCCAACACCTCACTGAGGGTACAATGGAGGAAGAGACGATCTCTGAATATAGCCAAATACCGTAACTCCATTTGTCATAAAAACAGAAATCACACATACAAGATCATACAAGATAATTAGTGCTACATCAGGATAGAACATACAAAATAATTAGTGCTACATCAGGATAGATCATATAAAATAATTAGTGCTACATCAGGATAGAACATAAAGATAATTAGTGCTACAGCAGAATAGTTTTGTTAATGAAATCTTACAAGAGTTGTAGTTTAAACTGTAATCAATAATTAAAATTTACCTTGGGTTTGTTTTTCTTAACAGCACAATAAATAAAGAAATAGATACAACTGGCCGCATAAATGCCACAGAACTGAGCAAAAACATAGTCCAGACCTGAAATAAATCAAATATAAGATGTGAGCTATGAATATATCAACATGAGAATATATAACAGTGAGTCTACAACACTAATAAGACTACAAGAATTCCAAGTCAAATGTGGTGTGGTTAGACAAGAGCACTATACTGGTAGCCAAAGAAGAATAGTAAACTAACACAGAACTGGTGTCGTTAGTCGCCACATGCTGAGATATAATGAGGAGATCGGAGCAGGAATGGACTAATTGATTCGATGTGCGGTGATGATGATCAAGCGACTAATTTGAACAGATGGATAGGCTTCAAATGGTTTCCTCAATACACCACATGGTATGAAAATCTCTTCTACCTATACAAGGTGACCATACAAAGATCAAGATTAATAAAACTTTAACACACGAGGTGAATTAACATGAAAACTACATAATTATTCTCGTTGTTCAGACAAGAACAAACACGAGGAAACAAAACAAACAAGTTACAAGAGAATTCGCCTCACCATTTTTACTGGCATTTTCATAGTTGTCTTGTATATAAATGCTGGGAGTGAACTGGAAGCCATACAAAATCCCAGATATAATGGATAAAGTTGTTCCTCTAGAATGGAAGAAAATAATTTAACAGATAAAATAGGTCAATTAAACGTTAAAATCAGCCAGTTGTAATATTTTATTATGCTATTTTCTGCACAACACTTTACAAAGACCTTTTCTTTGTATACCTACTTCTTTTTCTTCAAACTCTCCATATTGACCACTTGTTAAACCCCTCCTTGTGATCTTTATGTGATCTGAGCCTAAGAGTGATTTTACGCTGTGTTAGTTATGCATCTACAAGTAAGCCAGCACATCCGATTTCTGCGACGCTTTTATTTACTAGGGTAGCTTTCCTAGGCCCCTACCTCAGTCGCCTCTTATGGCATGCTTTGTAGGTCGCAGTGGTACTATTCTTTGCTTCCTTGAGCCCTGCAACACATGCAAGCCTGTATTCCAATATAGCTGATTCTGACATAAATGCAGAGTCGTCCTCTAAGTCTTTCTAGACTCCTACATGGTTATCTAACCAAGAACTGCTCAACAGATCTAACCAAGAGGAAATGCACATAGTGATACAATTTAGATGCCTAAGCTGGATGCAGAGAAAGCTTATCAATATAAGAAAGAGGCAGTCATCATTTTTGGGCATGTGATGAGAAAGGGAGGTTTAGAACACATTGTAACAACCGGTAAAATCGAGGGGAGACAAGAAAGAAAAATGTAGATAGCCTGACTTCATTGCACGGAAGAGCGTCAACATCTGAGATGATAGCAAACACCAAAGGCAGAGATTTGTGAAAATCCATGATCGCCTAAGCCGGCCGGCATGGCACCTGATGATGATGAGCTGGATGTTCTCAAAAATGATCCAGAGACTATCTCAAAAGCTGTCATACAGTAGACTTTGAATAAAAGATAAAACAAAGGCAGACCAAATACAATCTAGTGGTGATAAGTGGATATAGGTGTACAGTGTGGATCAGATTTTGGACACTGAAGGATGACCATGGGTCAAACATAGTAAAGAGATTTTGTTATTGCCCTACAAGATACCATAAGGCATGCTGACCATTGACTGTTTTGTTGACCCGTGTCTAGATAAGAGAAGAAGATATGGTGATCTCCAAGTTTCTCATTTCTCTCTATTGTTTCATTACATGGGCATGCATGGATAGTGCACAAATTTAAGAAAACAGTTCCCATGTAAATTTTAATATTATCAAAATTTAAAGATGAAAACATCAACACAGAGAAAAAATGTTATAAATGATCAAATCTGTGAATGGAATAAAATTATCTAAGAGGAAGGGATTAAAAATAAAAAACAAAATTCACAATTCACCTTAACATTTAGCATTAAAAATTACCCAGTAAATGTGCAAAAGATATTCATAAAACGTGGTTTAGACCATTTAGCTCAATTGTGCATCAGTAGGCAATGTTTTTTCCTATTAGTTGAATATCACAGAATTGTCTGCGAAGCAACTGTGAAAGTGCTTTAACACCGACCCTTTCATCTAACTAAAAGGGACCAAGCACCTATAGTGCATACTTTTACTTGATTAAGTTTCACTTAATTATAATTTTGCCTACCTTTCATTCCAGTTGTTTAGTCATTGGTTTTCATCTTCTTATGTTGTTGGGTCTACTTTACTTTCCATGACTTCATAACTTAACTAAATAAATAATAACATGCCTTCTGTTGCACAATATCTCCCTCTTATTCCTTTTGTTCCCAGTAGAGCATAGAGCTGCAACTTACCACTCATATTTACATTAGTTTTTCAATTCAACGTTCGTAATGGAAGATAGCGCTGAAATTATTCATAACACTATATCAGTATTTATCCTGTTGCTCAATGGATAACATTAATTACGTAAACAAATTTTGAATGATTGATAGAACCATCATCATTGCACTTCAGGTGAGTAACCATGTGCGCTCCAATCTCTTTCTTAAACAGAAATATCTCAGCAGCAGTGGACAAATTCTGTAGCATGAGCGAGGGTCCCGATGTAATTTAAAAGATGGTAAAAATTGTTGTTGGAATTTGGTTATATTGTAAAGATTTTTTATGAATGTGAATTCATTTAAATTCTTAATTTAGTGAAAATATTTTGTCTGAATTTTTTTATCTTTCTAATTAATTTTGCCAATCTTGCTTTTTGCATTCTAACCCTAATATCTTCATCTGTGCCACCTTGAATGTTGATAACACTTCCCAGATATGCCAAATAATTTCAACAGATATCATTAACCGTCATTACTGACTGTAGTACCACTTTTTATCTTTCTAATTAATTTTGCCAATCTTGCTTTTTGCATTCTAACCCTAATATCTTCATCTGTGCCACCTTGAATGTTGATAACACTTGCCAGATATGCCAAATAATTTCAACAGATATCATTAACCGTCATTACTGACTGTAGTACCACTTTTTATCTTACTAATTAATTTTGCCAATCTTGCTTTTTGCATTCTAACCCTAACATCTTCATCTGTGCCACCTTGAATGTTGATAACACTTGCCAGATATGCCAAATAATTTCAACAGATATCATTAACCGTCATTACTGACTGTAGTACCACTTTCTATCTTTCTAATTAATTTTGCCAATCTTGCTTTTGCATTCTAACCCTAATATCTTCATCCTTGCCACCTTGAATGTTGATAACACTTCCCAGATATGCCAAATAATTTCAACAGATATCATTAACCGTCATTACTGACTGTAGTACCACTTTCTCTTTCTAATTAATTTTGCCACTCTTGCTTTTTGCATTTTAACCCTAACATCTTCATCTGTGCCACCTTGAATGTTGATAACACTTCCCAGATATGCCAAATAATTTCAACAGATATCATTAACCGTCATTACTGACTGTAGTACCACTTTCTATCTTTCTAATTAATTTTGCCAATCTTGCTTTTTGCATTCTAACCCTAACATCTTCATCTGTGCCACCTTGAATGTTGATAACACTTGCCAGATATGCCAAATAATTTCAACAGATATCATTAACCGTCATTACTGACTGTAGTACCACTTTCTATGGTGGTGTGGGACAGGTGGGACGAGAGACTGAGGAATTTAATATCTGCATAGATAGTGTAGTCGCCACGAAGATGTTCAGGTTAGGATTTTTCATTTATGCCCACAACAGAAAAATCCTTGGCTGTACTGTGAATTGAACATGAGTCTCCTGCATGGGAGCTGCGTTCTAATCTATTCGGCCAGATACTCCACACACATCATTACCATATAATAATTGCAAGAAACACAGTGATTAATGTACTTGATTTTTGACAGATTGTCTTGGCTGGATTACCTAGTTAAAGTGGGATTTTTAAGTGTATCTAAAATGTAATGATAGCAGTTACATATTGAATATTAGTAATGTAACAATTAGTGACTACATATACAGGTATTTGACATTATAATGATTATTTGAAATATACCAATATATACAGATATTTGCAAGAGTAATGAAGTATTCTACACTATCCAAAGGTGCGACACTAAACTTTCTAACTGATATGACAAAAGACATAATTGGGAAGTAATCATCAAGAGGTGGACAGGCAGCAGTCTGTCAGAGTGTACCATACAGGCAAGAAACAAATTTGTTGGAAATCCATTGTAGCATCTTTCATGTGGGAACGTCCCAAGCTGGTAACCTTGTAGTGATAAACCAATCATTTACCTAGGTGCTATTTGGTACTTTTGGCTTCAGGCAATAACAGATATTTGAATAATGAATAGTTACTACCCCGTACATCACAATTGGTAATCACAAAAGAATGAATTGTCAAAACGTTTGTAGTCATACTGTAACCTGTGATAATCAAAATGTCTACAAAGTTTTTGTGGACACACTATAACCTAGTGGTATCCAATGTTTTTATATATATTGGAATGCATCTCAACTATGACAGTGCGAGCACTGTGTAACAGTTGCAATAATACTAACAAAAATAATAATAAACTAATATTAATAGTAAAATTAATAAAAATAATAACAGATGAAAAAGTAATTCTCACTAAATGTTTCATTAAAAAAATATTGTGCATACGAAAACTGCAAACAAAAAAATTCATCACTGTTATTCATAAATACTTTCTGTCTTGAAGTTCTGATTAGCGGCAAAGCCAGCAGAGTAGACAGAATATGATGCCATATTTTTTGTGGGTATACTGTAATCTATGGTAAACAAAATAACAACGTTTTTGTGGACACACTGTGATCGATGGTAATCAAGATATCTAAAATGTTTTTGGGGACACACTGTAATATATATAGTAAACAAAATATCGACAATGTTTTTGTGGGCACACTGGTAATCTAGAGAATGAATCATCAAAGTTTTTCTTACATGATTTTCTTTTTCAAGGGAGAGAGGTCTTCTATGAACATCCGGTCATCAGAAGTTGTAGGACTTGTGTTGTTGGGTCTTGAGTAAACAGAATTCTGTTGACAAGATGATAAACTTGATATAAGAGTAGAAAGGCAGTGTCAAATGAGTAGATGATTACCTTCACCACTTCTTTTTCATTCACTCTCAAACGCCATCTTGATTGATTGCTTGATAGGACCATAATCATTGCACTTCGGTGAGTAACCATGTGTGCTCTGTTCTCTTTCTTATAAAGGACGATCTCAGTGACAGTGCATGAACTCTGTAGCACCGGCAAGAGCACACAATGTAATTTAGAAGATGGTAAAAATATTTGGTAGGAATTTAATTTTTTAATGAATTTTGCCAGGGCAGTGTCTTTCCAGATTGCTCTTCTTGGTTTTGAACTGTCGATGGTTCTTTTATGTGCTCATTTTTAACATGATATCTATGGTTTATCATTCATCTCCGATAGGACTAGAAACTTGATCTCACCTACACTGAGATCAGGCATCTCTAAAGAAAATAATTCGATAGCTCCCCAACGGAGCGAACCGAGTACCTAAACACATAATTGTTTAAGACTAAAGTCATAAACACAGTGTAATAAAGAATATTTTCACTAGATTCGAGTTTTACACTTTATAGAAAAAACAACAAATAAGATAGAAGAAAATGAATGATAGAACAAAATAATGCAACAAAAGACTACAGTTGAAACAGATCAGTGACTTACGGTGGAACCATTGATAAGAACAGTGTCCTCTCTGTCTGCCAATGATCGAGATGAACCATTGTAATACCCATTTGTTAAGCCTGACCTCTGCAATGAAAAAGAACTTAGGTAAAGATCTATATATTACATATATAGTACACAAATTGATCAGGAATAAATAAACCTTCTTAGGCACATCACACACATGTAAGTATTTCAATTCTCTGAATGCTCCATATCGACCACTCCTTAAACCACTCTTTGTATTCCGTATGTGATCTGAGCTATTGTACGTTGTAGCAGTTATGCACCTACAAGTAGGCCAGAACATCCAATTTCCACAACGTTTTTTATTTACTAGGGTAGCTACAATAGGCACCTACCCCAGTCACCGCTTATGACATGCCTTGTAGGTCACAGTGTTACTATTCTTTGCTCCCCTTGCGAGCACCGGCAACACACAGGCTCAAAAATATTTCAATGACAAGTACTGTGTGTGATTGGGATTATATATGGTTGAAAGAAACTAATTTGCTGCTGTTTACAGTAAATGAGAACCATGATAGCATAGTTGTTAGGGCAGTAGCAAGTGTTGTTCAATATCTGCCTCCACTATAACTTTAAGAGATGTTAGCCCTTTTCTGGCCTTCAGAATGACATTATCGACACAACTCTTAAATGACAGGCTGCTGTCAAGTTATTTTTCGAGGTACCGTAAAAGTGCTAGGAGTCACCACTTTGTAAGTTCTATGAATAATCACCAGTATGAAAGCACTATGAGTCACCCCTACTGTGCAAGTGCTATGAGCCACCACTACTGTACAATTGCTATGAAGGAATCAGTTTTACCTGCTATGAGAGCTTGAACATTTAGGTTGCATGAGGGGTGCAGTAACGTTGATATCAATTATTTTTCTATAATTACACACACTTAAAATCTACATCAACTTACTGCATTCATGAGAGAATCTGTTTCATTCGAATTCACAACAATTTCCACATCAGTTATTGATCCACCAATATCATTTTTAACCATCAAATACAGTAGAATACTACCAAAAGCCAATGCAACACCAGCATAGTTCATCCCAGAGTTTGTGATTTTGTCAGGTGTTGTATCAAAGAAACCAAATCTGGTAAGGAAAATTGTTTTAATCATGAAACAATTAGAGTTTTAGTAAAATACTGTGTTTCTTCTTCACCTTTAAACTCCCAATGGAGCACAGCTCTTCTTCTCTCTTGCCATCCCTTCCAATTATTTCCACGTTTTACCTAGCATTTTAATATCATTCTCCAGCTCTTTTCAGGTCTTTCTAGGCCGTTCCCTACTCCTCTTTCCCTGTGGGGTTCCAAAACAGTGCATGTCTTGCAATGCTACCAGTCAGTCTTCTCAATGTGTGTCCTATCATTCGCTTGTGTCTCTTCATTAGCTCTTTCTCTGAGCTCCTCGTTCATAATCTTATCATCCATCTCAGTCCCGCTATTCTACGTAAACATCCATTTATTAAGGTCTGTAGTTTTCTGATGGTTTCTTTTGTTGTCCTCTATGTTTCCCAAGCCATAAACAGCATTGACTTTCCATTTGATGGAAAGATTCTCAGCGTTGTGTTTGTTTTGATCTCCTTTGACTTCCATATCTTACTCAATGCAATAAAGTGTCGCCTTGCTTTTTGTATTCTTATCTTGAAATACTGGATTTACTAATTGAATATTAATGAAAAATAAGAGAGATTTAATATCTAAAAGTTTCTAACCACTCCCATCTTTATCTAATAAATTTTTTTCTGAAATAATAAAATAAATGTCCCAGTCTTTTCACTTCATATTTCTAGGCTCTAGTGAGCAAGAGGAAGGTTGGCCAATTCCTCACATCAAGTGTGGGATTGAACCAACAACCCTCTTGTGTCCAAGTCAATAAGCGAACACTTATGCATTACACAAATCTTACCCACTCTGAAATAATACTTAATGATAAAGTGTAAATAAAACAGGGTTCAAACTGCCTGTGTGTTGCAGGGGCCCACAGGAGAGCAAAGAATAGTAACCATGCGACCTATAAGGCATTTCGTAAGAGGTGACGGAGGTAGGGGCCTAGGGAAGCTACCCTAGTAAATAAAGTGTCGAAGAAATTGGATGTGCTGGCCTACTTGTAGGCATATAACTGGGACAACGTACAATCACTCTTAGGCTCAGATCACATACAAATCACAAAGTGTGGTTAACAAGTGGTCAATATGGAGCGTTTGAAGAAGAAGAATAGGATTTTTACTAGATATCTAACAATAATTATTATTATTATTACAATTATGTAAAGGTTGAAACCGGAGTAAAGCAAGGCTGTATTCTATCTCCGCTATTGTTTGGAGTGGCCATTGACTGGGTGATGCGAAAATGTTGCAGAGGCGAAACTGGCATCGATTGGGTAGAAAATAGTCAACTAGAAGATTTGGATTTTGCAGATGATATTGCCTTGTTAAGTAGAAACAACCAAGATATGCAAAGAAAAACAGACAACTCGTCATCTATAGCATCAAAAGTTGGACTGCAGATAAGCTATGAAAAACAAATATAATGAAGACACCTATGGCAAGTAATGCAGATATCACACTGGAATCTAAAATGATAAAAATAACAGAGCAGTTCACCTATTTGGGTAGCAATTTTGATTGCACAGGAAATGTTAAAAAGAAATTATGATATGAATTGGCAAAGCAACATCAGCTTTTAAAAGTCTAAATAAAATATGGAACTGCAAGTTATATAGTATTAAAACTAAATTACAATTTTCAATTCAAATGTTGTATGAATCCTAACATATGCCAGCGAGAGTTGGAAAATGACAAAAGATATATGAAAGCAAGTTGAATGCATTTGAAAATAGATGTCTGCGAAAATAATGAATATAAAATGGAGCGAATTCAGGAGAAGTGATGAAATCAGAGATATGTCTGGTCAACCACTAGTGACAACTGTTATAAGAAAGAAGATGGAGATATGTTGGACACACCTTGAGGAGAAATGATCAACGAATATCAAAGCAGGCATTGAAGTGGGATGCAAAGGGTTCAAGAAAGAGAGGTCGACCTAAGGAGACCCTGAAGCGAACTTTGCTGGAGAGGCAGGAAATATCGGTCTCAGTTCCATGGAGGAGATTGAGCGATTTGCCCAGGATAGAGCGGTATGGAGAAATTACTTGCAGGCCCTATATAACGTATAACGGTACAAGAGGAATTATTATTATTATAAAGGTTATAATACAAATAAGTAAATAAATTTATTTTTGATATGCACAAAATACCTAAGGAGGTTTATAGTAGAACATCAAACATGAGACAACCTACCTTCCTGATGCCCATCCCATGATCAGACCAAATGTGCTCCATGTACTCATGCCTAGGCCCATGCCAATTGTTTTAAAAATAGGAACAACGCACAGGTTTCCTGCAACAAAATATAATCAGGGGGCATGAAAATGGCTCTGGCAAGTTAAGCTTTACAAGTGTTTTAAGTCATGAGGGTGTTGAAGGTGAAATATGGAGATACTGTTGCGTCATGGCAAACTGTTGGATGATGACAATGCTTCTCATGAGCCTTCTATACAGCAATTGAAGGAATTTATAATCAAAAGTTGAAGAAATATGACTGGGCACCTGCGAGGAAGAATAAGAAGTGTGTCTAACCAACAAACCACATCAGTATGCATACAATTTAACATCTGCAGTGGATGACTGAGCACCTATGGGTCTGCCTGGAGTGATATGAGATCAGTTCAATAGCCATACTCATAGCTCATGAAAGTTATCAGGGAAGACATAATAGGACCCCACACTCTACCCAGCATGCAGTATAAGTTTACTAAGCTTGGCTGTGAATTACTGCTGCGGATACTACTAATAAAACCTTTCAGATTCCAGTGGTGCATAGGGCTGCAACTAATGTAACTCTCCACTTGATACTACTCTGGGCCGGTATTTTTTAAACTCTGTCCAATCTATTGATATATAGTACATGTTCCATTAACTCTTTCCACGCCCATTTATTTCCTCAATTTTTAAGCAGTTAATTCAAGGAAGTAAAAAAAAAAAAAAAATTACGATCCCAACTACTTATCAATAAATAAACATATATATATTATTATATACTAAATTGAAGTAAACTGGACAACCTAACAGAATAACAAGGTTAAAAAGTACTATAAGTAAAACAGAAGAAGTAAAACTAGAAAGACTTCTTATAAGGAAGCAACTCTATGGCGCAGTGTGCGGCTTAAAGCGTCAACGGACTTCCGCCATGGCGCAGTGTGCGGCTTAAAGCGTGGAAAGAGTTAAAAAAAAAAAACTATGATAAAACTAATAGCTTGCTGTTCAAAAATGTATGATAGAAAAATGGCTTGTAAAAAACATGGTTTTTGCCCTGGTCCACTAAGGAGTTAAAGATATATAAGTATCCTATTAATCTCAAGAGACAATGTATCCACAGTGAGGGAAAAGGTGTATTTTACCTGTGGTCCATATTAAACCCCCAACCATCACCAAAGGGTAGAAAGTTGACTGTCGAAAGAGCTGTATGATAATTCCGACCATGAAGATTCCACAACACAATACCCACTGAAAGAACATACCTAGAGAAAAAAATACATATAAAAGATGTACAAATTCAAACATGAATGTTCAAGTTTAAGATAACTCAAAACAATAATAAAATAAACTAAGAAAGATTTAAGGGGGATTCGGGATGGGCAAGAAGCTATTTTCGTTGTTTTCATATTAATAGAAAATTTGTATAACCATTTTGAAAGATTATGACTTAGTAGAGTAGAAAAAAGGTTAGTTTACAAAAAAATGTCATAGTGTTGCCATGGAAACAATACAAAATGGCCACCAAACACAAAATTGCAAATCCTAAGGCTCTGAATCTAATGAATGTAAATGAATTCTGTTTTCACTCTAAGGTGAGCAATTGTAATATCTAAAATATTACACATGCTTTTTAGGATATTTAAAAATTTTTAATAAATTTTTGGGTAAAAATGCCCTCAAAATTCGGTCAAAAAAGCTGTTTTTGGGGGGTCTGTTTACCCAAAAATTCATTAAAATGCAATATTTAATATATCCTAAAAAGCATGTGTAATATTTTAGACAGGTAGGCAGGCAGGCGACGCACACACACAGAGATATATATATATATATATATATATATATATATATATATATATATATATATATATATATATATCTATTATCTATTATATATATATATACAGTGGAACTCAATATTCGTCCGCCAGTATTCGTCTTTTTCGATATTCGCCCCGTTTTTTCGTCAAAATATTTTTTCGATATTCGTCCGAAAGTCAATATTCGTCCTACCTCCGGAAGCTGGCAGAAAGCAGCTGATCGCCATTTTGTGTCGGTTGTTTGGCTGAAGCGCTTGTTTGAAAGTGCACGCAATAAAACTCTTGTTATTTTTTAATCTTTTGCAGTTTTTGCAATTTATTATTACAAAAATTTAGTGACCATGGGACGTAAGACGTGTAGTGACGATAATGGTGGTAAAAAAAAAAGAAAAGCAGTGCAAAGTACCATTGATTTAAAAAAAAATTATTGCTAAGTTTGAAGCTGGAACATGTGTCGCCGATTTAGTAAAGGAATTTGAAATGCAGAGAAATAACCTGCGTAGTACTGTAACCTTAAAAATAAAAACTCTTAATAAGAATCATTGTTTTTCTCATCCAAAAGGTAAATTTCTTTTTAAAATTTTATTTGTGTTTAGTGTACTACATGTATTTATGTAGGCCTACACAGTGCATATTACGTATTATTTATGGCAGTACACTGGTTAATATGTGCTGTAGTTAAATTGTACAGTGTTTGAAATGATTTCGGAGATCGATTCTCAAGTGAAAATTTATTTTGTTATAGAATAGATACGCAATATTCGAGGCCGGGAACGAATTAATCCATTTTTAGTTAATTCCTATTGGAAAAAATTGTTCGATATACGTCTTTTTCGATATTCATCATCCCTCGGGAACGGATTAATGACGAATATTGGAGTTCCACTGTATAAATAAAAACAGCATGTGAGTTTACTTACCATCTCCAGTGTAAAACTTTTTAATTGGAACAAAGTTACTGCCATACATAACAACTGCTACCAAAGCTGCAATGTAACCTACAAACACTGGATATGGTCTGACATACTCAGGTGTAGATGTTGTATTGGCAAATGAAGTATTTGCTACAGTGGTTGCAAATGTTGTGGCACCACCAAGCAAATCTAAGAGACTAGCTGTCGACATGGTTCTGTTTGGTACAGTTCAGAGATATTGTAAATCTTGACTTGTTTTCCTTCTTTATGCTTCACACTTCCAGCAACTTCCTATAAAATGACAAACAAAACTAAAAGTAAGTAAAAGACTAAAATATAGTTTTTATATGATAATAGATTAAAGAATAAAGTCAGAATGATCTCAACTGTGTCTGTCCTACATGCTGAAAGTGTGCATGTTTTTGACCCAAACCACACAGATCACAAAGAGTGGTCAATTTGGTTGATAAGACGACGTGAAGAAAAATGTAACAGAATAATAAGTTGTAATATTCTGTTGTAATAACAGAATAAGATCAGCAAAGGCCACAGCACAAGAGAAATACACAAAGAGGTGAAAAGAAGTATAAAAGCGGATAAAAGAAGGTACGTAGACAACCTGGCAAGAGAAGCAAAAAAGAGGAAGCGGCTACGGGTAACCTGAAAGATTTATACGACAAACACTCAGAAATTGGCAGCGAAATACCAACCAACAAATAAACCGATTACGGACAAGACAAAGATTACTGGGCAATACTCAAGAACAGATGCAGAGATGGGCAGAATACTTCAAAGACCTACTAAACAGACCAGTCCCCAAAGCCAACCAGACAAGATCCAACCACAAAGATCTAGCAATTGACTGTGACAAGCCAAGCAAAGCAGAAATAAAGCTATTCCTCAACTACGAAAAGGTAAAGCTATAGGCCCAGATAGTATTCCTGCAGAGGCCATAAAGGCAAATGCTGACATCTCAACAGAGATGCTACATGGGTTGTTATGAAAAATTTGGGAGAGAAGAAATACCAAAAGACTGGAGAGAAGGCTATATAGTCAAATTACCAAAAAAGGGTGATATGCAAGAATGCTCGAACTATAGAGTAATAATACTCCTGTATGTACCAGGTAAAATACTAAGCGAATCATTCTGAGAGACTCAAGAAAGCTACAGATGCAGTACTAAGAGATGAACAGGCAGGATTTAGGCAAAACAGATCCTGCACGGATTAAATATCGATATTTTGCGTATCATAGTGGAGCAGAGCATCGAGTGGAACTTATCCCTCTATATCAACTTTGTCAATTATGAAAAGGCATTTGATTGCCTAGACAGAGAAACACTTTGGAAACTGCTACAGCATTATGGCGTCCCTCAGAAGCTAACCAACCTAGTAAAGAAAATGTATGAGGAGACAATGGGTACAGTACTGCATGAAGGAAAACTGAAAGAGGCCTTTGAAATAAAGAGACAGATGGGTTGCCTTTTATCACCCTTCCTCTTCCTGCTGGCTATTGACTTGATAATGAGATCAACAACAGCCAGGAGGAGAAATGGATTAACAGTGGACCATGATGACTCAATTGAAGGATTTAGATTTTGCAGACGATCTAGCACTCCTCTCCCATAGCCATCAACAGATGCAAGAGAAAACAACTAAACTGGAAACAATTTCACAACAACTGGGTCTGACTATTCATGGGGAAAAAACAAAGATCATGAGAATAAATGCTAATTCCAGAGACCCGATCACTCTGAGAGGATCACCATTAAAGAAGATGGACGCATTTACTTATCTGGAAAGTGTTATCAACATTCAAGGTGGCTCAGATGAAGATGTTAAAATATAAACGGCAAGATCAGCCTTCGCCATTCTAAAGAACATATGGAGTTCCAGAATGATTAGGAATAAAACTAAGAATGATATTTGACTCAAATGTCAAGGCTGGCCTTCTATATGGAGTGGGCCTTCTATATGGAGTGGAGACATGGAGAACAACAAAGGGAACACCAAAAGTTGCAGACATTCATCAATAGATGCCTGCGCAGGATACTCCATCTGCGATGGTATGACAGGACTACAAACAGGGAACTCTGGGAAAGAACAGGACAACGACAGGTGGAACAAGAGATAAGGAGCAGAAGGTGGCGATGGATAGGACATACACTGAGGAAACACCCTAACAGCATCACAAGACAGGCTCTCCGATGGAACCCCAGGGCAATAGAGGTAGGGGAAGACCCAGGAACACCTGGAGACGGGAGTTGGAGACGGAATGGAAGAAAATGGGGAGAGAGTGGAGAGATATGGAAAAGATGGCCTTGGATAGGCGGACTTGGAAGGCCTTGGTTGAGGACCTATGCTTCCCTAGGGGCGAAGGGTGAAGAAGAAGTCACCAGAATGCTAAAAAATCAGTAAAATTTATTCGTAATATAATAAACCTATATTTGTCAGGGCTCGCACGGGGAGCAAAGAATAGTAGCACTGTGATCTACAAGGCATGCCATAAGAGACGACTGAGGGGCCTAGGGAAGCTACCCAATAAATAAAAAGCATCGCAGAAATCGAATGTGCTGGACTACTTGTAGGTGCATAACTGGCACAATGTACGATCGCTCTTAGGCTTAGATCACATACAAATCACAAAGAGTGGTTTAACAAGTGGTTGATATGGAGCATTCGAAGAAGATAAACATATATTAATTAATTTACAAAGTGGGATACTGCCAGGTTTATGTTATTTATACAGAAGAACTGCGATAACTACATGTCAGCCCAGCCCGTTCAATTTTAAAGGAGTTTTTGTTCTGTCTCGCTCAACCAGAACAAAAACCGCATGATGAAAGTGAATACGCTTGGCAGAAAAGCTTTCCTGATATAATATAAATCACAATGAGTGGTTTATAAGTGGTTATACTAGTTATAAAAATAATTCTGGATAAACCACTATTTGTACATCAGTCTACACACAAATAATAAAATATAATTTAGAAGTAACTATTTATAAAAGTAATATAACTGTGTAAAGAACATTTCTTTCAAATAATGAGTTTTAATCTACGACTATGCATTTAATTTTTTTAAATTGTAAATGTTCAACATTTAGTTTTAAGATGCGAACATAAATAATGATGTCATACTGCACATAATTGTGACATCATAAATAATACAGCGGGTTAAAATTTGCATGCTCTGATAATTTGTTAATCATATTATACCAACCTCTGACGTCAATTGTAACTCATTAACATAATTCAATGTGGTAATGATGTAAACAATTTGGCCCTCGATTCAGAAATTAAATTGTTTACAAAGTTGAACAACAGAATTGCTTACAAAATAATTATTGAAAGCGCAGTGTTGAAAATATTTACTGCATACACCAAGATTTTCTCAAGCTCACTAGTTATCAACTGTATAACAAAATTTTCTCCTTTCTTGTGTCGAATATCATATTTATACCTGTGCAACTTAATTAGGTCATGTAAGTGCTTAACTTTTCAAATTTACAAGGACATTCTTGGACAGATAGTGGATGTTAATGATCATATGGTGACCAACTTTCTCTCTATCCACTGACCTAGAATATTGTTATCAGGGCAATTGACCTTGGTCATCAGAATGCTAAAAATTCAGTCAAATTTGTTCACAATATAATAAATATATAAAAATGAATAAACAATGTAGGACAATGTCTGGATTATTGTGACTTAAAATAGGGTAGACCCAAGAACAGGTTAACCAAGTACTTTGGAGTTGTAATAGAATGGAAAGGAGGTACCATATGATAGTTGAGCTCCCAAAAATACAGCAGAAAGCAAATTCAGGACAAAAATCAAGAATATTCTAGCAAAAAAAGATTGGGCAGAGTACAAGAAGATCTATACTGTTAGAGATTCTTTTGTAGAGGATTTTCGAGTTGCAAAAAATAAACCACCTACTAACTAAATGATGACACAGCAAAATTATTTTTACAGCATGTGGCCAAGTGAATAAGAGCACAAACTCTCGTGATGAGCACTGGTTCAAATCCAGTAGATTTTCTGTCAGAGTACCAAATTAATCATATCTTTTTCTTGTGCTTTCAACTCAGAGTCATCTCTGAAAGATTTGGTGAAAACCGTTCAATTTCTACAGGCAGCGTGCTTGTAAATACTTACACTGCACACGTGCTCAATGTACAGTAATGAGTATTCCTCGCCATACAGGCAGATTTTCTCTGACTTCAGAGGTACTCACATTATCGTCCTGAGTAAGACCAGGGACTCGAACAAATGCCGGACAGTAGGTTCGAACCCGAGCTATAGGCGTCTCACAGCTAGCGGCCGAGCTACTATCAACTACTCTAGGCAGTCCCCCAATCATCCCATCTACACTGTGCAGAAAAAGCTTTAATGAAGCGGTCTGAAAATCTCGTCTATAGAAAACCCACTAGCTACCCATCTAATTAGGGATAAAAACTATACAATGACTTACAGACTCGGAATAGTGTAGTTTGAGTTCTAACACAAATGAAAACATACTTAACAAGTCTTGCTGGCCAAATTCAGTTACTGTGGAAGTCGGTTCACTATCCCTATGACTAATCATATCTGATACCGTACTACAGTCTAACTTCTGATAGAACAACAATTTGTTTACTTATACAGTTACTCGTCTGCACAAATCTATGTCCTGTTGGATAATATGCGTAGACATAGGCCAAATTTTTTGTTTCTGTCCTACATGCCGATGGGGCCTAAGTCACTTTTCTTCTGTTAGAACTGTTAACAGCTACTAAATATGCCTGTGTTCAGACAGTCATGATAGATGATCAAAATTATCCCCAGGACAAAGATGAGTGTCTGGCCGAATGGATTAGAGCGTGGCTCCCATGCAGAAGACCCGTGTTCAATCCACGGTATGGCCAAGCATTTTTTCTGTTGGGGCATAAAGAAAAATCCTAACCTGAACAGTTTCACAGCGACTGCACTTGCAATGCAGCCATTAAATTCATCAGGCTCTCATCCCCCGTCCTACAAAGCGGTACTACAGGCAGTAACGACAGTTTAACGACAAAGTTAAGTTTTATTCATGTTGAGGCAGCAGCCTTGTAAAAGTCAGTGTTGTCTCCACAGCCTGTCCATCTTCTGAATGTGATTGCAAGGCAACAGGCTGATTTGTTTACACAGATTTCCTACCCAGTATCTAGATCTTGTAGTGACTCTTGCTTGCTTGATATACCGATCACTGGATATTTGGAGCATTTTGTTTGAAAACAAGTGTCACCTGTTCTTCAAGTTGTTCTTCACCTGTCACATGTCAAACTCCATCATCCTGGGAAAGCATCACTGTTTGGTCTGCAACTGCTTATTCCTGACACTTTATGTCTGAAGGTCATTCCACTATCATCCACCAGTGGATGCACCTGGTTAAAGGTCATTTGCAACTTTTGTTAGATAGCAGCTTCCAAAAATGTCCTGTGTAGCCCTCCATATGTGTGTGCATTTTCTATGTATATATGTCTATATAAAACCCTGCGACGACATCAAATGATGACAGCAAAAGACAAATCACCTAGCAGAAAATACACTCTGGCTAAGAATACTCAATCTATCAAGAAGAGAAAATCTTAAATGCAACAATTAGGTTCAAAGTAACTGCAGTAACAGAATACATGCCGTATACGGCAAAAGTGAAGGTTTGACGTGCGATTACCTACCCCCACCCTGTAAAAACACTCAACTATAGAAACCGCAACCAAGCACAGGAGAGCTTGCAAGACCTTGGTTGAGGACCTATGCCTCCTAAGGGGCATAGGGTGGAATAAGAAGAAGAAACAGGTCAAATGGCTTATCCATATAACACGATTGCCTTCAAACAGTATACCTCAACAGGCAACGATACACAGAATAAATAGAAACAAGGGGAGTCAATGACCATTTAAGCACTGGACTAATGAAATAGAAGAGTCCCTGAACACCTCTATACACAAAAAGACCCTCTACTGCGTCCTATACTTAATCTTGATATCGCAAGGACTCAATTAGAACAAGGCGGGACCTTTTTTTTTATAGCAATATAGGGTTTTCAACTTGTTCTTTGGCTGTTATCACCCATTTCTGTTTACACAAATTGCGTCTGTTGTGCAGATAAAAATCGTTAGATGAAGCTCATGGAGGATTTCAATATATTGGGAGGAGGTGGAGAATAGAGAAAAAAAACTAAAAATATATATCTCTTTTGTCACTGCTGACCAATTTTTAACAAGACCAAAATAATAGCTAAAGATAGATATAACATCATCACATTGTGTTTACATGTCAATATTTGACCATTCTTTATTGCAACTCTCTCACTCTCAGTCTGGTTAGTCATAAACATTACTAATTCCATGATATGATAGCAAGTATAGATCAAGTTACAGCAACACTTTATCAGTCACATGACCCACCACCTCATGTTCTTAGTCATGTGACAGAGATACAAAGGGATTAGATGGTATGGTGGAATAAGACAAGTGTGATATTAATGTTTTTTTAAATATAATCATGCTTCATACATATACTTTCCATCCTTCCTCTTCCTGACCTATTTAAATCCTCACAGATACACAATTAGTCATTTATTTTTCTAAACATTTTAGTCTGTACTGATAACCTGAAAATCACAGCATTCTCACTATAGAAATCATGGCAGTAGTTAAAGTGATGGTTTGGCTGAAGTCACAGACTTTTATCCATGCATGTTTTTTTCAGTAACTCACTATGCTCAGGAAGATTGAAACAGCCCAGGCTAAAAAACAATGGTTGGAGTTGCTCAAGAGGTCTAGGCTGACAAAAATCAGTTTTATTTTTGTGCCAGCGCCAAATAGGCTTGCAGGTATAGTTGCTGTAAAAGGAGCAGTGTACTAGGCTACTACTCTGAATTCCCGAAGAGAGAGGGGATGTTTAAATGACAAGTAATGGTGGTGAATCTAAAACCCTAACCAGACTGCAAGGATACAGTCTAATGTGGTGTAGCTAGACAAAAGCACTACGCTGGATATCAAATTTTAAAAAGTAAAACAAAGAACTGGTGTCATTAGTTAAGGCAAACTGAGGAAGAGATCAAAGCACTTATGGACTAATTGGTTTGATGTGCTGTAATGATTTGACGACTAAACTAAACCTGGAAATTAATGGAACAAAAGGTATAGGATGATGATTTAAAAAAGTAAGTAAAGAAACTGGATACTTCAACTTCATGACATAAAAAAAATTAAACATCATAACGGAATATTAGCACTATGGTTAAGCATTATGGAGGTCCATGATTTCATAAGCCATCTAGCACAGCCAATTACAAACAAGTGAACATAAACTAAGATAGTTTTTCCACAAGATACAAGTTTTTCCATGCCATCACAAGACAGAGCTCACTTTAAAATGAATATTCAAAATATTATCAATATTCATTAAAAGTTTTAAAAATATTTGCAAACTAAACAAACGCAAGTATTTGACTTTATTAATATGTATCACCAACAATATGACGACACCGAATAATTTTTACATCAGCTTACTTGACTATCAACCTTGAAGTTCAATAATTGGAGAAGCTAACCTAGAAAATCAGACTAATATGGCCTCATTAAAATGCTCTTAACCGAGAAACTCGTTCTAACATCTGGTCACTCCCTTACTCAATTTACTGTCTTACTTCTGCTAAAACCAATTTACTGGTCAAATTGGGGTCATGACCATGCAGTTATCATATAATAATAATGATCTACACTCTATAGATATTAAGTTTACATATTTTCAGAAAGGTCAAAGTAGATATATTTCGCAGTAAGTTGGGTATGAAAGTCATGTATAATTTAATATGGTATGATGGTGTAGGTGCAGACAAGACTGGTGCCACATTTATATCTTATTTCATTAAAAAATATTGATATAAATAATAATATATTATTAAAATTAAAGGTGTGAGCAATCATACTGTCTATAGTACGTCAAGGCCAAGTCATTAAGTGGAGGATGTGATTAATCTCTGATCAGATATCTTTATCTGTTTGAACTTTGAAGTGGTCATATGGGTGCGACTATATAACTTGAAAGGTATGCTCCCACATGGCTATGCCACTGACTTAAATAGGTTCAATTTAAATTATTTGAAATCAATGCTATCGTCGATATCAAATTCAATAATTTATTATGTGTATTAATTATTGCACAGATGCATCATTATTGCATGCAAAGTAACTTGATTAGTAACTTAGTAAGTCAAACCCTTTAAATAAAAATGTGACAATAATAATAAAATAGACACGAAACACGGCAGCTTGACCGGCATGTAATTAGTCTCCACAAATTCAAGCAAATTAGGATATACAAATACTACGCAATAAGTACTTCACTCGAGAATGCTGCATAATAATAATATTACAAAATTACATGATGATCATTAACGCAAATCTACTTTCGAATTCGTAGTTTCCCTTCCTCAAATCTGGCTGCGCATATTGGATTTTATAATTATTTGTAAGAATTAAGAACAAACCTACGATGGCATGTGTTCTTCTTGACCAGTCTGTGTGTTTACCCACAGGTAGTAGTTAGCTAGGCTTAAATGGGTTTATTATTGCTTAACTAAGCTTATATAAAGCTAGCTATGCATGTCTCAACGTCAGCTGATCAAAATTGTGAGAGTGAGTTGACAAACAGGGAGCAATCATTGAGCATTCTCATTTGATTTTGTTTTCAGGACCGATGTTTACTTCAGATATTGGCAAAATTGCAATTATGTATCAATTATATTATTTGTTGTTATTAAAGCAGCGCAATAAAATCCAAAATTCTTTTTTTCCAGTACATCACCTTATTTTTCTTTAGTACATACGGGGCACGCCATATTATAATTATATGGGTGCCCGTTCAATCCCAAGGCAACATCGAACAATGGTTACCAAAATTTCATTTTACACGGTTCAATGGCGCAGACGGTCCATGTATGTTGCCAATGTTGACTAATACTTTTGTTTTACTTCCGTATTGAAAATATGAGCAACCGATTTAACGGTTTTAAAAAAAAACTTTATAGCACCAACAAGCTATAATTGAAGTAACGCAGTAATTATAATAACTATTATTGTTGTTGACAACTTGTAGGAAGCGGACACGTCACATGCACAGTGCAGCACAGTAACTAATACCCACAGCCAGGCTCTAGTAGTTTATAGTTGGCTCTGCTAATACCAGAGCCCGTTCTAGAAATCTCTTATATTGATGCTGTTAGGCAACCCAGGATTATGGAAAAGAAGAAAGAATATTGTTTCTTTTACTTGATAAAAGACCATGTGATCAGCCATTGTACTTTATCATGCGACAATGCAGCAGAACATTTGAAATACATTTGACATGAATGTGCCTGTGCATCATATTCATAAAAATTTATTTGGCTGCAGAACTGTAGACTCAGTGTAGACTGTTGTGGAATCTCTTCTGTTTTTTTAAATTTTAAAACCTTTTTATTTATTTGTTGTTCTTCCCATGCCTTAATCATACTCTTCGATATCTGTTGGGGGGGGGTTCCATTACCGTGGATCCCTTTAAAATACATTTTGCTGCCGCTGAACCTCAAAAGTTTCTACATATGAAAATGGACATGAATGAATTATATGTCTAGTAAACAATGTTCTCAGACTGCGGAAAACTTCAAATGATCGTTCATTGTGTCATGTCATAAATTTAGACTCCGGTATGGTCCGGGTGCTTTGATTTCGAAGCGGAACTAGTTTACCATTGTTTTTATACATGTTTTTTAAATGTATTTTTCTGTTTGAGATGTCAAAGATCATAATATTACTTCAAGCGAGTGAGGACCCCTGTGATACCTCGCGGACCCGGAGGTCCACGGACTTAGAGGATGCGTATAACAACGTGTGCTTTTCAATCATGATACTCTCTTTGCTAAAAAAAGGGGGAATCCATGGCTGGTGAATTAGATAGCTGCTTCTTTGATGACGAGGATCGCTGCAATACGTTTAGGAACATGACGTCAGAACCTACAAGCAATGTCCGAGATTATTACATGGTTCCTTATCACTCGTGTTGTTCAATATCTACACAGCAAATGTTGCTCAAATTCAGCCAGACGGGATATGTCGGACATTAACTTTTGCAGATAACACATTATTATATGGATTGAATCAGATAGACAAGAAATGGTCGAAGACATTCAGGAAACATTACATATCCTCTTAAGTTGGTATATGGAGTCTTGCTCTCATGTCAATCCTGAGAAGCTGTATATGTTGGGGTGCTCTTTGAATAATTCCATAGTCAGGGCTGACCTACCGGAGTCACCTTTGGGGGACAGGCTATCGAGCGTCGTGACATGCTGCGTTTTCTTGGAATAACCTTCAATTGTAGTCTTATCTTTCAAGAATACTAATGCTGTTAAGGCCACGAGAATCAAACGAGGCATGTCATGGATCGCCCGAACTGAGAGAACAATTGGCCAAGTATATACAGTTCGACTCTACCGAAAGGGGAAGAATAGGTCCCGATAGATGGTAGCATAGCTAATTTTCGCAACGTTAGCATTGCTCTTGGAAGGGAATGTAGAGATTGGGTCAACATGAAGACTAAACTCGCAATTAAGCAACTGATAGCAGATAATGCATGTGAGGATGCTGTTGTTGCTTATATGATGGATCTAGTGCATCGTGATGAGATAAAGGTTTCGGGTTTTCTTTTTAGCGCGTACGACAGAGTCCTTGCAGAAACAAAAAGGAAACGTACTTCCAGTATGAGAATAGAGGTTGAGGCCGTTACTGCTGCCCTCCAGCGGCTCTCTAGGACTCTGTTTATTGGGGCGTGTTGTAGTCTGACTCTCAGTCGATGATTTGGAAGGTTAAAAATGGCAGACTGCGTTATGAGTGAATGCCGTCTATTGAGGTTCACAACATCCAAAGCTTACCTGGATTTTCTGTCCTGGACATGCGGATGTTTGCAACAATGAATAAGCGGACACACATTGGTCTGTCCAGAGCGCTGTGACATCGTTCCAGTAACCAACAACCAATAGCTGAATGTATCTTTGGCCACACCCTTCCTAATCTCCGTTTCCCATCTGCCGTCATCTGTAATCATGTCAAGTCTCAAGACATTGTTTACTTGCGTCAGTAGTTTTCAGAGTACGTTTATATTAATTTGAGGCTTCTCCTCTTCTTTGCTGATAACCATAACGTTCAAAGCTTTAACACTTTCGTTCTTCTAAGCCGATATAGTGACTTGCACTATGTTTTAATATGACGCAAAGACAGTATACAGGCTAATTCAGTATACATTGCAACAATAATATGCCCGGAGGTAAAAACAAATTACGGACTGATAGCGTTAACAAAACTTTTTGTTTGTTTTGTAACGTGGGATTACGCCTAATTTGAACCGAGGCACGTATTTCAAACTTAAGAGAGATGATAAAACATTTTTCTTTGTTTATTATTTAGAAGACTCCAGTTTCTTCTTGATGATAGCCAGTACAATTTAAACCAAAGAATGAATCATTTTTGTATGTGGTTATATTAGAACGTGTAGGCCAACAAACATGACAAAAATAAAAAAAATTCTACTTGCGGAGAATACAATTAATCCATTCACCATACCGAGCTGATATACCTGCTCATGATATGTTTTCAGATGACGCAAAATCTGTGTACTGTCTAGTTCAGTGTACATTACTATCTGATCAATAAACAGACAGTGTACAAGTATTTAGAGCTTCTGAAAAAACAAACTGACAAACACAAGTTTCGAACTACTTACCCTTATTTCTTACGCCACCCATTGCCTAGCCTAGCAATACGAGCGTTCTTACGAACACCACAAGCGAGCCATTCTTGATCGTATCCATTGTTTCCCCTGGGGTTCCTACCATGTATATATATATATATATTGCTAAATAAATGTGCTCGGAGGCAACACCAAAATTACGGAGCAAAAGAGTTAATATTGCACTAGTTATTATTGGTTTATTATGTAGGGGATTAAAGCCTCTTAAGACATATGCCAATGACACGTACATGGCCTCGTGAACGAAGCCTACAGATGAAGCTATGAGGCACCCACAAGAACCTAAACTGCCATGCAGTTTTATATAGGCAACCCATTTCAGTTGATACCGAGCATACTTCTTCTTCGGCGATCTCTGATCATGCGCTTAGTTTAAAGTGGACCACAAAATGGACAGTTAGCTTTAGGTCTGTCAGGTTGCTCCAAAGCTTAGTTTTTAGATCGACTGCGTGTGGCCACTTGTTGCTTCTCAGCTCATCCAGGAAAGGACAGTATTTTATTTTCGATCCAGAAGCACTTGAGCTTTCAGCTCTTCGGCTCGGTGCCATAGACATTGCAACCCTTCGGTTCGGTGCCACGAACACCGTAAATCTGGAGAACCTACGACTTTTTCTGCCAGCCCGCGGAATTGAGCCCGCACTCACAGAGGGCTTTCACCCGTCGACCAACGCGCTACGAACACGCTGGGCAGGCGGGCGAGGAACAGTTTTGAAAGACATGCTCCGGTTTCTATTCTGCCTGTTGGCAGTGAGCTGTTTGACTTATTCCTAGTCAATATAAGTGTTTGTTGAGATTGCAGTGTTCGGTACGTGGGCGAAATATAATGACCGGGTCTGTTCTGCTTTGGTCTTTGAGGAAGTCTTTTCCATAATAATATCCAGTGTTTGCATACGATACCGATCGCGGCGTTGAATGCAGACGTCAAAGCCATCATCGATGAAAACTGCAATGCAGACAAGTTATGATTTACACGGATGGATCGGTAGTTCGTCACGAAAAGTCTGCATGGGCCTTTTCTGCAAGCTCATGTGGCAGAATGGTCAAGGAAGCCAGTGGTGCATTCAGTATGACAACTAGCAGCATGACAATGGAAGTACTGGCGGTGACCAATGCACTACTCTGGCTAGAGTCACAAAACTACACTCATGCGTGCATTCTGAGTGACTCATTGAGTATGATCCGAAAAGTGGAGGCCGGTTCGGTGCGCAGGCAATGGACTAAATCACTGCAGGCGTCAACAATTTGCAGAATTACACTTGTCTTTGTTCCGGGGCACATGGGTGTCGTTCAGCGCCGGATTAGCCTAGTAGCAGAAGTAGCAAATGCTACGGGCACCGCGCTTCTGGGGGCCCCGCGCCTATGTGACAGAGCTGAAAATGGAAAAAATAACCAGATGTTATATCAAAAACAATCACGCTGTCTGAATGTTTAAATATCGTGTGTGATGGTGCTGAATCCAACGAAATCGAAGCAGAAAATACAGAAGTCGCGTCTCACTGTGTAGTAGATGAAGGCAGTGCTATAGAAGCATCATCATTATCAATATTACCATTAAGATCATCAACTCTTCACGATTTAGCCCCATTTTTCACAAGACAAACTGAAATCGAATTTACAGAAAGTCCTCCCAATTTAGCCATATCATCTTCAAGCCACAGAGAGGCAGAAAGCACAGCACATGCTTCTAATGTAGCAACATCTTCTACAAGCCAAAAACACAACGAAAATAAAATGTACTCCAACGATATTGGTGAATGGCTAAACAACTTCAATCGAGAATATTGGATTGCGAAAGGAAGTAGCGAAGTGGAACATATGAACAGTGATTTCATGTCTTTAAAAAACCCCCAAAAACATACGATAAAGAAAACAATTCACGATTTTGTCGAAAGTCGTTTTTCACATACACACATACACCAACAAACAAAAATCACGTGAGAGATTGGTTGTGTTATACAGAAACTAAAGGACAACTGTTCTGTTTTGTTTGCAAAGTTATTGATTTAGGCTGTACCATATAGTGACTGGTGTATTTGGAATACTTCGGCAGTTAAAATCTATTACAGCAGAAGAGATCTTGAAAAGAACTCCAAATATTGTCAGCTCTTACCAAGAGGATTTGGAAGAAAGCCTAGGCGACAAACTTATGCAGTTCACTGAACTTCTTAAAACTAATGTAGCTGCTGCTATTAGCAACGAAAAGCATGAGGCTCTTGAACTGCAATTTTATAAACGTATAATGGAAAATTCATTTGAGTCGTGTTTCCCAAATGTAGAAATAGTCTTACGAATTTACTTGTTTTTAATGATTACCAACTGCAGCGGAGAACGTTCTTTTTCAACATTAAAGCGTATAACAAGTGAGTTAAGAAACATGATGGGACAAGATCGTCTAAATAACCTCACCTTAATGTACATTGAATGTAATTTACTTAGAGAAATTGATTTGTCTAGTGTTATCTCTAAATTTGCTCACATTAAATTGAGACAAACGTGGAGGTTTTAAATCAGGTCTGCACACAAAGAAACCTTATCAAAAGAATAAGAATCCGATAATCAAGGTTCTTCGGGCATATAACGCGAAGAGAATGTTTTTAACATTTGGTGACTACAGGTAAAATTCAGGAAGGAGAGATCGTGGAAGACAGAGGAGAAGATGTTGGATGGCCTGACATCATGGTTCGACAAAATATCGACGTCAGAACTGATTACATGCACCAAGCAAAGAGAGTTGTGGAGAGACATGATCGCCTACGCCGGCAGGCATGGCACTTGATTGATTGAAATTGAGACAAGTTTGTTTGTAAAAGTTGTGTTTTATTTTATTATTATACAAAACCTAGGGCCCCGCGCTAAAATTTGCTACGGGCCCTGCGCTAGCCTAATCCGGCACTGGTGTCGTTGACAATGAGAGAGCAGACAGGCTGGCTGGCCCTGTCGCTATATCAGAGGGCCAGCCAATGGACAGAGCTGACATCGTGAACGCCCTCATAGAGCGTGGCCGCAGAGAAGACTTTCGTCTAAACCAATACACGTCAACTACTAGGTTGCGAGAACTGGGTTTGAAGTTTGGTGTGGCAAGAAAAGAACGGTACAGCAGGTATACGAGTAGGCTCATCAATCAAAATAGAACTGGTACGGTCAGTCGCTGGACGCTGTTGGAAATATTGCGAAGGAGATCGGAGCACCTATGGACATGTCCGGACATGTCAATGAAGATATTCCAAACTGAAACTGAAACCGATCGCAAAGGAAAAGAAGAAGGAAAATAACTCTGGAAATACTATTTTCTGGGAAAGGAGAGTACAGAAGAGTTATAGAAACAAAATCATGGTCAAGGATTTGAGTGAAAATAAGTAAAGGAAACAAATGGGATGATAGTAGTTGAAGACACGTCAATGTGTTGGATGCGCCACTGACAGTTTGTTTTTGTGATAATTCTCTTAATTTACTTCAAGCTGTGCGTTTCTTTACTATGTTGTCTAGATAAATCATTAGCAATTCAATCTAGTGATTCGTAGTGAACGAAAAGACTTCTTAGTGAGTAGACTAAGTTAGACACTCGAGTCACTGCAGACTGAGCCACCACACTTCACTACCACCTGACTACTGCTACTCACACTACTAACGGCAACACTTGTCAGTCTATCTCACTCAATCTGAACACCCCGATTTTGTCCTGGATGGACAAGACACATTTCATTTGACTGAAAAAAACATCTAGTAACTAGTAGTATCGAAAGTCGTGGAAATCGTACCCTTTTAGCCTTTACAGGACGTAGACGGTAGTCATCAACAATAGTAAACGAGTAGTCGATTTTCTTGGAGGCGTCACTTTTTGAATTTATACGTTCAGTAGTGTCATTGGACAGAACTAGCAAGGAATATGGATTAGACATTAACATACAGAAAACAAAAACTATGGTAATCAACAAGGAAATGGAAAAACCTAAAATGAATATAAAAATACATGGAGAATTACTACATCAAGTAAAAAGCTACTCCTATCTCGGTCAGATGATAACAGATGATGGCAGATGTATAACTGAAATTAAAAAGAGAATAGGAATGGCCAAGGATAATTTCAATAGTATGAGAAAGTTACTGACATCCAAACAAATCACAAACAGGCTAAAAATTAGAATGATCAAATGCTATATATATCCTATATTAATGTATGGCTCGAAACATGGACAATGAACAAGCAGTTAGAAGACAGAATTGATGCATTTGAGATGTGGATATATAGAAGAATAAGCAGAGTTTCATGGACAGAAAAACAGACAAATAAACAAGTTTTAGGAAAACTAGGCATGAAGAAACAATTATTAAGAGAAATAAAATTCAGACAAGTAAAGTATTTTGGGCACATAAAAGGCATGACACCATGATAAAACATTTACTAGAGGGAAAGTTGAGGGGAGAAGAGCAAGAGGAAGACCGAGAGATAAGTGGGAGGGAAACTTTAAGAAATGGACAGGTTACAGTCTGGCAGTGTGCAACACCAAGGCGAAAGACAGAGGATGCTGGAGATTCATTGCAGCCAACCTTCGATGTGGAGACGGCACCTGATGATGAGTGTCATTGCTTTTTGAACGGTGAGGTCTACTTTTACTATTGGTGAAAATCCAAGGGAACTAATTTGCTTCAAAATTTGTCCACTGCAGAGTTTGAACCAGGTACGCTTAGGTTGTGATTGAATTCACACTATGGCTTAATCTACGACTTAATCTACAGACGCTCACAATGGATAGTGAATAATAGATGTCTGCGAAAAATAATAAACATCAGATAAAGTGAATCAGGGATAAAATCCGAGAAATCTCTAGTCAACTCCTAGTAAAGAACTGACATTGTTAGTGTTATAAGAAAGAGAAGATAGAGATATGTTCAAGTTGGGCACACTGTGAGAAGAAATGATCAAAGAATCAGGCATTGAAGTGGGAGGCTAAGGGTTCAAGAAAGAAAGAACACTCTAGAAAACTTCAAAATGAATTTTGCTGAGAGAGTTGAAAAAATATAGGACTCGATTTCATAAAGGAGATTGAACGAGTTGTCCAGGATAGAGCAGTATAGATAAATTGTTTGTAGGCCCTATGTAGCGCATAAGGGTACAAGAGGAATATGTATAATAGTACAGTAAATACTGGTTTAATTAGACATTCTAAGATATGACAATGACAGCAGTCTCGGGAAGGGACACAACTGACTATAGATTAACTTATTTCTTAACTCGAGCATCTTTGTGTTCAAGTGGTTATACCGTTTGCCTTGTGCTCCGTAAGTCATACGTTTGAATCTGGACAGCACCTTTCTTTTCACAAGTGCATTTTTTCTGGGGATCCCTAGGATTGTTGCCAGAGATATAGAGTTCATGCTTTGTGCAATACTCTCTGCAGATTTCGCTGTATTTCTGCGGAGAGGGACTTAACCATATGGGGTAACCCAGGACAATGAAGTCAATCCTTCGTCTTTAGATACTTTTTAAATTTCTTAACTAAGACAAGAAGACCATCTTGAAATTGAAACTTGTTCATGTGTCAAGCTCCTTCATCATACAAAGTCAAAGCTTGAAAACATAATATGCACTTGAATGTCACTTTATTAAAATACACTATTACTCCAACATCAACACGGTTATAAGTATACACTACAGTTCACAGCCTCTGCTTATAACCAATTACAGGTGTCATGTGAATGTTTCAGCTCTGGAATCTATATAATTTACAATTTATATTTTGGAGAGTCTCGTTTACACTTCGTAACTTTTTAACCTCCGAATGCTTTTATTTTGCAACGTTTACTAAATTAGCCAGTATACTGACTTTACGTCATTAAATAAATTTTCATTGATTCAGTATATCAGCGAAGGGGTTAATCAGTAACCAATAACAGCATAAAATATTGCTGAAGACATGGTCACCATAACTTGTTTTATCCTGGTGATATTGCTATGCACAGCTCCCAGTGTCTGTATAGAACCAATTACAGGTTTAACAGCTACTATTGCAGCAATTGGATCCATAGTTTATACCGGCTATTATACTTTTCGCTGTAGGTTTGTCACATGCTGTGATGACAGGTGGATTGTACAAAACATTACAGGTAATATACTTGCACTACATTCTATCTATATATATAAATTTCTTTTATCCATGCATGTTTTCTCAATGAGTATACTCGGGAATATTGGAACAGGCTGGGCTCGGAGGCAATGGTTGGAGTCGCTGAAGATATCTAGTCTAACAAAAATCAGTTTTATTTTTGTGCCAGGGCATGCAGTTCTAAGGGAAATGAACACGCCGACATGCTTGCAGGTATGGCTGCTGTAAAAAGCAGGCGCGCAACAGACCAGGCTGATATTCTAAATTCTCTAATAGAGAGAGGAATTGTAAATGATTCAATTAATAGTTGTGAATCTACAATCCTAACCAGACTGCAAGCATTCCAAGTCAAGTATGGTGTATCTAGACAAGAGCACTATACTGATAGCCAAAGAAGAATAGTAAACCAACAAAGAACCAGTGTCGTTAGTCGCCACACGCTGAGAGACATACTGAATAGGAGATCGAAGCACTTGTGGGCTAATTGTTTCGATGTACAGTGATGATGATCTGATGACTAAACTATATATCTATATCATCCAGATCTTAAATCTAAATTTTGATTTCATTTAATGTGAGTGTATCCCGTCTTTTCAAGAGGTCAAAACCCTAATATAGAGAAAATCTGCAGTAGACTGGAAGACAAACACTGGATATGATTATGGAAAAAACTTCCTCAAAGACATAAGTAGTACAGATCAGATCATTATATTTCACTTATGTACCAGACTCAACAGACACTTACATAGACTTGGAATAAGTCAAAGCTCCCTAGCTCTCTGTCAGTGTCAGCAGGCGAAACAGACCCCGGAGGATGTGCAGCAAGACTGTCGTCTTCTGGATGAGCTGAGAAGCGGTCATTCTCAAACCATCATTTCCATCCTGAATCCATCTTCTCCATGGTCTTCCTCTTCTCCTCTTTGCTGGGATGCCTCCTGCCATGAAACAAAACACGTAAACAAAGTACTGTAGTTTTACAAATTACAAAAACAATAACAATATCAGCAACGTTTGACCAATAAGGCCTTTATCTAGCAAACGAACAACAGGAGTGACAAATTTAAAATAACAAAAACATATGGATAACTACATACAGAAACATTCAAATGTTTCTAATCATTACTACTACATTGATCATGAGTGTCAAGATTCAAGATCATGTTTTGATTAGAAACGTTTGAATGTCTCTGTATGTAGTCATCCATATGTTTTTGGTTTTTAATTCGTCACTCCTGTTGTGTCGTTGCTTGATAAAGGCCTTGTTGGTCGAAACGTTGCTGTATATTGTCTTTGTTTTTGTAATTTGTAAAACTACAGTACTTTATGATTATGTTTTTCGCCAATCAAATAGTTTTACTGTAGTCTCATCTATATTGTGATTACATGTATACACAAAGTTATTCTTTTATTTGAATATAGTCAAAGAGTTGAGGATCTGTTATTAGGATTTTTTTGTTCTCTTGGCAACCACCTGTTGAAATAGGGAACTAAAATTTATGTTGAATCTATCTGGCAGTTCAAGGAATTTGGAGTTACCCTTTGTGCAAGTAGAATTGGATGCATGAGGGGCATAATGAGGAGTGTGTTTAACCAACAAGCCACATAAACCATCAGTATAATGCCCTTTGACATATTTTGGGGGAGACTGAGCACCTATAGGTCTGTCTGGAGTGTTATGACATCAGTTCAGTAACCAATAACCAATGATAACCAATTAAATATATAATTAAGAAAAGTAATATTAACATTTTTTTTTATCTTTTAGGTTTGGAACATGACTTAGCATTAAAATTGCATGGTCAACACTTGGTCCAGAGAACAGTTGTTGGGCACATTAAAGGTCATCTACGCTCACAGAACCCCCCAAAAGCATTGGTTTTGTCGTTCCATGGTCTAACAGGAGTAGGCAAGAATTTTGTCAGTAGTATCATCGCAGATAATGTCTACAAAGATGGTCTACATAGTCCTTATGTTCATCTAATTTCAGCCACCAAGGAGTTTCCACATGAAGGAATGGTTTCCGTTTACAAGGTTGGGGTTTGTGATTGTAGCATTTATTTGCCAAGCATATGTAAAAGAAAATGTAGTATTTTTGACTGATTCACTGTCAGTAATCACTGCTCTAAATGCTTATGTGTTGCCGGGTCCGCAAGGAGCAAAAATAGTAACACTGCGACCTACAAGGCATGTCGTAAGAGGCGACTGAGGTAGGGGCCTAGGAAGCTACCCTAGTAAATAAAAAAAGCATCGCAGAAATCAGATGTGCTGGCCTACTTGTAGGTGCATAACTGGCACAATGTACAATCGCTCTTATGCTCAGATTACATACAGATCACATAGACTGGCTTAATAAGTGGTCGATATGGAGTGTTCAAAAAGAAGACTGCTCTAAAAAATCAAGAAGATAATAACTTAAATGTACTGCAAGCAGTACTGCACCAAATATGCAACATTGTTTAGAGAGTGGTAATATAGCAGATACCATCCCACTGAGCTATGTCTGGCAACAAGACAGTGGACATATTGGTAAAGGCGGGTCTACCACAGACAAACATCAGTATGACATAAGAGAAAGCAAAAGCATGGATAATAATGGCTTTCATGAACAAATTGGTTAGAGATCACCCGGTCAACAAAAAGATGATGCTCACTACCAAAGAACAAGTTGTCATCTTCCAGCTATATACTGGGCACAACAGGCTGAAGTACCATCTGCTTAACAAGTACAAGATAGATCCTACTGACATATTCCCATGTGACACCAGCGAGATGACAGAGACACTAATCCTGCAAAAGTGTCCAACATACAATGAACAGAAGAAATACACATGACCAACCCCCATATCAGTTCAAAATAAGCTATATAGAGATGTACACAGGCTCTAGTTGACCACTAACTACTTTAGAAATATACAAGTCGATGTCTGAAAACGTGAAACTTTGCAATAAGAAGATCTGCCAAGCAAATGGGAATTTTATCATTTCTTTATATGGCAGAACATAATATCATATTTTTTTTTATCATATAACAGTAAGTTAGTTTTTTTTTACTAGGAGAACTGTTGATTCTGAAAGTATGTTTTGTCTTTTAGATTACTTTTGAACATAGATCTTAAACCAGATCTGGCGAAACCATACTGTTTCCAAAGGCTTTACTAGGGCTGCTGTCACCCAGTGTGCTAACTCATAAGTTGTCACCCAGCGCTGTAACATATGGTGTTACTCTTAATGACTTTCTTCCTTACCAGGCCATATAGAATCCTGGCCCGATGTCTAAAGTTCTTTTCAGTACTGTATTCTACTATTATTCAGACCATCAAGAATTTTTTTCTTTGACCACTTAGATATATCTTTATTAGATATATATCTAGTCTACATAGTGTGTTCTGCACTTGGCTCTACATCCAGCAGAGTTGGGGTCGACTAGTCTCTCCTAAGAAGGGCGAAAAGTGAAAATGAGTAGCCTTCTGATAACCAGTAGAATACACAAATCGACCACACCTCCCAGTGATGTAGATCAGGAAACTTTGACTTGGAGGTACAAGGCTAATGGGGCACTGAATTGCCTAGGGAGATAACTCCTAGAGGTCAGGTTTTTTCTTGTCCTCAACACTCCACCGGGACACCAAACATAATAAAAAAGAATGCAGAAGCATGATGTACTGGTCTATGGGTCTGTGTGCGATTAACAGGCAAAACGAACTCACACTCTGAGGTACAAGTCACACATACAAGCTATAAAGAGGGGTTTAACAATTAGCTGATGTAGATTGGATAATAAAGAAGACGATTATATCTATCTTTTTGGCAAATTTATTGTTCAGGATTCAAGGTTGACTCTCAGTAAAGTTTGTTTCATGGTTTTCCTAGAGTGTCATTTCTTTCTTGAACTATTTTCTCCCACCTCAATGTCTGCTTTTGTGATTGTTTGATCATTTCTTCTCAGAATAGGCCAAGCATATCTCCTACTTGTCTTTCCTATAACAGTATAACATTATGTATTACTCCCATACTCGATGCAGATGGAGCAAGGCTACTAATTGACAAGCCTCAGATACTAAATCGCTGGGCAGAACACTTCCATTCTGTCCTCAACCATCCATCCACTATATGTTATGAAGCCATAGAGCGCATGCCCCAGGTCCCAATCAATGCCAAGCTTGATATTCCACCTACCTTAGCAGAGGTCAAGAAGGCAACAAGCCAGATGTCCAGCGGGAAGGCACCGGGTGCGGACTCAATACCAACCGAAGTCTACAAAGAAGGAGGGCCCACGTTGATGCTAAAATTGACAGAGTTATTTACATCCATTTGGTGCAACGAACGTGTGCCACATGAATTAAAGGATGCCACTATTGTCCACCTGTACAAGCGGAAAGGAAACCGCCAGGCCTGCGATAACCACAGGGGATCTCCTCCTGTCAATCGCTGGCAAAATACTGGCCAGAGTCCTCCTCAATCGATTAATCGATCACCTGGAACAGGACTTACTCCCTGAGACCCAATGTGGCTTCAGAGCAGGTCGTGGAACAGCAGACATGATATTTGCTGCTCGCCAACTACAGGAGAAATGCCAAGAGCAGCACCGTAACCTCTATATGGTCTTTGTCGATTGCTGACAAAGGCTTTGACACGGTTAACAGGGAGGGTCTATGGAAGATCATGGAAAAATTTGGATGCCCAAGGAAATTCATCAAGATCGTCCAACAGTTTCACGAGGGCATGATGGCACGTGTACTTGAGAAGGGAGCTGTCGGAAGCCTTCCATGTCACCAACGGCGTCAAACAGGGCTGTGTACTGGCCCCAACACTCTTCAGCATGATGTTTGCTGCCATGCTCATGGATGTCTTTTGGGAAGGCGACGAACATGGGGTAAAGATTAAATACAGGACAGACGGTAACCTATTCAATCTTCGGAGGTTAAAATCCTCCACCAAGGTAAAAGAATCAACTATCTCAAACCTGTTGTTTGCTGATGACTGTGCCCTCGCTACCAACTCTGAGGAAGAAATGCAGACTTACATGGACAAGTTCTCAATGGCCTGTGATAGGTTTGGCCTCACCATTAACACCAAAAAACAGAGGTCATGTTCCAGCCCGCCCTAGAGAACAGTATTACGATCCAGTCATCAACATTAAACACCAGCGTCTCCAGTCAACGGACAACTTTGCTTATCTTGGCAGCCTCCTATCCAGATCGGCAAACATAGATTCTGAGGTCCACAATAGGATATCCAAAGCCAGTGCTGCGTTCGGAAGGTTACGTGTCACTGTGTGGGAACGGAAGGGGATAAGCATAGTCACAAAGCTGAAAGTTTACCAGGTCATAGTGCTAACAACGCTGCTGTACGATAGCGAGATATGGACAGTGTATAGCAGACACGCAAGAAAATTAAACCATTTCCACACAAGCTGTCTACGCAGAATACTAAAAATAAACTGGCAGGACAAAATTCCAGACAGCGAAGTCCTCACAAGAGCAAAGATCCCAAGCGTCAACACCCTGTTGCAGAAGGCCCAACTGAGATGGGTTGGTCACGTTGCTCGAATGCCTGATAAACGCATCCCAAAACAGTTGATGTATGGCGAGCTTGAAGGGGCAGACGTTTAGCTGGTGGACAGAAAAACGCTTTAAAGACACTCTTAAAGTGTCTCTGAAATGCTTCGATATAGACAATACGTGCTGGGAATCCCTTGCGCAAGATCGCCAAATGTGGCGCTGTAACAACAAAGAGGAACCCGAATAGCTGAGAATCATCGTATTGTTGAGTCACAGAGAAAACGAGCAGCGCGAAAAGACAGAGCACACAACACGCACATGTCTAACCTTGATCATGTATGCCCCACCTGTGGTCGGGGATTCAATTCTAGGATTGGACTCTACAGTCACCTCCGCATACACCAGAGAGGTGCAACAGTACACGTCTGAGACTGTTGTCATCATCGCTTGTGATGGACGGCTATTAGTTAGTATAACATTATGAAGGAAAAAAATGAAATTTTACAATAAAATACTTTTTTATTCAGAACGAGCTGAAATCTTGGATAGAAGGCAATGTGACCATTTGTGAACGCTCCATGTTTATCTTTGATGAAGTTGACAAACTTCCTGCTACCCTCTTAGATGTCATTAAACCTTATGTTGACTACTATGAACACTTAGGCGGTGTCATCTACCGCAAGGCTATATTTATCTTTTTAAGGTTTGTCAATTTTATTTTTTGAATATCGTCAAATATGTTAAATTAATGATTTATTAGCTAATGTCAATGAAGACATCAGGAAAATAGTGAGTAGAACATCAGTACTGAATTTCATCAAGAAACAACAAATTAAATGGTTCAGCCACATAAGCAGATTGTCAACAGACTGTGCACCTCAAAGACCAATGTTGCTCCAATACAGTGAATACAAAGCAAATAGCAGTCCACACAAAAGGTGGACCTCAGAAATAACAGAGGCAGGGAAAAACACTGTCAATGAAGCGCACACAAAAGACTGTTCTAGAAATCTCTTCTTATCCCGATGCTCTGAGGCAAAAAAGGATTAGTGAAAGTAAGGAACAAATATTGATTACATAATGTGCATAGACCAATGATCGCAGATTATAATTCCTCTGAACTCTCTCTCTAGACTAAATAGTGTTTTTCACCGCCTCTGTTATAGAAGAACAGCTACAACAACACATTAACAGACTCCAGTTAGCATGTAACGAATACAACATGAGAATAAACATCGACAAAACAGAAGTAATGACATTCACCAGAGAGGAAAGCTCTACCAATATCTCCATCGATAATCACCTACTAAATCAAGTAAAAGATTTCACATACCTGGGGAGCATTTTTCAGCAAATGGAAGAATAACTAATGAAATTCAACACAGATGCAACAAAGCAAATCAAATGATAGGGCAAATGGCGCCAATTTTAAGATGCAAACACGTCACCATGAACACAAAAGAGCAATGTTCAACACAATCTTTCTCCCCACATTATGTTACCAGTGCCAAACCTGGATGCTGACAACAAACGATAGAAGAAAACTAGTCACAACAGAGATGAAGTGTCTACGCAGAATGCTGGGTGTAACAAGAAGAGACTGTTGAGAAATGAAGACATCAGGAAAAAATGGGTACAACATCAGTACTAGACTTCATCAAGAAAACAAATTAAATGGTTAGCCACTAAGCAGATTACCATCAGACAGTGCACCCAAAGAGCAATGCTGCTCCGATACAATGGGTACAAAGCAAAAGGCCGGCCACGCAAAAGATGGACCCCAGAGATAACAGAGGCGACGAAAGAGACTATCTACGAAGTGCATACTAGGGCCCATTTTAGAAATCTCTTCCTGACCTGACGCTGTGAGGCATACAGGATTCGAGAAAGAAAGAAATGTTATTTCTGAGGTCAACCTTCTGTGTTGACGGCCGTTTGCTTTGTATTTATTGAATTGGAGTAGCATTGCTCTTTAAGGCCCACAGTCAGTTGGTAATATGCTTATGTGGCCGAACCATTTAATATGTTGTATCTTGGAAGCTCGGACTATGTTGTACATTTTTCCTATGTCTTCATTCTAAACTGAACAATTAGCAGTCAGTCATAGTCCATCTTCCAACGCACCAGCCTTTCAAAGTTACTGTTCACTTTTATCATTAGTTAATCTATCTCTACCTTGCAGACAGTAGAGATTTTCTCGTCTTGCTTAGCCCCAGTTCAATCACCAGGTTAACTTCTCCGACTTTGTTTTCACATGCTGGGAACAGAGGGCATCTATGATCTATCATTGTCACAGTGGGTGTGCATAAGTCATCAACCAACCCTTTCCTCAAAACATGAAATGTCCCATAGCCTTTGCAGACCTGTCCATGTATGAAGTGCCTGTCCATTCACCTTTCTAGGTCCAAGTATTAGAAGGTAGGAGGGCCAATTCCTTTTCCTCACTTGTGAAACATAGGTTACGGAAAATTAAACTACACTTCTTTTGTGTCAGATTCGAAACAAACACTTTGCACATTGCACTAATTCACATTCTCATAGATATTAGATAGAAACATAGATATTATTTCGTTATATTTAAGTTTAATTTTCAAGATGTGCAATGATTCCAACTTTTTTCCCTTTAGTGGGGTAAAATATCATTTAAAAACTTTGTAATTATTCTGTTTTTGTGTGATAAATTCTGTACTTTTAAAGTTTTAATTATAATGTGTTTTCTCTTGTGATGACCTCATTCCAGTAACACTGGAGGTACAGATATTGCTACGGTTGTTCGTGACCGATGGAGACTAGGGACCAGCAGAGAAAGCTTGAAACTATCTGAGGTGGAAAAAATAGTCATGTCATCTGCTATTAATGCTGATAACCATAGTAAGTATACTTCTTCTTTGAATGCTCCATATTGATCACTTGTTAAACCACTCTGTGATTTGTATGTGATCTGTGCCTAAGAGCGAGTGTACCTTGTGCCAGTTATGCATCTACAAGTACATTTGATTTTTGTGACACTTTTTATTTACTAGGGTAGCTTTCCTAGGCAGTTACCTCGGTTGCCTCTTACGATATGTCTTGTAGGTCGTAGTATTACTATTCTTTGCTCCTTTTGCTGGCCCCGACAACATGCGGGTGAGTAAGTATACAGCTACCTTCATTATAACTATTGACCGCCTGAGTGGTTCCCGGGCCCAAATTTGTGGTGTAAAGAATAGAACCACTGTTACCTGCCACGCATGTCGTAAGAGGCGACTAAGGAGTTTGGTTGAAATCGGATACACGTGTCCTAAATGTGTTGAAGTTTATGCGTTTAGGGGCCTGCCAAACCAATGTGCAACGTATACACGTTCTTGGCAAAGATCAAACATATCACAAAGAGTGATTCAAATTGGTCGTAAGAGAGCAAGAAGAAGGAATAACTATTGACAAATTGACACAACAAATACAGTGGTTTGGACATTTAATGAGAATGAAATACAACCAACCACCAATAACAGCATACAATAAAGAATTTGGTACTAGAGCTAAAGGAAGACCAAGAAAAAGATGGATAGACAATATGAAGACCACACTTCATAAACACGGATATAACACAAGGGCGACTCATCTGGCCCTAGAACGCAAATTAAAGCTCCCATCCCTACGCTTAATGGCAAGAGTGGACAGCCAACTCAATCTTTCACCGGGGAAATAGACAATAGACAAATTGATGAAAATCTGTTACAAAAGTGCACATTATATGAGACTCAGATACTTCTTCTTCAATACCTCTTCTTCGCTTGCCATGGAAAGGTAGCCTGTTAGACTGTGTCACAGTTTACAACGATGCTACGGTATCTGTGTCTTTCAGCTTCACCATATGATTTAAGCACTACATGTTTAGGATTGGATCTGCTGTCACTTTTCGATCCCTAATTGTTTAGTCTGACTGCAGAGATGCAGCCTGTTACCAGGGTCACCACTTGGAGGTAGAATAGGATCTTAGTCAGCTCTGACTTGCAGACCCTAATACTGATTTCTGTCACCTCATTCACTGTTTCTGATTCCCGATTACATGTCTGTCACCAATACCATCCATGGAGAAATTCTGTGGAGATATTGTATGTTGTTATTTATTATTTCTGATGGATGAAGAGCGATATGAACAGCCTGAGACCAACCACTGTTTTTATTTAAATGTTCAGATTGATTGATGAAAGTTCATGGAAAATATGAAGATGATACTGTTTTCAAAATATGAAGGCTATTACACTTTTTTGGTTAAATTCTCGACTGTCACCTTCTGTGTCTTACAGTTCAATGACCTGTTCCAAACCGCAAGGGTAAGGGTAAGTTCATGGGTGCTAACAATACTGTTACATACAAAGGACTCCTGTGTAACACTTATATTCAAAAGCACATATATGTTTTCCACTGCTTTGTTAAATGTTCATGCTTCCCAACCATGTGTTGAACTGGAAATATGCAGGCTTTTAGTATTCTGATCTTTATTTTTCTGTCAGTTCCATTCCATATTTTTTTATTTATTAAAATATGTTTTTACGCCATCTTTTAATTTCCTTCATTTCATTTCCATCTCATGTAAGCAATAAACCGAGATATTCATAATTGTTCACATTTTCATCTATATGCTGTTACGTTTGTACATCATGGAACATGTTATTTATATTACAGATGGTCTCTGGCACAGTCAGCTGATTAGCAGTCATCTCATTACAGCTTACATACCATTTCTTCCGCTGGAGAAAAGACATATTCGAAAATGCATCACAGACTCGTTAATATCTATGACTTATTATTCAGATGTCAGTGATATTACAAGCGAGCTAGTTGATGAAATTATGAAGGAGTTGACATTTTATCCACAGGCGGAGCAAATTTTTTCTTCCACTGGCTGTAAGAGAGTGATGGAAAAGATTGATTATGTGATGGTGGACAGGGACAGACACCCAGGACAAAAATCAGAGTTCTGACCTTGCAATTTTAGTATTTTATTGTAATAATGTTTTTATGTGCAGTACTGCCCGTCTGCCCAGCGTGTTCGTAGCGCGTTGGACTACGGGTGACTATCCCTCTGTGTGTGTGGGTTCAATTCGCGGGATGGCAGAAAAAGCCACAGATTCCCCAGATTTACGGTGTTCGTGGCACCAAACCGAAGGGTTACGATGTCCATGGCACCGAGCCGAAGAGCTGAAAAGCTCAAATGCTTCTGGATCGGAATAAACTAAACAATTTGCAGTACTGCCAACATTTATTCATAGTGATCAGAGATAGCATGATGAAGTCATCATCAAATAGCTTGTCCTGAGCAGAACTTTGTCACCCTAACAGTCCTTCGAATTTCTCTCTCTCATAGGACAGATTTCTGGCCTCCGCAGTCGTCATACTCAAACCATAAGTTACATTCTGAATCCATCTTCTCTGTTGTCTCTTCTTTGCCGGGATGCCTCCTTCCATGATGGTCTTCTCTATGATATAGTGACTGTAACTCCAAGTTGGAATATTGAGTTTGGATTATCTTAATTCTAACATTTACAGTATTTCCTGTTAAAGTTTTATTATTTCATTGTCTTATTCACATCTTTTGATACTTGCATGATAACATTATAATTGTCTACTGTGCAGTTATAGCAAAGTTATTCGAGTGATGCCAGGTACTTTTTTCAGGGAAGTAAATAATATGACATCTGTATCTCTGCAGTGTATGTTGTAAAATGTGACTGCTTTGCATTAGACATGGGGCTAGCATTCCCGTTTTGTAAAGAAATTTTCTCTTTCTTCTTCGCTTCTACTATTTACCTTCTTTATAGAAGGGAGGGAAATGAGAGAATGTAGTGATCTTGTGTGTGCTTGTTCTAAGGTACTTTGTAAGCTGTTATTCATTTTTTTAAGGCTGTTCTTGATTTCTGTTGCTCCATCTTTTGCATGGTCTTCCTATTCTCAGTATTCGTTATACTTTTTCCTTGTGGCAGCCGATACCAGTTCATTCTTGTCAGGTTCCAAACCATTTAATTTGTTGTTCTCTTATGAATTGCATGTCTGGTTTCACATCCAGTCTTCTTCTGATTTTCTCTTTTCTAATATTGTCACTCCTGCAGCTCTTCTCTCTCTCGCGATCCCGGCCTAGACTGATGAACCAACTTTTATCATGAATTTTACCGTGTTTTAAGGGACTCCGTTCCTCCGTACAGCTTCTCACGAAGCTCTGTGGTATGGGGCCAGGTTTCTTTTCTTATATCTTATAGCAGCTCTTCTAAAGCACCTCATCTTCGTCATTAAACATTTACAGTTAAATCTCTCTCTTGCGATCACCGCTTAGACTGATGTACCAGATCTCCTAATAAATTCTTCTGTTGTTTTTAGGGACTCCATCCCTCCGTACAGCTTCTCATTTAATTCAATATTTTCCGGCCAGGTTTTGTTTCTCATTTAGTTAAATAAATGTTCCCCATGTAGGCACCGTGGTCCTCCATTTTGAATGTTTTAGCATACAACAAACATCATTTTCCTATGTAAAATACCTGTTTTAAAGCAAGCTTCATATCTAAAGTTTGTTGCTGCTCTACAAGATGTCTTGTTGTTTGAAGGCTATTGATTGCTCAAGGGTAAAATATTGAGAAGTTATATTATGTTATGCGATTTATATCATGGCACTTTGTTCATTCCCATGCGTGTCTGTCCAGCCATCATAAAATCCACTTGCTCACCGCACCCATGAGAGTTGATTAGTATATCTTCTCTCTCTACCATTAAGATGACACTGTCTGACACGTCCAAACTTAACTCCAAAGTCTTGCAAACGGTACAGTGTCTGAGACTCACCCATATTATATGAATGAGCATGTACAACATTGATGACATCGACTCTGTCCATACTTCTGCCAGCTTGTGTCGGGATATTGTTTGCAAGAAAGTCAGCACGTTTGTTCCCCTGCACTCCAGCATGTCCTGGTGTGTACAACCAAATCAGTGTCTTGAGATGTATTTCATGAAAATGCTTGTTATTTTTTAACCCTTGATTTACTGTAAATTCAGGAGTTGGTGTAAAATATATTATTATGCTGTTTAAAAATTATTTTCGCCCGTGTGCTATCGGGACGCAAGGAAGCAAAGAATAGTAACACTGCAACTTACAAGGCATGTTGTAAGAAGCGACTGAGGTAGCGGCCTAGGGAAGCTACCCTTGTAAATAAAAAGCATGGCAGAATTTGGATGTGCTGGCCTACTTGTAAGCGGATAATTGATACAATGTACAATTGCTTTTAGGCTCAGATCACATACAAATCACAAAGAGTGGCTTAACAAGTGGTCGAAATGGAGCGTTCGAAGAAAAAAAGAATATAATTTATTGGAAATTTAAATACATCGGGTACATTAAAGTTACAGTGGTTTAGACTGAGAAATAATAGAAGGTATGGTTCCTGGAAGATCAGGAAGGAGATGACCAAGATGATGGTGGCAATAGAACATTAAAAAACCTTGAATGTAATGACGAAGGGGTCGGAAGAATCGACTAGAGATTGAGTCTTTCAGGTGAGCTGTCATGAAAGCAGCATCGGTAAAGAACATGCTACATGTAGACGAGTGATCATTGTATTATTCTCCTACATGATATAGTGCATGTATATTTTCACTTTTATTTGTGTGCAATAATCCATTACATGTTTACATAGAATAGAGGGACTGAGATGGTATGATAAGATTACGAACTAGGAATTCAGAGAAAGAACTAAGCAGATACCAGTGGAGAAAGAGCTGGTAAAGCAGATAGGCTAGCCAAGAAAGGGTCAACACAAGAACAACCAATCACAGCAACAACTCTCCGTACATCAAAGCAAATCCTAATCAACAAATAAAGAAATTTGGCTGAACAGATGGGCCATGGGAGACACGGGAAGAGAGGTGTACAGCCATATGGCCAGCCCTAACCTTAATGACAACATCAACCGCTTTACAAGAAGAGATCAGAGCACCATTTTTAGATTCCGAACCCAACACATAACACTTAATAATCACTTGAACAGAATTCAACCACAACACACTCCAGAGTGCCAACTGTGTGCACATCATCATGAAACCATTCACCACCACCTCTTCAAGTGTCAAGCACTAGATGATATCAGGAAGACCCTCCTTCCTCCAAGACCAGATAAATGGAACACATTATACGGAACAAAAGAACAACTTACAAACACATGCAGATACCTCTACATAGCATTGGGCCAAAGGGCAAGAGTTCAAGTGCAGCTGGATCATTGAAGAAGAAGAGAAAGAGCTACAGAAGAGATCCTGGTGATGAATATGACATACATTGAGAAGACTGATATGAAGCATTGCAAGACTGATATGAAGCATTGTTTTGGAACCCGCAGGGAAAGAGGAGTAGGGGAAGGCCTAGACAAACCTGGAGAAGACAGCTGGAGACTGATATTAAAAGGATAGGTAAAACATGGAAAGAATTGGACAGAGTGGCAAGAGAGAGGAAGAAGTTTGTTGAAGACCTGTGCTCCGCTGGGAGTTGAAAGGTGAAGAAGAATAATCCATCACACCTAATGTAAATAAAAATTGTTGATGTATTTGTTGTAAAGATGCGACTAGTCCATTATTATGTACCATTTTGTTGGTCATGTATTATATGCTAAATTACTCTGAACAGACTGCACATGTATACTGGAAATACAATATATGAACATATTCTAACTGTATTTATATTACTGTTAGTGCCTTGATTTATCAAACGTTTCTCTATTGTTGCCATAATAGTCAATCATGTTATTTATTTATAATCCTAATATTGCACGTATTGTAAGAGGATTTATTTGCATTCTTAAAGCTAATCTGGTGACTTTGTCTGTGTTTACTAGGTGTATCTGTTTAACTTGTATTATAGATATATAAGGGGGAGCTTCTGGCTGAATGGATTAGAGCGCAGACTCCCATTTGGGAGACCTTGTTTCAATTCCCGGTAAGGCCAATGAGTTTTTCTGTTGAAGACATAAAGAAAAATCCGAACCTGAACAGTTTTGCTGCAACTGCACTAGTCATTAAATTCCACAGACTCATGTTCTCGCGTCCTACATCGCCCTAAACAACAATATTACAGGCAGGAACAACAGTTCAACCTTGTTGTGGAAGGTCAACAAATATATATTTTACACAATTTCCCAGTCCAGTATCGAGTATGTTCTGGACGCCAAATAAGTGTAACTAAATTTTCTAGTCTGATACCTTCCAGATACTGAATAAATGTTACTAAATTTTCTAGCCTGATCTTCTTCTTCTCTTCCACCATTTACTTCTTTATGGAAGTGTTGGTGGGGAAACGTAGTGATCTTGTGTGTGCTTGTTTTAAGGCACTTTGTAAGCTGATATTCATTTTCATAAGGCTGTTTTGATGCGTCGCTCAATCTTTGTGTGGTTTTCCTCTTGCTTTGTACTCATTATACTTTTTCTGTGTGGCTCTCTGTGGTAGGTGATACCAAGGAATTCTTGTCAGGTGTACAAACCATTTATTCTATTGTTCTTTTATGAATTGCATGACTAGTTTCACGTCCAGTCTTCTGATTTCTTCATTTCTAATTTTGTCTCTTATTGTCACACCTGCAGCTCTTCTAAGACACTTCATTTCTGTCGTTATGTTTTTCCGCTCATTAGCTGCTGTTATTGGCCATGTTTGACACTGGTAACATAGTGTTGGCCAGAAAATCATTCTTATGAGATTTGCTTTAGTTGTTAGCAGTATCTCTTTATGTGACAACAGCGGTGTTAACTGTCCCAGTATTTGGTTAGCTTTTGTGCAACGATTACTGATTTCACTATCAATACTTCCGTTTGCTGTGAAAATTGCTCCCAAGTATTTGGCCTCAATTGTTTGTTTTATTTCTATGTTCTGGAGTTCTGTTGTAAGGTTTTCTGGTTGTCTACTTATTGCCATTGTCTCTGTCTTTATTTTATTTATTTTCATGTTGTACTCCTCACCCTTGATGTTAACTAAGCTCAAATGGTTCTGGAGAGAATCTTCATTTTCTGCAATCAGTACTTGGTCATCTGCAAATAAAAGTTCTGAAATATTATTTTCTTTCTCTATTCCTGCTTCTCTACTTATGTTATCCATGTATGTTATAAACAGCAGTGGGGAGAGCACACATCCCTGTCCAACTCCTGAGTTTACTGTAAATGTTTTTCTTATGTAACTCTTATTTGAAATGTAAAGCTCTTGCAGACCTTGATGAGATGTTTGCTGATTCCATATCTAGTCTGATACCTTCTAGATACTGAATACATGTTACTAAATTTTCTAGTCTGATACTTTCTAGATACTGAATAAATATGACTAAATTTTCTAGCCTAATACCTTGTTGATGCTGAATGCATGTTACTAAATGATCCATATTGACTCTAAGAGGCACTGAATAAACTTTAATTTGACTAACATTCATCTTAATCAGTTATTTTGATGTTCATGAAACTGTAGCAATATTTTTTTTTCTGGGCCTGGGCCATCCCAGATGTGCCATACCAGGTGGACCCGTACAACGGAACGTGAAAACGTTTATAAACTATCAAGCCCCATCAATCCTTCGATCAATGGCACTCCTAGTTTTGTACAAGGGTAGCCATTGGCATTTAATGAAGGCTCCCGACTTTCGGCTTCGATCAAATTGGCACTAGTTCCGTAACACAAGCTGATAACTTTGTGAACCCAAATAATGGGCCACGTGACAGATATCAAGCGATACAGATACTACACTTTGATCTTAGCCAAAAGGCTGAGAAACTGTAGCAATAACATGTTATTTTTTTTTTTTATGTATATGTATTGTTGACCTAATTTAAAGATACAGTAGTTATTTTGCAAGTTTTAAAGCAACTTAATTCCTTTGGATTTTTACAAAGGTAAAATAGACCTCACCATTCAGAAAGCAATGACAAACTACTGAATGTATAAGTGGTGCCTAGAAAATTGATGACTTGTTAACTGTTGTTGATGGCTACGTCCTGTAAAGGATATTCCATGATTTTCATTTTTCAGTTATTTTGCAGGAATTTGTTGAAAAGTGTAGATTTGTCTTCCTTGCCGACTAGTGACTTGGCATATGTACAGGCTGGAGCACAAGAAACAATGATAACAGTTCTCATTTGTTTACTTGTAGACAATCTGTTGTGTACAGTACCTGATGAGAGGCGCAGTAGCGTAGATGTTAATGAACTTTTTTTAGGCTAGGGATCCAGGTTCAAGTCCACATGTGGGCTGTCATTTTTCAGGCCGTAACAGCTCTCAACAAATATATCTATCCAGAAAGAACTCAAGATCAAAGAAACTGGATGATGCTACAAATAAGAAAGAGAAAATTTTTAAACAGATAAAAAGACCTTAAGGTTTGGGGAAGATCATCATGGAAGGAAACATACCAGCAAAGAGAAGAAGAGGAAGGCCATGGAGAAGGTGGATTCCAGATGTAACTGATGGGTTGAACATGATGGCTGCAAAGGCAGACCATCTGGCCTATGAGATAGAAATTCAGGAGGACTGTTGTGGTGGCAAAGTTCTGCTCAGGACAGGATATTTGATGATGAACGGCTCTTAGATCGACCCAGCCTCAATTTGGTACCAAGAAAAGCACTGGAGAAGTAAAGGCGTCCGACGTGATGTTGACACATCACCCATCGTATGCCGGTAGTCAATAAAAATATGGGTCTAACACCGTATTACCCTATATACCACATGGTATAAAAAGCTTCCTTTACTTTATTTACGGTATGGCGTCCTTTAAAAAGAATATCAAATCAGGCATTGAATTGGGATGCAAAGGGTTCAAGAAAGACAAGACCACCTAGGAGACCCTGAAACCAACTTTGCTGAGAGAGGCAAGAAATATCGGTCTCATTTCCATGAAGGAGGTTGAGCAAGTTGCCCATTATAGAACGGTATGGAGAAATTGCTTGCAGGCCCTATGTAACGATAGCGGCACGATAGGAATTATTATATACTTTACTATACTATATTATATATATATATGTATATATTATGATATCTGACACTGTACTATAAAAAATAGTGTGTTACTAGCTGAGAATGCAGCACGGAATCTGCATGTAAGTACTGGAAGGAGCAGCAAGAGGTAACTGAAGATAGGAGAACTTGGCATATGAGTTGATTGAGGGCCTATGTCCCAACAGGGTATAAAAAGACACAAGAGAGCGAGAGATTTGTACAAATGCATGTCCTGTTCCACCACAGTGTAAAATTACTACTAATGAAAACACATCAACATGAGTAAAAGAATTCAAATATCTAGGAAGTGTCTTTACAGATGATATTATATTAGATAGAGAAATCTAAGACAACTTCAGAAGGCAAACAACATAAGCCATCAAACAGAACTGATACTATAACATCATAAAGTTTCTATTAAAAACAACTAAAACATTAATAAATTATCCTGTCTGTGCCTATACTTTGCTACCAGTGCCAGACATGGACAGTCCACGAAAGCCATAAATATAAAATCACATCATGTGAAATGAGATGCATTTGTTAAGGCCGCAGGCAAGACAAGTTGAGACCATTTCTTCTTCGAACGCTCCATATCAACCACTTGGTGTGATTTGAATGTGATCTGAGGCTAAGAGCGATTGTACGTTGTGCTAGTTATGCGCCTACAAGTAGGTGAGTACACGCTTTTTATTTACTAGGGTAGCTTCCCTAGGCTCCTACAGCCTACATCAGTCACCTCTTACGACATGGCTTGTAGGTCACAGTCGTACTATTCTTTGCTTCCCTTGCTGGCCCCGGCACTACACGGGCAGAGACATATAAGAAATGAAGCACTGAGAAACGTCACTGGAACATCAGTCAATGATTTTATCCAACATCAACGGCTTCAATGGTTTGGGCATTAGATCAGAATCAATCACAACCAGTCTGCAGCAAGAAGATACTATATGAGATCATCAGGTTACAAGACAAAATGGAGATCCAGAAAAAGGTGACTGGAGGAGTCAAAGAGATACTAACTGAATCCAATATGACACCATATCAAGCCACACACCAGCGATGTTCAGAAAATTACATTTGCTACAGAAAACTACATGTCTCCTTTCCAGTTCAGAAATTTGTCATCAGATCATCATCACTGCACATCAAACCAATTAATCCATAAATGTTCCGATCTCCTCATCGGTATGTCTCGTGGCGACTAACAACACCGGTTCTTTGTTGGTTTACTATTTTTCTTTGGCTTCCAGTATAGTGCTCTTATCTAGCTACACCACATTTGACTCGGTATTCTTGCAGTCTTGTAGATTCACCACTATTAATTGAATCATTTACACATTCTCTCTCCTTTATGGAATTTAGAATATAAGCCTGGTCCATTGCTGCCGCTTTTACAGCAACCATATCTGCAAGTCTATCGGCGCGTTCATTTCCACTTACACCTGCATGCCCTGGCACAAAAATAAAACTGATTTTTATCATCCTAGACTTCCTCAGCGACTCCAACGATTGTTTCCGAGCCCAGCCTATTTCATTCTTCCTGAGATACTCATTGAGTCACTGAGAAAACATGCATGGATAAAAGTATGTGACTCCAGCCACACCATTGTTTTAGACACTTCCTTGATTTCCATAGTGAGACTGCTTGTAGTCGCGACAAAACCACAACTGTCTTTCTTTACAACATCCCCTCTGACTTGAGCAGTGAAAGCACATGAGCTCCGCACGTGTCGAATCACTGACCCATCTGTAAATGATTGCATCCTTCTCAGAAATAAACGCCTGAACGTCTGCCTCCACGACCACTGGGTTTTCTTGTCTGCATTCTTTATCAAGTCTGATACATATTGAAAATAATATATTGATTTCTGTTAGTAATGGTATCCATTCTTCAACGTGTTTAATGTCGTCAAGTGAACACACCTGTCTCCTTTCACTCCGAAAAGCCACAAATAGTAGGACGAACGAAGAAGACAGTGTCCTATTGGACATTATTTCCTCAGGTAATCGGTAAGCTTGGTTAACGTGTTCAAACTTATAACAATAGCTTTCTTACAGAAACTGCAATTAAAAACTGACGTATTGTTATAGATATTTTGGGCATACGCTTAGAAGAAATGATCAAAGGATCACAAATCAGGCACTGAAATGGGACGCAAAGATGTCATGAAGGAAAGGATGCCCTAGGAAAACCCACAGCCAACTCTAATATATCTAATAAATAATATGAGGTTGTGGGAAACCATGAAACGGACTTTACTGAGATATACGAGCAATTTCAGACTCAATTCCAAGTAAGAGATTGAATGAGATGCCCAGGATAGAGTGATATAGAGAAATTCTGTGTCACACTGCTATGTAACGGCCCGAGAAGATATAATAATAATACTCAGTCAGGTCTTTGACTTTAAAATAAAATCGTCATTGGAAATTCCCGAAGTAGAGACCAAAAATGATCTATAAATAGACTAAATATGTCTATTGCGAGGCCTCCGTTAAATCCAAGTTGTATGTAAAGTCTCGGTCCATCGTATAATACAATACACATTACACAGTAACACCGTGGTAACACACACATCACGTATGACTAGGTATTGGCTTGGTTATTTAGAATCAGTGGTCAGTTGTAAAGCTAGATTGGTTTTACTATTACTGTAGTGATATATAAATATTGCAGTTAACATTAACAGTTAATATAACTGACCGTGACTGGCGTTCAGGTATTCAATCAATGCTATCGATTTGTGTGATATCATGATGTGATGATCATCTGATTATCTTTTCGTGGAATTTTACAAAGGAAAGTGCTGACGTGCACCATCTGATCTCCCGACTCCATTCAATGATTCATAGTGTCTCCGGCGTTGAATCATATCAGTTATTCATATGCGAACTGTCTACGAAATTTAATAGAGCTTTTTCAGTAAGGTGGGGAAACGAATTTAAACGGCGAAGCTCGGTTCACGAATTTATGTCTATTGACAATCATTATCATATCATGTAAATTGTTAGTCATAGTTGAGATTGAAGTAGCCTACTCAGTAAATTAATGAGTAATGATTACACTACGACCAACATGTTGCATTTATGATTAGTGCCAGGACGTCTATTAGCTCTGACGGCCACAGCAAGTTCATCATCTTATCAGATGCAATATCTGTACTATATGGAGGTATTCTAAGATGCTTTACATCCGCGTAGATGTAAACAAATACATTTTTTCAAATGTGGCGTGCATTTTCATTTGCTAGCTCTGAAATGTGGGAGCTGAGGGCAATGAATGTGCTAACATACTGTCTAGCTTGACAGCTGTGTCAGAAGTAAGAGTACTGTACTGTCAGTCTTAGCTAAAGAGGGCAGTGCCAAAGAGCACATTTACCAACCCCTGTCTTTTCAAGAGGTGAAAACCCTCATACAGAGAAAATCTGCAGTAGACTGGAAGACAAACACTGGATATGATTATGGAAATGATTGCCTCAAAGACCTAAGAAGAACAGACCAGGTCATTATATTTCGACTACACACGGACACTGCAGACTCAACAAACACTTATATAGACTAGGAATAATTCAAACAGCTCTCTGCCAGTGTCAGCAGACAGAACAGACACCGGAGTATATCCTGCAAGACTGTCCTCTACTGGGTGAGCATAAAAGTAACATGTGGCCACACCCAGTCGACCTGAAAACTAAGCTTTGGGAAACCTGAAGCTGACTGCCCAGTTTGTGGTCCACAGTAAATTTAGCTCATGACCAGAGATCACTGAAGAAGATTGCTGAAGAAGTTCCGTCAGAACATACTGAATACACCAATAGACTCCACTCCAGTAGTGGATTTTCAGGGATGTAACCCATGGCCTTGTTAATAGTAGTGACCAACTAGAGTAGAATTCTCTCTGCACGATCCCCATAGAGTAGAATCTAAGAAGCAGTGGTTACAACCCTAGGATAAAAAAAGCTGGTTTTAGAACAGGGACAAGTTGCGTAGACCAAATTTGATTTCAAAGGTTTTGATATCCTACACAGAATCTCCTTTGAAATATTATCATTGTTATGTGATGCTGTGGAATACCAGTAAAAATAATAAACATTATCAAAAGCTTGTATTTTTTCTTCAGCGATCTCGGGTCATGCGCTTAATTTACTGTGGACCACAAACTGGGCAGTCAGCTTCAGGTCTGTCAGGTTTCCCAAAGCTTAGTTTTTAGGTCAACTGGGTGTGGTCATGTTTCTTCTCAGCTCACACAGGAGAGGACAGTCTTGCAGGACATGCTCGGTGTCTGTTCCACCTGCTGACACTGACAGAGAGCTGTATGACTTGTTCCTAGTCTATATGTGTTTGTTGAGTCTGCAGTGTCCGGTACATAGTCAAAATATAATGACCTGGTCTGTCCTGCTTAGGTCTTTTTCTTAAGCATATCCAGTGCTTGTCTTCCAGTCTACTGCAGATTTTCTCTGTATGAGGGTCGTGCCCAAAAATTTGTATGATAGTTCACAGTGTGCAATCCGCACTGATTGGGACCAAATAGACTGGTATATTGTTTAAACCGGAGTAAGACAAGGTTGTATTTTATCTCTTGTGAAAGCCTTAGGTGTCAACCGAGACATGAAGAGGATATAGATAGATAGATTGGCCACTCTATCCTGTTTGTTCAGAGTGGTCAAAGACTGAGTGATTAGAACATATTGGAGGGGCAAAACTGGCATTGATTGGGTGGAAATTGGTTAAGATACCCTGCGGGAGACACAGTCAAGTGTCACTAGACACTCTTGAGTGGAACCCACATGGAAAAAGGGGGATGCCCTAAACATATATGCAAACAAAGTCTTCTTGAGGAATTGAAGGATGTCAGATTATACTGGGAAGCTGTAAAGAAAATGGCCAGAGATAGGGGAGGATAACTGCTGAGCTCCTATGCTTTACAAGTAGAAGTAGTTCAAATATAGTGCCATAACCAAACTTACTATTTTCAATAGTAATTCATACATGCATAATTTTGGCAAAACATATTTTGTTTTTTCTTTTGTACTTCCACATTTTAAAGGCTTCTATCTTTGATTATATTTGTTGACAAATCTAATTTAGCCATTTTTAAATTTCAAGGGTAAAGAAAGCAGAAAATATTGACATCCAACCAAAAACAACACATCTATAATGAAAGTGCAAACATGTATATGTTTGGTTCTGTTGGTTCTAAACCTTGCACATCTTGGGAATAGCTTAGAACCAGTGACAATCGCGATTGGTGGAATCATTGGTATTGGATCTCTGTTTGCAGCTTCATGGTTGGAACCTTTCCGCTGTCGTCTTTTTCCATGCTGCAATAGTAGATGGATTATAAACAATTTTACAGGTATTTATTTATTATATTAAAAAGTCAATAATGTATTAAACATACAGTTATACTTAACAATTTCAGATGCCATACGAGTGCTCTCTTTGGAAGAAATGTGTAATATAGTAACTTGGATTGAAAAATGAAAATCGTGGCATATCCTTTACAGGACTTAGCCATCAACCACTGTAAACGAGTCATAGATTTTCTAGGCACCACTTATATGTTCTGTAGTTTGCCATTGCTTTCTGAACGGTAAGGTCTATTTTCACTAAGATTGAGCTCAGTACCGCTCAAGCTACAAACACCCGCTGAATTAATTAATTTGATAAAATGATTATAAAACTATTGCATATTTTACCATAAATTTGCAAATCTAAAAATTTTTTAAAATTTTGACTGTGCCAGGAAAGAACAAATGTATAAATACGGAAACCATTAAAACAAAAGAGCTCTTTCTTTGTTTGCCCTTGTTAATCCACTCTTTGTGGTCTGTATACTATTTGCACCGTAGAGTGTGAGTACATTGTACCAGTTAGCCGCCTATAGACCCATATACCAGCACATCAAGTTTCTGTATGCATTTTTTGTATACGGGTTCACCTCTCTAAGACATGGGTTGAGGAATAAAAAAACTAACCAAGGAAAGTTCATCTCGCTATGCAAGCCTGTGCCGCTAACCTTGGACATTGCTGTCAAAGTTTCCCAGTTGACACCACTGGGAGGTGGAGTTGCCTTGTGTGCTTTATGGGTCATCATCAGACTACTAATTTTTACTTTATGTATGTCCTAAGAGGTACTGGCCGACCCCAACTTGGCTGGATGCAGAGAACCTTGTAGACCACAAATAAAGCAAATGTACCATATTTTTGATTGCATATATATTGACAGTTCTATCTGTGATATCCTCTCCAGCTGTTTCCAATACTTACAAGAATCGCCACAATATCTCTTCTAGACTTGTTTCTTGGTCTACCCACTCTTTTCATTTCTTGGTTGTTCCATGGGCCAATATTTGTCCTCCAAAACATAATTAAAACAGTATTTGGTTCCCCAAAGTTTTAGTCTGTATTTTTTTGCCACTCTTACCAGTGAAAACTGATGATAGTGATTGATTGAAATTTATATTGGAATAATTTTAGAAAAGGAATTAATGAAGTTAGTTGCACTTGTCTAGGAACTACTGTAGTTAGGTGCACTTTCTTGAAATCAGTGCAGTTCGATACACTTGTCTATAAATCAATGCAGTAAGGTGCAAATGTCAAGGGATTTCTACAGTTAGAAGAACTTGTCATGGTATTCCTGCAATTAGGGGAACTTGTCAAGAAATTTAAACATGCAGAACAGTTTAAAAAAACATCATTAGTAAAGTATTATCTGTATGTTTCATCTGTTTTATTTCAGGTTTTGAGAATGACATGAAGTCAAAACTACACGGCCAGCACTTGGCCAACTCATTGGTTGTTCAGCATATTAGGGCACATTTAATGACTGATAACCCTTCTAAAGCATTAGTGCTGTCATTTCATGGTCCAACAGGAGTAGGAAAAACTTTTGTCAGTAATATCATAGCAGATAACATGTACAAAGATGGTTTACACAGCAGCTATGTTCACTTAATTTCTGTCATGAGAGACTTTCCACATCAGGGGAAACTTGACTCGTACCAGGTAAGGCAGTCTAACACCCAAAACTTAACAAAGTGTTTATCTTCTTTTTTGTTGATTGATTGATTGGACCATCATCATTGCACTTCGGTGAGTAACCATGTGCGCTCCGATCTCTTTCTTTACACAGGAAAATCTCAGCTGCGGTGCACGAACTCCATAGCACAGACGAGGGTCCCGGTGTAATTTTGAAGATGGTGAAGATGTTTTTGTAGGAATTTTATTTTAATCTTTTCTAATGAATTTTTCCCGGGCAGTGGCTTTCTCAATTTTGAACTGCCAAGGGTTCTTTTATGTGCTTCTTCTTCTTTGCGTTCATTCTTTACGACCAATTTTAATCACTCTTTGTGATATGTTTGATCTTTGCCAAGAACGTGTATACGTTGCACATTGGTTTGGTAGGCCCCTGAACGCATAGATTAAGACTTCTACATGTTTAGGACATGTGCATCCGTTTCAGCCAAACCTCCTTAGTCGCCTCTTACGACATGTGTGGCAGGTAACAGTGGTTCTATTCTTTACACCCCAAATTGGGCCCCGGTAACCAGGATTGAACACGGGACGTACATTTTATCATTCGTCTCTAATAGGACTAGGAACCGCCCGAGTGGTTTCAGTTTCAGTTTGGAATATCTTCATTGCACTCCGGACATGTCCATAGGTACTCCGATCTCCTTCGCAATATCTCCAACAGCGTCCAGCGACTGACCGTACCAGTTCTATTTTGATTGATGAGCCGACTCGTATACCTGTTGCACCGTTGTTTTCTTGCCACACCAATCTTCAAACCCAGTTCTCGCAATCTAGTAGTTGACGTGGATTGGTTTAGATGAAGGTCTTCTCTGCGGCCACTCTCTATGAGGGCGTTCACGATGTCAGCTCTGTCTATTGGCTGGCCGTCTGATATAGCGGCAGAGCCAGCCAGCCTGTCTGCTCTCTCATTGCCAACGACACCCATGTGCCCAAAGACAAGTGTAATTCTGCAAATTGTTGACGCCTGCAGTGATTCAGTCCATTGCCTGCGTACCGAACCGGCCTCCACCTTTCGGATCATACTCAATGAGTCACTCAAAATGCACGCATGAGTGTAGTTTTGTGACTCTAGCCAGAGTAGTGCATTGGTCACCGTCAGTACCTCCATTGTCATGCTGCTTTTGTCATACTAAATGCACCACTTTCTTCCTTGACCATTCTGCCACATGAGCTTGCAGAGAAAGCCCATGCAGACTTTTCGTGACGAACTACCGATCCATCCGTGTGAATCACAACGTCGTCTGCATTGCAGTTTTCATCGATAATGGCTTTGACGTCTGCATTCAACGCCACAGGATTTCCTTCTCTGCAACCTTTGTCAAATTTAATTATGGTTGAAAAAGTGTCCCAGTATATTGGAAGCATCGATATCCATTCTTCCCCATGGTCAATATTATTGAGCCCACATACCAGCTGAACAGTATCTGCGGCACGGCCAACCCATGACTTGCCCCATTTTAGCCGATTTCCACCACTGGTGCTGAGCTGTTCATGCAATAGGTGATCATTTTTGGCACTTATTTTGAGATAGGCACGTGCTCTAGCTATCTTGAGTCTATACTCCATGGTCGGAAAATCCAGGAGAAACCTCATCGCCACACAGGGTGTATCCCTTGTGCAACGAGGATGATGCGCATAGCTTCGTTCTGTATTTTCTCGTCTTTCGATTTGCGTTTTGCTGACAGTGAGGGTGGCCATTGCATATTCAATGGTGGAGAGGACCAGTGTCTGATACAGGATGACAAGCAGTCGTTGCTAGATGTTAACAGCCGCCATGACTCTCATTGCCGCCAAACCTTAGCGTGCCTTGACAATGACATACTCAACATGTTCCCGGAAACACAGGCTGCGGTCAAATGTCACACCCAAATATTTCATCGATTTATCTATGGGCAAAACAATACCGCGAAGTTTCACACTAGGCGTACATGCGTTAATGGTGTGATTATTGAGTGAGAACCGAGTGGTTACCGGGGCCCAATTGGGGTGTAAAGAATAGAACCACTGTTACCTGCCACACATGTCGTAAGAGGCGACTAAGGAAGTTGGGAGTCGGGCTAGCTACCCCACACTGTAAAAACACTAGATGGCTACAGAACGGAGAGCGAACCGATGAAACGCTGGCTGAAACCGAACACATTGCCGAGGGTAATCACCAGAACTCCTAATGGTACTGAAGATGTGACATAAAACACACCAATGCTAAGGCTGCATTAATCAGATTTCCACATGAATAGAATTGATGGTGAGGTCTGGTACATCAGTCTGGTTGGTGATTGCGAGAGAGAACTAGGAACTCGATCTCTCCTACACTGAGATCAGGGATCTCTGGAAAAATATCCAGATGACTCCACAAGGGAGCGAACTTGGTACTTTTGGCACAGTAGACGAGCACCTAACCTCTACACCACAGAGACTTCTTGTTGTGTATAGTTGTTTGGATACTCTGGTATTCTTGGTAATGAGCTCATTGACATACAAGCACTAGTGACTATAGTGGGAGTATTTGAGCTGGATCAGGTTATTGGTTACTGAACTACCCAGAGCATGACAGTATAAATACACTAAACAGGTATTCTTGGTAATGAGCTCATTGACATACAAGCACTAGTGACTATAGTGGGAGTATTTGAGCTGGATCAGGTTATTGGTTACTGAACTACCCAGAGCATGACAGTATAAATACACTAAACAGGTATTCTTAGGTAATGAGCTCATTGACATAGCACTAGTGACTATAGTGGGAGTATTTGAGCTGATCAGGTTATTGGTTACTGAACTCCCAGAGCAGACAGTATAAATACACTAAACAGGTATTCTTGGTAATGAGCTCATTGATATACAAGCACTAGTGACTATAGTGGGAGTATTTGAGCTGGATCAGGTTATTGGTTACTGAACTACCCAGAGCACGACAGTATAAATACACTAAACAGGTATTCTTGGTAATGAGCTCATTGATATACAAGCACTAGTGACTATAGTGGGAGTATTTGAGCTGGATCAGGTTATTGGTTACTGAACTACCCAGAGCACGACAGTATAAATACACTAAACAGGTATTCTTGGTAATGAGCTCATTGATATACAAGCACTAGTGACTATAGTGGGAGTATTTGAGCTGGATCAGGTTATTGGTTACTGAACTACCCAGAGCACGACAGTATAAATACACTAAACAGATATTCTTGGTAATGAGCTCATTGATATACAAGCACTAGTGACTATAGTGGGAGTATTTGAGCTGGATCCGGGTTATTGGTTACTGAACTAAAGTCATAGTACTTCGGACAGGCCTATAGGTGCTCAGCCTCCCCCAACAGATGTGAAGGGTATGCTTACTGATAGTTTCTATGGCTCGCTGCTTAAGCACACCACCCACAAGCATCCATTTCCTCTTGTACATGTAATTTATAACTTTTGCTGGATAGATTCAATATCAATTTTAGTGTCTTTATCCAACAAGCGGTCGCTGATAAACTGAAAGATGCACTCCCTTTCCTTCTTCAACTCCTTGACGATCAGTGTTGTTGACGCAAGCTTGTCCGCTCATTGATGTGAACACCAGAGGGCCAGGACAATAGATTCACCAAGTCCCTAACTAGGATACACATACTCATGCTCTTCGGCAAATCCTAAAAAGTGGTTAGTCAGTCATTGATAGAGAGAACACAAAGAACAACACATTGCGTGAGTGGAACTAGAAGCCTGAAGGATAGAATGAGGAGTGGTTTAACTAGTGAGTTACAGGAACCATCAGCATGCATCCCCTTTGACATCTACTGGAGTGACTGAATACTTGTTAGTCTGCTTGGAATGCTATGACATCGGTGCATAATCAACAACCAAGGTAACAAAACCTATGCTGGACCCCAAACAAATATTAGTGCTCTTTCAGCCCATGGTGAAAATTATGCATGCTTGTGGTTCCAGTAACTCAATAGTTATATGTTGACATTTTCAACAAGCTAAAAAGGGTTAACACCTATGTGGACATCCTTAGTGAGCAAATGTCAATTGTATCAATTTTCCCCAGTATATTTACTATTTTGACATGGACCCTATAAATCACACTTTAGGGATCACTGGTTACTATTTTCTTTGTCTTAACAGAACCAACTTCAGTCATGGATTATAGGAAATGTCACACAATGTGAGCGATCCATGTTCATTTTAGAAGAAGTTGACAAACTTCCTGCAGGTTTCCTGGACATTTTAGTACCATTTATAGACTCTCGTAATAATATCGCAGGCATTTCCTACCACAAGGCCATCTTTATACTACTGAGGTAAGTGTACACATAATTTTACTATTGTGAAACCGCCTGTGTGTTGCCAGGGCTTGCAATGGAAGCAAAGAATATCAACACTGTGACCTACAAGGCATTCCGTAAGAGACAACTGGGATAGGGGCCTAGGAAGTTACCCCAGTAAATAAAAACGCACAGTACAACGTACAATCACTCTTAGGCTTGGATCACATACAGATCACAAAGAGTGGTTTAACAAGTGGTTGATATGGAGTGTTTGAAGAAGAATATTTTGAAAATTAACTTGAAGTGTTTGTCTTATAGTCAAGATGGAAAGAAAAAATAGAAGCATCCTTTGTGGTTGGAAAGAAGCTAGAATAGTACTGACTAAGCCTGAAGATAGAGGACCAATATATGCATCTTTCTGATGACTGGCATCTGTTGTAAAGGTGCAGGGACTCAGGAAATGATGATCCTCATACTTGGATTATTGGTACACATGTCTGTACACCATAATGGCTTTAAAGGCGAAAAATTGACTACATTGCACCTGGTTGCTTCATATGGCTCCATCCCTGTCGGCAGAAATGGCACACCGTCTACCATAAGTGTTGCACAAAGCACAAATTCCGTAGCTTCAGCAACACTCCTAGGTCAGGTGTTGCAAGGGCAGATAATTTCAAGGATCAGAAAGTCACTCAGTGTGTTTTTCACTGATTAAATTGATAATGAAACTAATTAGTCACCTACTAACTAGTTACGATGGCAGTAGAGTAGTAGTTGTATAGATATGAAGTAATAATGATTGGTACTGTATTATTAGTAGTTATGGTGTACCATTTATATTTTTTAAATTTATAAAACTTTTACTATTTTTCATCCCTCTGCAAAAAATTGAATCTAGTAACACTGGCAGTTCCGATATTGTGAAAGCTGCATTTGATCACTGGAAGTTGGGGAAGAGCAGAGGGACACTTCAGCAGTCAGAGTTGGAAGGGACAATAGTAACAGCTATTAATGAAGACAAAGATTGTAAGTTGAAATTTGTAGTGTTACAAAAAGTACTGAAATATATAGTCGCCAGTGGTTACGGGCCCAAATTTGGGGTGTAAAGATAGAACCACTGTTACCTGCCACATGTCGTAAGAGCGACTAAGGAGGTTTAGCTGAAATCGGATGCATGTGTCCTACGTGTAGAGCTTTATGCGTTTAGGGGCCTACCAAACCAATGTGCAACGTATACACGTTCTTGGCAAAGATCAAACATATCACAAAGAGTGATTATAATTGGTCGAATAACGACAAAGAAGAAGAAATATATAGTAAACTAGAGATATATTTCCCGGACTTGACTTATTCCTCTCCACGTCTCGTGGAGCATAGGACCTCAACAGTTGTTTGCCACTCTTCTCGGCTTCTGGCCGTTTTCTTTATGGTCTCCCAGGACAGTCGAGCACTCTTTCAGTTCTTTAAGAAGACTTGGTTTTTCAGACTGAAAGTGTTTAAACTGAACCCGGCATGATGAGTCAGCTCTGACGACCTTCCTATGACCAATGAGATCTGATACCATGTTACAGTATAACTTCAGATGTGGTAGTTTAAAGTTGAGGTTTCTGTTTGTAAAATTTTACTGTTACCTGTCTGTACAAATTTGTGCCCTGTTGGATAATATGTATACATTATGACCGAACTTTGGATGTGCCTGTCCTACATAACGTAACCAAGGCATAATGTTCTTTCATCTTCCGAATTCTGTTCCGTCACACACCGTCAGGATAAGAAGAGATTTATGTTCTTTCATCTTTCCGAATTCTGTTCCGTCACACACCGTCAGGATAAGAAGAGATTTATAGAACAGGTTTTTGTTTGCGCTTCAGAAATAGTGTTTTTCACTGCCTCTGTTATTTCTGAGGCCCACCTTTTGCGTAGATTGTCTTTTGCTTTGTATCTACTGTATCGGAGTAGCATTGCTATTTGAGGCACACTGTCTGTTGGTAATCTGCTTATGTGACCAAACGATTTCATTTGTTCTTTCTTCATGAAGCTCAGTACTGATGCTGTACCCACTTTTTTTCTTGATGTTTTCATTTCTGGACAAGTGCAGCAAGGTATTGATGGTCAGTAGTTTTCACACACCTCTTGTCAAGCACATGTCATCTGTGCTTCTGATTACGTGTTGGTTTGCATCGTTATGATTTGAGAATCCTGCTTCATATTCTGATCAAGTAGTAGCATGTCCATTGCAAAATGTCACTTTCATCACAACTCACCTGAAAAACTGTCTCTAGCAAACTGTCTCGATATGCAGATTCCTTATTAACATTACTTTGCAGTTTATTACAATTAATAATTTTAATTGATACAAAATTTATTCAACAGGAAAAAATACTTTTTCATGACAAACAATTAATTTGTATTAAGAATAATATTTCGTTGAATTTTGTCTCCACTAACAGATGGCCTTTGGCAAAGCCAGATCATGAGCAAGAGTCTTATCAATGCATTCATTCCATTTTTGCCACTTGAGAAAGTACATGTAACAAAGTGCATCAGTGATGCCCTTTTAGCCAATAGACATTTATTTCAAATGCATCAGCTGGATAAAATAGCGGAGGTTGTAATGACAAAACTCAAGTTTTCGCCCCCAGATGAACCAATTTTTTCTGATATGGGTTGCAAGAGAGTCACAGAGAAGATTTACGAAGCTGTTGTTGAATAGTTACATGACCTGATTTTTTTGGTTTTCTTTGTTGTCTGTAATACCATTTTTTTTATTGCGGTGTGGGACATGAGCCTGAAGAATTGAATGGCCACATGGCCAGTGCAGTCACTTGGTAAGTGTCAAAAGACAGAACATTTTTATTGAACTGATAACAAAGATTCAGAAAATGAAAGAATAATTAACAAAATCCAACAAAGATGGAATGAAGAAAATCAAATAACAGAACAAATTGCACCAACTTTCAAATGCAAGCATGTCACCATGAACACTAAAAGAACATTGTACAAAACAAACTTTCACCTGATATTTTGCTATTAGTGTCAAAACTTTGGCATCAAATTACAGAATAAACAAAGCTAATTATGACAGTGATGAAGTGTCTACACAGAGTGCAGGAAGTATCAAGAAAAGAGAATTAAGAAATCAGGAAAAAAGTGGGGACAATATCCGTACTTCTTCTTTGCGTTCATTCTTTACGACCAATTTTAATCACCTTTGTCATATGTTTGATCTTTGCCATGAACGTGTATACGTTGCACATTGGTTTGGTAGGTCCCTAAACGCATAGACTTCTACATGTTTAAGACATGTGCATCCGATTTCACCAAACCTCCTTAGTCGCCTCTTACGACATGCGTGACAGGTAACAGTGGTTATATTCTTTACACCCCAAATTTTGGCCCTGGTAATCACTCGGGCGAACATCAGTACTGAACATTATCAAGATGCAACAATTAAATGGCTCAGCCACATAACCAGATTATCAACAGATTGCCTCAAAGGGCAATGCTATTCAGATACAGTGGTTACAAGACACCATGTATGAACGCACACGTCTTCTAAAAAAAAAAAAAATCCCTTCTGGCCTGACATTGTGAGGCAACCCAGGATTGGGGAAAAGAAAGAAGATAACAGATAGTATACAGAATAACATTAATTAGATATTGTCAACAAATGAATAGAGACCTTTGGTTAGTGAATTGTAATGATATGACGAATTGGCTTTGAATAGAGAGATGTTTGTTTCACTGCTAAAGAGACATACTGCAGTTTCTTAGCATATGCCTATTAGATGGTGGTACAACTATACTGCAGTTGAAGGATTTTGAAATGAAATGTTACACGGTAGTGCTGGGCACTAGCTGGGATGAAAAAATATATATATATAAATTGTGTTATATTTTGGGTTTTTGTGTGTAAATTGCTTAAAACAAATTTACAGACTCTGCTCATGACTGGGAGCTGTTCAACACTAGGTCAGATCCGTAAACTGTCTATTATTTAATGATCAATATGTCCTATGACTACAAAAGGGGAAAGTAGCATGCCTCACAAGTCTCAACTTTTAAATGGACTCCTAGCAAGTAAAGTGTATACAAATTTCCATACTGAAATATCTTGTGGAAGCCTTATGTGTGAAACGGAACACAGAGAGAGAAAATGGATATAATATTATAAAGCTTTCTATTTTTCTTGTGTTTTCCCCATGAAGACAGTTATTTTATTATTTTGCTGTTATCAATTTTTAACATTTTATGTATTTTAAAAACCTCTTGTGGCAACAAGTTTTGTGATGTAAGAGTGAGTGATGTACTTTGATTCATGTAGTATATTTTTGAATGAGTATATACAATAGTTATTGAACCGATGTCATTGCGCCTTAGAACCCATTGTTCTACTTGTACAATGGGTAGCTCCAAACTCCTTAAATCGATTCAACATCTATTTAGTGTCTTCATCCAACAGGCAGTCGTGAAGAGACTGAAGAATATCTCACGTTTCCATCTTCAACTCCCCGACAATGTTGATGCCAGCCTGGTCGCTCTCTCATTGCCGCAAACACCAGCATGTCCAGGACAGTATATGAGTTTATAGCGAACACGTACAAACAAAGTACTATAGTTTTACAAAATACAGAAACAGTGACAATAAACAGCACGTTTGACCAAAGGCCTTTATCAAGCAACGACACAACAGGAGTGACGAATTATAGAGAACACTTACAAATGGACGATAACGGAAAAATGCAAATGTATCTAATTAATTCGTTATCGTCCATTTGTAAGTGTTCTCTATAATTCGTCACTCCTGTTGTGTCGTTTGCTTGATAAAGGCCTTTGGTCAAACGTGCTGTTTTTGTCACTGTTTCTGTATTTTGTAAAACTATAGTACTTTGTTTGTAGTGTTCGCTATTTATCAAGTTTTACTGCAGTCTTCCCCCTATTTCGATATGAGTTTATACATATGTTTTAACTTCTAAATATGGCTTTATTAGGGTAATGTATGTTGTTGAGAATTGGCAAATCAACATCTGTTTTGAAATCCTAAATAAAATATGGAATTTTGTTGCACTGTCTGTTTCACTTCATGTTAACACACCCAGATCTTCGTCAACGTTGCCCAAGGGGCACATGCTGGCTCAATAAACAGAGAGAAGGCTACTCTCCAAACCTCTGATGTCTTACAAGTAGTGTTATGACATGCAAAAACCTGAATAGGAAGACTCTGCAGTTTCTCCTACCGAAGACAGAACATGTCAATCCTAACAAACGTGTAAAACCTGCAATGTAAATGGGAAATGTACACATCATACAGTTAATGACTATGCTCAGATATCTTACCGGGAATGTAGCTGTCATTGCGGATCATCATTAGATTCAGAGAGGCAACTTATCTTTCTGTTTTGACATGAGATACTGATCGCAGAAGACGACTAGACTTGGATAACATATGGGGGTCTCTGTGGCTAAGCCCTCGCCTTGCGCTCCAAAGATCATGGATTCGAATCATGCTGTTCTGTTCACAAGTGCATTTTTTCAGACCCCTAGGATTGTTGCAGGAGCTACAGAGCTTGTGCCATACGGCATGCTATTTCTGCGAAGAGGGACTGAACCATATGGGGTAAAACCCAGTGCAATGAAGTCAATCCTTTGTCTTTAGACCTTCAAGCTTTTTTTAGACCATATGCTGAACAAGTTAAAAATAGGAACCATTTTTGACATGCAAAATAAGAACCTGAGCTCAGATAATTACCAGGTCTATAGACATTGTCTAAACTTTGCAAGCAGCTCAAGGCCATCTTGCAATGAATACCGTCTCACTGTGGAATTTAAAAAAAAAAAATCTCTCCCAGAAACGGAATGTGTCAGCCATTATTGGTAGGGAGGTATCAATTTTCTTCTTGTGTTCGCCCGCTATGAATTCAGGCGTAGTCAGGGTGCCTGGTATGGCACTTGTGACTGATTTTTTGCGTGGAGGCCAGCTTTACCTTTTATTAGCGTCCCCGCCATACAGGCAGGCCTTCTCCAACTTGAGGTAGGAGGAATCAATATTATTATTTTTTCGATCCAGAAGCACTTGAGCTGAAAGCTCTTCAGCTCGGTGCCACGAACACCGTAACCCTTCGGCTCTGTGCCACAAACACCGTAAATCTGGGGAACCTGTAGCTTTTCTGCTAGTCCGCGAGTTGAACCCGCACTTACAGAGGACTAGTCACCCGTAGTCCAACACGCCGGCGAGGAATCAATATATACAAATAATTCAATGGCCACTAGGATACTCAAGGCATGATAATCACCTGTTTATATTCAACAACGCAATATGATTTTAGAAGTTATCAGCACATAAGTCCAATATTTACCAGACATTCATAGCTACAGTTAATTACAAATGAGTTACCAAGCAACGGGTGGCGTCTGTGGCTTAGGGGATAGTGACTCTGTCTATTAACCCCGACGTTCTAGGTTCGAATCACGCTGCGGACAATTTGGTTGCAAATTGTTTGAGTGGATTTTGCAAAAGGACGATGGCACCACCCGTTCAGAAAGCAATGGCAAACTACTTAACGCAATAATGCCTAGAAAAATCACAAACAGCGTTAAAAAGCTGGGGTTGATTCGCAAAGTCCTGTAAAGGATATGCAATTAACTTTTAATTTACCAAGCAAAGAATGTAAAACTACAATAATGACAAACTTCAATCATTTATTGTCAGTAAAAACAAACAAATACACACATAATTTGAAAAGGTTTTTACATGAGAACAAAACCACAAAGTAGATAAGAAGCATGTATAAACTGTAGCATGACCAAAACACAATTTTCTAGCTGTCAACAGAAACAAACTAAACCAGCTCTATCAAACAATTTTAAACAAAACAATACAAAAGAGCTAACTAAAATATTGAAAACAAAAGAAAATTACACTGGGAAAAAAATAACTGCTGTTGCTTAAAAAGTATTTAAATACTCAATTCTTGCAACAATGAAACAAACACATTTTGTATCCACTAATACATGCATTTATCCTGGCTATTGATCAGTAATACAGTTAAAATTCAACATTTTTTGGGTAATTTTCTCACAAAATCCAAGTTTTTGCCAATCAGTGATATAGAATCTGTGACACATTTTAGTGTTCAGCATTTTTATCATTACTCTTCTCATGAAAACCAAGTTTATTCCAATCTTCTCGTAGCATTAGATTATTCTCCATTCTACAGTTTAGATAGTCCTTAGACTGCTGTCGACACTGTGACGTGTCTTTCTTATTAATGCGCAAGCACTGCATGTACTTTATCATAAAATCCTTACACTCTCCATCGTGGTCTAAAGGGAAACTCCCTTTCTGAGGCGGCTTTGCATTTGGTTTCGAAGAAAATGTTGACAAACTTGACATGTCTATCAGTTTCCAAAGTTATCGAAATGTGGATATTTAATCACAATAGTACAACACTTTGAAAAACTAAAATCTGAAGTTCTAAAATCAAATACAGTTGAAACATTTAAAAATGCTGGGCTAGTTAAACAGAAACCCTGTTGATTTATTTGGTGATGCTGCAGGTGCTGGAGTTGATTCTAAACGATTAACAACAAAATTTGAAGCGTCTAAGAATCTCTCAACGCAATTGCTAATACACCCTTCAGTTTTAGAGTCCAACTTATTCCCTGGGTTTCCCATGCATGTGTCCCAGCATCTTGCTGTGATTTCATGAACGATGCCTTGAAATCGTTGTTTCTGTGTCTCTCGATTAACAAAGAATTGAATGTCTGGATCTTGCATTGCTTTGCTCATTGTGCTGGTAAAATTAAACAGAAGTATTAAGTATCTGTTGAGGAGAAATAATAATTTGAAAGTAAAGTAAAAATGAAAAGTACCATGAAAACTTTTTTTGTAAATTAAATTTTATGTTATAGGCTAGTTATAGCTGTGAAACTTATTAATGACTAAAATAATAATAAAAAGCAACTCTATAAAATGTCACAAAGACAGGAAGGCAAAAGAATGACAAAAGATCTGAAATAGTAATTTTTTTAATAACTCGGTCTCTTGATGTGGCAAGTCCTTTGCAGAAAGTTTAACCTCAAACTCTGAAACTGTCCACCAACTTAAAAAACTGTTACAACTTCATTAGTAGCTTACACGGTAACACTCACTCACACTGTGTCAGTGTCCTTGTAACCATTTTACTGTTACCATTTCACTGATTCACGATCATTCTCCAGTCTGTTTTTATTATTACAATATCCTTATTAATATTGTCTCTTTTACTAATACTAACTAGACTTACTTTATTATTTTATATTAATTCTAAGTCTAAGGTTATTTGATGATCTGATCATGATGATGAATCAAATGAATGACTCAATGAGAAGAAGAGAATGAATGTAATCAAATGTAATGAAAGTAATTATAAAATGTCGAATAAAATAGAAAGTCTAGCTGATCTATTGTGAGAAGCAACTTTTCACTCAAGAATAAGCTAAATACAAGTGTGTACGACTAGCGCAAACTAATAAATGATCATGTATCTTAAATTCTAAGATAAATTAACAGGAAAAAAACGTGATAATACCCAAAAGAATTGATATAAAGCACGTCGCATGTTCAGTTTGTGCAGAATCTGAGGTCGTCAAGGGAAATAAATACCGAATGACATGTCAAAATACTTCCGGTAGAGCCTTACATATTCACAGTTGATTTACAGAAGAGGTTTTTTTGATAAGCATAGTCACAAAGCTGAAAGTTTACCAGGCCATAGTGCTAACCACGCTGCTGTACGCAAGCGAGACATGGACAGTGTATAGCAGACACGCAAGAAAAATTAAACCATTTCCACACAAGCTGTCTACGCAGAATACTAAAAATAAACTGGCAGGACAAAATTCCAGACAGCGAAGTCCTCACAAGAGCAAAGATCCCAAGCGTCAACACCCTGTTGCAGAAGGCCCAACTGAGATGGGTCGGTCACGTTGCTCGAATGCCTGATAAACGCATCCCAAAACAGTTGATGTATGGCGAGCTTGAAGGGGCAGACGTTTAGCTGGTGGACAAAAAAAACGCTTTAAAGACACTCTTAAAGTGTCTCTGAAATGCTTCGATATAGACAATACGTGCTGGGAATCCCTTGCGCAAGATCGCCAAATGTGGCGCTGTAACAACAAAGAGGAACCCGAATAGCTGAGAATCATCGTATTGTTGAGTCACAGAGAAAACGAGCAGCGCGAAAAGACAGAGCACACAACACGCACATGTCTAACCTTGATCATGTATGCCCCACCTGTGGTCGGGGATTCTGTTCTAGGATTGGACTCTACAGTCACCTCCGCACACACCAGAGAGGTGCAACAGTACACGTCTGAGATTGTTGTCATCATCGCTTACAATTGACAGTTATTACAGAAGAGGCGCACCATTATAGGGATATGGAATGTGAGGACAATAGAGAGACAGGAAGATATGCTCACAGTGCTTGGATTATGGGAAACAAGATTAAATGCTTTTGGTGAACAAGACTCCAGACGAGAGAAACGCTGCTCTACTCGGCAAAGAAAACGAAGATGTTCCACGTGATGCTGGTGTGACCCTACTGCTATTCAAAGAAGCGATCAACTGTCTGATAGAATAGGAATCAGTGACTGACCGCATTATCAAAGCCAGGTTTGAATCTTGGTTCCAGAAGGCCCACATGATTATGTGATATGCCGCGATGAACAACGCAGAAGAGAAGGAGAAAGACCATTTATGTTCACAACTGCAGGCAGCTGTTAACAAAGTATCAAAACATGACATTCTGATTCTTACGGGAACATGAATGGCAGGTAGGGGAGAGAGATTGGAACTAATGGTCTTGAAAGCTGGAAAAAAAATGGTGAGCTATTGGGCTTTTGTGCTTCAACGAGTTGTCATATGTGGGGGTGCTCTTCCTCCCCGAAGGTATCATAAGGCCACATGGATTTCGCCAGACCATTGGACTGAAAATCAGATCGATCCTGTGGCATTCGCTAACTATGGAGGACATCACTACAAGATGTGAGAAGAGGTGGGTAGACATAGGAACTGACCACTATCTGGTTGCTGTAAAACTGAAGATGAAACTGTCAGCAAAAAAAAAAAAAAAGGCCACGAACCAAGTTTTAAGTCAGGAAACTACAATCACTTGACACAAAAAAGTCTTAAAGAACCGTTTAGAGACACAACAGACGACAATAGGGGAGAATACAAAGGAGTGTACGTGGAGCACCTTGAATCAGGCTACTGTAGGAGTCTGTGAGGAAATACTGTTATGTTCTAGGATTGGACTCCGCACACACCAGAAAGGTGCAGCAGCACACGTATGAGGCTGTTGTGATCATCGCTTGCGATGGACGATTATTATTACTTTGAAGAAAATCATCAAACAGAAGTCCTGGATCACAGGCGAAACATGACAAATGGTAAACAGAAGTCCTGGATCACAGACGAAACATGGCAAATGGTAAACAGAAGTCCTGGATCACAGACGAAACATGGCAAATGGTAAACAGAAGTCCTGGATCACAGACGCAACATGGCAAATGGTAAACAGAAGTCCTGGATCACAGACGAAACATGACAAATGGTAAACAGAAGTCCTGGATCACAGACGCAACATGGCAAAAGGTAAACAGAAGTCCTGGATCACAGACGCAACATGGCAAAAGGTAAACAGAAGTCCTGGATCACAGACGAAACATGGCAAATGGTAAACAGAAGTCCTGGATCACAGACGAAACATGGCAAATGGTAAACAGAAGTCCTGGATCACAGACGAAACATGGCAAATGGTGAACAGAAGTCCTGGATCACAGACGCAACATGGCAAATGGTAAACAGAAGTCCTGGATCACAGACGAAACATGACAAATGGTAAACAGAAGTCCTGGATCACAGACGCAACATGGCAAAAGGTAAACAGAAGTCCTGGATCACAGGCGCAACATGGCAAAAGGTAAACAGAAGTCCTGGATCACAGACGAAACATGGCAAATGGTAAACAGAAGTCCTGGATCACAGACGAAACATGGCAAATGGTAAACAGAAGTCCTGGATCACAGACGAAACATGGCAAATGGTGAACAGAAGTCCTGGATCACAGACGCAACATGGCAAATGGTAAACAGAAGTCCTGGATCACAGACGAAACATGACAAATGGTAAACAGAAGTCCTGGATCACAGACACAACATGGCAAAAGGTAAACAGAAGTCCTGGATCACAGGCGAAACATGGCAAAGGGTAAACAGAAGTCCTGGATCACAGACGCAACGTGGCAAATGGTAAACAGAAGTCCTGGATCACAGGCGAAACATGACAAATGGTAAACAGAAGTCCTGGATCACAGACGCAACATGGCAAAAGGTAAACAGAAGTCCTGGATCACAGACGAAACATGGCAAAAGGTAAACAGAAGTCCTGGATCACAGACGAAACATGACAAATGGTAAACAGAAGTCCTGGATCACAGACGCAACATGGCAAAAGGTAAACAGAAGTCCTGGATCACAGGCGAAACATGACAAATGGTAAACAGAAGTCCTGGATCACAGACGCAACATGGCAAAAGGTAAACAGAAGTCCTGGATCACAGACGAAACATGGCAAAAGGTAAACAGAAGTTCTGGATTAGACCGCAACATGCGCAAATGGTGAACAGAGAGTCTGGGATCACCGCGATGGACGAATTACTGAGAAAATAGTCAAACAGAAGTCCTGGATCACAGACGCAACATGGCAAAAGGTAAACAGAAGTCCTGGATCACAGACGAAACATGACAAAGGTAAACAGAAGTCCTGGATCACAGACGCAACATGGCAAAAGGTAAACAGAAGTCCTGGATCACAGACGAAACATGGCAAAGGGTAAACAGAAGTCCTGGATCACAGGTAAAACATGGCAAAAGGTAGAAGAGGGGAAGAAGTTGAAACAGGAAGTAAACCAGGCCCGAATACGACAGCAAACACAAGCGGCAGAAACGAGATATAACGCGATGACCAGCGATGTGAAAAGACAGATGAGAAGCGACAAAAGATATTTCCTAAATGAAGTAACAAAACAGATAGAAGCATCAGCCAGTTAAGGCACTCTATGAAACAACCAAAGTATTGGGTGGGAGAAAAGATAACCCGAACAGTCCAGAGAGAGACAAGACTGGGCATCAACTGACTAAAATAGAGGACCGACTCGGACGATGGAAATAGCCTTTCCAAGAAGTATTAATTATACCTTCTCTACAAAGTCCACCAGACCTGATGGCAAGAGATCCACTTGACATAAATGTAGGAGAAGTTACAAAACAGGAAATCAGCAATGTCTTGAAAAAGCTGAAAAAGGCAAGATGGCAGGAGTAGATAACATCCCGGCGGAAGTACTGAGGGAAAGAGTACACGAGATGACAAATCGGCGTCACAGTTTACTTGGTGTGAAACAAGGGATCCCAGCTTTTCGTAAAACTGCCCCAAAAATAGATATTTATCACAATGTGACAAGGTGAGAGAGATCAAGCTTCTTTCCATTTCCATCAAAGTCCTCATAAGGGTTATCCTGGATAGTATGAAAGAGGCCATTGACCAGAAGCTTAGTGATCAACAGGCTGGATTACGGAAAGATAGATCTTGTAATGACCAGATAGTCACTATGAGAATCATCGTTGAACAAAAATTGACGTGGCAGACTCTACTATACGTGTATTTCGTTGATTTCGAGAAGGCATTTGACAGCATAGATAGGCAGTTAGTGTGGAATATCCTTAAACAATATGGGGTATCAGAGAAGACTTTTAACGTCATCCAGCAAGCGTATGAAGAGTTTGTCTGCTAAGTTATCCACGATCAAAGTCTGTCCAAGGAGTTCCAGGTCATTACGGGTGTAAAGACAAGGTCTGCCCCCCACCCCCTTCCCACCCCATACACATCCTCCTATTCTTGGTTCTACTTGATTGAGTTACATGCACAGCATATGTCAGGTCTGAAAAAGGTATTCAGTGGACACCTATGTCAAAATTAGTAGACCTGGACTTCGCAGATGATCTTGCCTTTCTCTTGCAAAGACTACATGACATGCAGAAAAAACATGGATGCCCTGGCAGAAACGGCTCAACGGGTTGGTCTTAAAATCAGCCAAGAGAAGACAAAAGTACAGCAAAGCATCAACGTACAAGTTCCGATATTGATTGAGGGAAAAAATATAGATGTTAGTGAATTTGTCTACATTGGAAGCAAGATCAGTCAATCAGGAGGTACAGATGAGGATATATATATATATATATATATATATATATATATATATATATATATATATATATATATATATATATTTTGCCCGTGAGAGCCGCGGTAGCGTAGTTGTTAGTGAACTCGCTTCTCAAGGCTGGTGGTCTGGGTTAAACTCCCGCAGTGCGCGTAGAATTTCCTGACCGCGACGGCTCTCAGGTCGACCCAACCTCAACTGGGTACCAGACATGCTCTGGGAAATTAAAATCGGCCGGCGTGACGCTGACCACATCACCCATCGTGTGCCGACGGTCAATGAAAATACAGGCCTAACACTGTATTGCCCTATATACCACGAGGTATGAAAGGGTTCCTTTACTTCTTTTTTTACTTATATGCCCGCCTGCCCAGCGTGTTCGTAGCGCGTTTGACGACGGGTGACAAGCTCCTTGTGAGTGCGGGTTCAATTCCGCGGGCTGACAGAAAAGCCACAGGTTCTCCAGATTTACGGTGTTCGTGGCACCGAACCGAAGGGTTACGATGTCTATAGCACCGAGCCGAAGAGCTGAAAGCTAAAATGCTTCTGGAGCAGTAAAAAATAAGAAGAAAAAAACACACACACACATATATATGGCCTTTTTCGTCTTTACAGACGGTCAATTAGGAAGTGTTTTACTGTGACAACTTCTGAGTTTTCGCTTTTCTCTCTTGTCATTCAGCTCTTCTCAAAAGACACTGCGCCCTTTCGTAATTTGGCTTTCCAAACAACTCTGTCATCAGCTAGTCTTTCCCATGTGCTGGGACCTATAGAAAAGTTTTTCATTGAGGCTTTGCAGACATATTTATATCTGAGCAGTGGTATGCCTTGGTGCCTTTTCCCCTCCAAAAGTTCACAGAACACCATTTGACAAGTCCGGACACATGGTCCTTACGTTCCATGTGCCAAATCTAAGAGATTTATTTGTCCTGTTTCTATATAACTGTTGCTTTTCGTTTTGTGCCTGATCTGAAAGCAAAGCTGAAGTGTCGCCTCTCTTTGTGCCTAGCCTGGGTAGCTGATATGGAGAATGTGCCTTGCCCATTGTGCACAAACCCCTCTCTACCCTTCTGTTTCATCCAAAGGAAAGACAAAGTCTATACGTTTGGAATCAAGCAGGGTTTGCGGGAGATACCAGAAGATGGCAAGGAATACACACTTAACCATCAACTGCCTTAGGTCCCTCCCTCCGGATTTTTGGTCAAGGTTTACTCCTCTAGCCCTCTGCAGTACCGTGCTGACCCACAAGGCAGTGAGGATTTTCGATCAGGGTTTACTCCCCTAGCCTTTAGCTCTTCCGAGCCCCTCTCCACAAGGCAGTGGGTGTAGCAATTACAAATAGTACATACTGGGTAAATAACACAGTATAACCATAGGCGATAGTGACGTATTACACATCTCTATTGATAAGATCTTTCATCCCAGTCGTATATGAGTTTAACTAGCTCAAAGCAGATGGTACTGCGTATATACTACAGAAACGTATATATATATATATGTGTGTGTGTGTGTGTGTGTGTGTGTGTCCTGAAGTTTTTTCAATACATGAGATCTGAACAATTAAAAGAAAAATTGTTCACGATTATGTCCACTTGTTAAAATCTTCGAAAATAGCCTATCAATAAGTCACTCAAAATGTTACCTGATACCAAGCCACGTGATCTAGTCCAGAGCCAACTATAAATTATCTAGAGTTGGCTGTGTCTTTTCGGTGATAACAGATTAAATAAAAACAATAAAAAGAATGATATTTAATTACCAACGAACGACATCGCTAAGGATTTGTGTTACCACAACCGTAACTCCAGTTTAACAAACAAATACACAAATCAATGGGGAAACTACGCCAGCAGTTTTCAGTCTGTCATTGAAACATGAGACCAGCGTCCGTCATCAGAAGTTGTTTATTTCCAGAAATGTTCAAGCCATTAGAACAAGAGTTTGTTTTATGAAACCGGATCTCAACTTCGTGTCTTGTAATAACACGTGATCACCAGAAAGGATGATTAAAAACATGCAGTTTTTGTTCTTCCAATAATGTTGTTTTTATCTTCTATCTTTCTCTCAATCTACACTTCTTCATATCTATGGAGGGGGTTCTACTGCCTTTCTAGTTTGACGTTTCTGTTCCATTCGTGCAGTTCTACGTGCCTCGCAGGCCGAAGAACCATGTCGAAGAAGTGTGCGCGAGGCTGATCTGTCTTGAGAAACATTCTTCCAGTTGTCGACATCTATGCCAAAGGATTTCATCGAGTTCTTGAGTGTGTCCTTGAAGCGCTTTTTTGACAACCCTGGGAGCGTTTATTGTTATGCAGCTCACCACACAAATCTTCTTCGCGTTCGTTCTTTACACCAATTTTAATCACTCTTTGTGATATGTTTGATCTTTGCCAAGAACGTGTATACGTTGCACATTGGTTTAGTAGGCCCCTAAACACATAGACTTCTACATGTTTAGGACATGTGCATCGATTTCAGCCAAACCTCCTTAGTCGCCTCTTCGGACTGCATGGCAGGTAACAGTGGTTCTATTCTTTACACCCCAAATTTGGGCCCCGGGAACCACTCGGGCGACCACACAAATGTTTTTGGTATTCTGCAATCCGTCATTCCAGCCACATATCCTTCCTATCGTGTCCGGGACTGCATCAAGTTTGTGTAGATGCTAAGGAGAGCAGTTCTCTTCAGGACACCGGTGTCTGGGACTGCATCAAGTTTGTGTAGATGCTGAGGAGAGAGTTCTTTAGGACACTGTCTGGGACTGCATCAAGTTTGTATAGATGCTGAGAGAGCAGTTCTCTTGGACACTGTCTGGGATCATATCCTGCCATTAGATGCTCGTTATTTTTCTGAAGCAGACTGTGTGAAAACTATGTGACCGTTAGACAATACGGTGTGTATGACAGGCATATAAGCACATCCAATTGTCGGCCATAGTGTATACATATTATCCAACAGGATACAAATTTGTACTGACGAGTAGTCGTAGTCGTAAGATTTTACAACCAAGTAAACCCAAAGTTAATGTACCATTTCTGCGAGTTATACTGTAGCATGGTATCAGATCTCTTCTCTCTCTCGATCGTTCTTTTTCGGCCATGTTTATCATTCTCATTGTGACATATACACAGTGTTTGCCAAGAACGCAATTTTACGTCACGTCACGTTCGGGGAGCTCTAGTGCTTGTCCTTCGGTGAAGTGTCTGATTTCAACCAGCTTTTACTGGGTTCTCTGTCCGTCAGCCTTTTTCTGTCCCCAGCCAAAACCTGCAAGGCAGCAGTTGTTACTGTCTTTTAATGCAGCGACCCTTAGACGACCTGCCCTCCCGGGTTGTTGAGCGTCATCTTCCCAGAAAACCTGTCTTTTTCTGGACTACTTGGTTTTCTTGCCGTCCAGTTTTGTGTACGGTTTACTCCGCTAGCCTTTGATTATATCAGATCTAATTGGTCATAGGGAGTCCGTCAGAGTTGACTCATATACCACGAACACTTTATCTATCTCATTTTCCAATATCTTACTTTTTTCTATCTTTCCTTACCGTTCTATTTCATCTATCTATCTTACTTTTCATCAATCATCCACTCTCTATCCATTTTCCTCTATCTATTTTCCTCCATTTCCCTCGCTATCTATATATCTTTCATCTCATTTCTTTATCTACCATATATCTCTCTTTCTTTCCCATCCCTATTATGCATTTTCATCCTTTTTCAGTCTCTTCATCTATCCTTCCACATATCTCTCTTATCTATCTTCCAATCTCTGTGCTTATTTCTCTTCCGTTGTATACGAGTATAATTATCTATCTATTCATCTTCACACATCCTTTTCTTTACGCTTAGTTCTCTATCGATCTGCGCATATTATCTTGCATTTTCTGTCATCTTATCTCTTGATTTATCTTCTAACTTCTTTAATCTGTTTGCCTTCCTACCAGAAATCAAGACACGTTAATATATATTCCCATCGTAACGTTATACGTTACATAAGGCATGCAGGCAATTTTTCCCATACATATCCTGGGCAATTCGTTCAATCTCTTCTATGGAATTGAGTCCAATATTTCTCGCCTCTCTCAGTAAAGTTCGTTTTAGGGTGAGCTATGAATGTTACATGGAATGTTTTTGCTGTGTCAACCGTGCGTTTGTTGTGGGTATTCAGAAAATGGCGAACAAAGGTTATGACGAGCCGACTCAATCTGCCGTATGCAGTGACATTGCGTGTGCAGTAAGCTGGATTTTGTCGTGATTGATGTTCCCTTCGACATGAATTGCAAATCAAGTGATGAACAGTTTTGTGTTGACACTTTAGCGACAGCCATATGCATTTATGCGGTGCAGGTTGCTTTTTGTGGTGATACAGCTGTTTCATTCTAGAATTAGTTCACACTGGAGACAGTAGTCACAGTTGTTAGCATTTCGTGTGATTTTCGTTGGCACAGGAACGGAGCAGTTTTGTGGTGACCCGTTGCAGTGAAGTTGGAACTGTACATATGAACTATGAATTAGGGTCTCCCTAGGAAGTCCATGCTTTCTACAACTTTTTGCCTCCCATTTAATACTTGCTTTTTTGATCATTTCTTCTCACAATATGCTCAACATATCTTTATTTTCTCGTCATTGCACATATCAAAGAAGACCACAAAAAAAAAAGATGAAAAGTGCTCTGATTTAAAGATTGTCGTGTGTTTTTCTACTGTTATCTGCTGATGGGATGTTGTGGGTGTTTGCTGTTGGTTTGTTGCCTCAACGACTTGTTGTTTTTCTTTCAAATATAAAGAGATATTATAGTAAAAGTTTGTTTGATCAAACACGATGTAATATAGACACAACAAGACTCGTTCTTGGGTTGATAGAGCCGTGTCTCGGCTTAAATATACTTTAATCTCATATAATGCAATAAACAAGCAATACTCTTAGAAACACATTTGAAAACGAAGAAAAACATTGCAATTTATATTTGCAAGACGTAAATATATTAGTTATAAATCAGGATAAATAGAATCACATTTAGATTAAACTAGTCTTTGAGACCCCAAGTATTACAGTTTCTGTGACGTTGAGGTAAGGTGCTTGTCTCTCGCTCTAACGGTACTTGGCTCGTTCCCGTGTGGAGCGATCGCGATAATTTTCAGAAATCCTATCTCAATGAAAGGGAGATTGAGATCCTAGTCCTATCGAAGACGGACGACAAAACGTAAGCCCCCATATTAAAGTTGAGCAGAGAAAAGAACTATTGGCAGTTGACAAGGGATAAGAGTAAGCTGAAAAACCGCAGTCTGGTCAAAATGAATAGAAAAGATTAAAATAAAAATTACCGTTAGGACACTGCTGATGAGATTTTCCGATGTAAGAACGTGATATTCACGTGGAGCACGTGTGGTTATTCAAGGACGTGCAATAATGTTGTTCCTATCAATCAATCAATAAATAAATAAATCAGTCTTAATCACTTTAAATGTCAGTCCTCCCCTACGCCCCCATCTACTGCTGTCATGTCCTAGTAAAAGTACATAGTTAGTAAGTCATGTCCAAGTTAAAGTAATGCAGTTAGTAGGTCGTGTTTTGTGTCCTAGTTAAAATAATGTAGTTAGTAGGTCAATATATTAGTACAAAGTTATGTCACATATTTCTGCTGAACTAGAATCAAATTACAAATCAGCTTCCTGTACATAATATCTGTGGGGATATTAGGCAGCCCTCTTATGTTGCGTTGATGGATAAGTACAGTCTAAAAATGATTTATAGACGGAGCATTGACTTCATTACACGGAGTTTTCCCCATATGGTTTCGCCTCTGTTGGCAGAAATCCCACGATATCTACAGAGAGTGTTGCACATAGCACACACCCCGTAGCTCTATCAACGCTCATAGGGATCTCATGAAACAGTTACACATTTATCTCGTCCAGATTCAAACCCTCAACCTCCAGAACGACAGGCAAGAAGAAGAGATAGTTGGTACATTTCTTCTTCCATCGTTGTTTGGACGTTATTCTTGGTCTTACTTTGCTTTCATGTTTTCTCAGGAATGCAGTGATTCTGACAATTATGTCTAGACTGTTGACTTGTTTATTGTCTTTCCTCAGGTAGATTATAGAATTAGTGGTCCACTCTTGCCGTTAAGCGTAGGGGTCATAGCTTTAATTTATTTTCCAGGGCCAGATGAGTAGCCCCTGTTGTGTAAAATCCATGTTTATTTAGTGTTGGCTTGATATTGTCTAACCATCTTTTTCTTGGTCTTCCCTTGGCTCTAGTACCTGATCTCGTTTTATTGCATGCTGTTATTGATGGTTGGCTGTATTTCATTCTAATTGAATGTCCGAACCACTGCATTTGTTGCATTTCAATGTATTCGGTGCATAAAGTTATGCCCATTCTGTTTCTGATGTCCTCGTTTCGTAATCTATCTTTCCTAATGAACTTCCTAAAGCATTTCTGGCATTTCATTTAACATGTGGTGAGCTTTCTGTGGTGTGCTGCTGTTAATGACCAAGTCTAGCACTGGTAACAAAGTGTTGGTAGAAAGATACATTCTTCTACTTAACGTTCGTTCTTTACGACCAATTTTAATCACTCTTTGTGATAGGTTTGATCTTTGCCAAGAACATGTATACGTTGCACATTGTAGACTTCTACACATTTAGGACACATGCATCCGATTTTAGCCACATCTTCTTAGTCGTCTCTTAGACATGCGTGGCAGGTAACAGTGGTTCTATTCTTTACACCCCAAATTTTAGTCCCGGTAACCACTCGGGTGTGCCAAGATTCAATGACGAAAAGCCATGCTAAAATAGAACAACCCTAGCTAATGAATAAAGAGTGCATGTTATGTTACAAGTTAGTTTAACGATATCGTCAACAGCAACAACATGAGTGATAACATCAAGAAAATAATAAGATAGTAAGCACATTTGAAACGAGGGCCTGTGGCGCAATGGATAACGCGTCTGACTACGGATCAGAAGATTCCAGGTTCGAATCCTGGCAGGCTCGGCTTATTTTTTTTTAAAGGGGTCTAGGTGGCGCAGAGATTAGATGTTCGCCTCTCGTTCCAAATGAACTCGGAATATTTTTCAAGAGATCCATGATCTCAGTCCTCCCATAATGTCTTCTCCAAACCTCGTGTCTATATGTCCAAAAATACTTAAATGTTCTTATTCTTATTTGTAGCATCAGTCATTTTTCTTTGATTTTGAAATTCTTTCTAGATCGATCTATTTGTACTTTTCTCTGTCCATGATATGTGGAAGAAGACTTTTCTGTAACATTTATATTCAAAAGCACACACATGTTTTTCTACAGCCTTGTTAAATTTCTAAGCTGTCACTTGGAATTTGCAAGCTCTTAGTATAAAAAAGCGCAGTCATAAGACTAGAGAATCAGATTGGAATCTATCAGGAGATACAATTAGGAGTGAGACAAGGATGAGTACTCTCACCAGATCTTTTCAACGTATACAGTGAAAACATCATGCGTCATATAGAAGAAAAGGCAGAAATAACAGTCGGCGAACAAAATATGAACAATCTAAGATACACTGATGACACAATTCTCATGGCAACAAATGAACAAGATCTACAAGACCTGATAGATATATTAGTGAGAGAAAGTGAAAAGAAAGGATTAAGCATGAATATAAAGAAAACAGAGGTTATGGTTGTCTTCAAGAAACACCAACATGTAATATCACAATAAATAACACAACACTGAAACAAGTCCATCGATTCAAGTATCTCGGAATATTCCTAACATAGATGGAAGATGTACAACATAGATTAGGAGTAGAATAGCTCAAGTGAAAGCAGCTTTTATGAAAATGAAGAACACACACACTATGCGTGAACTCACTACCAATGACATTGCGAAAACGAGTACTCCAGTGCTATATCGAACCGATACTTATGTATGACAGCGAATCATGGACAATGAACAAACAATCAATACGATCATTGGAAGCCACGTAGATGTGGTTTTACAGAAGAATGCTGAAAATTAAATGGACAGCTAAGAAAACAAATGTGGAGGTTTTAAATCAGGCCTGCACACAAAGAAACCTTATCAAAAGAATAAGAATCAGACAATCAAGGTTCTTCGGGCATATAATGCGAAGAGAAGATTTAGAACATTTGGTGACTACAGGTAAAATTCAGGGAAGGAGAGATCGTGGAAGACAGAGGAGAAGATGTTGGATGGCCTGACATCATGGTTCGACAAAATATCGACGTCAGAACTGATTACATGCACCAAGCAAAGAGAGTTGTGGAGAGACATGATCGCCTACGCCGGCAGGCACGGCACTTGATTGATTGATTGAGTATAAGAAAGTCATCTCAATACAAATATTTAAGTTATTACTAGTCACGACAGCGATGAAGTGTGTACGCAGAATGCTTGGATTATCAAGAAGAGACCGGTTGAGAAATAAAGACATCTGGAAATAAGAGTTGTTACAACATCAGTACTGAACTTCACCAAGAAACAAACCATGTAATGGTTCGGCCACATTAGCAGATCACCAACAGACATTGCGCCTCAAAGAGCAATGTTACCCCGATACAAGGGACATTGCGCCTCAAAGAGCAATGTTACCCCGATACAAGGGACACTAAGCAAAAGCCCGTCTACATAAAAAGGTAGAGCTCAGAAATAAAACGAGGCTGTGAAAACATTATTTATGAAGCGCACACAAAAGCCCGTTCTATAAATCTTTTCTTATCGTGACGCAAAAGAAAATTAGAGAAAAGAAAGATTCTTCGTATGCTTGGATCTGCTATTATCAGGTTAGTCTTCAATCGTCTTCGTCTGTTTCCGTGAGAGTAGGAAGAACAGGACTTCTTGGCATTGGTGGGGTATTAGGGGTAGCTCCACCGACACCTCCCGTGAGAGCACTACCACTTCCAAAACTTCGGCTAGGAGAGTAAACAGGTGCGTACACTTGGAAAGCGTCTAGCCACTGTTCCAGTGAGGATAACTCTGGAACCTCAAATTCAATAATCTTACCAGAGTCACACTGTCCAGCGACGATAAAACGACCCAAGCAGTCTCCTGGGATGACTCTGGAGTGACGCATGTTAATGTAAACTGACTTGCTTGTGTATAAAGAGTCACGCGTAATTACGGCAAAGTGTTCTTTGTTACATCTGTACACTCGCACAAATACAGATATTTTAGGGCTTGACGACGAGGTTGGGGAGGAAGATGGCGACGAGTTTGGTGACGACAATTGTTGTGTAGAAGGCGGAGGAGAAGCACGGAAAGGAAAACACGAGGCGAGAGATTGGACTGTTGACGTCGAAGGTGACTTTGGAGACGTCCAAATATAAGCATTTCCGGTGTTGCAAATAAGATACAGTCTCCCAGAATGCACTTTGTGCTTATCGGAATACGATGGTTCTGAAGGTGATGTTATCGTTTCTGGTGATGAAAATACATCGTTATCAAATTCATCATCTTGTAAAAACTGTGATCCTAAGACGTCATGTTCATCGGGAGGACATATCGTAATGTGTGGTGGAATCTTTGACCTTTGACATGGTCGAGGCGAGAAGATTGTATGATGGGGGTTTGACATTTGTTCCGATAGGTGGCATTCTATACTGTTATGGTCGTCATGGTGATTATGGAGCGGACTCAGATTCATGTTGCCAGTATCAACGTTTTTCTTAACGTGTTCTTTCGAAGAGATGGTAGCATTACACGCTAAAGTAGTCAACTTGTAAGTCCACGCTTTACGACCAAAATTGACATGGATTGCTCTAAGTTATATTCACTGTCCAGCCGGCATTGCTGTACACATATAAGTAGATCTTCAAGTTAGAGACAGGAAATTTCTCAAGAAATCGAACTGATGACCACACCTCCAAATGACAAGTTTTACTACTGTAAGATCTCTGTAGTTTCCCGTCTCCCCAACATTATATTTTATTTTATGTATATTTTTTTTTTCAGTTCTCTGAATTTACACTTAGTCACGGCGCATAATATAGCACCTCTGCCTGATTGTTGTGTAAAGGCTCGCTTTCCTTATCATAAGTCTCCCTCGTCAATCAGGCGAGTCTTACTTCGACTGCAGAAGTACTTGACTTGTAAGTTAGATTCCGAAGAAAATGTTCGGGGAACCTGTGTCCAATCGCGAAATGAAAATTGTGGGCCCAATTTGGCCCCGAACTCCGGAATTTCCACAACACGTTGTTACTAGAGAAGCGTGTTAACGACTAAACTATCGGCGCTACACTTCCTGTATGATTATGATAACTATGACACCATTAAGGCATATATTTTTTTTTTCACTTACAACGATAGCACAAAGAAACATGTTTTAGTCAATGCATTTTGATGAGTAGCGTCTACATACTAAAGGTAATTCAATTCATCATTCAATAATCTTGTCCAATGTTATTGAAACTCTAACGTAATCAATAATTCAATATCATTGAATCTATAATAAATCAATATCTCATAATTATTGAATCACTAATAGAATCTAATAGTAAAATCAATAATTGATAATCATGAGATCGCTAACACAATCGACAATTAATAATTATTGATTCTCTAATACAGTCACTAATTTATAATTATTGAATCTCTAACAGAATCAATAATTCAATATCTTTGTTGAATTTAATTTTAAGCAATAAATCGGGTTTCTTGAACTGTTTTTGGTCTAGTTGAACTGTTTGATCAGGTATTCGAATAAACTGATTAGGGATTCGAGTATAGTGTACTGTTTGATCAGGGATTCTAGTATATTGTACTGTTTGACCAGGTATTCGAGTATATTGTACTGTTTGATCAGATATTCGAGTATATTGTACAGTTTGATCAGGTATTCGAGTACTGATCAGGGATTCGAGTATATTGTACTGTTTGATCAAGTATTCGAATATATTGATCAGGGATTCGAGTATATTGTAATGTTTGATAAGGAGAGTTGACTGTACTGTTTGTTTAGGGATTCGAACACCGTAAACTGTTTGATCACAGATTCGTATATCTTGTACTTCTTGATAAAGTATTCAAGCAGAACTCTCTAATTAAGAAACCACAAGTAGTCCAGGCATTGTACATGTGTAACACAATCTTAAAATATTCAACAAACCAGCGACTGTTAAAGTTTATTAGAAGTTCTACTTGCTGTAAAGCCAAGACAAGATTGTTAAATCGCCTGTGAAAGACTAACACTCGGCACAAACTTAAGCGTCTCCAAGAAGGCAAATAATTCTGCTTATTCTCATGATGTCTTAACGAAACATTAAATGTTTAACGATACAATTGTATCTGATTGTGGGCATCTGTAGCGAGCTCGATTCACAACCCAAGTGTACCTGGTTCAAACTCCGCGCCCGGCAGTTTGAAAGCAAATCAGTTTCCGTGGGATTTTACGAAAGGTAAAAATAGACCTCACTGTTCAGAAAGCAATGGAAAACTACTCAACGTATAATTTATGCCTAGAAAAAAACAAAACATTTCTGATTGTGTTTCTTGTAAAGATTATTTCCCTTGCAAAGAAAAAGGGAAGGGAAAGGGAGGAGGGATCTAACTCTTGAAATGTTGGATAAAATAGTTGAAAATGCAGTATATTTTTCTTCTCATTGAACTGTTGCTACTAATAATTTGTTCCATTTATAAGGAAATATTTTCGTGACGTTTTTCTGTGTTATTTATTGATCACATCCATGTTTTCTGCTAGTATGGTCCTGTAGATTGTTGGTGGGGTTTATATTTTTGTATATGCTTCTCAGTAAAGAAGATTTATTTGTCGATATGTTAGAATATTCTGTTGCAATACAGCAGTCCATTTGTTGTTCGATTCGTTAACGTGGATTTTATGAAGAACGTGGATACAGAAGAGAGTTGCAGTGGCTGAAAATAAAAATACAATTCACACATTACTATTAGAAATGAAAAGTTTATAAGTTGTAGAGGGGGTACTAAGGGCGAAGTAGTTGAGATGTTTGTATGTTGTTCTGAGGGTTGTAGGTTCGAATCCGGAACGAGTAACATGTGTAATTCTTTTCATAAGATCCATAGGTTTGTTGCTCAAGCTACGGAGTTCTTGTTTTATGCAACTCTCGGTAGCTGGCATGCCATTTCAGATGATAGGGACGGCGGCATATGTGGAAACCCTGAAGTCAATCCTTCGCCTTTAGACCTTCTATTCTTGGACGTCCTATGTATTTTGTTCTAGATGGGACTAATTTCTTTCAGTTCTTGTTCTACTGTTCTCTTCCAGATCGTTTTCGGTCTTCCACGTTTTCGTTTACCCTCTGGTGTCCATCTCAGTGCAGTTTTCGCTACAGAGTTAGTCTACATGCGTATCACATCTTCGATCCAGCGCCAGCTTTTTTTTTTGCAAGATGGTTCTCATCGCATCTTGTTGATACTATGCAAACAGTTCTGGGTAAGAGATAGCATTTGACCAGAAAACGTGTAAGATTTTTCGCAGACAAGTTGTATGGAAGGTGGAGAGTTTGGGCATATTTTATTCTGTCATTCTCCAGCATTCTGATCAGTATAGTAAAGGTGATAGCAAACAGCTGCAGTGTATACAAATCTTAGTTCTGATGCTGTATTGGACTGATTTCCAGACCGTCTGACAAATCATGAACGCACTTCGTGCCTTACTCAGTCTGCATTTTAATATTAGATCCAGCTCCTTCTTCGTGACTGATAACACTTCGTGACTGATAACACTTCGTGACTGATAACACTTCGTGACTGATAACACCAAGATATACTAAACTGGACTAACTTTATCTACCAGTTTGATTGATGCTGCGGTGATAATGCTCAGAGATGGTGTCCATCAATGGAATTCGTACGACGTGCTTCAGGTCTGCCCAGTCTAAATTGGGTACTCGAAAATCTCTGGGACGTCAAGTCGGCCGGCGTAATGTTGACAATATCATCCATGGTGGGCCGATTGTCAATGAAAAATAGGGACATAACACCGTATTCCGAAAATATACCTCATGGTATGAACATAAAAAAATGATAATAACAATAGTTGTAAATGAACATTCTTTTATCTGTTTATAAAATAATAATGTAATAATAATGTAACAATAATAATGTAATGATAATGCAATAATAATGTAATGCTAATGTAATAATGTAATAGTAACAAACAACACTATACATGAAATATTCCAAAATAAAGTGAAGTTTGTTCTAAAGTTCTCTTCTGCCCTTTATTACCATATTATCAAATTTATTGACCCTTAATTAAGGAGTTATACAGTTGTTTTACTAATACTATAGTAAAACTGGTCTTAGTTTGGAACCCACAGGGAAAAATACAAAGAGGAATACCAACAAATACAGCAAGTAATAGCTGGGAATAAATATTATGGTGACTGTGATGACATGTAAAGACTTAAAAATGAATACACATAATAGAAAAAATGATCAATAAATGTCGAAGATCTTTATCACAGAACGAGCTGAAAGAGTTATTATTATTTATGACTTTAATCAATGATCGAGATCGTAACAACTCACATAATTAGTATTTTGTTTTAGTGTACTCGATTGTGGTAGTGACAACCCTGCTAGAGTTGTAGTTGCAACTCTAGTTTAACGGTACTTACGTTCCTGATCAAGCGATAGTTACGCCACTGAAATAGCGGTAGTTACGCCACTGAATGAGCGGCAGTTACGTTCTCGAGCAAGCGGTAGTTACGTCCTCGAGCAAGTGGTAGTTACGCCACTGAACGAGCGGTAGTTACGCCCTGAACGTGGCCATCGTAAATAATTATTTACGATGGCACGCCTGAACGAGCGGTAGTTAAGTCCCTGATCAAGCGGTAATTACGCCCCTGATCCAGTGGTAGTTACGCCCATGATCAAGTGGTAGTTACGCCCTGATCAAGCGTTAATTACGCCCCTGATCAAGCGTTAGTTACGTCCATGATCAAGCGGTAGTTACGTGCATTGTTGTGCGGTAGTTACGCCCCTGATCTATTCGTAATTGCGCCACTGATATCAATGAATGTCTGTAGAAATAAGATCACATTTTCCCTACATTTCAATTGATATCTTCGGAAACTTGTTAATGTCATGATCATAAGCCGACCATACGATACAGAATATCAAACAATTATAAAAAGGGGAACATGGTCTAAACACATATCTTAAGTATATATATATACATTATATATATCTCATCATCATCACTATCATCAGGTGCCATGCCGGCTATCGTAGGTGATCATGTATCTCCAGAATCTCTGTCGTTGGTGTTTGCTATCAACTCAGATGTTGACGCTCTACCATGCCATGAAGTCAGGCTATCCAAAATTTATCTCTCTGTTTTCCTCTCTCTCATCTACCCTCGATTTTGCCGGTTGTCACAATGTGTTCTAAACCTCCCCTCCTCATCACATGCCTGAAAAATGATGACTGTCTGTTTCTTATATTGATGATAAGCTTTCTCTGTGTCTCTCATTCAACACCTCAACATTAGTCATTTAGCAGTCCATGGGATTCTCATCATTCTTCTACATCTACATCTCGACTACATCTCTGTGGCCTTAGAGATTTTCGATTTGCTGCTGTCCTGAGTGTGAGGGTGTTACAGACCAGAGCCAGAGAGAGAGAGAGAGAGAGATAGAGATAGATAGAGAGAGAAAGAGAGAGATTCCATGGGTCAGAAATGATAATCATCATCAAATAGCTTGTCCTGAGCAGAACTTTGCCACCCCAAGGGATAATAGAACCTAATATTTGTTTGATACAACAGAAGAACACCAATGTTTACAATATTTGGTCCAACAGAAGAACACCAATGTTTACAATGTGTGGTCCAACAGAAGAACACCAATGTTTACAATGTGTTGTCCAACAGAAGAACACCAATGTTTACAATGTGTGGTCCAACAGAAGAACACCAATGTTTACAAGTGTGTCAACAGAAGAACACAATTTTACAATTGTGGTCAACAGAAGAACCCAATGTACAATGTGTTGTCCAACAGAAGAACACCAATGTTTACAATGTGTGGTCCAACAGAAGAACACCAATGTTTACAATGTGTGGTCCAACAGAAGAACACAACTGTTTACAATGTGTTGTCCAACAGAAGAACACAACTGTTTACAATGTGTGGTCCAACAGAAGAACACTGATGCTTATATAGGTTATATTTAAAAGAAATTCTTTATTGCCGAAACTCGCATAAATATATGTATTTAAAAACCGCATTAAATATGTAACTATTAATATACAATATCATATTGGCTAGAAAAAAATACCGTGCCACACTTAACACTGAAACCAGTCTACTTCCTGGAACCGAATATTTATTCATACAAGTGACGTCAAAGCCTTGTGAACTTAAACATCAGAATACAATATGGCCGACAACCATATTGTGAAACTGTTTATACGGGGATTGGGGATGACGTGAGGAAAATGCCACTGGGACTGAACGAAGAGCAAATGAGGTTGGTCTGTGTTATGTCCTGTACGTAGAACTAATCCATTTTGTGGATAAAATAGTCTCTGCCTGGAACATACTTTTAAAAAAATTCCTGTCTGTACAAGAAAGTGGTTGTATAAGGAATATGAAGTTAATTGGTTTATTATTTGCGAGCAACTACCGAATTCGAATCTAATTAGAGTGTGACAGTATTGATTAAATGAGTCTAATTAGAGTGTGACAGTATTGATTAAATGAGTCTAATTAGAGTGTGACAGTATGGATTAAATGAGTCTAATTAGAGTGTGACAGTATGGGTTAAATGAGTATAATTAGAGTGTGACAGTATGGATTAAATGAGTCTAATTAGAGTGTGAGTAGTTGGATTAAATGAGTCTAATTAGAGTGTGACAGTATGGATTAAATGAGTCTAATTAGAGTGTGACAGTATTGATTAAATGAGTCTAATTAGAGTGTGACAGTATTGATTAAATGAGTCTAATTAGAGTGTGACAGTATTGATTAAATGAGTCTAATTAGAGTGTGACAGTATTGATTAAATGAGTCTAATTAGAGTGTGACAGTATTGATTAAATGAGTCTAATTAGAGTGTGACAGTATGGATTAAATGAGTCTAATTAGAGTGTGACAGTATTGATTAAATGAGTCTAATTAGAGTGTGACAGTATGGATTAAATGAGTCTAATTAGAGTGTGACAGTATTGATTAAATGAGTCTAATTAGAGTGTGACAGTATTGATTAAATGAGTCTAATTAGAGTGTGACAGTATGGATTAAATGAGTCTAATTAGAGTGTGACAGTATTGATTAAATGAGTCTAATTAGAGTGTGACAGTATTGATTAAATGAGTCTAATTAGAGTGTGACAGTATGGATTAAATGAGTCTAATTAGAGTGTGACAGTATTGATTAAATGAGTCTAATTAGAGTGTGACAGTATTGATTAAATGAGTCTAATTAGAGTGTGACAGTATTGATTAAATGAGTCTAATTAGAGTGTGACAGTATTGATTAAATGAGTCTAATTAGAGTGTGACAGTATGGATTAAATGAGTCTAATTAGAGTGTGACAGTATGGATTAAATGAGTCTAATTAGAGTGTGACAGTATTGATTAAATGATTGATGGATTGATTGATATGACCATCATCATTGCTCTTCGGTGAATATCCATGTATGCTCCGATATCTTTCTTGCTGAGGAACATTTAATTGACAGGGCACGAGCTCCGTAGCACCGGTGAAGGTCCCGATGTAATTTTGAAAATGATTAAAAAATGGGTGTTGAAATTTAATTAAATTTTTGTTGGTAACGAATTTTGCCCAGAGAGTGGCTGTGCAGCCTGTTATAGATTTTCAACTGCCAGAAGTTCTTTTTTGTGCTCAACTTGAACACGGACACGGAAAGGATGACCAAGGAGAAGATGGGTGCAAAATGTTATAGAGCTGAATACGGAAGCAACAGGCGTCGGATACCTCATGCTGTACAGGCAGGGTTTTAGAACTGCTGTTATGGGAACTAAGCTTCCTCAAAGGCAACTAGAAGATGATGATAATTTTGAAAATGGCTATATAACCGGCATTGAAAAAACCCCCACTAAAGAACCCGTTAAAAATATCTTGGGGCATTGCTGACAAATGACGGGAATGCTATCAAAGAAATGAATAGAAGGATGAGTATTGCTTTGCAAACACTTAAAGAACTAACTAACCGATGGAAGAGAACTGACATAAGAACATAAATGAGGTGTTTAAGATTCTACCTTTTTACCTTGGCGACATATGGTTGCGAGATATGGAACATTGATAAAGTGGCGGTGAAGATAATTAAGGCCGTTGAATGCAAATGCCACAGAAGAGTACCTAGAACATCATAGACAGAGAAAAGAACAAATGCTTCTGTTCTGCAACAGCTTGTTAAAGAGAGTTGACTATTAAAGAACATACAATCAAAGAAAATTAAATATTTCGGACACATCTAACGACACGAGTGCCTAGAGAAGATACTTTTGGAGGAATGATGCCTGGAAGAAGAATGAGAGGAAGACCTAGAAGATTATGGGTGCAAGATGTCATTGATGTCGGTCATCTTGCACAGAACAGATAATTTTTCAGGATTGTTGTAGTTGGGAGCCAAGTTCCGGAAAGACAAGATGATGAAAGAACCCGTTTTTATGAAATGAAAATCGTGGCATATCCTTTACAGGACGTAGCCATCAACCACAGTAAACGAGTCGTCGATTTTTCTAGCACCACTTATACGTTCAGTAGTTTGCCATTGCTTTCTGAACAATAAGGTCTATTTTTACCTTTTGTAAAAATCCGACATAAACGAATTTGCTTCCAAACTTACCCACCGTGGGGCTTGAACCAGGGACGCTTGTGTTTGTGATCGAGCTCACTACCGCTTGAGCTACAGACGCTCATTATACTGTGATTAATGTAGAAGTATACGGTGTCAGGTCTGTATTTTGTTTCGACCACTGACACACGATATGGGATGTGGTCAACATCAAGCCGGCAGACTTTACTTCCCAGATATAAACAATATAATAAGCAAAAGTAAGTAAGGCAACCATTTTTCATACCTTGAAATATATTGAGTTACACAGTATAGTCTGCTCGTATTTTTCATACCTTGAAATATATTGAGTTACACAGTATAGTCTGATCGTATTTTTCATACCTTGAAATATATTGAGTTACACAGTATCGTCTGATCGTATTTTTCATACCTTGAAATATATTGAGTTACACAGTATAGTCTGCTCGTATTTTTCATACCTTGAAATATATTGAGTTACACAGTATAGTCTGATCGTATTTTCATACTGAAATATATTGAGTTACACAGTATCGTCTGATCGTATTTTTCATACCTTGAAATATATTGAGTTACACAGTATCGTCTGCTCGTATTTTTCATACCTTGAAATATATTGAGTTACACAGTATCGTCTGATCGTATTTTTCATACATTGAAATATATTGAGTTACACAGTACAGTCTGCTTGTATTTTTCATACCTTGAAATATATTGAGTTACACAGTATAGTCTGCTTGTATTTTTCATACCTTGAAATATATTGAGTTACACAGTATAGTCTGATCGTATTTTTCATACATTGAAATATATTGAGTTACACAGTATAGTCTGATCGTATTTTTCATACCTTGAAATATATTGAGTTACACAGTATAGTCTGATCGTATTTTTCATACATTGAAATATATTGAGTTACACAGTATAGTCTGATCGTATTTTCATTGACACGATGAGTGATGTGCCAACATCACGTCTGTTACCGTTACTTCCAGTGCTTTTCCTGGTACGCAATTAAGCCTTGGTCGACTGGAGAGCAGTTTCTGTGGGAAAAATATTCGACACCCACTGTGCAATTGAACCCGGACCTCTAGTCTAAGAAGCGAAGTCACTAACAACTACGCAACTGCAGTTGTCAAACAATATAATGCATGTTTATAACACATTTTCCATGATTTACTCTTCTTTTTTCAAACGCTCCATATCAACCACGTGTAACCACTCTGTTTGATTTGTATGTAATCTGAGCATAAGAGCAATTGTACTCTGTGCCAGTTATGCGTCTACAAGTTCAGCATATCCGATTTCTGCTATGCTTTTTATTTACTAGCTTCCCTAGACCCCTACATCAGTCGTCTCTGTCTACGACACGCCTTGTAGGTCGCAGTGGTATTATTCTTTGCTTCCCTTGCGCGCCCCACCACCAGATGGGCGAGATCATGATACATTAAACACGACTACGGTCAGTGATTGAAAGTGACATGTCCCGGTTCAAAATGGCGTTGTGTATTTAACCGATATTCAAACACACAAAAAAACTACCTCCGATGCACTTTGTCATTTAGCAAATGTTAAAGGGTATGCATGCTAAGGGATTTGGTAGGTCGCTCGCTAATGACTCTACCAATTTTCTCTTCCTGTTTACAGTTCTCTAACTACGTCAATTTCTTCTTCCTCTTCTTCGTCAAACGCTCTATATCGACCACTTGTTGAACCACTCTTTATGATTTGTATGTGATCTGAGCCTAAGAACTATTGTACGTTGTACCAGTTATGCGCCTACAAATATGCCAGCACATCCGATTTCTGCGAGGCTTTTTATTTACTAGTGTGGCTTTCCTAGGCCCTACCTCAATCGTTCTTTGAAGGTAGCAGTGTTACTATTCCTAGCTCCCCTTGCGAGTCCTAGCAACACACGAGCAAGTGTCTAACTACGACAATTACACTAGCCAGTTTTCATGATTTCCACTCGAGAAAGTAATAGTGTGCATGTTATACATTAGCTTCTCGCTGTGTTTTATCGCTGGAATAATTCAGGAAATAAATGGAATGGCAGCGATTCCTGATCGCAGATTGTGGCTGTAAAGTGCCTAGTCCTATCAAGATTGAAGATAAACTTGGGGACCTGTGTAAAAAAGAACACATAATAGCTTGAAAATCGATAATTAACTCAAGAAAAATGACTGCACGTATTTAAAAACAAAGTACTTCGTCAACATTATTGTTTATTACCTGTTCTAAGTCCTTTTCATTGGTAGATGATGTTTCGTAGCTAGTGGCTGTTTTGTAGCTAGGTGCTGTTTCGTAGCTAGTGGCTGTTTTGTAGCTAGATGCTGTTTCGTAGCTATGTGCTGTTTTGTAGCTATGTGGTGTCTCGTAGTAGGATGTCTGCGTAATTAGGTGGTGTCTCGTAGCTAGTGATGTCTGTAACTAGTGCTGTTCGTAGCTAGGTGATGTCTGGTAACTAGGTGGTGTCTCGTAGCTAGGTGATATCTGATACTAGGTGGTGTCTCGTAGCTAGGTGATATCTGTAACTAGGTGGTGTCTCGTAGCTAGATGATGTCTGTAACTAGGTGGTGTCTCTAGCTAGGTGGTGTCCTGGCTAGGTGCTTGGACTAAGTGTGCCTGTGACTAGTGCTGTCTTGGGACTAAGTGCTGTCTTAGGACTAAGTGCTGTCTTAGGACTAAGTGCTGCTGTGACTAAGTGCTGTTCAATGCTGTTCACAAATTTTTACCTGTATAACTTCTATTAGTTAATGCACAATGCGCCATGATATCCACAAGAAATCTGGTCTGGAATTGAAAACACAGTGTGTCGAAGCAAGAAGGCGAAACTTATAATATGGCAATAACAACTGTCTGATTAATATACTCTACAGTGAAGTGGATGTATATATACTCAAATACATGATATGCTCCCGTTGAAACATTGTATAAACTTACATGAATAAAAAGACATTGTGACCGCTCCAGTTAAAACTACACGATTACACTTTAGGTAGTACTAGCCTCGTCTGTACGTCGTCTGCAAGAGCAATACACACGCAAAACTAGAGATCACATTTTGCGCACCTCGATTGAGAAAATGCGCTCTTACGCGATAAGAACAATATGCACTCTTTCACAAATCTAATCCAATCTTTAAACCGTACAAAAATGTGTGTACAACATTTGTGAACAAATTCATCTTGTAATTCTGAAAATAATTTTCGCGAAAACCGTTCAGAGATTAGTGTTTGCGATACTGGCGAGTAGTCGGTTGCTTATATTTAATCTCAGGTTGGCTCGTTCGTTGCGTGGTGGATTCGATGTTTCGTTCTTCTGTACTTCTATTCGATATTTAAGCATCGATACTTGGAAGATGGAGTCTGTGATTTAATTAAAGTGGAACTAATGGTGTTCGTAGAAGGAGATGCAGAAGAAGAAAAAGCCAAGAAAATATGTGCATTGGTTGGGGTATTAGTTGTAATAGCTGTAACATCAGTCACATCAGTCACAGTAGTGAAGTCTCTGTGGCGTAGCTGTTAGCTTCTCGTCTCTTGCTCCAAAGGTACTCGGTTTGTTCCCTCGTGGAGCCATCGGAATATTTTTTCAGAGATCCCTGAGCGTAGTGTAGGTGAGATCGAGTTACTAGTCCTATCGGAGACGGACGATAAAACGTAGGTCCCGTGTTCAAGTTGAGCACTTAAAAGAACCCTTGGCAGTTCAGAATCGAGAAGAGCAAACTTGAAAGCCGCTCGCGGGGCAAAATTAATTAGACTGATTACATAATCAAATTCCGACAAAATATTCGCACCATCTTCTAATTTACATCGGAGACTATCGCCGGTGCTAAGGAGTTCGTGCACTGTCGTCGAGATCTTCCTGTGTAAGAAAGAATCGACTCACACATGGTCACTCACCGAAATGCAATGTGATGTTATGTTATGTTATGTTATGCGATCGACTTCATGGCACATTGGGCATTCCCATTCGTGCAGCAGCCATCCCAAATTCCATTTGCTCACAGTACCCATGAGAAGTTGATTACTATATCTTCTCTCTCTAACCACGAAGACAACACTGTCTGGCATGTCCAAACTTAACGTCTAATTCTCGAACTCGTTCCAGTGTCTGAGACCCGCCCATGTCACACAATTGAGAGCGTACCTCATTAATGATATCGGTTCTGTCCATACTTCTGCTCGCTTGAGTCAGGGCATTGTTTGCAAGAGAGTCAGCACGCTCGTTACCCCGCACTCCAACATGTCCAGGCGTGTACAGTCCATTCCCTTGGCTATAATACTATGAAGTATATTGGTGACAAACACGACGCACGTAAAAACAAAGTAATATAGGTTTACACAGTACAAAAACAAGATGCAGCGACGTTTCGACCAAAAGGCTTTATCAAGCACAGGATGCAAAAACAAGTGAAGAAATTCAGACTTCCTAAACACAAGACACAACTTATATAGACAGACAATAAATTCATAGCGAGCCTAAAATGAAAATATATGACTAGAAACGAAAAACGAAAGAAATGTGAAAAAGTATAAATAGAAAAAAAGAAGACAAAACAATAATAATCAAATATATACATAGAATATAGCATCATCATTATCATCATCAAATAGCTTGTTCTGAGTAGATCGTTGCCACTATAACAGTCCTTCAACATTTCTCTCCTTCTTATGCCAGATGCCCCCCACCTATCCCAAACCCCTTACAGCCGTCATGCTCAAATCATCAGTTACAGCCTGAATACATCTTCTCTGTGATCTTCTTCTTCTCCTCTTTGCCAGGATGCCTCCTCCATAATGATTTTCTCCAACCTTTCGTGTCTTTTTATATGCCCAACATACTTCACTTTTCTCATTCTTATTTGTAGCATCAGCCAGTTTTCTTTGTTTTTGAGTTATTTCTGGATATATCTATTTGTTCATATATGGTAGATTTCATTATTTGTATACCAGTTTTTCATTCTTATTTGTAGCATCAACCAGTTTTCTCATTCTTATTTGTAGCATCAGCCAGTTTTCTCATTCTTTTTGTAATGATTTCATCTTTGTAGCATCAGCCAGTTTTCTCATTCTTATTTGTAGCATCAGCAGTTTTCTCATTCTTATTTGTAGCATCAGCCAGTTTTCTCATTTCTTATTTGTAGCAGTCAATTGTGCCCAGTTTTCTCATTCTTATTTGTAGCATCAGCTTCTTTTAGTTTTTTCCATTCTTATTTGTAGCATCAGCCAGTTTCTCATTCTATTATCAATTTTTCTTATTTGTAGCATCAGCCAGTTTTCTCATTCTTATTTGTAGCATCAGCAGTTTCTCATTCTTATTTGTGCATCAGCCAGTTTTCTTTTGGATTTTGTTTTGATTATTTCTGGATATATCTATTTGTTCATATAATTGTAGCAGTTTTCTCATTCTTATTTGTAGCATCAGCCAGTTTTCTCTGATATTAAGTTCTTTCTGGATATATCTATTTGTTCATATAATTGTAGCAGTTTTCATAATATCATATCTATTGTCTTTCCACAGGTGGATGATGGAATTAGTTGTCCACTCTTGCCCTTAATCGTAGGGTAGATGCTTTGATTTGCGTTACAGGACCAGATGAGTCGCCCATGTTTATTTGAAGTGGTCTTGATAGTGTCTCTCCATCTTTTTCTTGGTCTGTCCTTGGCTCTAGTACTATGAAGTATATTGGTGAATATAATGTTAGGCTCGTATTTGTCAATGACCTATATCACACGTTGGGTGATGTGATCAACATTATGCCACACTATTTATTTCATAGTGTGTTTCTGGCCCCAGTCGAAGCTGGATCGTTATGAGAATCCTTCTCTTTCCACCCGAGTGGTTACCGGGGCCCAAATTTGGTGTGTAAAGAATAGAGCCACTGTTACCTGCCACGCATGTCGTAAGAGGCGACTAAGGAGGTTTGGCTGAAATCGAATGCACATGTCCTAAACGTGTAGAAGTCTATGCGTTTAGTACCAAACCAATGTGCAACGTATACACGTTCTTGGCAAAGATCAAACATATCACAAAGAGTGATTAAAATTGGTTGTAAAGAACGAACGCAAAGAAGAAGAAGGAGAATCCTTCTGGTCGGACAAAGTTCCACACAGAAATCTTATACGAAGCTGGTATAACTACATACAGTTATACTCTTCCGGGGCTCCAGACCAACTTTGGGAAAAACACTTTTCGGTGTGCACACATGACACGGTTGGGTTACATGTTTCCTGATACTTTATTTCTGGGATCTAAGTTACATTTACACCAGAAGTCGGAGTAATGCTCACCTGAATGGCGAGGGGTACTGGTGATATGGATAGTAAACATTCACGTAGAAATTAGTCAGAAGTGTCATTAGACGCCATGACTACGCCTGAACACATAGTTAGCGAACAAAAAAAATACAATTAAAAGTCCTATTGCTATTTATTAAAACGAAATATGAGATGTTTGTGAACATAGGATCACATGAAGTGCTGACGTAGAACGCGAAGAATTAGTTGGTCGACAGTCACTGAGTACAGAACGTTGCTTGGAATAAATGTCAAACAAACAAATTTTCTGTCCCTTATGCGAGCTTGTTGCTTGTGTAGAAACAAGAGCTTGATTGTAGAAACATAATATTGTTGTAGATGTTGGAATATATTGATTGATACTCATTGGATTCTGTTGTTTATTTTCTTGTGTTCAACTAAACCCATATTTTTCTGTTTGCAGTTTCAGAAGTTAACAAGAACATGTTAAAAAAAAAACAGTGGTCAGTCGGAGACTGGTAGCTTCTGGTTACAATATCAGAAGTCAACTAGAATATGTTCAAAGATAACAATGGTCACTTGAACACTGGTGGCGTCTGGTTACAATTTCAGAAGCAAATAAAAACACGTTCAAAGAAAGCAATGGTCAGCTGGAGGCTGGTAGCTTCTGTTAGCAATGCAATCCAGAAGTATGCAAGAATACGTTTTAAAAAAAAAGCAGTAAATTATCAACAGGATCCAGACTAAAAGGACAGACAGTTTGTAAATCACATAAAAAACAATTCATAAAAAAAAAAAATCACAACAAATCTAAGACAAAACCTTATATTTTGGAACTATATTCTGTTTCTAGCCATGAGTCACAAAGTCACTGAATGACAAGAAGAAAATAAAACACAGCATTATAAGAAAAGATGAAAACTGTCCAATCTTAAGTAGTTGAATAAACACAGATATTCAGAAAATAATGTAACTGTCTGGGCTCAAATCCAAACCATAAGACGGCTCAATATTGTGATTACGATGACGCTATCTGTAGACTTAACAAATAGATCAGGAACTTGTGGGAGCTGATTTGTTCGCATGTCCGCTATGAACTCAAGTGTAGTCATGGCACATACAAATGTCACTCACTTCTTAATCATTTGTTCGTGAAGGCTTGCTTTCCTTAATACCAGTGTCCCTAGGCATTAAGACGAACTTTACTCCTACTTCAGAGGTACTTGCAATTTAGATTATCAAAGCAAGGATAGAAGTTTGCAGTAGTCCAGTGATATTCATAATTTAAATCCCCAAGTAAAGGATCACGTTTTCCTGTAGTACAACCTTGTGCATAGCAGTATATTTTTTGACCCAAGTTTGCCTCGAACCGCGAAATAATTTCCACGGCCCGGGATCACTAGCGTAATGTGTTATCAACCTCTCTATCAATGACTCCACTTGTGATAGTTATTGGTTACTAAACTGACGTTATTGCACTCCGGGCAGACCCATGGTGCTCAGTCTCCCCCAACAGATATCGAAGAGTGTGTATACTGATGGTTCTCGTGGCTCGCTGATTAAACACACCTCTCACTCTGCCCTCAGGCATCCAGTTCTACTTGTAAAACGACGGGTAACTCCAAACTACCTAAATCGCTTGATCGATTCAACATCTATTTTAGTGTCCTCATCCAACAGTCAGTCGCTAAGAGACCAAAGAACATCCCCATTACCCATTATCCCCATTATCCATCTTCAACTCCTCAACAATCTCTACAGGAAGATCACCCTCGATAGACGATGATACAACTAACAGTTGATAGTCAGCCTTCATGTTGCCTCAATCTCTACAGGAAGATCACTTGCGTTAGACGAGGATACAACTAACAGTTGATATAGTTGTTCTCATCTGTGTCTAGTTATTTTAAGTAATTTTATTTTTACTGAACCAGAAGCACTTGAGCTTTCAGCTCTTCGGCTCGGTGCCATGAACATGGTAACCCTTCGGTTTGGTGCTACGAACACCGTAAATCTGGAGAACCTGTGGCTTTTCTGCCTGCCTGCGGAATTGAACCTCAGATTATCAGCCATGCCATACAGTTTGTCTTGGACGCTGGTGTAAGTGGACCACTTCTTTCTTATCAGGTCTGCATACTGGCGGCAGTTCTGTAGGATATGTTCTGTTGTCATACTTGCCAAGCCACATGGGCATAGGTCGTTGGTGCCTATTTTGAATTTAGTGTACAGGTGGTGTCTCATTCTGTTGTGAGCCGTCTGGAGGCGAAGAATGACTGTCTGGTCCCTTCTGGACAGTTGGTAATATCCATCGTTCTTGTTATGTTTTGGGTGTTCTTTATCTCATTTTGCTTTGTAGTGCCCTTTGGCGATGGTTTTTGCTTCTTCTTAGCAAACCAGGCTGTTATCTTGGGGCATTTCTACTCCCTCTTTAGCCAGTCTGCTAGCATCTCAATTTCCCTCGATCTTTTCTTTTATGTGTTTTTCTGCGATGAGCCTTCTCTCCAGGTCTGTCTGTGTTCCTTTCTTGCCAATGCCACTTATTTATTCTGAGAGCTCTGGGAGACTGCATGCCCAGGGAGGGGAGATGCTGGCTGGTTGTATGTGTCTTGGTTGAGCCAGTGCCTATATTGGGTCTTTGTGAGCAAGTGCCTTGGAGTTTGCCACGAAGTTACTTCATTTTAATCTGCCCCTACCGTAGATGGTCGATATGGAGCAATCGAAGAAGAAGGAGACGACGTTTCCTGAGTCTCCGTTCGATAAATGTTTATTTCATATTTAGAAGAGCTACAGACCGAATAGATTAGAAAGCGGCTCCCATTCCGTGGACCCATGTTCAATTCACGGTAAGGCCAGGTATTTTTTTGTTGTGGGCATAAATGAAAAATCCTAACCTGAACAGCTTCGCGGCGCCTGCACTAGCCATGCGGTCATTACATTCCTTAGGCTCTCGCCCCACCTGTTCTACACCGCTTAAAAAAGCGATAGACCTACTACAGACAATAAAGACAGTTTTTTCTAAGTTACTCCGTCAGCTTTAACGCTAATCATAATTTTAACTGGCAAATGTATTTCTGTAAAACAGAGTTTTTGTTCTTTTGTTACATTACTATCGAGACCACTGTCTTTCAATTTTGAAAATATCGTTTTATTTTGAAACATTCTGCTGCTCCTGACCCCATCTCTTGCTTCTTTACTGAAGCACCTGCCGGCTTCATTTCTAAACTCATACCTTCAGACAAATATCTGAGCTGATTCTTTGAGAGACCTGCCAGCACGGAATTTTAACTTCAAGCAGTTTTGTGTACAGTTTCGAATAGAAACAGTGTTTTTTTTTTTATCTTTCAGTGATCTTAATTCTTCGAACCCTCCGTATCGACCACTTATTAAACCCCTCTTTGTGATTTGTATGTAATCCCAGCCTAAGAGCGATTATATGTTGTGCCAGTTATACGCCTACAAGTAGGATAGCACGTCTGATTTCTGCAATGCTTTTTTATTTACTAGGGTAGCTTTTCTAGTTACTACATTAGTCGCATCTTACGACATGCCTTGTGGATCTCAGTGGTACTATTCTTTGCTCCCCTTGAGAGCCCCGGCATCAGATGGATGATTTTAACTTCAAGGATTATCGTTTACAGTTTGAGTTCAGAGATAGGAACAGTGTAGTCTTTATCTGTCAGTGATCACTTCAAGGATTATCGTTTACAGTTTGAGTTCAGAGATAGGAACAGAGTAGTCTTTATCTGTCAGTGATCACTTCAAGGATTATCGTTTACAGTTTCAGTTCAGAGATAGGAACAGTGTAGTCTGTATCTGTCAGTGATTTTAATTCTTAAAATTATAACGACAGAGATGAGGTGTCTTAGAAGAGCTGCAGGTGTGAAAATAAGAGACAAAATTAGAAATGAAGAAATCAGAAGGAGACTGGATGTGAAACCAGTTATGCAATTCATAAAAGAACAACAGATTAAATGGTTTGGACACCTGACCAGAATGCCCTGGTACCGCTTACACAGAGAGCCACACAGAAAAAGTATAATGAGTACAAGGCAAGAGGAAAACCACGCGAAAGATGGAGCGACGGCATCAAGAACAGCCTTACGAACATGAACATCAGCTTAAAAAAGCACACACAAGATCACTACGTTTCACCTCCAACACTGCTATAAAGAAGTAAATGGTGGAAGAGAAGAAGAAGAAGCTTAATTCTTCTAAAACAATGATATTATAACTTAACCTGTCATAGCTGCAAAATTTATGAAACATTTGTTAATTAGTATCATGTGGCATTTAAAAATATGCCTAGACGAGAACAGAACTACATTTAAAATTCAGAATGTGAGGATCAGTTTATTTTTCGTTTAATATGAAGGAAAATCCGTGTTTTTATTGTGTAATTGTACACTATCCATTAGTTTATAAAAAAAAGGTAATATAGAACGAAATATCTTTACTAATCCTAACAGCGTTGATTGAGATTATCATGTGAATTCTGAACCCAAAAAAAGATACAAATTGAGGGATCTTAAATTTAAATGAACATTGCGATAGTGGGTGTATGCACACAAAGACTGTTAAGGAAGCAATCAAGTAACGTGACAATAGTTTTAAACAAAATATGTCATGTATAACCGGCAAGATAGAAACATTTCATCATCATCATTAAAATAGCTTGTCTTGTGCAGAACTTTGCCATCCCAACAGTCCTCCAGAACTTCTTCTCTCATAGGCCAGATGTCCTGCCCCTGCAGCCGTCATGTTCAGACCATCAGTTACATCCTGAATCCATCTTCTCCGTGGTCTTCCTCTTCTTCTCTTTTTGCCGGTATTCCTCCTTCCATGATGGTCTTCTCCAGCCCTTCATGTTTTTTATATATCCAAAATATCTCAATTTTGTCTTTCGTATTTGTAGCATCAGCCAGTTTTCTTTGATTTTGAGTTCTTTCTGGATAGATCTATTTGTTCTCTTCTCTGTCCAAGATATACGGATGACTCTTCTATAACACTTATATTCGAAAGCACATATATGTTTTTCTATTGCTTTATTAAATGTACATGCTTCACACCCATACGTTGCCACTGGAATATGCATGATCTTAATATTCTGATCATTGTTTTCTTATCTGTTCCGTTCCATACTGTTTTTAGTTGTTTAATTTTTTGTAAAGCCATGTTTGTTCTTCTTTTAATTTCCTTCATCCCATTTCCATCTGTTGTTAGTGGTAAACCGAGATATTTAAAACTGTTCCAATTTCAGGGAGAGGATAAAGGAGTAATTATCATTGTAGTTGAACTCTGTTCAATGATCATAAAGATAAATCTCAACTTTTGTCTTTCATGAATAGTTTCCATTTGTCTCTTCAAACTGTAGCTATATATATATATATATATATAGTCACACCGTTATTACATCTATTAAGAAAAACTGCGAACAAAATAACCTGTCACTGCTAAACGTGGAGGTGGAGGCTCTCTTGAATGACGTCATCAATGATACAGATGTAGTTATTTACACCGATTGTTCAGTCATTCGTCAACAACGATGTGCGTGGGATTTTTCAGCACGCTCAGGAGGAAACATAATAAGAGAGACCAGTGGGGCCTACGCAACAACCACGAGCAGCTTAACAATGGAGGTTCAGGCGGTTACGGAGGCGGTGAACTGGTTGGCATCTCACAACTACTCTCGTGTTTTCATACTCAGTGACTCCATGAGCATGATTCGTAAAGTCGAATCAGGTATGGTGAGACGCAACTGGGTGGAGGTACTGGTACAGACAGTGATCAGAGAAATCACCCTCATTTTTGTCCCTGGGCACGCAGGAGTTAGAGGTAATGAACGAGCTGATAGATTGGCTGGCTTAGCTACAATACCAGAGGGAGCTGCCATGGATCGAAGTGACATTCTTCACGCATTGAGTCTTTCCGAACATATGGACATGTCCGGAGTGCTATGATGATGGTCCTCATATAACCGATAACTGATATATATATATATATATATATATGTATATATGTATTCCCCTCGTATCGTAATGTGTTACATAGGGCATGTAAGTAATTTCTCCATACCACTCTGTCCTGGGCAACTCGCTCATTCTCTTTCTTGAAATTGAGTCCGATAGTTGTTGTCTCCCTCAGCAAAGTTCATTTCAGGGTTTCCCTAAGGCGTCTTCTCTTTCTTGAACCCTTTGTCTCCCACTTTAATGCCTGCTTTGGTATTCTTTGATCATTTCTTCTCAAGGTATGTCCAACATATCTCCATCTTATCCTTCTTATAACAGTTGTTACTAATGGTTGACCAGACATTTCTATGATTTCATCTCTTCTCGTGAATTCATCCCATTTTATGTTAATTATTTTTCGCAGACATCTATTTTCAAATGCGCTTAAATTACTTTCAATATCTTTAGTTATTTTCCAACTCTCGCTGGAATATGTTCAGATTGATATAACATTGGAGTTGAAAATTCTTAATTACATTTAAAACTGAATAACTTGCAGTTTCATATTTTATTTAGACATTTAAAAGCTGATGCTGATTTGACAATTCGTATCATAATTTCTTTTTGTTGAACATTTCCAGTTCAAACTGTAGCTAGAAGGGTTGGGAAGATTTCTAATATATTGCAATCTCATGTGAGAATGTTTTCCTTTCAGTTGGATGAAAACACAGACATTTTGAATACTGCGCAGTTGTGTGTATTTATTATACCATTCTTTTATATTTTACAGTAAAAGAGGAGTTTGTTAAACTATTTCCTTTAAACACCATACTAGAGGGCAAGACATTTAAACACAAAACCGTGCTTGAATTACATAGATAAACAAAGGATGAAGTGGTATGGCCACTTAATAAGAATGCATCCAAACTCCAAAGTATACAGAGTCTTCTACAACAGAACATCGGTAAAGAAGGCAAGAGGAAGACCACGGAAAAGATGGTTAGATGGCGTAGCAGAATCCTGTGAAAGAGCAAAGATAACAATCACACAAGCCACCAGAGCAGCACAAGACAAAACAGAAAACCACTACACTGGGCAACAACCCGGTAGCAGTATGACGACAAAAGAAGAAGAAAGAAGACTAGAGGGCAAGACATTTAAACACCATACTAGAGGGCAAGACATTTACAACTTTTTTCTACAATTTTTAGTATAGTTTAGTCATCGGAACATCATCACTGCACATCGAACCAATTAGTCCATAAGTGCTCCGATTTCCTTCTCAGTAAGTCTCTCAAGTTCCGGTTCCGGTTTCAAGATGGAAGGTGTTGTTTTCTTCCTACTTGCTATGGTCGGTTGATCTGAGGCCTAATAATCCTCAATCGTAAAAACCCCAGTATTTCTGAAACAGAGGATTTATCTAAATGTGTATCGTTCTATTAATGTGTAATGGCTACCCGTTCTAGTTTATTAAATAGTAAGCAGTGTTCTAAATTCGGCTATTGGAATGTAAGGACTATGTTTCAAGCGGGAAAAACCGCTGAAGTGTGTAAAGAAATGAAAAATTATAACCTGGACATCTTGGGTGTCAGTGAGTGCAGATGGCTGGATTCAGGTAAAAAATTATATGTCTAGCGAAAATGTGTTTATTATTCATTCCGGGAGAGCTGATAATATTCATAAAGAAGGAGTTGGAATCATCATGACATATAAAGCTGCATCATCTCTTATTAGCTGGGAGCCAATCAACGAAAGAATTATAACAGCCCGACTACAAACTAAACACTTTAAACTTACAATTATACAATGTTACGCTCCAACGAACGACAGCACAGATGACCAGAAGGACAGTTTTTACGCTTCACTGCTAGACGTTCTAAACAAAACACCTAGGCACGATTTCATTGTGACTATGGGCGACTTTAATGCTAAAATCGGCAATGACAACAAAGGCATAGAAAGGTTTATCGGCAAACATGGAATGGGCACCATGAATCAAAATGGTGAAAGACTGCTGGAATTATGCGAACTGACTAATATGACTATAGCTAGTACATTTTTCCCACACAAAGACATCCATAAAACAACTTGGAATTCTCCTGACCAACATACAAAAACCAGATTGATCACTTCTGTATAAACGCGAAATTTCGTACGTCCGTCTTAGATGTAAGAGCCTACAGAGGGGCAGATATTGGCAGCGACCACAACTTATGCATTGCTCCGTCTTAGATGTAAGAGCTTACAGAGGGGCAGATATTGGCAGCGACCACAACTTATGCATTGCTCCGTCTTAGATGTAAGAGCTACAGAGGGCAGATATTGGCAGCGACCACAACTTATGCATTGCTAAAATAAGAACTAAATTGAAAGTACTATACAAACCGCAAAAACCAAAAAAAAAACCGCAAGAAAATAGATTCTAAACGCCTACTGTTACCAAACATTCAAAGTTCCTACAATGTCGATATTCATAATAGATTCACCAACTTACATAACGTCACTACAACAGGACACACCGAGAAGAACATAGAAAATCATTGGAACTTTTTAAGAACACTATTAAATCTGCAGCAGCAGAAACAGCAGGATATATATAAAAAAAGGAAAGAAAGAATTGGTTAAGTGAAGAAACATGGCAAAAATCCAAGAAAGAAAAGAAGTTAAACTAAGAATGCTATCGACTCAAAACGAACCAACAGTTCTTGAATATAGACAACTGGACAAAGATATTAAAGCAAATGTTCGCAAAGATAAACGTGATTACATCCAGAAGTTATCTCTAGAGGCAGAAACAGCATCCAAAACAGGGAACAGTAAAACACTCTTTCATATTATGAAACAGCTAACGAATCATCCGCCGACGGCAAGCTGTCCCGTGAAAGGGAAAAACAACGAATTCATACCATCACAACAAGCACAATCGAAATGATGGGCTGAACATTTTAAAGAGGTATTAAATAGACCCAACCCAGTGATAACACCAGTTTTTGAAACATAAATACAAATGCCATCATTAAATGCACCCATTGACGACTTCTCAATGGAAGAAATTAAACAAGCCATCAGGAAACTGAAAAACAATAAAGCCAGCGGTAGCGACGATATTTCAGGAGAGATGCTAAAAGCAACTGACGAGGAATCAATGGGATTCCTACGTACCTTAATGAACGATGTTTGGCAGAATGAGACCCCTCCAAAAGATTGGAAAGACAGAGTGATATTCAAGCTCCAAAAAGGCGATTTGTCAAATTGCAACAACTGGCGCGGAATAACTCTGCTATCAACACCTGGCAAGCTATTCTGCAGTATTTTGATGGAGAGGCTGAAAAAGCCGTCGACGCAAGGCTAAGAGAAGAACAAGCTGGCTTTCGTCCACATCGTTCTTGTACCGATCATATCTTCACGCTGAGATCCATTATAGAAGAATCAATTGAATTTCAGTCACCACTAGTGATACATTTTATAGACTTTCAGAAAGCGTTTGATAGTCTCCATCGTTCTACTCTCTGGGAGATTCTTAAGACCTATGACTTCCAGGAAAAGTACATCAATATTATAAAAGCCTTCTATTCTGAAGCATCCTGCTGTGTAAGAACAGATGCAGGAAACTCAGACTGGTTCACAGTCAATTCGGGTGTGAAGCGGGCTGTGTTATGTCACCTATGCTTTTGGGATAGCTATAGACTGGATCATGCGCAAATGCACCCAAGATGATCAACTAGGCATCAAATGGCTTAATAACAGCAGACTATTTGATCTTGACTTTGCCAATGACGTGGCCATATTGAATTCAACTACACAAGCAACCCACAAACTAACGAGCAATCTTTGCACACTTGCAGAACAGGTTGGTCTCCAGATCAATTCTGCCAAGACCAAAATTATGGACCTCACAAACTCGACAGACAACATCGTAATAAATGGCCAAACACTGGAGAAAGTTGAACATTTTACATATTTGGGTAGTAAAGTGTCAAACAACGGAGACACGATGAAAGAAATAAACTCTCGTATTGCTATAGCAGCTAGTGCCTTCACTAAATTAACGAATATCTGGCAATCTCAAGACTTTAGTATATGCACAAAAGTTAAATTATTTAGGTCATGTGTGATTCCTGTACTGACCTACGGTTGTGAAAGTGGGAAATCAACAAAGAAAATTGATAAGAAACTGGACAGCTTTGAGAATAAATGTCTACGAAAATTATTAAAAGTCAAATGGAGTGATTTTGTTTCTAACAACACAGTGAGAGATAGAACACACCAACAACCCATATCAAATATTATAAGGAAACGAAGGTGGAAATATTTAGGTCATGTTCTTAGAGCAGACGAAAAGAGACTAAATCGACAAGTCCTTATGTGGTCACCAGTTGGGAAAAGAAAACGTGGAAGACCAAAGACCACTCTTCGAAGAACCATCCAACAAGCAAGTAAACTATTGGGATGTAAAACCATACAAGATCTGCAACTGCTAGCAAAGAACCATATCACATGGAGATCTAAAACCTCTGCCCTATGTGCCGCCTTTGGCACGAAAGGAACAAACTAACTAACTAACTAAGTCTCTCAGCGTGTAGCACATAACGACACTGTTCTTTGTTGGTTTACTATTCTTTTTTTTTGCTACCAATAAAGTGCTCTTGTCTAGTTACACTACAGTTGACTTGGAATTCTTGCAGTTTGGTTAGTGTTGTAGCCTCATCACTATAACTTGAATCATTTACACTTACTCTCTCCCTTAGGGAATTTAGAATATAAGCAAAAAACCTGCAGCCTTGCAGGTCGGTTGGGGACAGCCAAAAGCTGACGGAGAGAGAACCCAGTAAACGCTGGCTAAAACCGAACACATCGCCGAAGGATAAGCACCAGAGCTCCTAATGGCGCTGAAGATGTGATGAAACCCACTCATGCTAAGGCTGCATGAATCAGATTTCCATATGAATGAGATTTATTCATGTGTGTTTATTTATTTATAAATGAGTCTAAGGGTGATCGAGAGAGAGAGAGAGAGAGAGAGAGAGAGAGAGAGAGAGAGAGAGAGAGAGAAAGAGAGCGAGAGAGAAAGAAAGAGAGAGAGAAAGAAAGAGAGAGAGAAAGAGAGAGAGAAAGAAAGAGAGATAGAGAGAGAGAGAGAGAGAAAGAGAGAGAGAGAAAGAGAGGAAGAGAGTGAAAGAGTATAAGCATGAACTCAAGACTATCTCACCTTCTTACAACATTCAACCTCAAGTCTATCGCAGTCCATTTTCCTTACACTTCTACCTAATATATATATATCTTTACACACAACACTAAGCATATCACTACACGTTTAGAGTTATTGAAGTCTTCTGGGTCTGCAAGAAAACCCGGTACTCTGCCCCGCTCAAAAATAGAAAAACGTGAAAACTCATAATTCCTGGGGTTTCGGCAACATCAACAACAGCTCTAAACAACAACTCTAAACAATAACTCTAAACAACAACTCTAAACAACAACTTTTAACAACTCTAAACAACAACTTTTAACAATAACTCTAAACAACAACTCTAAACAACAACTTTTAACAATAACTCTAAACAACAACTCTAAACAACAACTTTTAACAACTCTAAACAATAAATCTAAACAATAAATCTAAAAAACAACTCTAAACAACAACTCTAAACAATAACTCTAAACAACAACTCTAAACAACAACTTTTAACAACTCTAAACAACAACTTTTAACAATAACTCTAAACAACAACTCTAAGCAACAACTTTTAACAATAACTCTAAACAACATCTCTAAACAACACCTCTAAACAACAACTCTAAACAACAACTCTAAACAACAACTCTAAACAACATCTATAAACAACAACTCTAAACAACATCTATAAACAACATCTATAAACAACAACTCTAAACAACAACTCTAAACAACAACTCTAAACAACAACTCTAAACAACATCTCTAAACAACATCTCTAAACAACTCTAAACAACAACTCTATACAACAACTCTATACAACAACTCTATACACAACTCTAAACAACAACTCTAAACAACAGCGAACAAGAAAAAGATCAAGTGAAGAAAAGACATATGCAGAAAATAAAATAAAAAGATAAACAAAGATTGGATTGAATGTAAGAGAGAGAGAGCTCACATTCCCAGTGAATGTTCAAGACGAGACAGTAATCTCTCGCAGTTGACCCATAGATTTCAGATTCGACAAAGTCTGCACATGTAATTTCTCTATCTTTTAAAAACTCTGCTGTTAACATCAAATAGACTGATGTAGATGTTTGTTGTTCTTGTTTGAGGACTCCATAACTAATCCATATTTTTTTTTAAACGCCCAAAACAAAAAACAAATACTGTAACATGTTCTTGTTTGGAGCCGAAATGAAACAGTAGAAATGTTTGAGTGTCTTGAAGATTCGAAATCGTTAACGGAGATGTCGGGTCGTAAGTATTCTTCTGCCGACACTTTAATCTAGCTGGCCGCTGGAAAAGCTTGAGCACCTATGGGAACGAGACGTACATATAACAGGTTTCCCACTTTTAAATGAGGGTAATGTTGTAACACTTACATGGTTGTGGGGAGAGTGACAGAGGGGGAACGGCAGTTTGAATAAAGGGACAGGAAAAAAGGGACTGCACATTGGAACTGGAAAAGGGACTGCACATTGGAACTGGAAAAGGGACAAAACAATGGGACTGGAAAAGGGGGCTAGACAATGAGACTGGGAAAAGGGACTAGACAATGGGACTGGGGAATGGGATTAGACAATTGGACTGGAAAAGGGAACTACAAAATGGGACTGGAAAAGGGGAATAGACAATGGAACTGGAAAAGGGGACTGAACAATGGGACTGAAAAATCGTCTAAATTGTGATGCAACAACAACTCTAAACCAAATAAGGTCATAAGGAAAACAAGTCTATGCACAAAAATTGGTAAGAGGCGCTAAATTAGACTACGTCTGAATTCAACTAGACTACGTCGGAATTCAACTAGACTACGCCGGAATTCAAAGCGGTGAAAAAAAGACTGATTCCTAAGTTCGTTTGTGAGAAAAACGTTTATATTTCCACTAGAAAAATTATTGAAGTTGACACTCTGTTTTGTTATCCTGTCTGGAGTATGGGTATGGTCGCAACTGACAACAACACGACCAAGCATTCTGGCAAGACCAACAACGCAATCAGGCAAGGTCACTTTACTTGGATGAATTGACTAGGATAAAATTTTCGAATGTATTTGTCTGATATGAGTAGGAGCATATGAACCGAAAAACAACGCATGTGTGTACTCTCGGATCAGCGATCTATATGGCGAAGTGGTTCAAACGTTTGCCTGGCATTTAAAAGGTCCAAAGGAGTAGGATTTCCCCATTTGGCTTCGCCCTGTCGGCAGAGATGGCATGCCATCTGACTAGAGCATTGCACAAAGCATGAACTCCTTAGCTTCGGCAACAATCTTAGGGATCTCATGAAAAATAGAACATGTGTCTCGGTCCCATGTTCTAGAGGTTGCAGGTTTGAATTCGGACCAAGTCACATCAAATAAACCACAAAGAGTGATTAACTTGCTTGATAAGAACGGACGTAAAGAAGAAGAAGAAAAAGAAGGACAAAACGATAGCTTGCGTCTTAATTCATAGACAACAGACATTTATACCGTGCTCGTACATAAATTTCTCCCACATCGCACTCTGACACAATAAGACGGGTAATGTACCAGGACCTCGTTAGTTTGACAGTCCAACAGCGTTGACATTTCGTGTATTTTTATAAAGACCACATGACCTATAAACATCTGCTTCAACATTATGAGACATGTAGGATTATGAGACATGTAGGATTATGAGACATGTAGGATTATGAGACATGTAGGATTATGAGACATGTAGGATTATGAGACATGTAGGATTATGAGACATGTAGGATTATGGGGCATGTAGGATTATGAGACATGTAGGATTATGGGGCATGTAGGATTATGGGACATGTAGGATTATGGGACATGTAAGATAATGGTACATGTAGGATTATGGGACATGTAAGATAATGGTACATGTAGGATTATGGGATATGTATAATTATAGAAATTATAGGATTATCGAACATGTAGGATTATTGAACATGTAGGTTTATTGAACATGTAGGTTTATGGGATATGTATAATTATAGAAATTATAGGATTATCGAACATGTAGGATTATTGAACATGTAGGATTATTGAACATGTAGGATTATTGAACATGTAGGATTATTGAACATGTAGGTTTATGGGATATGTATAATTATAGAAATTATAGGATTATCGAACATGTAGGATTATTGAACATGTAGGATTATTGAACATGTAGGATTATTGAACATGTAGGATTATCGAACATGTAGGATTATTGAACATGTAGGATTATTGAACATGTAGGTTTATGGGATATGTATAATTATAGAAATTATAGGATTATCGAACATGTAGGATTATTGAACATGTAGGTTTATTGAACATGTAGGATTATTGAACATGTAGGATTATTGAACATGTAGGATTATTGAACATGTAGGTTTATTGAACATGTAGGATTATTGAACATGTAGGATAATTGAACATGTAGGATTATGGGATATGTATAATTATAGAAATTATAGGATTATTGAACATGTAGGTTTATTGAACATGTAGGATTATTGAACATGTAGGATTATTGAACATGTAGGTTTATGGGATATGTATAATTATAGAAATTATAGGATTATTGAACATGTAGGTTTATTGAACATGCATGTAGGATTATTGAACATGTAGGATTATTGAACATGTAGGATTATTGAACATGTAGGATTATTGAACATGTAGGATTATGAGACATGTAGGATTATGAGACATGTAGGATTATGAGACATGTAGGATTATGGGGCATGTAGGATTATGAGACATGTAGGATTATGGGGTATGTAGGATTATGGGACATGTAGGATTATGGGACATGTAAGATAATGGTACATGTAGGATTATGGGACATGTAAGATAATGGTACATGTAGGATTATGGGATATGTATAATTATAGAAATTATAGGATTATCGAACATGTAGGATTATTGAACATGTAGGATTATTGAACATGTAGGATTATTGAACATGTAGGATTATTGAACATGTAGGTTTATGGGATATGTATAATTATAGAAATTATAGGATTATCGAACATGTAGGATTATTGAACATGTAGGATTATTGAACATGTAGGATTATTGAACATGTAGGATTATCGAACATGTAGGATTATTGAACATGTAGGATTATTGAACATGTAGGTTTATGGGATATGTATAATTATAGAAATTATAGGATTATCGAACATGTAGGATTATTGAACATGTAGGTTTATTGAACATGTAGGATTATTGAACATGTAGGATTATTGAACATGCAGGATTATTGAACATGTAGGTTTATTGAACATGTAGGATTATTGAACATGTAGGATAATTGAACATGTAGGATTATGGGATATGTATAATTATAGAAATTATAGGATTATTGAACATGTAGGTTTATTGAACATGTAGGATTATTGAACATGTAGGATTATTGAACATGTAGGTTTATGGGATATGTATAATTATAGAAATTATAGGATTATTGAACATGTAGGTTTATTGAACATGCATGTAGGATTATTGAACATGTAGGATTATTGAACATGTAGGATTATTGAACATGTAGGATTATTGAACATGTAGGATTATGAGACATGTAGGATTATGAGACATGTAGGATTATGAGACATGTAGGATTATGGGGCATGTAGGATTATGAGACATGTAGGATTATGGGGCATGTAGGATTATGGGACATGTAGGATTATGGGACATGTAAGATAATGGTACATGTAGGATTATGGGACATGTAAGATAATGGTACATGTAGGATTATGGGATATGTATAATTATAGAAATTATAGGATTATCGAACATGTAGGATTATTGAACATGTAGGTTTATTGAACATGTAGGTTTATGGGATATGTATAATTATAGAAATTATAGGATTATCGAACATGTAGGATTATTGAACATGTAGGATTATTGAACATGTAGGATTATTGAACATGTAGGATTATTGAACATGTAGGTTTATGGGATATGTATAATTATAGAAATTATAGGATTATCGAACATGTAGGATTATTGAACATGTAGGATTATTGAACATGTAGGATTATTGAACATGTAGGATTATCGAACATGTAGGATTATTGAACATGTAGGATTATTGCACATGTAGGTTTATGGGATATGTATAATTATAGAAATTATAGGATTATCGAACATGTAGGATTATTGAACATGTAGGTTTATTGAACATGTAGGATTATTGAACATGTAGGATTATTGAACATGTAGGATTATTGAACATGTAGGTTTATTGAACATGTAGGATTATTGAACATGTAGGATAATTGAACATGTAGGATTATGGGATATGTATAATTATAGAAATTATAGGATTATTGAACATGTAGGTTTATTGAACATGTAGGATTATTGAACATGTAGGATTATTGAACATGTAGGTTTATGGGATATGTATAATTATAGAAATTATAGGATTATTGAACATGTAGGTTTATTGAACATGCATGTAGGATTATTGAACATGTAGGATTATTGAACATGTAGGATTATTGAACATGTAGGATTATTGAACATGTAGGTTTATTGAACATGTAGGATTATTGAACATGTAGGATTATTGAACATGTAGGATTATGGGACATATAGAATTATGAGACATGTACGACGAACATTTGTTAAGGACACGCAGGCATCGTTTTCAAAATCCCCCAATGTTTTCTTAGGAACTCTGATTTAAAAAGCAACAAAAATATAAATATTGATGATGCGTTGTTGTCATTTGATTCATTGGGGTCGCAATTGAATTCTTAAAGAAAGTGAGAGAGAGAGAGAGAGAGAGAAGAGAGAGAAAGAGAGAGAGAAGAGAGAGGAAAGAGAGAGAAGAGAGAGAGAAAGAGAGAAGAAAGAGAGAGAGAAGAGAGAGGAAAGAGAGAAAGAGAGTGAAAGGGAGAGAGAAAGAGAGAGAGAAAGGGTGAAAGAGACAGAGAGAAAGAGAGAGAGAGAGAAAGAGAGAGGGAGAAAGAGAGGGAGAACAAGAAAGAGAGAGAAAGAGAGAGTGGTAGAGAAAGAAGTGACACATATTTGGTACAAAGTAGTTTCTACAAACACGCACGTGCGCACACACACACACCCACACATACAAACACACACACACACATATATATATATATATATATAAATCTCTCTATCTATCTAACTATCTCTCTCTTTCTCTCTCTCTCTATCTTTATAACAATCTGAAAAAGTTACCCGTGTGCACAGAGAAGCGATTTCTGTCTTCTGTTTCACTTTATTTCTTTATATTTTTCGTAAGCTATGTTTTGCGAGCTCTGCAGATCACACTAAATTCTTCAGTCTGTAGCGAGGCCAGCACGAGAGCTACATTAACTTTCAAGATCAATAATTATTCTAATTCTTCCTCATTCACTGCTGTATGATAAATTAGTTGTGGCACTGGTAGAGCAAAAATATGTTTTAGATTACCGTACGCTGAACGTTACAGTTCTGTACTGACGTCGTTACTAATTGTTTTATGATATACTGGGCAACGTATGGGTATGAAGCATGGACATTTAACAAGGCAGTGAAAACATATACGTGCTTTTGAATATAAATATCACAGAAGAGTCCTCCGTATATCATGGACAGCGAAGAGAACACATATGTCTATGAAGAAAGAGTTAAAAATCAAAGAAAACTGGTTGATGCTACAAATAAGAAGAAACAATTTGAAGTATTTTCGATATAACAAGAAAGAGACACAAGTGTTGGAGAAGCTCATTATCGAAGGAGACATCACGGCAAAGAGAAGTAGAGGAAGACCACGAAGAAAGATGTAACTGGTGATTTGAGCCGTCATGGCTGCTGAGGCTGACCTATGATCTATCCTGATCTGACCTATGATCTATCCTGATCTGACCTATGAAAGAGAAATTTCCAAAGACTGTTAGAGTGGAAAATTTATGCTAAGGACAAGCTACAAGGTGTTCAAGATAATTGCAGCCCCATTGACAAATCAAAAGTTGCCAGATAACCTATCGCGTTGTGTCAATTTACTATTTAAACCGGTTCTGACTAGCTCGTCCTACGTCATATTTGTTCATCGCCCCTTTCCGCACTACAATTACATACCGTCACACAACCTTGACCTATACTACGTCATAGCTGAACCTTCTCATTTTCATACATATATGCCAGATTAGCTCCATTCACAGACCGCTTTTATCTTGAATACCCTGTATTTGATGATATAATGGGTCATGTTCTATCCCCAGTGTAGAGAATCCACAAGGTCGGGACTGTGCACTAATGTAACTTTCTGTATACAAAGTGAACATAGCTCTTTTCTTCTTCTCACCGTGTGGTGCCGAGGTCCACAAGGAAAGCAAAGAATAGTACCACTGCGACCTACACAGCATGTCCAAAGAGGCGACTGATCTAGGACCTAGGAAAGCTACCCAAGTAAATAAAACGTTTCGCAGAAATAGGATGTGCTGACCTAGGCTACATAACTAGCACAACATACAATCGCTCTTAGGCTCAGATCAGACACAAATCACACAGTGGATAACAAGTGGTCGATAAAGAGCGTTTGAAGAAGAAGAAGCACTGATACAGCTTCGATTGAGTTCTTGGCTTAAGTAAAATTAGCTATCACTTATCAGAGGGCTATCATCATAGCACTCCGGACATGTCCATTGGTGCTCCAATCTCCGCCTCAACAAATCTAGCAGCGTCCAGCAGCCCAACACGTCAGTTCGATGTTTATTTATCAGTCTCTTTGCATATTTTGTATGTCGTTCTTTACGAACTGTACCAATATTGAGTCTTCTTCTTCACCCTTCGCCCCTAGGAAGCATAGGTCCGCAACCAAGGCCTTCCAAGCCCGCCTATCCAAGGCCATCCTTTCCAGATCTCGCCACTCTCTCCCCGTCCTCTTGCATTCCATCTCTAACTCCCGTCTCCAGGTCTTTCTGTGTCTTCCCTTACTTCTATTGCCCTGGGGGTTCCATCAGAGAGCCTGTCTCGCGATGCTGTCAGGGGGTTTCCTCACTGAGTGTCCTATCCATCGCCACCTTCTGCTCGTTATCTCCTGTTCCACCTGCCGTTGTCCTGCCCTATCCCACAGTTCTCTGTTTGTGGTCTTGTCAATACAATATTGAGTAAGTGAAGTTAATCCTTGGCATGTGAACGCCTTTTAAAACATTATGAGAACCGTTAACCTTTGTTATACGCATCCAAGAGAACAAAATCCCGATCAAGGGAACGAAAGAAAGAATGAAAGATATATCAAGAAATTATGAAAACAGTATTCAAGAACATCTTCCAAGAATTGTCAGACATAATGTATTTGTCCGCAAGTATCTTTGTCGCTCACTCGATGACTAGCTTAATTCTTCCGTCAGAAAGACGAAACGTGAGGAAATTTCGAAACCAGATACTTGCGTGTAGAGACGCCCCTGGGTGGTGTCCTAATTATTCTTGTAAGCTGAAGTTAAAAACTAATGTACTATTCTAGAAATATAATCACAGTTAAAAAGAAAAGAAAGCCAACATGAATAAATAATGAATAATGTTAAATAAATGACAGTATTGTTTTTGTATTTTGTACAACTATATTACACTATATTACACTATATTACAACTATATTACACTATATTACAACTATATTACAATATATTAAAACTATATTACACTATATTACAACTATATTACACTATATTACACTATATTACACTATATTACAACTATATTACACTATATTACAACTATATTACAACTATATTACACTATATTACAACTATATTACACTATATTACAACTATATTACAACTATATTACACTATATTACAACTATATTACAACTATATTACACTATATTACACTATATTACAACTATATTACAACTGTATTACACTATATTACACTATATTACAACTATATTACACTATATTACAACTATATTACAACTATATTACACTATATTACCACTATATTACAACTATATTACAACTATATTACACTATATTACACTATATTACACTATATTACAACTTATCTTATCTTATCTTATCTTAACCACATTTGCCGTGAAGCGTCGTGGGAGAGTTATTTTCCCTATCTTGTGCCAGGTGTGTTGCGCTTGACGTTGTCAGTCCATGCTTTCGCAGGGACTCTGAGATGTTATCTATCCATCTTGTTCTTGGCCTGCCTCGTGCTCTGCGCCCTGAGTGTCGATTATTATAGGCACGTGATGGTAGTAAATGTGGTTCCATTCTCATTAAATGGCCGAACCACTTGAATCTTTGCTTCTCGATGTACTGTATGCATGGTATAGTACCAACGATGCTTCTGATATTCTCGTTTCTCACTCTATCTCGCCTTGTAACGTTGACAGCTTTTCGTAGACATCTCATTTCACATGTTGTAATCTTTCTTTCTTGTGTCTTAGTCAGGGGCCATGTTTGGCACTGATAGCAGAGAGTTGGAATAAATATGCAGTTTATCAGTTGTCGTTTGACTGCCATGTTAATGCTTGGATGTTTTAATAGTGGTGACAGTTGGTATGTCACTGCATTTGCCTTCTGGCATCTAGTCTCGATTTCTCTGTCCATCTTTCCATCTGCTGTGAATATACTCCGAGATATTTGAATTCTGGAGTCTGTTGTATTTTGACATTATTCACGTGTATATTTAGTTGACCTGTTGACCTACTTATTGTCATGACTTCTGTTTTGGAGGTGTTAATTTTCATGTCATATTTTTCGCATGTGGCTTGCAGGGCATTTATGTGTTGTTGAAGTTTGTGTTCGTTGTTGTAAATTATACTCTGATCATCTGCAAAGAGTAGTTCGTTTATTAATATATTACAACTATATTACACTATATTACAACTACATTACACTATATTACCACTATATTACAACTATATTACAACTGTATTACACTATATTACACTATATTACAACTATATTACACTATATTACAACTATATTACAACTATATTACACTATATTACCACTATATTGCACTATATTACACTATATTACCACTATATTACACTATATTACAACTATATTACAATTATATTACACTATATTACAACTATATTACAAATATATTACACTATATTACACTATATTACACTATATTACAACTACATTACAACTATATTACACTATATTACACTATATTACACTATATTACAACTATATTACACCATATTACACTATATTGCACTATATTACAACTATATTACACCATATTACACTATATTACACCATATTACACTATATTACAACTATATTACACTATATTACACTACATTACAACTATATTACACTATATTACAACTATATTACACTATATTACAACTATATTACACTATATTACAACTATATTACAACTTTATTACACTATATTACACTATATTACAACTATATTACACTATATTACACTATATTACACTATATTACACCTATATTACACTATATTACAACTATATTACACTATATTACAACTATATTACAAATTTATTACACTATATTACAACTATATTACAACTATATTACAACTATAATACAACTATATTACAACTATATTACAACTATATTACAACTATATTACACTATATTACAACTATATTACAACTATATTACAACTATATTACAACTATATTACAACTATATTACAACTATATTACAACTATATTACAACTATATTACACTATATTACACTATATTACACTATATTACACTATTACACTATTACACTATATTACAACTATATTACAACTATATTAAAACTATATTACAACTATATTACAACTATATTACAACTATATTACAACTATATTACAACTATATTAACTAATTACAACTATATTACAACAATATTACAACTATATTACAACTATATTACAACTATATTACAACTATATTACAACTATATTACAACTATATTACTATTATTACTGTATTACAACTATATTACAACTATATTACAACTATATTACAACTATATTACAACTATATTACAACTGTATTACAACTATATTACAACTATATTACAATTATATTACAACTTATTACAACTATATTACAACTATATTACAACTATATTACAACTATATTACACTATATTACAACTATATTACAACTATATTACAACTATATTACAACTATATTACAACTAAATTACAACTATATTACAACTATATTACAACTATATTACACTATATTACACTATATTACACTATATTACAACTATATTACAACTATTACAACTAATTACAACTATATTACAACTATATTACAACTATATTACACTATATTACACTATATTACACTATATTACACTATATTACAACTATATTACAACTATATTACAACTATATTACAACTATATTACAACTATATTACAACTATATTACAACTATATTACAACTATATTACAACTATATTACAACTATATTACAACTATATTACAACTATATTACACTATATTACAACTATATTACAACTATATTACACTATATTACAACTATATTACAACTATATTACAACTATATTACAACTATATTACAACTATATTACACTATATTACACTATATTACAACTATATTACACTATATTACACTATATTACACTATATTACAACTATATTACAACTATATTACAACTATATTACAACTATATTACAACTATATTACAACTATATTACAACTATATTACAACTATATTACAACTATATTACAACTATATTACAACTATATTACAACTATATTACAACTATATTACAACTATATTACAACTATATTACAACTATATTACAACTATATTACAACTATATTACAACTATATTACAACTATATTACAACTATATTACAACTATATTACAACTATATTACAACTATATTACAACTATATTACAACTATATTACAACTATATTACAACTATATTACAACTATATTACAACTATATTACAACTATATTACAACTATATTACAACTATATTACAACTATATTACAACTATATTACAACTATATTACAACTATATTACAACTATATTACAAATATATTACAACTATATTACAAATATATTACAACTATATTACAACTATATTACACTATATTACACTATATTACAACTATATTACAACTATATTACACTATATTACACTATATTACAACTATATTACAACTATATTACAACTATATTACAACTATATTACACTATATTACAACTATATTACAACTATATTACAACTATATTACAACTATATTACAACTATATTACAACTATATTACAACTATATTACACCTATATTACAACTATATTACAACTATATTACAACTGTATTACAACTATATTACAACTATATTACAACTATATTACAACTATATTACACTATATTACAACTATATTACAACTATATTACAACTATATTACAATTATATTACAACTGTATTACAACTATATTACAACTATATTACACTATATTACAACTATATTACACTATTATTACAACTATATTACAACTATATTACAACTATATTACAACTATATTACAACTATATTACAACTATATTACAACTATATTACAACTATATTACTACTATATTACAACTATATTACACTATATTACAACTATATTACAACTATATTACAACTATATTACACTATATTACACTATATTACACTATATTACACTATATTACAACTATATTACAACTATATTACAACTATATTACAACTATATTACAACTATAATACAACTATATTACAACTATATTACAACTATATTACAACTATATTACACCTATATTACAACTATATTACAACTATATTACAACTATATTACACTATATTACAACTATATTACAAATATATTACAACTATATTACACTATATTACAACTATATTACACTATATTACAACTATATTACACTATATTACACTTTTTTACAACTATATTACAACTATATTACAACTATATTACAACTATATTACAACTATATTACAACTATATTACAACTATATTACAACTATATTACAACTATATTACAACTATATTACAACTATATTACAACTATATATTACAACATATTACAATATTACAACTATATTACAAATATATTACAACTATATTACAACTATATTACAACTATATTACAACTATATTACAACTATATTACAACTATATTCAACTATATTAACTATATTACAACTTATTACACTATATTACAACTATATTACAACTATATTACAACTATATTACAACTATATTACTATATTTATCAACTATATTACAACTATATTACAACTATATTACAACTATATTACACTATATTAACTATATTACAACTATATTACAACTATATTACAACTATATTACAACTATATTACAACTATATTACACTATATTACAACTATATTACAACTATATTAAACTATATTACAACTATATTACAACTATATTACAACTATATTACAACTATATTACAAAACTATTATTACAACTATATTACACTATATTACAACTATATTACAACTATATTACAACTATATTACAACTATATTACAACTATATTACAACTATATTACACTATATTACAACTATATTACAACTATATTACAACTATATTACACTATATTACACTATTTACAACTATATTACAATTTCTATTACATATTACACTATATTACAACTATATTAAAACTATATTACAACTATATTACAACTATATTACACTATTTCATTATACTATTTACCTATATTACAACTATATTACACTATATTACACTATATTACATATTACATATTACACTATATTACAACTATATTACAACTATATTACACTATATTACAACTATATTACAACTATTCATATTACAACTATATTACAACTATATTACAACTTATTAATATTTCAACTATATTACAACTATATTACAACTATATATTACAACTATATTAAACTATATTATATATTTACAACTTAATATTACAACTTATATTACAACTATATTACAACTATATTACACTATATATTCAACTATATTACAACTATATTACACTATATTACACTATATTACACTATATTACAACTATATTACAACTATATTACAACTATATTACAACTATATTACAACTATATTACAACTATATTACAACTATATTACAACTATTTCAACTATATTACAACTATATTACAACTATATTACAACTATATTACACTATATTACACTATATTACACTATATTACATTATATTACAACTATATTACAACTATATTACAACTATATTACAACTATATTACACTATATTACAACTATATTACAACTATATTACAACTATATTACAACTATATTACACTATATTACACATATTCCTATTACAAATAATATATTACAACTATATTACAACTATATTACAACTATATTATAACTATATTACAACTATATTACAACTATATTACAACTATATTACAACTATATTACACTATATTACAAATATATTACACTATATTACAACTATATTACAACTATATTACAACTATATTACAACTATATTACAACTATATTACAACTATATTACAACTATATTACACTATATTACACTATATTACAACTATATTACAACTATATTACACTATATTACACTATATTACACTTTATATATTACACTATTACAACTATATTACAACTATATTACAACTTATTACTATATTACAACTATATTACAACTATATTTACAACTTATTACATATATTACAACTATATTACAACTATATTACAACTATATTACAACTATATTACAAATATATTACACTATATTACAACTATATTACAACTATATTACAACTATTTAACTAATTACAACTATATTACAACTATATTACAACTATATTACAACTATATTACAACTATATTACACACTATATTACAACTATATTACATATATATCACTATATTACAACTATTACATATTACAACTATATTACAACTATATTACAACTATATTACAACTATATTACAACTATATTACAACTATTACATATTACAACTATATTACAACTATATTACAACTATATTACAACTATATTACACTATATTACACTATATTACAACTGTATTACAACTATATTACAACTATATTACAACTCTATTACAACTATATTACAACTATATTACAACTATATTACAACTATATTACACTATTCACTTATTACAACTATATTACAACTTATTATTTACAACTATATTACAACTATATTACAACTATATTACAACTATATTACAACTATATTACAACTATATTACAACTATATTACAACTATATTACAACTATATTAATACTATATTACAACTATATTACAACTATATTACAACTATATTACAACTATATTACAAATATATTACAACTATATTACAACTATATTACAACTATATTACAACTATATTACAACTATATTACAACTATATTACAACTATATTACAACTATATTACACTATATTACAAATATATTACAACTATATTACAACTATATTACACTATATTACAACTATATTACAACTATATTACAACTATATTACAACTATATTACAACTATATTACAACTATATTACAACTATATTACAACTATATTACAACTATATTACAACTATATTACAACTATATTACAACTATATTACAACTATATTACAACTATATTACACTATATTACAACTATATTACAACTATATTACAACTATATTACAACTATATTCAACTATATTACAACTATATTACAACTATATTACAACTATATTACAACTATATTACAAATATATTACACTATATTACAACTATATTACAACTATATTACAACTATATTACTACTATATTACAACTATATTACAACTATATTACAACTATATTACAACTATATTACACTATATTACAACTATATTACAACTATATTACAACTATATTACACTATATTACAAATATATTACAACTATATTACAACTATATTACAACTATATTACAAATATATTACAACTATATTACAACTATATTACAACTATATTACAACTATATTACAACTATATTACAACTATATTACAACTATATTACAACTATATTACAACTATATTACAACTATATTACAACTATATTACAACTATATTACAACTATATTACAACTATATTACAACTATATTACAACTATATTACAACTATATTACAACTATATTACAACTATATTACAACTATATTACAACTATATTACAACTATATTACAATTATATTACAACTATATTACAACTATATTACAACTATATTACAACTATATTACAACTATATTACAACTATATTACAACTATATTACAACTATATTACAACTATATTACAACTATATTACAACTATATTACAACTATATTACAACTATATTACAACTATATTACAACTATATTACAACTATATTACACTATATTACAACTATATTACAACTATATTACAATATATTACACTATATTACAACTATATTACAACTATATTACAACTATATTACAACTATATTACAACTATATTACAACTATATTACAACTATATTACAACTATATTACAACTATATTCAACTATATTACAACTATATTACAACTATATTACAACTATATTACAACTATATTACAACTATATTACAACTATATTACAACTATATTACAACTATATTACAACTATATTACAACTATATTACACTATATTACAACTATATTACAACTATATTACAACTATATTAATACTATATTACAACTATATTACAACTATATTACAACTATATTACAACTATATTACAACTATAATTAACTATATTACTATATTACAACTATATTACAACTATATTACAACTATATTACAACTATATTACAACTATATTATAACTATATTACAACTATATTACAACTATATTACAACTATATTACAACTATATTACAACTATATTACAACTATATTACAACTATATTACAACTATATTACAACTATATTACAAATATATTACAACTATATTACAACTATATTACAACTATATTACAACTATATTACAACTATATTACAACTATATTACAACTATATTACACTATATTACAACTATATTACAACTATATTACAACTATATTACAACTATATTACAACTATATTACAACTATATTACAACTATATTACAACTATATTACAACTATATTACAACTATATTACAACTATATTACAACTATATTACAACTATATTACACTATATTACAACTATATTACAACTATATTACAACTATATTACACTATATTACAACTATATTACAACTATATTACAACTATATTACAAATATATTACAACTATATTACAACTATATTACAACTATATTACAACTATATTACAACTATATTACAAGCTTATTACAACTTATTACAACTATATTACAACTTATTACACTTTTACAACTTATTACAACTATGTACACTATATTACACTTTTAACTATTTCACTATATTCATATTACAACTATAGTTACACTATATTACAACTATATTACACTATTACAACTATATACACTATATTACACTTTTACACTATATTACACTATATTCACTATTACAACTTATTCAACTATATTACACTATTAACTTATTACAACATATTAAACTATTTACAATATTACACAAATTCATTAACAATATTACAATGTCATATTTACAACATATTACAACTGTATTCACTATATTACAACTATATTACACTATATTACACTTATTCATGTATAAACTATTACAACTATATTACACTACTATATTACATATTCAATATTTAACTATATTAACTATTTAGCAATCTATTTACACTATATGAACACTATTCAATATGATTACAACTTATTACAACTATAACAACTATATCAACTTATTCAAGCTATATTACAACTATGATTACAAACTATATTACAACTATATTACAACTGTATAACTGATAAACAACAAATAAACTATATGTACAACTATTTAAAATAAAATAAAACTTATTACAACTATATTACAACTATATTACAAGCTATATTGACACATATATTACAACTATATTACAACTATTGTACAACTATAAAATTAAAATAATACAACTATTACAATGATTAACTATATTATATACAGCATTACACTATTACATATAACTAATTACAACTATATTACAACTGTTTACAACTATATTACAACTTATGATGCATTCAGCTATATTACAACTAATTAAATTGTGTACAACTATATTACAAATTTAAACTATTTTTTAAATATATTCAACATTAGCATGAGTTCTAACTATCTAGTGTACTTATTTACTTACAAATATTCACTGTGACCATTATTTCATTATTATTACACTAGATCCTATTACACGTAGTGTGTACAGTATTATTACATTATGCAACACTACATATATATTCGAGTAATTGAGCATTTACAATATTAACCATATGACATTCACAATAGATCAGCTAAATATTACACTGGTATACAACTATTGATTACAATATTCACTTACAACTTATTCACCATTTACAACTATGTACAGTCTGAATTCAACTTACTTTACAGCATATTACAACTGAATTGTACAATCATATTACAACTATATTACAACCATAGTACAACTATATTACAATACTAACTATATTACAATATACAACTATATTACATATTTAATATGTTTCATTAACAATGATTTTACGTTTTTCGTTTTAATCTAATCTTCTTCTTCTTCTTTAAACGTTTCATATCGACCACGTGTTAACCACTCTTTCTGATCTCTATGTGATCTAAGCCTAAAAGCGTTGTACATAGTGCCAATAATGCTGAGCTAAATAGGTTATACATCCGGTTTGGGACGCCCTTTATTTACTAGGATAGCTTCCAGGTCCTCCTCATTCGCCTCTTAGACATGCCTTATAGGTCCAGAGTTTTAATACCTCCTCCAGTAACACACGGGCGATATCTAAACTAAACTGTGGTAAATCTTTACAGGAAGTTGCCATTAACCCAAATAAGAAGTCGTCAATGTTCAACGCATCACTTCAGTAGTTTGTCATTGCTTTCGAACGGTGATTTCTATTTTAGCCGTTCGTAAAAATCCACGGAAGAAATTTGTCTCAAAGTTGATCGTCCGAGTTTGAACAAGGTACTCTTGAGTTGTGAACGAGCTAAGAACAGTATGAAGTAAACTGTTCAAAATACTGCGCATGAATTTGCCGAGAACGTATGGATAATTGAAAAGGAGATATGTTCTTTCGAATATAAATGTTACAGAAGAGTCCTCCGTATAACATGGATAGAAAGAAAAACAAATAGAACTATCCAGAAAGAATTTAAAATAAAATAAAACTGCCGGATGCTACAAATAAGAATGAAAATAAATTGTGGTATTTTGAACAAATAAAAAAAAACGAATGGTTGGTGAAGAACATTATGAAAGGAGGCATCATGGCAAATAGGAGATGAGGAATACAACGGAGAAAATGGATTTAACTGATCTTTTAGAATGACGGAGGCAGAGGTGGGACATCCGGCCTTTGAACGAGAGAAATTCCGAAGAACTTTAAAGATGACAAAGTTCTGTTCACGACAAGCTACCTCATTATGAATCCCAAGCTTTGTGGATGCATTCAGTCGTAAGATCATGGCATGCCACCGCGCAATGCTCTTGGTGGCTCTCTGTTTGCTATTTTTAAAAGTTTAAATCCTGATTTCTCTTGGTGAAGATTGCAAGACATGTAGGCCCTAGATGGGGGTCTCTAGAACGTAGATGCTAGGTGCTCGTCTATCGTGTCAAAAGTACCAGGTTCGCTCCCTCGTGGACCCATCTGGATATTTTTCCAGAGATCCCTGATCTCAGCGTAGGTGGTATCGAGTTCCTAGTCCTATCGGAGATGGACGATAAAATGTAGGTCCCGAGTTTAATTTGAGCATGTAAAAGAACCATTGACAGTTCAAAATCGAGGAGATCACGCTGGAAAACTGCTGCACTGGCAAAAATCATTAGAAAAGATTAAAAATAAAATTCCTACAAAAATATTTCCACCATCTTCAAAATGACATCGGGGACTACGAAGTACGGTGCTATGGAGTTCGTGCACTGCAGTTGATATCTTCCTGTGTAAGAAAGAGATCGGAGCCCACATGGTTACCCACCGAAGTGCAATGATGATGCTCAAATCAATCAATCAATCAATCAATCAAATGTACTACATTCACGCAAATGTAATAATAAAAAAAGCAAAACTGTCGTTACTGCCAGTGTTACCGCTATTTTGGCGGTTTAGGACAGGGGAGCATGAGCGTCATGAATTTCACGGCCGCATGGCTACTACAATAATCGCGAAACTATTCAGATTGCGATTTTTTCTTTATGCCCCACAGAAAAACCCCATTGGCCTTACAGGGGATTGAAACCTGGTCTCACGAATGGGAGCCCGTGCTCTAATCTATTCAGACATACGCTTCTCGCAAATACAGGGTGTTCAAGATAATAGCAGCCTGTGAATGGAGTCAATCTGGCATATATGTATGAAAATGAGAAGGTTCAGTTATGACGTAGTATAGGTCAAGGTTATGTGACGGTATGTAATTGTAGTGCGGAAGGGGCGATGAACAAATGTGACGTAAAACGAGCTAGTCAGAACCGGTTTAAATAGTACATAAACATTACGCGATAGATTATCTGGCAACTTTCGATTTGTCAATGGGGCTGCTTTAATCTTGAACACCCTGTATAATTAGTATCACATAAATAGAGAATTATAACTTGACAAGCACATTAAAGTATATAATGGCAAATAAATTCATCCAATATACATGAAGAAAAAGCAGAGAAATAAGAAAATTCATGGTCTCAAATTATTTATAAATAAACAATTCTATAAAATATCTGTTTATTTGTAATTTTGCAATCTTGACAAAATATTTCTTTTATTGGTGTTGGACAAAATAGGAACCTAAAAAATAATAATTAAATGTTTGCAATTTGCAGTGTTTAAAAAAAAAAATATTTGATAGTACCATCATCACTGCACTTCGGTGAGTAACCATGTGTGATTCGATCTCTTTCTTACACTAGGAGGATCTCAACTGCAGTGCACGAACTCCGTAGCACCAGCGAGGGTCCCCAATGTAATTTCAAGATGGTGAAGATATTTTTGAAGAAGTTTTATTTTTAATCTTTTCTAATGAATTTTCTCCGGGCAGCGGCTTTCCAGCCTGTTCTTCTCGATTTTAACTTCCAATGGTTCTTTTACGTGCTCAAATTGAACATGGGACTTACGTTTTATTGTCCGTCTCCGATAGGACTAGGAACTCGATACCACCTACACTGAGACCAGGGATCTCTTTAAAAATATCCCGATGACTTCACTTCTTTTTCTTCTTTTGTCGTCACACTTTTACCGGGTTGTTGCTCAGTGTCGTCACACTGTTACCGGGTTGTTGCTCAGTGTCGTCACACTGTTACCTGGTTGTTGCTCAGTGTCGTCACACTTTTACCGGGTTGTTGCTCAGTGTCGTCACACTGTTACCGGGTTGTTGCTCAGTGTCGTCACACTGTTACCTGGTTGTTGCTCAGTGTCGTCACACTTTTACCGGGTTGTTGCTCAGTGTCGTCACACTGTTACCAGGTTGTTGCTCAGTGTCGTCACACTGTTACCGGGTTGTTGCTCAGTGTCGTCACACTGTTACCTGGTTGTTGCTCAGTGTCGTCACACTGTTACCAGGTTGTTGCTCAGTGTCGTCACACTGTTACCGGGTTGTTGCTCAGTGTCGTCACACTGTTACCGGGTTGTTGCTCAGTGTCGTCACACTGTTACCGGGTTGTTGCTCAGTGTCGTCACACTGTTACCGGGTTGTTGCTCAGTGTTGTCACACTTTTACCAGGTTGTTGCTCAGTGTCGTCACACTGCTACCTGGTTGTTGCTCAGTGTTGTCACACTGTTACCGGGTTGTTGCTCAGTGTCGTCACACTGTTACCGGGTTGTTGCTCAGTGTCGCCACACTGTTACCGGGTTGTTGCTCAGTGTCGTCACACTGTTACCGGGTTGTTGCTCAGTGTTGTCACACTTTTACCGGGTCGTTGCTCAGTGTCGTCACACTGTTACCGGGTTGTTGCTCAGTGTTGTCACACTTTTACCGGGTTGTTGCTCAGTGTTGTCACACTTTTACCAGGTTGTTGCTCAGTGTCGTCACACTTTTACCGGGTTGTTGCTCAGTGTTGTCACACTTTTACCGGGTTGTTGCTCAGTGTCGTCACACTGTTACCGGGTTGTTGCTCAGTGTCGTCACACTGTTACCGGGTTGTTGCTCAGTGTCGTCACACTGTTACCGGGTTGTTGCTCAGTGTTGTGGTTTTCTGTTTTTGTCTTGTGCTGTTCCGGTGGCTTGGATGATTGCTATTTTTGCTCTTTGACAGGATTCTGCTATTCCATCTAACCATCTTTCTCTTGGTCTTCCTCTAGCCCTCTTCCCTGATGTTCTGTTCTAGAAGACTCTGTATACTGTGGAGTTTGGATGCATTCTTATTAAGTGGCCAAATCACTTTCTTTGTTTCTCAATGTAACTCAAGCAATGTTCTGTGCCAACTTTCTTTCTTATGCTGATGTTGGTGACTGTCTTTTCTGGTGTTGTTGGTAACTTTTCGCAGGCACTTCACGAGGGAGCGAATAGAGTACTTTTGGAACTAGAGACGAGTGCCTAACCTCAACGCTCAAATTACTTCTAAATAAACAATTCGAAAAAATATAACTTTATTTGTAACTTTGCAATCTTGACAAAATATTTCTTTCATTATTGTTGGGCAAAATAGAAATCTAAAAAAAAAAAGAATTAAATGTTTGCAATTTACAGTGTTATCTGACCAGCCATTCAACTCTGCTGCCTTTTATATGTCTATTCATGCAGACCAGGCCATGAACAGCAAGTTGTCCAAGATTGAATTTAGTGACGCTGTTTGCTGACAAAGACATTATTTTAAATTTTGTTTTTGTTTTTGAATAACAAAATGTAGCTTGGGGCGTTAATAGCGATTTATTCAGCCATCAAGATATTCCTGCTGTTTCTTGATCTAGATTTCTGTACACATTCACACGCACGTGCACATTCACACACACTCGCACACACGCACAACACACACACGCACACACAAACGCAACGCACACACACACGCACACAAACACACACCAAAAACATGCGCATAAACACACATACACCGACGTACACACACACACACACACCCATATTTTTGCACAAGAGACAAACATATGTACAGGTTGATACTTTGTGAGATTCTTCTTCTTCTTCGTACGCTTAATATCGACCTCTTGTTAACCACTCTTTGTGATTTGTAGGTGATCCGAGCCTAAGAGCGTTTGTACGTTGTGCCAGTTATGCACCTACAATAGGCCATAATATCCGAATTTTGCGATGCTTTTTATTAACTAGGGAGATTCCTAGGCCCCTACCTCAGTCGCTTCTCTCGACATGCCGTGTAGGTTGCAGTGTTACTATTCTTTGCCCCCTTGTGGGCCCCAGCAACACACACGGACGTATATGAGATACAAAACAAAAGTTTCCATATACAGGTCAATTGCTTTTTATATTTTCTTTTGTTCAGATGTGAGAGTTGAACACTAGCTGCAGACTTGAAAATTCAGGTTTTTTTAACAGAAGGTTTTCAGTGGAACAGACACAGGAGCATGTCTGCATGCCTGTCATCTCATGGGTGAGCTTAGACACAGCATTTTTCCACGCACAGTCGACTTGAAACTAAACATTTCGATTGAGAGAGATGGGTGTCGATATTGGTACATCCGAAAAACTGACACCTGAAATATGCACAAAATATTGATTAGTCAACATCGAACAAGCATGTTGGGCCAATGGATGCTGTTGGATTTATTAAAGCGGAGATCGGAGCACCTATGGATATATCCTGAGTTCTATGATAATATGTAACAGATTATTATTTTTTTTATTGTGAGTGTATGATGATTGTTCTTCATATGAATGCCAGACTGGTTTCTGTAGACGTCTTGAATGCTCTTTTTTCTATTCTATTAGTTTGGCCACGGCACCACTGGCATCTGTACCAGAACTAAGATTCTCTACAGGTGTCTTGAAGATTTCTATTTCTGCTGCTATAGGAACAAGGGAATCTTTCTCTCTCTGCAGGTATCTTGAAGATTTCTATTTCTCCTGCTATAAGAACAAGAGAATCTCTCTCTCTGCAGGTGTCTTGAAGATTTCTATTTCTGCTGCTATAGGAACAAGAGAATCTCTCTCTGCAGTTGTCTTGAAGATTTCTATTTCTGCTGCTATAGGAACAAGAGAATCTCTCTTTCTGCAGTTGTCTTGAAGATTTCTATTTCTGCTGAACAAGAGAATCTCTCTCTGCAGTTGTCTTGAAGATTTCTATTTCTGCTGCTATAGGAACAAGAGAATCTCTCTCTGCAGTTGTCTTGAAGATTTCTATTTCTGCTGCTATAGGAACAAGAGAATCTCTCTTTCTGCAGTTGTCTTGAAGATTTCTATTTCTGCTGAACAAGAATTCTTCTGCAGTTGTCTTGAAGATTTCTATTTCTGTTGCTATAGGAACAAGCGAATCTCTCTCTCTGCAGTTGTCTTGAAGATTTCTATTTCTGCTGCTATAGGAACAAGAGAATCTCTCTCTCTGCAGTTGTCTTGAAGATTTCTATTTCTGCTGCTATAGGAACAAGAGAATCTCTCTCTGCAGTTGTCTTGAAGATTTCTATTTCTGCTGCTATAGGAACAAGAGAATCTCTCTTTCTGCAGTTGTCTTGAAGATTTCTATTTCTGCTGCTATAGGAACAAGAGAATCTCTCTCTGCAGTTGTCTTGAAGATTTCTATTTCTGCTGCTATAGGAACAAGAGAATCTCTCTCTGCAGTTGTCTTGAAGATTTCTATTTCTGCTGCTATAGGAACAAGAGAATCTCTCTTTCTGCAGTTGTCTTGAAGATTTCTATTTCTGCTGCTATAGGAACAAGAGAATCTCTCTCTGCAGTTGTCTTGAAGATTTCTATTTCTGCTGCTATAGGAACAAGAGAATCTCTCTTTCTGCAGTTGTCTTGAAGATTTCTATTTCTGCTGAACAAGAGAATCTCTCTCTCTGCAGTTGTCTTGAAGATTTCTATTTCTGTTGCTATAGGAACAAGAGAATCTCTCTCTCTCTGCAGTTGTCTTGAAGATTTATATTTCTGCTGCTATAGGAACAAGGAATCTCTCTGCAGTTGTCTTGAAGATTTCTATTTTGCTGCTAAGGAACAAGAAATCTCTTTCTGCAGTTGTCTTGAAGATTTCTATTTCTGCTGCTATAGGAACAAGAGAATCTCTCTTTCTGCAGTTGTCTTGAAGATCTCTATTTCTGCTGCTATAGGAACAAGAGAATCTCTCTCTCTGCAGTTGTCTTGAAGATTTATATTTCTGCTGCTATAGGAACAAGAGAATCTCTCTCTTTAAAACAAATCACAAGTACACCAAATATCTGATAAATGTCAATCAAATTTTAATTTATATCTCAGTTGTTCTTACTGAGAACTTCATCATTTTTACATGAAATTAAAACAACAATCCTACATAAATCAATGTCTCGAGAGATACCATGGCTTGACAGAAAATTACAGTCTTGAATATCTAGCTAGGCCTACCAGAAAAATCTCTACTGCTCTGTCAGATCTTCCATGTCTGCTGGATCTCTACAAATAACACCGGGTCTGATCTGCTCGAGCTCCCTCCACAGAGAGGTACAAGGTCTGCACTCCTTGAGCAGATGTCCTGCCTCTGCCTGTCTTCAGTGTCTTTTTCAGTCTGTCTCCCGAATTCCGTCCCATCGCATTTATACCAGGCTGTCATTATGCAATCTATATCTCCCCGAAAGTTCTAGATCGGGGTTGTTTATCTCAAAATACTACGCTTAACAATCTCTACGAATTTCATTGGTCTATTTATTTCAACCTACCAATCCAAATAGTCTTCTCCACTTGTTTACCAGGCTGCGCATATACAATCGGGTTATCCCTTCTCGGACATGGTTCTATGAAGTAATAAACATGGAATTTTCCTATCTGTGTCTTTAATTCCTCATCATTACCAAAAATGCGTTGTGTTATACCAAACCTTTCATCAGTTCATCGTCGAATAGAACACGGAAATCACGTGATGTTTACTACATAATACGTTTCTTATTTACGTCCAATTTTCTTGGGTACATTTTTCTCTCTCCTAAACTTGCTAAGGTTTTATAATGGTCTGGTCATTTCTTCCTTGCTTTCATTCTCCTAGACTTGCTAAGATTTTATAATGTCCTGGTCATTCCTTCCTTGCTTTCATTCTAGTAGACTTCCTAAGATTTTATAATGTCTTGGTCATTCCTTCCTTGCTTTCATTCTAGTAGACTTGCTAAGATTTTATAATGTCCTGGTCATTCCTTCCTTGCTTTCATTCTAATAGACTTGCTAAGGTTTTATACTGGCCTGGTAATTCCTTCCTTGCTTTCATTCTACTAGACTTGCTAAGGTTTTATACTGGCCTAGTCATTCCTTCCTTGCTTTCATTCTAGTAGAAATATATCTTTATTAATCGTTATCTCCTGGTATAAACATAACCCCACTGTTACAAATAGTCTTCATATAACTGATAACTAAGCTTGGGGAGACCTGACAGACATGAAGCTGACTGCACAGTTTGTGCTCCACAATGAATTAAGCGTATGACCAGAGATTGCCGGAGAAGAAGAAGAAGACATAAGTGCTAGAGACGTGTGTCGTAAATGTATTTCTTAGAACATCAAAAGAGTATTTCTGTAAGTGAAAAATTAAATAAGCTCGCAGGCAAACAGAAGCAACTTTTTTTTGTTTGCGGTGAAGCAACGTAAGCTTGCCTGGTTTGGACGTGTCATTAAACACGACTAACGCCCGTCTGCCCAGCGTGTTCGTAGCGCGTTGGACTACGGGTGACTATCCCTCTGTGTGTGCGGGTTCAATTCCGCGGGATGGCAGAAAAAGCCACAGATTCCCCAGATTTACGGTGTTCGTGGCACCGAACCGAAGGGTTACGATGTCCATGGCACCGAGCCGAAGAGCTGAAAAGCTCAAGTGCTTCTGGATCGGAAAAAACCCCAAAAAACACGACTAACATTCAAAGGTTATTCTGTAGGGGATAGTTGAGGACTTTTATCTAAAACAATCCATGTCAACTGCTAGATTACAAGAGCTTGGATTGAAGATTGTAGTGGTCAGAAAATATTAGCGCAACAGGTACACGAGTAGACTAATCAATCAATATCGAACTGGTTGGGTTAGTTGCTGGATAGTATTCGAGATATTGCAACGGAGATTTGAGCAGATATGAACATGACCGGAGTGTACTGAAGATATTCTAAATTGAAACTGAAACTTTCCGAAAAGTTAAAGACGACATTTTTGAGATCGTTTGTCCAACGTTCTTAGAAGATTATGAAAGTATTCACATTCTCGGCGCAAGCTATACATACCACAATGAGTGAACTTGGTGAAAAAGAACGAACGCAAAGAGGAAGTTTGAGAAAATTGAGACAGAGAACTATGACGTGTTTTATGGACTGATATCTCCACTGTGACGCCCCTGCAACCCTAACGCATTTTAGTCTTATTATTATTGCATGGCATATAGATGTGGTTACTTGGTTAACAACATTAAAAAACGAAGAATATGGGTTGGATATTCCTGTGGATGTCAATAGGGAAAATGGCTAGGACACCTCTCCGAACGACAGCGGATGAGAAGACAAGACCTGGATGTCCAAAGGAAGCACGGAGAGGAACTGTGAAAAGGAAGCTGAAGGATTGTGGCCTGATGTTGGAAACAATTCGTAAAAAATGTAACATAGCAGTAACAATGAATATCTCTTGTGGAAGCTTTATGTAACAAACGGGACACGAAGAGAGGATATAGACATAGATGGAACACACACCTACATACATAATCACACACATATACACATTCGCATAAACACGTAGTCTTTAAGTGGTTGAGCAGTTGCATTTCGTTGTATAGGTTGAGAATTTGAATCCGGACAGCGACGTTCTTTTCACAAGTGAATTTATTTTCCGAAACTACAGAGTTCGTGTTTTGTGCAATACCATCGACAGATGGCGTGGCGTTCTGGGGAGAAGTACCGAGGCAGGTGGGGTAAAACAAAGCGCAGTTAAGTCAATCTTTCGTTTGTAGCCCCTTTGCACACAATCACACGCACACACATACACAAGTACACGCACACACATCCACGCACACACACATGTACGCACGCACACACGGACGCACACACACGCACACGGACACAAACAAATACACGCACACACACGCACTCACACATACATTTATATCCTTTTTAATCATTTCTTAATGATATCTTGTAGAGGAACAGCTAAAACTCCCCACCTTGCTCGGTCCGTTGCCATACTTCACAGGGGCCACTAAGTTTGACATACAAGGCACATACATCTCTGCCCCTAGAGGAACAGCTAAAACTCTCCACCTTGCTCGGTCCGTTGCCATACTTCACGGAGAGCCACTGTAGCGTAGTTGTTAGTAAACTCGCTTCACAAGGCTGGTGGTCTGGATTCAACTCCCGCAGTGTGCGTGGAATTTTTCCCGACCGCGACGGCTCTCAGGTCGACACAGCCTCAACTGGGTACCAGACATGCTCTGGGAAAGTAAAGGTGGCCGGCGTGATGCTGACCACATCACCCATCGGGTGCCAACGGTCAATGAAAAAATACAGGCCTGATACTGTATTGCCCTATATACCACGAGGTATGAAAGGGTTCATTTACTTACTTTACACATACATCTCTGCCCCTAGAGGAACAGCTAAAACTCCCCACCTTGCTCGGTCCGTTGCTATACTTCACAGGGGCCACTAAATTTGACATACAAAGCACATACATCTCTGCCCCCACACATTCTAGAAACATAATCTGGTTTCAAATTTGGAAGTTCAAACATCCGTTTGATCAAGCTCCGGATGTTTATTGCATGGTAACATACTACGTTTTATGTTGTAATTTCCGTAACATTTGTCCACACCTTATTTGTAAACACAGATAGTGTTACTGGTCTTATGTTGTAACCTCATACCTGGGTGGTCAGAGTGTCTGTTTTAGACTGATCGTTACAAATGCAATTCGTTTCAGCTCGGTATAACCTCCTGGATGGAAAACAAATACATCCGCTGACTTAGCTCTGAAAATAGTTATGGGGATATATATATATATATATATATGAGAAATGTAAGAGACGATGTCAACTATGTGAATTACGACCCTTTCAATATAGGCGGCAAAGATATCCATACCAGAGATTAGATACGCAGACCACCCGAGTGGTTACCGGGGCCCAAATTTGGGGTGTTAAGAATAGAACCACTGTTACCTGCCACGCATGTTGTAAGAGGCGACTAAGGAGGTTTGGCTGAAATCGGATGCACATGTCCTAAACGTGAGAAGTCTATGCGTTTAGGGGCCTACCAAACCAATGTGCAACGTATACACGTTCTTGGCAAAGATCAAACATATCACAAAGATTTATTAAAATTGGTCGTAAAGAACGAACGCAAAGAAGAAGATAAGCAGACAACACAGTATTATTATCCATCAGCAAAGAGGGTTTGGAAAACCTAATCATGACGACCAAGAAACATAGCGAAGATCAACATCTATATTTGAATACACAAAAAACAAAAATAATGTCAACTGACAAAACAAAAGGCTCACCTAACATTCAAATAAACAATGAAGAGCTTCAATGTGTAGAGAGCTACGAATACTGGGATCAATAGTCAACAATAACGGCGACTGCTCCAAAGAGATCTCAAGAAGATTGGCAATAGCAATCCAGAAGTTAAACACAATGAAGAACATGTGGCACAGCACCAGCAAAATAGTAAAATTAAAAATACTGAGAACATGCATTTTTCCAGTGGCTACTTATGGTTGGGAATCATGGGCCATTACACAAACAACAATAACGAAAATTCAGTCCTTCGAAATGAAATGCTACAGAAAGATCATACGAATACCATGGACAGAAAAAAGGAAGAACACTGATGTCCTGAATGAACGGAATGTTAAAGAGAATTGGCTGATAAACAACATACTATACAGAAAAATTAGATACGTTGGTCACATCAAGCGTCACGATGGCCTGGAAAGAATAATATTAGAGGGCAAGGTCCCAGGACGCAGAGACAGACCAAGAAGAAGATAGCTACAAGATATTCAAGAAACCATGAATATGACCACGGCGAAGTGGGTGAACTGGCAAGAGACAGAGTGAATTTCAGATGTGTTGCAAAGAGAGCAAAGTCCTATAAAGGGCACCTTGATGATGATGTATATATATATATATATCTTCTTCTTCTCTTCGGTCATTTACTTCTTTATGGAAGTGTGGTGGGGGAATGTAGTGATCTTGTGTGTCCTTGTTCTAATGCAATTTGTAAGCTGTTATTCATCTTCTTAAGGCTGTTCTTGATGTCATCACTCTCTCTTTTGTTTGCGTGATCTTCCTTTTGCCCTGTACTCGTTATACATTTTCTGTGTGGCTCTCTGTGGTAGGCGATACCAGGGCATTCTTGTCAGGTGTCCAAACCATTTAATCTACTGTTATTCATATATACTAGTATATGATGTGTAAATGCTTGTGTGTGGGCGTGTTCTGTGTGTTTGTGTATGTGCTTGTGTTTATGTGTATGTGTTTGTGTGTGTGTTTGTGGGTGTCTCTATATGTGTGTATGTGTGTGTATGTATTCGGGGGAACATGAGACTGTTTCTTTGCGTTCGTCCTTATCAACTAAGTTAACCACTTTTTGAGATCTGTGTGGGTGCGACGAGATCGTGAATACGTTGCGCCCAGGTTCATTGGCACCCACGGCATGTAGGACAGGCGCATCCGAAACAAGTCGGCCTAGACTTGGAGATAGCACTGACGTTGTTTCTTCTGATCAACTAGATTTGATACAATACTACATTATAACTCAGTATTCTATTGAATTCTTATAGGTTATATAGAGTGTGCAAGTAATGTCTCCATACCGCTCTGTCCTGGGCAACTTCCTCAATATCTTCCATGGAGTTGAGTCCAATATTTCTGGCTTCTCTTAGTAAAGTTCGTGTCAGGGTGTCCCTATCACGTTAATTATTTCTTTAAACCTTATCCTACCACTTCAATGTATACATTGTTATTCTTGGAGGTCTCTGTGACGTTATTTCTTTAAACCTTATCCTACCACTTCAATGTATACATTGTTATTCTTGGAGGTCTCTGTGACGTTATTTCTTTAAACCTTATCCTACCACTTCAATGTATACATTGTTATTCTTGGAGGTCTCTGTGACGTTATTTCTTTAAACCTTATCCTACCACTTCAATGTATACATTGTTATTCTTGGAGGTCTCTGTGACGTTATTTCTTTAACCCTTATCCTACCACTTCAATGTATACATTGTTATTCTTGGAGGTCTCTGTGACGTTATTTCTTTAAACCTTATCCTACCACTTCAATGTATACATTGTTATTCTTGGAGGTCTCTGTGACGTTATTTCTTTAAACCTTATCCTACCACTTCAATGTATACATTGTTATTCTTGGAGGTCTCTGTGACGTTATTTCTTTAACCTTACCCTACCACTTCAATGTATCATTGTTATTCTTGAGGTCTCTGTACGTTATTTCTTTAACCTTATCCACCACTCAATGCATACATTGTTATTCTTGGGAGGTCTCTGTGACATAGAGGTTAGGTGGGCGTCTCTCGTGTCAAAAGTACCAGGCTCGCTCACTCGCGGAGCCATCTGGATATGGTTCCAGAGATCCCTGATATCAGTGTAGGTAAGATCGAGTTCCTAGTCCTATTGGAGACAGACGATAAAACGTAGGTCCCGTATTCAATTGGAGCACGTAAAAGAACCATTTTCAGATCAAAATCGAGACGAGCAGGCTGAAAAGCCGCTGCCTGGGCAAAATTCATTAGAAAGGATTAAAAATAAAACTCCTGCAAACATTTTTTTACCATCTTCAAAAACTACATCGAGGACCCTCGCAGGTGCTACGGAGTTCGCTCACTTTCGCTGAGATCTTCCTGTGTAAAATAGAGATAGGAGCACACATGATTTTTTCACCGAAGTGCAATGATGATGGTCCTTTCAATCAATCAATCAATCGATCGATCAATCAATCAATCGTTGATCCTTTCTTCTCAAAGTATGCGCAATCCTGTATAAATTATATATATGAAAACTATCACAAAGAAGAAGAAGAAGTAGAAGAATAAAAAAAACGCATTTCAGAAGATTAACTTAAACCTAGTAGTAAAGAGCAAACGATGAAGAAATAGAATTAAGTGAATTTGTCCATCTCTGATCAATAATCTATTGATGACATGATTTTGTGAAGAGATCTGAACATTTGATGATACTTGTCAAAGGAGATACGCGTTTGCATGAAACTTGAGTGATGTGTTGATGTTTAGTATTCATAGCTGAGATAGATAAGAAATGTTTGATCGAAGCAGAAGTGAAAATATCTGGTCACGAATTAAGAGAAATTATGTTTTTGATTATTGTGTTGAGATAATAATGAACGGCGCAGATAAGATACAAGAGGGGAAGGAGAGGACAGCAAAGCAGGTAGAAATTAAAAATTATGTTATGCGATCAGGACCGTACCGTGATGCAGAGAGGCGGCCGCATCAGGCGGAACAGTAAGGAGGCGGCATGAGCAGCAAAATCAAAATCACAATTGAAGGTTATTTTATAGAAAAAACATTTAAGGGGCGGCATTTCGAAGACTTGTATCATTCTGAGAATATATACCGCACGGCCCTGTATGCGATCGACGTCATGGCACATTGGGTATTCCCATGCGTGCTCTGTCCTCCTCTGAAGCAGTCATCCCAAAGTCCATTTGCTCACCGTACCCATGAGAAGTTGCTTAGTATACCCTCACTCTCTACCACGAAGGTGTCCAAACTTAATTCCTAATTCTCGCACTCGTTCCAGTGTCTGAGACTTGCCCATATCACATAAATGAGAGCGTACCGCATTGATGATATCGGCTCTGTCTACTTCTGCCCGCTTTAGTCGGGTCATTGTTTGCAAGAAAGTCGGCGCGCCCGTTACCCTGCACTCCAGCATGTCCAGGTGTGTACTGTCAAGTCATTTTCTCAAGATGTGATAGAAACTAAAAGTGAAAGATAGAGAATGATTGAGGGAAGGAAAAAAAAGTAGGAGATATGATAAACAAGAGCATGTCATTATTAAGTCCAATTGTGGGACTGATTAGCGTAAGTGGGACGGATTAGCTAAGTGGGACTGATTACGTAAGGACGGATTATCGTAAAGCATAAGCGTTTGCCTATCGACTCGGACTCGATGGGTTTATGTGTTTAATCCCATACTAGACGTCACACACGTGAGGAATGTAATTGGCCCTCCTACATCCTGGATACTAAGTGTTAGAAATATAAAGTGGCAGGCAGTTCATACCCTAAGGTTTGAAAAGGCTATGGTAAATTTTCTTTATTTTGATAGTCTCATTATTAAATTGAAGTATTTTTATAGTCTCATTATTAAATTGAGGTATTTTTATAGTCTCATTATTAAATTGACGTATTTTATAGTCTCATTATTAAATTGAAGTATTTTTATAGTCTCATTATTAAATTGAAGTATTGTTATAGTCTCATTATTAAATTGACGTATTTTTATAGTCTCATTATTAAATTAAAGTATTGTTATAGTCTCATTATTAAATTGATGTATTGTTATGGTCTCATTATTAAATTGAAGTATTGTTATAGTCTCATTATTAAATTGAAGTATTGTTATAGTCTCATTATTAAATTGAAGTATTTTTATAGTCTTATTATTAAATTAAAGTATTGTTATAGTCTCATTATTAAATTGAAGTATTTTTATAGTCTCATTATTAAATTGAAGTATTTTTATAGTCTCATTATTAAATTGAAGTATTTTTATAGTCTCATTATTAAATTAAAGTATTGTTATAGTCTCATTATTAAATTATAGTATTGTTATAGTCTCATTATTAAATTGAAGTATTTTTATAGTCTCATTATTAAATTGAAGTATTTTTATAGTCTCATTATTAAATTGAAGTATTGTTATAGTCTCATTATTAAATTAAAGTATTGTTATAGTCTCATTATTAAATTGAAGTATTTTTATAGTCTCATTATTAAATTGAAGTATTTTTATAGTCTCATTATTAAATTGAAGTATTTTTATAGTCTATATTAAATCGAAGTATTGTTATAGTCTCATTATTAAATTGAAGTAATCTTATAGTCTCATTATTAAATTGAAGTATTTTTATAGTCTCATTATTAAATTGAAGTATTGTTATAGTCTCATTATTAAATTAAAGTATTGTTATAGTCTCATTATTAAATTGAAGTATTGTTATATTCTCATTATTAAATTGAAGTATTGTTATAGTCTCATTATTAAATTGAAGTATTGTTATAGTCTCATTATTAAATTAAAGTATTGTTATAGTCTCATTATTAAATTGAAGTATTTTTATAGTCTCATTATTAAATTGAAGTATTTTTATAGTCTCATTATTAAATTAAAGTATTTTTATAGTCTCATTATTAAATTGAAGTATTGTTATAGTCTCATTATTAAATGGAAGTATTGTTATAGTCTCATTATTAAATTGAAGTATTTTTATAGTCTCATTATTAAATTGAAGTATTGTTATAGTCTCATTATTAAATTGAAGTATTGTTATAGTCTCATTATTAAATTGAAGTATTTTTATAGTCTCATTATTAAATTAAAGTATTGTTATAGTCTCATTATTAAATTGAAGTATTTTTATAGTCTCATTATTAAATTGAAGTATTGTTATAGTCTCATTATTAAATTAAAGTATTTTTATAGTCTCATTATTAAATTTAAGTATTGTTATAGTCTCATTATTAAATTGAAGTATTTTTATAGTCTCATTATTAAATTGAAGTATTGTTATAGTCTCATTATTAAATTGAAGTATTGTTATAGTCTCATTATTAAATTGAAGTATTTTTATAGTCTCATTATTAAATTAAAGTATTGTTATAGTCTCATTATTAAATTGTAAAGTATTTTAGTAGTTAACATTATTAAATCTCGATAGTTTTTGACTAAACGAGCGAAAGTTTGAAGAGACCACTATGGAAGAGCCATCTCTGCAAAGAGGAAGACCACGGAGAGAAGAATTCAAGATGTAACTGATACATTTCATCTCCTATAAGGCTGTAGAGCTATCATGTGTATAAGATAGAGAGAAATTCGAAGAAATCTAGTGGAAAGTTTTTTACTGACATGATTTTTATTAAGAATTCATGCCCGGTAGATGCAGCATTGTAAGATCCTGTCCACTCACTGACAACAATCTTGTGTACTTTGATGAGTATTTAAAGTTAAATCTCGATTTCTTTAGGTGACTACGAATGAAGGTTTGTAAGACATGTAGACAGTTCTAATACTTGCTGCATGACACTGTGCAACTTTAGTGTTAGATAAGCAATCACAGAGCAGGATAACATTTCTTTATTGAACAATCTATCTTCTTCTTCTTCTTCCAACGTTTTCAGACATCGATTTGTATACTTTTAAAGTAGTTAGTGGTTAACCAGTGTCCATGTACATTTCCGTATAGCGTTTTGAACAATTTAAACCATAGATTCCCAAACATTTTCGGCCCACCGCCCACTTTGTACCACATGAACTTTGTAACGCCTCCTCCACATTATAACAGTTTGTCACGCCCCTCCCACATATATACATGCTCTATTTTTTTCTCTTTCACATGGAAAATTGATATATATATTTCTGTAATACATGGTCAATTTTTAAATGATTATATGCATGAAATAGAAAATTAAAGAAAAACATAGATTGTGTAAGACGGGCATAAGATGAATTTAAATGCAGAATTTAAATTTTAAATGATTATTCAACCGCAAAATCACGAAAATAATTTATTTTAAAATATTTATGAATAATTTCTTCTTTAAGGAGCCACCGACCCATAATCGCTTGAACACCCCCCAAATTCTTCTGAACCCACTATCGCCCCCTAGAACGCTCCAGCGTCCACTGGGGGCGGTACCACCCACTTTAGTGAGTAAACCCCGATCTAAAATTAGTTCACAGATAGAAAATTGCTGACTGTCGTACTGGACGGAGATATAAAAAAAGGACTAGCTTGCTTTTTGTGTGTGTCCATCAAGTCTTCTAGTATTAATACAATACATACTAAATTGAAAATCACACTGTGGCAAAATTCTTTATTCCTACATTTTATTTATGGATATTAATTTAATAAAATACATTTTAAAAACTAAACTCTGGATCGGACCTCGATGTAGGTTTATATAGCTTTGCTGTAGATAAAGAAACCAGACCGAAAATGGATCAGAATGTGTTGTTTTAAATTCAGAACTAATTTTTTTAATGAACCAATGATTGGTGCAGTGTACGACAGTTGGGTTATTTAATACACAATCTTGGCACACCTTATAGCAGTTAGTACGGAATGAGTGAATATTTGGGTATGTCTATATTTTATTTGAAATATCTATTTAGTTGTTCATATTTTGTGCTGCTGTTGGTGCGCTAAAGATGTTTTGTTTGTTTGTTAAATAGAGGATTAAAGATTCTGCCGAGGTATGTTCTTTTCAACCCAAGGACGTGCCTTGTACTGGTTATATCAAAGCGCGTATGCCAACAAACATTAAAAATAATAATTAACTTATCTTATCTTAACTACATTTACGTGAAGCGTCGCGGGGAGACTTAGTTTTCTATCTTGTGCCAGGTGTGTTGCGCTTGACGTTGTCAGTCCATGCTTTCGCAGGGACTCTAAGATGTTATCTATCCATCGTGTTCTTGGCCTGCCTCGTGCTCTGCGCCCTGAGTGTCGATTATTGTAGGCACGTGATGGTAGTAAATGTGGTTCCATTCTCATTAGATGACCGAACCACTTGAATAATTAACTCCTTTCGGAAAATTCAATAATTTAACTAAAGATGTTATATTTGTTTGGGAATGAAACCAGTGTTGCCAAATGTAAATCGGCTTTTAGTGCTAGATTTTAGTTTAAAAAGTGCTAGAAAGTGCTAGAAATATTTTTTTAATGCTAGAAAAAGTGCCAAAAATATTTTAAGTACCAATTGTGCTGTATTAATTACAGATCAATAGTATATCATTGTAATTTTAAAAAGTCAGACTGCACATCGTCTGGCGCCATTTGAGCAATCGGAATGCACATCATCTGAAGTTTTTTTGGGGTCATATGACTCGCAGGTTGCCAAATGTAAATCGGTTTTTAATGCTAGATTTTAGGGAAGTGCTAGAAAGTGCTATAAATATTTTTTAATGCTAGAAAAAATGTCTTAAAACAGTTTACTTACCAATTGTGTTGTATTAATTACAGCTCGAATAGTATTTCATCGTAATTTGAGAAGTCAGACTGCACATCTTCTAAAGTTTTTGTTGGGTCATATGAGTCCATTGTTCCAATTTTGGCGTGACATCGTTTAGGTAATTTAAAGTTTTTGCAGGATTTATTATGCCTCTTTAATCCATATTTTACTGCAAGAATTGCTGAAAGCATGGGCAGATGCATTTTGTTTTTCATTTTATTTTTCACGACATTCATGCTGCTGAATAACCGTTCCACTTCAGCAATAGAATTTGGTAAAATTAATAAATTTAGGGCAAAAGTTGCAACGTCTTTGAAGGTTACCTCCGAAGAATCTGTATAATTGAAAACTTCAGACCAAAATGTCTCAGTGGTTGCAATATTAGTCCATGTAACTAAATGTATGATGTTGTACTGAATCTCAATTGATGATTTCATTTCTTCATTTAAGTGAAATAATTCCAGAAGGGGAATAATATTTTTCTTAAAATGTGTCAATGTATTTTGCACTGAGAATAAGCTTATATTCTTCAAAATATCAATGTTTTCTGGCAGACGATTATGCAGCTCTTTGTACAAGCTAATCAAACAGTTTTGTGCCCTTTTGCGGATGTGAGTTACTTGAGAAGATTGAATTTGTTGGCTAATTATCAATTCCCCAAGTTTTTTCTCAAATCTAGAACCCAGCTGTGGATTTGGATCCAGAAATTCTTCAATGTTAGTGTTAGGATCAAGAGGATCAATGTTGCTTGTTGGCAGTACTAACATGTTAGCAATAGATGTGATAAGAAGAGATAGATCAGAAAACAATTTTGTTTTATCAGCAGTATTTGATTCCAAAAGTTTGTTCACTTCTTGAACATGTTTTAGAATTGGATGCAAAAATAATATAAATAACTCATTCTGAGGGTCACAATACATTTCATACAGTAAAGTGGCGATGTAACATTTTTCATTAAAACTTGCTAATTGAAAATGAGTCTGCAATTCATTCCATTGGCTTAAAATTCTGCTGATTGATGGTTCAATTGCTAACCACCTGGTTGCACAAGAATTTAAGATCTTCAGTGGTTCCTTATCATTAATGCTCTGGTAAAGTTGACTGTAAGAAATTTGTCTCAGTGAACTCTTAGAAAACCATTTATAAGTCTCACTTACTAAAAACTCTTAAGTTTATTGGCAATGATGCAGCACAAGCATGGGACACTGATAATTGTATGGAGCGGCATACACATTTAAATAAGATTAATCCAGGAATTCCTTCCTTCAACGTCTTGAAAACACCGTTATTTGTCCCTACCATGACACTGGCGTTATCAGTGCCAATAGCCAGAAGATTTTTCATGTTTAATTTCTTTTCATCTAATTCATTCTTGACTGCATTTACAATGGCATCTGCATTACATTTGTCTAGTAACACCATATTAAGATATGTATGAATTACTTTCTTGTGAGTTTCACTGTAATAAATTACAACAATACCCAATAACTTGTTTACAGTGATGTCAGTTGATTCATCCAGTAATAAACAGAATTTTCCTTGCCCAAGATCAGTAGTCAAATCTTTCTTGAAGTAAGGAGCAATAATATTCTTTACAATATTTGCACACTTTGTACGATGCATCCTAACTTTATTTACCATTTCACTGTCCGATATGGTATTTTTGCACAAGTCTACCAAGTGATCACAAGAATTGAATGATGAATGACAGCAAATAAACATTGCTAAATTGGCCTCAAGTGTAGATATCTTATCATCTTTCTTCGCAACGAAACTTGTAAGAGAAGCACTTTGACATGGACTAGCAAGTTTATGTTTCTTTGTTTCACAATGTCTTGCTAAAAGAAAATACTTACCTAAAATGTCATGTCTATAATACTTGCAATGAGCTTTAGATGAATCAGTTGGTACTTCAAGTAGCCACTTTGCAAAAGCAGGATCTTTTAACCATTCCTTTCGAAATTTTTGCAAATACGTTGGTTTTGCTTTACTCATTGCTGAATGAGGAATTCTCTTTATGATTTGAACAGTCCTCCGTTGGTTTGGAAATGATTATAGCACTTAAGAACAGTCACTGATGAACTGAGAGCAAATACAGAAGCTGGTGGCAAGTCAACAAGATTGAACAAGGTACACCATTTGCTTGGTAGGCTACAGCTATACTCAAACGCGCACGGACCTCTCAGAGAGTTGTTCTCACACTGAGAAATTCATTACCGGATCTCGTTGTAATACATTTTCTGTGCTTGTTTGTTTTTTTTGTGTCGAGATTTTCTGATTCATATACCAAACTAAAAGAAGTGCTAAAAGTGCTAACTAATTTTTTTCAGTGCTAGATTTGGTGCTAGGTGCTAGATCTAAATTTGTAGTGCTAGATCACAAAAAATAGTGCTAGATCTAGCACTAAAAGTGCTAAATTGGCAACACTGAATGAAACTGACAACTAATAAATACAATAACTATACTGTAGTTGATATTACTTTTTATGCTTACAGTTGGATGGATTAGCAGTGTTCGCTCATCGGCTCAATCAGAGAATTAGGTGATCTATGTGGCGTAGCATCGGCTCAATCAGAGAATGTAGGGGTCTATGTGGCGTAGCATCGACTCAATCAGAGAATTAGTGGGAGGTCTATGTGGCGTAGCATCGACTCAATCAGAGAATTAGTGGGAGGTCTATGTGGCGTAGCATCGACTCAATCAGAGAATTAGTGGGAGGTCTATGTGGCGTAGCATCGGCTCAATCAGAGAATTAGTGGGAGGTCTATGTGGCGTAGCATCGACTCAATCAGAGAATTAGTGGGAGGTCTATGTGGCGTAGCATCGACTCAATCAGAGAATTAGTGGGCGGTATCTGTGGCGTAGCATCGACTCAATCAGAGAATTAGTGGGAGGTCTATGTGGCGTAGCATCGGCTCAATCAGAGAATTAGTGGAGGTCTTGTGGCGTAGCATCGACTCAATCAGAGAATTAGTGGGAGGTCTCTGTGGCGTAGCATCGACTCAATCAGAGAATTAGTGGGGTTCTGTGGCGTAGCATCGACTCAATCAGAGAATTAGTGGGGGTTCTGTGGCGTAGCATCGACTCAATCAGAGAATTAGTGGGCGGTATCTGTGGCGTAGCATCGGCTCAATCAGAGAATTAGTGGGGTTCTGTGGCGTAGCATCGACTCAATCAGAGAATTAGTGGGGGTTCTGTGGCGTAGCATCGACTCAATCAGAGAATTAGTGGGAGGTCTCTGTGGCGTAGCATCGGTCAATCGTGGGACGGGCAATCGCTAATCAGAGAATTAGTGGGGGTTCTGTGGCGTAGCATCGCTCAATCAGAGAATTAGTGGGAGGTATCTGTGGCGTAGAGGTTAGATGCATCGTCTCGTTCCAAAGGTACCGGTCTGCTCTCGTGAAGCCATCGAATATTTGTCCAAGATCCCTGATTTCAGTGTGGAGATAGAGTTTCTAATCTATCGGAGACGAGACGATCAAAAAAAGTAGGTCTCGTGTCAGTGAGTACAAAGAACCATTAGCAGTTCAAATGTAGTCATCGAAATAGCAGATAAATTAGCAGATCAAATTAGAGATCTAAATTAGCATATCAAATAGCAGTCAAATTAGGGGCGGTATCATAAGTTAGTGATTCGTTAAAGTAGAGTATCAAATGTATAATTCGTATAATATAATTCATATTCAAATAATCAAACAATAATTAAGTAAATTAGATAATTAGTAAATCTTAATGATCAATATCATAGCTATCATAAGCATCGAATATTTTGCAAAGATCCGATTTCAGTAGGTCAAATTGGTTCTAATTAAGAGATGACATACAAAAATTAGGTTCAAATTCAGTTAAAGTAGCAGTATAAAATTAGCAGTATAAAATTAGCGTATAAAATTACGAAAAATTAGCGAAAGTCTCGAGAAGAACAGGCTGGAAAGTCTCCAGAACAAAATTATTAGAAATATTAAATAATAAAATATCTAAAATAACTTCATCTTTCTAACATACATCGGGACCCTCGCCGGTGCTTAATTGTTTACTGCTGCTGAGACTTTCCTGTCTAAAGTAGAGATCGGAGCACACATGGTTACTCACCGAAGTGCAATGATATTGGTAATATCAATCAATTAACCAAGCTCATCGAATCTAACACAAAAAAGGGTTGAAAGTTCATTTCCGAACGCGACTTTTCCCCAATGAGGAACCGATTTGATCCTCCTACCTGCTGCATAGTTGGTTCTGGAAATGTAAGGGGATTATACTTTGCGGTCTGGAAATGCTGCAGGACATTTTCATTTCATTCATATAGTCAGAACAAGAGAAGATAATTGGGAAGAAGAGATGATAAATGTCAACAGACAAATTTGGTGGTCGCCCTTTCATTGTTGGTTAGTTCATGAATTAATAATGTCCACCAGACGATGTAATCGATTGGTTGCTAGTGGTTACTACTGATGAAGATACACTCAACCATGCCACTGTCACGTCGACTTCTGATAACGTATGCCAATCTTTACAACTAAATCACTGATAATGTCATATCAGGACACAAGAAGACAATACATCAATAATTAATAATAATTAATAACAATACAATAGAAGACGAATACTAAATGGAAATGATATTAACCCTTAAACTCCGTAATATGTTTAACCATCAAACGCATTTATATTGCAATGCATAATGAATTAGCCAGTATAATGGTTTTCTCTCTTTAGCCTGTTATACCCTTGGCGTTTAGGGCAGCAACAAACGCACCCCATTCTTCACTGTTCATGGCCTTCCTCTGTATTGTGTTCCAGCTATAATTCATTTCTTTCAGTTCTTGCTCTATCCTTCTTCTCCAGGTCGTCTTGGGTCTTCCACGCTTTCGCCTACCCTCTGGAGTCCATCTCAGTGCAGTTTTCGTGTCGGAGCCAGTCTTCATGCGCATCACATGTCCAATCCATCTCCAGCGTCGTCTTCGGATGATAGTGCCCATATTCTCTTGTTGGCATCGTGCAAGCAATTCTTGGTTCAAGATAGTAGTCGACCAGTACACGCGTAAGATTTTTCGCAGACAAGTTGTATGAAAGGTGGAGAGTCTGGACATATCCTGTTCTGTCATTCTCCAGCATTCCGATCCGTACAGCAATGTTGACAGCATACAGCTGTTGTAGATACTAGTCTTGGTTCTGATGCTGTATTGGGCAGATTTCCAGGCGGTCTGAAGGGTCATGAATGCACTTCGTGCCTTACTCAGTCTGTTTTTAATGTCAGATCCAGCGCCTCCTTCATTGCTAATAACACTTCCAAGGTATGTGAAAGCAGTTGCATCTCGGAGGGTTTTACCTTCTAGTTTGACTGGTGCTGGGGTTGCTATGTTCAGATTCATTACTTCAGTTTTCTTCTATAATGGTTTTCGGTGATACTTAAACAGAACCACTAGTCAGTGTATCGGATCAGAAGTGTCTTCTTCTTCTTCTTTTGTCGTCACACTGTTACCGGGTTGTTGCCCAGTGTCGTGGTTGTCTGGTTTTTAAAATTTTTTTTGCTTTGTTCTTGTGGTTTCAGCGATTGTTATTTTTGCTCTTTCACAGGATTCTGCTATGCCATCTAACCATCTTTTTCGTGGTCTTCCTCTCGCCTTCTTTCTTGATGTTCTGTTGTAGAAGACTGTATACTGTGGAGTTGAGATGCATTCTTGTAGTGGCCAAATCACTTCATTCTTTGTTTATCTATGTAATTCAAGCACGGTTTTGTGCCAACTTTCTTTCTTATGCTGATATTGGTGACTCTGTTTTTTCTGGTGTTGTTGGTAGCTTTTCGCAGGCAACGCATTTCACATGTAGTTATTTTTTGAGACTGCTCTTTGCTCATTGCCCATGTTTGGCTCTGGTAACACAAAGTATGTATGAGAATACTGTTGATCATCTGTGATGCTCAGAAGTGTGAAAAGGTTAAAGGTCACACAAACAAATAAGAACAAAATTTATGAATAAAGAAGACATGAAGCGTTATGATGATGCTTTAGAATAGCGCTGTCCAATGCGGTTGCTTCAGGCGCCATGGCGCCCATGTCATACATTTATGGCGCTCTATTTTACTCTGCCGGTTTTAACAAAGCGGGTCTCTGTGGCTAAGTGGTTAAGATGTTGCCTTTCGAGATAGAAATTTCGTGGGTTCGAATCTGAACCGCGCCGTTCTGTCATTGAGTGTATTTTTCCAAAGACCCTAGGATTGTTGCCGGAGATGTGAAGTTCGTGCTTTGTGCAATACTCTCCGCAGGTGAGGGACAGAAGCATTATGAGCCTAAAACCCGGCGCAATGAAGTCAATCCTTCAGCGGGGTCAAAGGTGCATAGAGGGTGTGCCAGGATTAGTGAGCCGGCACTAATCAAGACCATGTCTCCCACCTCCACGTGGTGACCCTGGAAACAGACTTTGGTTCCGGTCTGGTTAAGGGGGTAACAGGGATAGAAGGTGAGCCACAGGTAGTGGTAGCAGTGCAAGCATGGAAAGGCAAGATAGGTTCACAAATAAGAACAAAATGCACGCCTCTCCTGGCCGGGGCCCGATAAAACATGCCGAAGTAGCTAAAAAGTAAGAAACAGCAGTGTACGCCCGTGAATGAATGCAAACTCCCCAGTAAATGACCGCACCAAAAGTAAAGGGATGAGAGGTGCATCCCCCGAAGAGAAGTGGACCCACGTGGGGCGAAACTCGGAGCCAGTATAGCTCTAGCTCTCTCTCGTCCCCCTAGAACCCGATATGCTGGACCCCGGATTGAGTTGCACATGGGTCCACATAAGCACGATTTAAGCCCCAAGGTCGGACAACGCAGGCAACTGTGAGCATGGCGAAAACTGACGGTGACGATAAGGCAGGCACCAGGGCAGAGCGAGCACACATGCGGGCAATGCATGAGTGGACCCACCGGTGGACATAAGAGCTTGGCACGGCATGCACGCACGACATGCAAGGAAGACACGGCAGGTGCGTCTGACTCGGTAGGCATGGCAGGCGCGGCAGGCGCAGCACGCAATCAGGCGAGAGGGTGTGCGGACCACCCGAATGTGCCAAAAAAATATAAAAAACAAAACTGGAAAGTCCAGCAGAGGTGAAGCCAGTGCGCGTTTCCGCTCGCAGGGAACAACTGCTGCCTTGTAGTTTGATTGGGGATAATCAAAGGCTAGCGGAGCAAACCGTACACAATACGTATATAAAAAGACAGAGCACAAAACACACACATGTCTAACCTTGATCATGAATACCCGACTTGTGGTAGGGGATTCTGTTCAAGGATTAGACTCTACAGTCACCTCCGCACACACCACACATTTGCAGCAGCATACGTCTGAGATTGTTGTCATCATCGCTTGCGATGGATGGCTATTACACAAAACTGGACGGGCGGCAAATCAAGGTGTCCCGAAAACGACCGGTTCGCTAGGCAGATAGCGCTCATAAGCCCGGGATGGCAGGCTTTCTAAGGGTCGCTGCCCTAAAAGAAAATAGTAGCCTGCTGCCTTGCAGGTTTGGCTTCGGACAGCAAAAAGGCTAACAGAGAGCGAACCCAGTAAACGCTGGTTGAAACCGAACACACCATCGAAGCTCCAATAGATACTAAAGGTTGTGCACGTACACTCGTTCTTGGTGTTTGGCTGTTTATATATCACATTAGAATGATAAAAACGGCTTAAGAACGAACGCAAGAAGAAGAAGATGAAGAATCCTTCAGCTTTAAGACAAATTTTAGATTTATAAAAAAACACTATTTTTTTTTTTTTTTTTCGTCTTTTGTAACCATTCTACTGTACCTTCATCCCGATCCCTGCATTTCAACTTGAGAAACTCTTGTTTTTATTTGTAGTGGCAGTAGTATTGTAATCTCCTGCCTTGTACCTTACATTCCAAGATGATTTTCAACATTGTCGTGTCTCTTAATGTGTCGAAAATGTTTAATCTAATTTGTATGATTATAAGGGAGATAATACATTGAAAATTATATTAGCTAAAATGTTGGTGATTATGCACCTTGAATTAGAACTTGCTTGCAACAATGAATGCTATTCACACAATCTGTATCGTTTTGCTTCCTCATATTTCGACCTCCACAGAATACATTCAAAAAGATCTAAAAGTTATATTTTTCAGTATACCAAACTGTTATCATGTAGCCACCACCATTACCTCCACCATCATCATTGTCATCAGTTGTCATCTCTGCAACGAAAGTAAACTACAATGTACTTCCAACGTCTACTAATGTTTCACACTGAGCTAGTGCAGTGGAGATTCCGGCTTTTGTAGCCAGCCTGGGCTAACAGTAACCGTTGTGCAGAAGGTACTCGTTTGGGTTACGGGAAACCCTGATCCTTTACTTGTGACCTACATTACAGGTACCTCTAAAGTCTGAGTAAGATTTGACTGAATGGTGAGGGACACTAGTAATAAAGTAAGCACGCCTTCATGCAAACATCAATCAGAGGCGCCATACTAGTCGCCATGACTACGTCTGTTTTTATATCGGATGGAAGAAACAAACATACTGATTTCAGATCTCAATATATAAGAGATGGAGTTCCTATTGCTATCGAAGATGGAGGAAAAAACGTATGTCCCTTGTTTCAGATGTAAACGTACATTTTACAATTGAAAATTGGTAAGAGTAGGATGTCTTCTTCTTCAAACGCTCCATATCGACCACTTGTTAACCACTCTGTGGGATTTGTATGTGATCTGAGCCTAAGAGCAATTGTACGTTGTGCCAGTTATACGCTCACAAGTAGACCAACACATCCGATTTATGTGATGCTTCTTATTTACTAGTATAGCTTCCCTAGGTCCTTCCTCAGTCGCCTCTTACGACATGCCTTGTAGGTCGCAGTGGTACTATTTTTTGCTTCCCTTGCGGGCCCCAGCAGCACACGGGCGAGAGTAGGATGGAAAGCAACAGTCCGGATAAAAATGACTAATACCAATTAAAATCGACCAAAAATTCAAATCGTCAACATCCTCAAAGAAACATACAAACACTGTAAACAAACTTCTACAAACACTGTAAACAAACTTCTACAAACACTGTAAACAAACTTCTACAAACACTGTAAACAAACTTCTACAAACCTTCGCTGGTGCTCTGAAGTTCGTGCACTTCTAGAGAGATATTCCTTTGTAAGAAAGAGATAGGAACAGACATTGTTATTCACCAAAGTGACAGTTCAACAAATCAATCAATCAATCAATCAATCAATCAATCAATCAATCAAACAATCAATCAATCAAGCAATCAATCAATTTATCAATTAATCTATTTTTTTCAGAAGAGAGAAATCTATAAAAGTTTCATTACAAACAATTTATAATTGGTAGTGCCCCTTCGCTGTGACATATTCTTGGGTTTGTTTTGTGTAAAAACACATTTTTGCGTTCGTCGCTGTGAATTCTGGTGTAGGTATAGCGCTTAATACGGTGCATCGACTAACTTTTGCTCGAAGACTTGCTTTTAATTGTAACGAAAATGACAACAAAGTGGATTATGTGTGCTCTCGCGTGTAACTTTCTCGACAACGTTGTTTTCTACATTTCTGTTCTGGACTAACGTGTCTAGAGGCTAAAGTGTCTAGAGGTTAAAGTGTCTAGAGGTTAAAGTGTCTAGTCTAAAATGTCAATAAACTAAATTGTCTAGGGGCTAAATTGTCTAACGGCTAAAATGTCTAGAGGCTAAAATGTCTAGAGGCTAAAATGACTAGAGGCTAAAGCTGGTCCAGATATAGAGACCGATTATTAGCTACTTAACCGACTTCATAGCACCCCCGACAGACTCGTAGGTACTCAGTCTTCCCCAGCAAATACTGAAGAGTATCTAAAACTTGGGTCCTCATATACATACTTCGCATGATTAGATCACCTACTGCGTTTCCACACTTCCTCGGATTTCTTTTTTTCTTGTTCGCTTTTGTTGCTGACACTGACAGAATTATAGCTTGAAAAGAAGATATTGGTGTAATGTACATTATATTAATGATAAAACTACTTTTTGTGCATAGATAGTGTGCAGTGTTACTCTTTCCCACTTTCTCTCTTTGTGTCTCTTTGGCTAAGTAGTTAAACCCTTATCTTCCGTTCAGAGGGTTGTGGATTCAAACCAGGACCTCGTCGTTTTATTCAAAGCGAAGTTTTTCTAGAGACACATTCGATTGTTGCTGGAGCTACGGAATTCGTGCTTTGTGCAATACTCTCGGCAGATGGCGTGTCATTTCTGCGGAGAGAGACCGAGCCATATAGGGTAGAACCGGGTGCAATGAAATCAATTCATTGGGTTTAAACTCCTTTTTAAAAAAGACTTTCACTCTCCACAATTCGTTCCTTAAAGAACATCCGAAGGCGGAGATAGGCCGCTTGTATGGTAGGGAACACCTAAAAAGGAAAGCAGGCCTTCATGCAACAATGTTCCAGTAGCGCAATACTACTACTGAATAAATAGCGGGCGAATAAGAAGTTCCTTAAAGTAATTTTAAAAAAGTAAAGGAACCCTTTCATACCTCGTGGTATATAGGTCAATACAGTGTTAGGCCTGTATTTTTCATTGACCGTCGGCACACGATGGGTGATGTGGTCAGCATCACGCCGGCCGCCTTTACTTTCCAGAGCATGTCTGGTACCCAGTTGAGGCTGGGTCGACCTGAGAGCCGTCGCGGTCGGGAAAAATTCCACGCACATTGCGGGAGCTTAACCCAGACCACCAGCCTTGCGAAGCGAGTTCACTAACAACTATGCTACAGCGGCTCTCCCTTAAAGTAGTGCCTCTACTAAATTTTATTACTTCTCAACTTTCATCAACTCCCCCTCCCCCTCCTCTCTACAAACATTAAAACTTTTAAAATTAATAATTTAAAAATTTTATTTTGACTTCCTTTTGGAAGCAGTGATAGCTTAATCTTGTATTTTATAAATCTTTGTTTTTACCGGCAGTTTTGCTTCTGATTTCATTTATTATTCAACACATTATTCTTGATTATGAATTTCTAAGCTGCTGTTCTATTTTGAATATGTTTAGGAGTAAGCTTAGCCAAAAAGCTGGATTAGTGGTTGCCATTTTGTTACGTCAACGGACAAGAGTTTGTATATATATAGTAACAGCATTAGAATTATAATGATAAGTAAAGTGCAACACACGTCAAGCGCAACACACCTGGCACAAAATGAAAACTAACTCTCCCCACGACGTTTCACGGCAAATGTGGTTAAGATAAGATAAGATAAGATAAGTAAAGTGACATTGTCCAACATGGATTAAACATTGTTGATATTGTATCAAATGATTGATAACGATTTTCTGCCCGTTGGAAATCATCTCTGTCGTAGTCTATATATAGTGTGCTGGGAAATTCGTCACTCCTGTTATATCGTTTGCTTGATAAAGACCTTTTGGTCGAAACGTTGCTGTGTATTGTCATTGTTTTTGTATTTTGTAAAACTACAGTACTTTATTATTACGTGTTTCGCTATAAAATAAATATGGATACACATGGATACTACTAAGTCAAAATGGATAAACATCTTCTTCTTTGAACGCTCCATATCGACCACTTATTAAACGACTCTTTGTGATTTGTATATGATCTGAGCCTAAAAGTGATTGTAAGTTGTGCCAGTTATGCGCCTACAAGTAGGCCAGCACATCAGTTTTCTTCGACACTTTTCATTTACTCAGGAAGGTTTGGAAAACCTAATCGTGACGACCAAGAAACATAGCGAAGACCAACAATCATATTTGAATACACACAAAAAAATAATAAATAATGTCAAATGACAAAGCAAAAGGCTCACTTAACATCCAAATAAACAATGAAGAACTTCAACGTGTAGAGAGTTACGAATACATGGGCTCAATAGTCAACAATAACTGCTCCAAAGAGATCTCAAGAAGATAGACAATATCAATCAGGAAGTTAAACACTGAAGAACATGTCCTGAAAGAGTTGAATGCTTAAGACGATTGGCTGATAAACAATATACTATACACAAAAATGAGATGCTTTGGAAACATCAAGCGTGCAAATGATGGCCTGGAGAGAACAATATTGGAGGGCACTGTCCCAGGACGCAGAGGCAGACCAAGAAGAAGATGGCTACACGATATTAAAGAAACCATGAATATGACAGTCGGCGAAGTGGGTGAACTGGCTAGAGACAGAGTGAATTTCAGATGTGCTGCAAAGAGAGCAATGTCCTATGAAGGACACTCACCTTGACAATGAGCTTCCCTTGGCCCCTACCTCAATCGCCTCTTACGACATGCCTTGTAGGTCGCAGTGTTACTATTCTTTGCGCCACTTCCGGATCATGACAATGCTGCTGTGTTTATTCTGGATTATTTTGATTAGGGATGTCTGTGGCATAGAGGTTAGTAACTCGTCTCTTGTTTCAAGGGTTCGCATCCCTCGTGGAGCATAGGTATATTTTTTTCCGATCCCTGATCACAACGTAGGTGAGACTGAGTTCCTAGTCCTATCGGACGAGCTATAAAACGTAGGTTCTGTGTTCAAGTCGAGCAGGTAAAAGAACCATTGGAAGTTCAAAATCGAGAAGAACAGGCTGGAAAGCCGCTGGCCGGGCAAAATGAATTACAAGCATTTTTTTTTAAATGTCTAAAAAATACTTTTACTATCTTCTATATTACAGCGAAGACCCTCGTTGGTGCTACGGAGACAGTGCATTGCCGTTGAGATCTTCATGTTTAAGAAAGAAATCGGAACACACATATTTATTCACTGAAGTGCAATGATGATGGTCCTATAAATCAATCAATCAATCAACAAATTCTGGTTGTATTAGCGAACCTCTACAAAACTATGGTTTATGATGTTTAAGAAGGACAGAGAGAAGAAAATGGAAGAAGAAAAGAAAGGTGTAACTTTATATAGTTCTTCTGTCTTTGTTTCAAGTTTGTGTCATTAATGTTATAATCTCGTTCTATTGTCTCTGTCTTACTATCTGTGTCTGGTATAATATATTGTTCTACTGTCTCTCTATCTTACTATCTGTGTCTGGTATAATATATTGAGCAAAGAGACGATTACTGCTATCTAGATAGAGCAAGGCAGGTAATATTGTTTCGACTAAGAACTGGACACAGCAAACTGAACAGACACCTAAAACTAGTTCCATCCCCCACATGGGCATGTGGAAAGACAGCACAGACAGCAGAGCACATCCTCCAAATCTCTGAAGATGGCGAAGGCCTGTCTGAATGGCGAGGACACCAGTCAAATGGTAAGCAGGCCTCACGCAAAAATCAGTCAGAAGCGTAATTTCAGGCGTCATGACTAACGCTTGAATTCACAGCAGGCGAACGTAAAGAAGAAGAGGAAGACATCCTACAAGATTGTCACCTGATGAATCAACTGCGGAAAGAACACTTGCCAACAGAGACAGACATCAACACAAAGCTGTTTGGAAGCCTTGATAGAACTAACAAACACAACAACATACATCCAGAGAACCGGACTCCTTGCGTAGACCTTGGACATCAACGAACGAGAAGAAGAAGAAGACTATCCGTGAAAACAAGAAATAATAGTACATATAAAAATGTAATAAACAGAAAACAAGCCATATGAAGAAAGTGGAAGAAATCAACAAAATTTCTACGATCATGGAAATTCACTGGGGAAGGAGAAGCATCATTAAAAAAAAAAAATAATTCAAATAAATCAGAAAAAGTGAAGTAAAGTTAAAAAACGATAAAGTTTTAGAAAACAGTTACAATGTGTTAAATAACTAGAACGATGAACATAGAACATTGTTAACATTTGAATATTTGATTACTGGTATTTAGAATAAGGCGATTAGGAGCCGCAGAAACATGAGATTATTCTAGCAAGAAAAGGATATTTCAGGAATCATAAAGCGAAAGAATATGAATTTAATGTTAGTGGATCATGTTAGGCTACGTTCAAAGTTACTTCTTCATAGAGTTGGCAACTAGGCATCTTTGTTGATTAGATGTGTGGTATCGAATTGTGAGTATGTTGACATGAAGTGTGTGATTGCTTCCATTTAGTGATATGTTTTAGTTTAGTCGTTGTATCATCATCACTGCACATCGAACCAATTAGTCCACAAGTGCTCTCATCTCCTCCTTATGATGTCTCTCAGCGTGTGGCGACGAACGGTTCTGTTTTTTCAAGACTGCCTCTAGTACATGGGTTCCCAAAGTGGACAGTACCGTCCCCCCACCCTCCCCAGTGGGCACTAAAGCCTTCCGGGGAGGGAAGACGCGGCAGATAGTGGGTTCAGAAGCATTTGGGGTAGTTTTTGTGTTTTGTTTTTCTTCGTGATTTTGAATAATCATTAAAAATGTGAATTCTGCATTTAAATTCATCTTATGCCCATCTTATACGATCTATTTTTCATCAATTCTTCTATTTCACAGCAGCCCCATTGACAAATCGAAAGTTGCCAGATAATCTATCGCGTTATGTTTATGTACTATTTAAACCGGTTCTGACTAGCTCGTTTAGTACATTTGTTCATCGCCCCTTCCGCACTACATTACATAGCCGTCACATAACCTGACCTATACTACGTCATAACTGAACCTTCTCATTTTCATACATTTATGCCAATGACTCCATTACAGGCTGCTATTATCTTGAACACCCTGTATAATCATTTGAAAATGGACCATGTATGACAGATATGGCTGCAGTAAATATATATCAATTTTCTATGTCTAAGTGAAAATAGAGCATATAAATACATATGTGTGGGGGCGTTGGTAAACTGTTATAATGGGTAGGGAGAAGTGGGCGTTACAAAGTTTATGTCGTGCAAAGTGGGCGGTGGGTCGAAAAGTTTGGGAATCTATGTTCTAGTATAACATATTAATGATTGGGGAGTCCCTTGAGTATAGGTTGGCGCTCGTCTATCGTTTCCAAAGTTACTCGATTCATTTCCTCTGAATTCGGGTATTTCTTTTCCAGAGACCCCGGAACATGGGGAGATCAAAATTTCCCTATCCTATAGGGAGATGGACGATAAAATGTATAATAACCATTGGCAGTTCAAAATCAGTAGAACAGGCGGGAATGTTGCTCCCGGCAAAATTCATTAGAAAGATTTTAAACATAAAATCCTGCAAAAAAATGTCATCATTTTCTAAATTACAGCGGGCACTATTTAAGAAAGGGATCAGAGCACACATGGTTACTCAACGAAGTGCAATGACGATGATCCTTTCAATCAATCAATCAATCAATCAGAAAATCATCAATGCTAACACAGGACGCATGCTGCAAAGTGAGAAGATGCAAAGTGAGCAGATGCAAAGTGAGCAGATGCAAAGTGAGCAGATTATAATAAGTGGTTATCCAGCGTTTTCGAAGGACACAATATAACACTCCAGCACATGTATACACAATTCGTCTTCTTCAGCCATTTCTCGTCATGCGCTTATTTTGCTGTGGAACACAAACTGGGCAGTTTAGCTTCTGGTCTGTCAGGTTTTCCCAAAGCTAAGTTCAGGACCGTGCCGCTCTATGATACAGAGAGGCGGCCCATCACAGAACCATAAAAGGGCGGCATAATCAGCAAAATCGAAATCACAATTGAAGGTTATTTTAAAGAAAATACATTTAAGGGGCGGCATTTTGAAGACTTGCATCATTGTGAGAAAATATACCACACGACCCTGGCTTAGTTTTTAGGCCGACTGGTGTAGTTACATATTGCTTTGCAGCTATTACAGGAGAGGACAGTCTTGCAGAACAAGCTTCGGTGTCTGTTCCTCCTGCTGACACTGACATAGAACTGTTCGACTTATTCCTAGTCTAAGTTAGTGTCTGTTGAGTATGCACAATTAAAGATTGGCATTTCTGACATGTAACTAATAAATCTCAAACATTCATCAACTGGTGTCTCAGCAGAATAGAGGAACTAAGATGGTATGGAGCTATGACGGCAGGACTTATGTTCCCGGAAGGGTTACCCAAGCCGGAAAGGTCACTGAGGAGGGGACAGACGAAGCATGGTCTCCTGGTCCTCCAGGTTTGGGGTTGGGCTTGGGACTAACGATCCCATCCTTTAAAAAATTAAAGTTACGGAAACAACAACAAACATACAACCTATCTACAGGCATGAAGGGCTACCAGAGTCATTGACTCACATGACTGGAAGTGGTGAAAGCCGAAAGGAAGCTACTTTCATGAGGACGGAAGTCCTGAATGCCAAAATCAAGACCAGAATTGGATGCTGGAATGTAAGAACAATGCACGAAACCGGAAAACTATCACAAATAACAGCAGAAATGAGAAGATATAATCTACATATCCTAGGGGTTAGCGAGAGCAGATGGACAGGAATGGAAGAAGTACCACTGCAACAGGTGAAACAGTCCTTTTTCTGGACGAGACGATGACCTACACCATGAAGGAGTAGCAGTAATCCTAAGAAAGGGCGTGGAAAAGTGTCTGTTAGAATGGAAACCTATCAGCAGCCGCTTGATTAAGATCAGACTAAAGGGGAAGCATACAAACATCACAATCCTACAATGCTATGCGCCAACTAATGATAGCGAAGATACAAAGAAAGACTCGTACTACGAAAACCTACAAGCAGAATTAGACAAGTCACCATCCCATGATGTTATCATTGTTATGGAGATCTAAATGCGAAGGTCGGACAAGACAAACACGCTATAGTTATAGAACTATGGGAAAATATGGATGTGGTATGATGAACGAAAATGGGGAACGTTTAGTAAACTTCTGCAGCATGAACAATCTCGTTATAGGAGGAACCCTATTTCAACATTTAGATATCCACAAATTAACATGGTATTCCCCTAATGGCAGAGATAAAACCAAATAGACCATATAATGATCAATGGACCCTGGAGACCTCGCTGCTAGATGTTGTAGTCAAGAGAGGTGCAGATGTTTGTAGTGACCACCACCTAGTCACAGCTTATGTCAAACTTAAACTAAGAAAACAGGACAACAGAAAAACTTCCAAAAAGGTTCGATGGATAGACTAAAAGACACGGAAGTAAGGGATAAGTTTATAATGCAGATAAGAACAGATTCCAAGCCCTAGAAAGTAATGAAACTACGGATGAGACTGACAACATAGATAGAACATGGGACAACAGCATCTATATAGCAAGAGCAGTGAAACATGTCTGAGTACCACAAAAGAAAAGAAAAGAATGATAACCAACAACATGGAGAAATAATATACAGCCAAGAATATTAAAAGAAATTGTTAGAAGCAAGTCAAAGACTGAAAGCAAGATAACAAGAACAGTACAAAAGCGCAAGTAAAGAAATCAAACGGGCTGTGAGAGCCGACAAAAGAATGTATGTTGAAGACCTGGCAGTACAGGCAGAAGAAGCAGCAAAAAAGTGTGATCAGAGAACAGTGTACAAAATTACAAAGCTAATAAGCTGGAAACATTACAGAAGATCAAATACTCTCATAAAGGATAAGAATGGAATACTATTGACAACGGAAAGGAACAAGAAATACGATGGACAGAGCATTTTAAAGAATTGCTAAACAGACCACCTCCAACGGTAGTAGCAGACATACCAGAACCAACAGAGGAGTTAGAAATTGGCATTGAAACACCCAGCCAGGATGAGATCATTACAGCAATTAAATCTCTTAAGAATAACAAGGCACCAGGGAATGATAACTTAAACGCAGAACTATTCAAAATAGACCCAGAACTTGCAGCTAATATATTGCAACCCTTGTTTACTACTATATGGAATGCCCAAATAATACCTGATGCATGGAACAGAGGAGTCATCATCAAGATACCCAAAAGGGCTCCCTTGCCGATTGTAATAATTGGCGTGGAATAACACTGCTTTCTGTCCCAAGTAAAATCTTAAGCAAAATCATCGTACAACGTATTACTGACGCTGTGGATAAGAAACTGAGAAAGGAACAAGCAGGATTTCGCAGAGGATGGAGCTGTATAGGCCAAATATTTGCTCTTAGAAATATCATAGAACAATGCACAGAATGGCAAAGCAAACTCTATATCAACTTTGCTAGATTTTGAAAAGGCTTTTGATAGCATACACCGCGAAAGTCTATGGCGTATCTTAAGATGGTATGGAATCCCACTGTGTTTTATAAATATTATAAAAGCTGCTACAGCAAGTTTGCATGCAGTGTTGAAACTTCAGAACTAAAGTTTGAAGTAAAAACAGGCGTGCGACAAGGATGTGTTATGTCAGCCCTATTATTCAACACTGTCATAGATTGGGTGATGCGTAAAACAACGGAAGATAAGGCAAGAGGTATTAGATGGACGCTCACATCCACTCTGGAAGACCTAGATTTTGCAGATGACATCGCACTCCTATCTCATACACATAGAGATATCCAGGAAAAGACCTGCCGCCTTAACCAATATAGTGAGATGGTTGGGCTGAAAATAAATCAGAAGAAAACTGAAGTAATGACTCTGAACATAGCAACCCCAGCACCAGTCAAACTAGAAGGTAAAACCCTCCGAGATACAACCGCTTTCACATACCTTGGAAGTGTTATTAGCAATGAAGGAGGCTCTGGATCTGACATTAAAAACAGACTGAGTAAGGCACGAAGTGCATTCATGACCCTTCAGACCGCCTTGAAATCTGCCCAATACAGCATCAGAACCAAGACTAGTATCTACAACAGCTGTATGCTGTCAACATTGCTGTACGGATCGGAATGCTGGAGAATGACAGAACAGGATATGTCCAGACTCTCCACCTTTCATACAACTTGTCTGCGAAAAATCTTACGCGTGTACTGGTCGACTACTATCTTGAACCAAGAATTGCTTGCACGATGCCAACAAGAGAATATGGGCACTATCATCCGAAGACGACGCTGGAGATGGATTGGACATGTGATGCGCATGGAGACTGACGCCGACACGAAAACTGCACTGAGATGGACTCCAGAGGGTAGGCGAAAGCGTGGAAGACCCAAGACAACCTGGAGGAGAACGATAGAGCAAGAGCTGAAGGAATGAATCATAGCTGGAACACAATACAGAGGAAGGCCATGAACAGGGAAGAATGGTGTACGTTTGTTGTGCCCTAAACGCCAGGGGCGTAACAGGCTAAAGAGAGAGAGAAGATGGTATGGTACGGTCACAAATGAGGAATTTAGGGAGAGAACAAGACAGATTACAATGAACCAAGAGGTTAAAATAAAGATACTAGCGCTGGATAGGACACACTTTGAGAAAACCAGAGAGGAATATAACAAGAAGGGTCCTTGCCTGGAACGCACAGGGACAACGAAAGAAATGGAGGCCTAGAAATACAAGGAGACGAGATTTGGAGGCGGAGATCAACAATTTAAAGAAGAGCTGGAGGGAGCTGCAGGAGATAGTTAGAGACAGGGAGACTTGGGATGAGTTGGTTGAGCTACATATGCTCCAATCGGGTTAAAATGCAAAGAGAGAGAGAGAGAGTGAGAGATTTCTGACATGCATACATGTGGACAGACACCACATACTGCAGAGATCAGAATTATACATACTTAAGAAAACTCACTTTCCCAATAAAATAACACTAAGATACAAGTGGACAGATCTTCATGTGAGCTACTCAAGACATGAATATTTAAACAAGAAACCGCCTGTGTGTTGCCGGGTTCTCAAGGGAGCAAAGAATAGTACCACTGCAACCCACAGGCATGTCTAAGAGGCGACTAATATAGGGCCTATGGATGCTACCCTAGTAAATAAAAAGCGTCGCAGAAATCGCATGTGCTGGTCTTTTTGTGGGCACATAACTACTGGCACAACGTACAATCGCTCTTAGGTTCGGATCACATACAAATCCCAAATAATAGTTAACAAGTGGTGGATATGGAGCGTTCGAAGAAACAGAAGAAGAAGAAGAAACAAGAAACATCATCCAATATTATAAGACAGTACACCCGTATGGTGCCGGGGCTAGCAAGGGGAGCAAAGAATAGTACCACTGCAACCTACAAGGCATGTCGTAAGAGGTGACTGTTGTAGGACCTATGGAAACTACCCTAGTAAACAAAAAGCGTCGCAGAAATCGCATGTGCTGGTTTACCTGTGGACGTGTAACTAACTTGCACAATGTACAATCGCTCTTAGGCTCGAATCACATACAAATCCCAAATAATAGTTAACAAGTGGAGCGCTCGAAGAAGAAGAAACAAGAAACAGCATTCAATATAAGAAGACGCTACTTCAATCACAACAATCATTCAATCAATCATACGATACTAAGGAAAAACTCACTTTCCCATTAAAATAACCAATGGGAATATAACGGTACAGAACGGTTTGTGAGCTACTAAAGACATAGACGTTTATACAAGAGACAAATTTGTCAAGTACGAGTAAATGCTCTTTGGCGTAGATCCAAGCCAAACTATACGGCATTAAAAGATCATTAAAGAGTGTTTATCCACAGCCTTCTCTAAATAACTAGGCCTGACAACTGACGGGAAAGCCTGATCTAGATCAGAGCGGGAGGCTGGAATTTATATTTGTTTGAAAGAACACTGCAAGCTTTTTGCAATTTTACTCAATTCTGTGGGTGAAAAATGTTCATAATATTGATAATCCTTATTGTTAAACCTAACTTGTTGCATAATATAACTTCGATTTAGCATTTTGTGTTGATTTTAAATCAATTCGTCTATATACAACAATATTGGAATGCGAGTTCACGTAGTGTAGTTGTGGTCTGATTTCTCATAATTCTTAACTGAGTCCGCAGGCCCATAAGTTTATAGTTGGCTCTGGTTTATCATACGATACAAAAGGAACGCCGCACTCAGCCAGCAAATGATACAGTACAAAAGGCTCTTTGGCTTAGATCCCTGCCAAAATATATGGCGTTAAACGGATCATTCAAGAGAACTTGTACACACGAAGGAATGGGACATTTGAGGGACGTTTGAGTCAACCAGACAGACTCAAAATATTTCCCGTAGGAGAAAAACGAAAGCCCTGACCTACACGCGCATGGTACCATACACAAGTAGGGTCCAAATTTCAACAAGGGTTCAAACGTTAATCGTTTTTATCAAAGATCAATTATATATCAAAATAAGAATGATTAAATTGGTTGCATAAAGAATGAACGCGAAGAAGAAGAAGAAACAAGATACAACATCCAATATTAGAAGACAATATTTCAATGAAGTGAAAATAAAGAAATGTACAGCACACCCCGCAGAGTTCTTCCCTAGTGTCTTCTATGATCTTGCTCAACGCTAGATTATGTTTTTGCACGCTCGTTAAATTTAAAAATCAAAAGAAATAAAACACCAGAATTGTTGACAAGAAAAATACATTCAGAGATAGAAATTGCTTTCTAAATAGCTTCAGAGCCGTATATTTATATGTGTGTGTGGGACATGAAGATTATATCCATGCCGAAACGTTGAAAAAAACTTCGATTAATGCTGGATTCTTGAATACAGATATATCCCACGTGAAGTTGCATGAAAAGCATTGCGTCGGTTTAGATAATTTCGAATTGAAGTTACACTAGCATGGGTAAATGTTAGAAATTATTGAAAAATGAGACGGAAGAAGGAGTTCAATTATGCTGTTTGTGTGCGTAAGATGACATTGCATATTTGAACTTGTTGAGATAAAATACAAGGATATTTCCATCATAATCATGTCATAATATTGATGTTCATTTAACATGCTCCAAACAGTCTGTAGAGTTCATGCAGTCAATTGTTGATAAGAATCTTGTCGTTCTTTGTATTTGGAACTATGTTTTAATTTATTTAGTATTTCGTGTTTGTGGTTGTTTTCTCGAGAAAGACGTATTGTCGAAACGTCGATTGCTGTCATTTTTCATATTTATTATTTCATTTTTCCTTTTAATGTTATACTGTAATATACTTGACCAAGTAGAAATCGCTCGTTTACTCAGTATTACCGCAGCCTCCTCACGGTTTTCTTCAGATCTGATCGGATCCGACTTGACCACCTCAGATCTGTAGGTCTCCGTACATTGATCAACCATGAACCACTGTAGTGGCGCTCATATTTAAGTCAATCAATAAAATAGTCACTATATTGACTATTCACATAGAGCGCCTAGGTCTTCTTTGAACTAGATCTTGCAAGTTTAAATTGTAGCTACACATTCTTAAATTAAGATATCTAAAGGGCATAAAGAAGAGAATTGACCAAGAACGAATCTCGGAGCTCAAGAAACAATCTTAGAAAATCTTAGAAATCTCTTTTAAAAAAAAATGCTCTCTTGAAATTTACCACGTTATCCTGACTCGAGTTTACGATCTTCGGTAAATAAGGCAATGACGTCACTACTTAGCCACAGAGCCAACAACAAAAACCTAACTGATGACATATAGATATATAACTTTGCCTTTGTCGAGTCTAATCCTGCATGAATAAGTACGGGGAGTAGTACGTGGCTCACCTAGCTCACAACAGGTAACTTTTATTGCTACAGAAACTTGCATTTGAATATATATACCTGCATGAAATAAGAGAAATGTCTGATCAACCACAAATAACAACTGTTATAAGAAAGAGAGCCACGGTAGCGTAGTTGTTAGTGAACTCGATTCTCAAAGCTGGTGGTCTGGGTTCAAGTCCCGCAGTGGGCGTGGAATTATTCCCGACCGAGACGGCTCTCAGGTCGACCGAGGCACAACTGGGTGCCAGACACGCTCTGGGAAAATAAGGCGACCGGCGTGATGCTGACTACATCACCCATCGTGTGCCGACGGTCAATGAAAAATACAGGCCTAACACTGTATTGTCCTATATACCAAGAGGTGTGAAAGGTTCCTTTACTTTTTACTTTACTTATAAGAAAGAGAAGAGCAAAAATAACATTAACCAAGCTACCAGAACAGCGCAAGACAAAAACAGAAAACCACGACACTGGGAAACAACCCGGTAGCAGTGAGACAACAAAAAGGAGAAGAAAAGAAAGAGAAGATTAGATATGTTTGACATACTCTAGGACAAATGTTCAAAGAATCACAAAGAAGACAGTGAAGAGGGAGACAAATAATCAAAGAATCACAAAGAAGACAGTGAAGAGGGAGACAAATGATCAAAGAATCACAAAGCAGACAGTGAAGTGGGAGACAAATGATCAAAGAATCACAAAGCAGACAGTGAAGAGGGAGACAAATGTTCAAAGAATCACAAAGCAGACAGTGAAGAGGGAGACAAATGATCAAAGAATCACAAAGCAGACAGTGAAGAGGGAGACAAATAATCAAATAATCACAAAGCAGACAGTGAAGAGGGAGACAAATGATCAAAGAATCACAAAGCAGACAGTGAAGAGGTAGACAAATAATCAAATAATCACAAAGCAGACAGTGAAGAGGGAGACAAATGATCAAATAATCACAAAGCAGACAGTGAAGAGGGAGACAAATGATCAAATAATCACAAAGCAGACAGTGAAGAGGGAGACAAATGATCAAATAATCACAAAGCAGACAGTGAAGAGGGAGACAAATGATCAAAGAATCACAAAGCAGGTGGTGAAGAGGGAGACAAATGGTCCAAGAAAGAACTGACACCCTGAACTAACTTTATTGAAGAGGATATAACTATCTGACTCAATTCCATAGAAGAGATTGAACAAGTTGCCTAGGATAGAGCGGTATGAATATATTGCTTTCAGGCCTTATGTAAATTATAACAGTACAAGAGAAATAGAATATAGTAATAATGTTTTCTTCATAAGCAGCTTATTTCCAGGTTAATTTATATTGTACCTGGAGGGGAAACAGTAGAACAAAAATGGAAATAAATTAAGTACATCCAAAACACAATACAGAGAACGGCCAAGAACAGAACATTACGTGATAAAAATCTAGATATATACAGAGCCATCATGCTAAACACACTACCCAAAACAACTCCAGACATACACACAAAATTACTTATACTGCTCGCAGAATACAGGTACCTCATATGGACCTGCAGGAATGCAGCAAAATTTTACATCAAAACATACAATGCTCATCTATTCCAACAAATATTCCTTCGAAGCTGCATCCATAATATGATGTATGTATGGAAGGTAACGACAAGATAAAAATAACATAGATCCTTCTGAAGGAAACTTATTGTTGACAGCTCTTTATTTGGAAACATCGCTGTTAAATTGCATATTTCTTTATTGTTCATAATGTATTTCAAAATGTATAATTATACCATCATCACCACTTCAAATATTATAAATATCCATCATCGTATCGTCATGTCATGGACAAAGTCAACTAAATTTGAACATCCAAGGTATGTTGAAAAGTGTCATATTGTGACATATTCGCACCAGCACAAGTCCAAACGTCAGGTGGGAAAACTGAACAAAGGACCTGGAAATATTGTTCCTTCTCTTTCCCCTTTCCCGAAACAAAATAAGGATCGAGCCGAGTAGAGACTAGTCTACGTCTCAATCCGAGCGGCAAAAGGACATAGGACACGGTGTTTTTACTCATGCCGGACTTTGTTGCTTCTGGCTCAGATGGGAAGTGTCACTGAGAGCCTGTTCTTGGGAAAAGAATTTGGAAAATGCAAATGTCATTCCTTATATGATATTTTCCTGTATTTTCTTTAAAACGTATTTTTAAATGTATGTATCAATGTATCATATTTTAAATGTATGTATCATATTTTAAATGTATGTATCATATTTTAAATGTATGTATCATATTTTAAATGTATGTATCATATTTTAAATGTATGTATCAATATATCATATTTTAAATGTATGTATCAATGTATCATATTTATCATCATCATCACTTTCATTAGATAATCACCATAAAGCCCAACATCTCATATTTTCATCTCACGGGCATGTCACTTCAGTCCACAAATATTTGTCAAACATGAAATTGCTGATATTGTTATGTACAAAATGAAAATAAACACTTCAAAATTAAAAAAAAATTACGTGCATTTGTTGCTACCCTAAGCGCCAAGGGGCAGATGTTCAGCTGGTGGACAGAACAAACGCTTTAAAGACACTCTTAAAGTGTCTCTAAAATGCTTCGATATAGAAACGGCGTGCTGGAAATTCCTGACACAGGATCGCCATATGTGGCACTGTAACAACACAAGAGGAACTCGCATAGCTGATAATCGCCGTGCCGTTGAGACTCAGAGAAAACGAACTGCACGAAAAAACAGAACACACAACACCAACATGTCTAACCTTGATCATGTATGTCCAATCTGTGGTATGGAGATTGTGTTCTAGGACTGGACTCTACAGTCAACTCCGCACACACCAGAGAGGTGCAGCAGCACATGTCCGAGGCTGTTGTCATCATCACTTGCGTTAGACGGCTATTAAGTGCCAGGTCACCGCAGGCTAGAGAGATAGGTTGATATTGTGTTGATGTAAATAGTATATTGTGTTGATGCAAATAGTATATTGTGTTGATGTAAATAGTATATTGTGCTGATGTAAATAGTATATTGGATGTAAATAGTATATTGTGTTGATGTAAATAGTATATTGTGTTGATGTAAATAGTATATTGTGTTGATGTAAATAGTATATTGGATGTAAATAGTATATTGTGTTGATGTAAATAGTATATTGTGCTGATGTAAATAGTATATTGTGTTGATGTAAATAGTATATTGTGCTGATGTAAATAGTATATTGTGCTGATGTAAATAGTATATTGTGTTGATGTAAATAGTATATTGAATTTTGTTTGGTGGTTACTACCTGTAATACCGCTTTTAGGACGGCATAAGTCAGGAGGCGGACATGTGCCGCATGGCTAGTACAGTCGCCGCGAAACTGCTCAGCTTCGAATTTTTCTTTATGCCCTGGAGAGAAAAAACTCAATGGCCTTATCGTTGATTAAACTCGGGTCTCCGGCATGGAAGCCCGCTCTCTAATCCATTCGGCCAGACGATATTCTGTATATTGACGGATATGTATTAACGCTGACCTCGATCATCTTATACAGAATAGGGAGCTTTTCAGTACTGCTGTCTTGGGGGCCAAGCTCTGGAAGGCACAAGCTACTTGATAATGATGGTGTATTAATATGATACCTACTCATCATCAGGTGCCGTGCCGGCTGGCGTAGGCGATCATGGATCTCCACAAATCTCTGTCTTTGGTGTTTGCTGTCAACTCAGATGTTGACGCGCTACCGTGCCATGAAGTCAGGCTATCCAAAATTTTCTCTCTCTGTCTTCCCTGTCTCGTCTACCCTCGATTTTACCGGTTGTCACAATGTGTTCTAAACCTCCCCTTCTCATCACATGCCCGAAAAATGATGACTGCCTCTTTCTTATATTGATGATAAGCTTTCTCTGTGTCTTGATCTCATTCAGCACCTCAACATTAGTCATTTTAGCGGTCCATGGGATTCTCATCATTCTTCTGTTAAAAACCACATTTCTGTGGCCCTCAGAGATTTTTCGATCTGTGTGTTCATTGTCCATGACTCGCATCCGTATGTCAGTATTGGTTCTATGTAGCACTGAATAACTCGCATTCTGATCTGGATGGACAAGGACTTGTTGCAGATAATGCTTCTCATTTTCAGGAATGATGTTTTCGCTTGTCCTATTCTGCTCTTTATTTCTGATCGGCATCTGCCATCTGATGTTACCAGGACTCCGAGGTATTTAAATTGCTGTACTTGTCTTAGATCAGTCCCATTTAAGATGATACCTACTGCAAACAACGAAAAAACAAAATCTTTTGTGTGATTAAAATGCTGGTGTTTCAAAACAATTTCAGTCAGAACCTAGTAACTAACATTCTGGTACGGAAAGAGTTAATGATTTCCACACTGTTTTGAATGTGTCTCCGTGATGAATGTGATATTTTACTAGTCTGTCACGTTTGTTGAGAACTCAATACCCTCGTTTTACAGTCATGTCATCGCGAAGATCCCAGAATTCCCAACTGACAATCCCTTAGGGAGCTTTAATCATGCAAGATTCCCTCCCAACCTGGGCCAAAAATGGACAATAGAACAAATTATCCAAAGTCACGTTAACATGAAAGAAGATAACAGAAAGAATTGAACACATAAAGAGAGATTGGCCAAGTTTAGCAGTCCTTCTTTGAATTCATCTTCTTCTTCTTCTTCCAACCTGTAATTAATCATACACCTGTTTATGGAATCCAAGGGTCAACATGTGAAGCACTGACTTCATTGCATCGGGTTTCCCCATATGGCTGCGTCCCTGTCGGAAGAGAATGCAAACCATCTGTCGAGAGGGTTGTACAAAGCACGAACCTCTTAGCTCTGGTAACAATCCTATGGATCTCATGAAAAAATTGCACATTTGTCTACATCTGGATTCAGTACGACTAGCAAACGACTTAACTAATTCGCCATCAAGACCACCTGTTTACTGGTTCTCTGTGGCTAATTAGTTAAAGCGTTGTCTTGCGTTCTGAAAATCGTGGGTTCGAATCCGGACCGCGTCGTTCTGTTCACGAGTGGCACATTTTTTCAGAGATCTCAGGGATTGTTGTCGGAGCTATAGAGTTAGTGCTTTGTGAATACTCTGCTGGTGAAGTGCCATTTCTTCGGAAAGGGACCCAGTGCCATTGTGTAAAACCCAACGCAGTGAATTCAATCCTTCGCCTTTAGACGTTTTTAGACGTTTTTAGACACATGTTTACACCCTCCCACCGCCTTCTTATGTAAGTAATTGCTAGTTGTTTTCAGTTTATCCTTTCTCTCAATTTCTTCTTTTACTTCTTGTCGTTCACAGATCAACAAAGAAGTCTGGAGTTTGTTCACAAGTAAGCCAAACATCTGCAAGTTTTGCAAACTATGTGGGCGGCAATCGCTGGACAATAATCTCAGGAAACGACAAACTTGCAAACATGGACAAACATACCAGAAAAGCTTTGGCCTCACATCAACACAGCATCATCGTCCGCAGTTGCGCGTGGTTCCGCAGTCACGTGACAGGATGTCAGGCGCGGATTGCTCTCCACCAATGGGACAATGGATATAAAATTTGCGCACGCGCTATACTTGTCGTATATTTGTCACTGATTTAGAACCGCCCTTTTATATAAAAAAATTAAGTCCACGGGGGTACAAAGTCGCGAAAGAGATCACACAAACGTCAACATCTTTAGTGGTTTTTCATTCACCAACATTTGCCCGACTTCGGCATTTGACATTTAACAAAGCATAGTTTTTTAACCAGTGCTGACTTTATCATGATTGAGAAAACACTTCATACAGTCATAATCGTTAAGTAGAGTTTAGTATCTTGAATAAACAGATACTATTCACATTTATTAGAAAGTAAATGATCATTTAAAGACATATTCGCAAGAGACGCAGGCACAATCCCTTTACTGGAAACAGCGACATCACAAGTCCATTGTGTGAAGGACATCGGTGTTCTGCAAGTTCCTTCGCTGATCTGAACAGCTGATCAAGGTAAGTTTTTGTGTGTTTAATCTCGAAAGACAAACTAGAAGAAACTTACCAGACAG